>JAEOAD010001748.1:4917500-5517500 GCA_036365145.1 Orientallactaga sibirica | reverse complement strand
AGGACTTTTAGATAGAGCATTTACTTTTTTTTTTTTTCATCATGATGGTGTGAAAATGCAGCTGATAAACAGTAGTACTAGAGTCAGTGTGTTGAAAGATTTGCAAGAGGTCATTCTTTATCATGCATCTGCTAAGAATCTAACACTGGGCGAGGACAGCTGTTTAGCATCAAAGCCAGGGCCTGATTCCTGGCGGTTATTCCGAGATTGTACTTCCAACCTCCTGTTTCATCTTGCATACCTTTCTCTCCACTCACATAGTGTCACAACTTCCCCTGGGACCTATGTATTGGTCCTCCACCTCACATGACACACTATTTGATCCAGGGTCCCTAGCAGCGTATCTTCTCTCACTATGGGAGCCTACAATATACTCAGTGAGGCACAGCTCAACACAGGACACAATAGTAACTGGTGTCCACGATGCAAAGAACCAAAGTATTCTAAGATAACAGAAGTCACTTCTGTTCCCGCCTGCAAAATGAAGCTCCTCTGAATACCACCATCAGACCTAATGTCCACGGACTCTGTCTACCTTCAGCCAAGTCCTTAAGGCATCTCGATTACAGAACCTTTGTTGTATATGGCTGCATCTCAGTAACAGAACAATTTAGCACATTGTTTTGGCATGCGTAGAACTCTAATATATCAAACAAATAAGAAAAGTGGAACTAGCACAGAGATGCTTCGAATATTCTTCATATAGGAAAGGTCTCTTATGACTAGGTAATTGTGTTCACCAATGGCAAGTGTGTTTTGGATAATGTAGGAAAGATTGCTTTCTCAATTTTGGACTGATGATTAATGTATCTGTGAATAAAAAAGGCAACAATAAAAGGTGAGGCCTGAATTCTTCCCTATAAGCTATCTCTAAAATGTAAATGTTTCTCAATTAAATGCATCTTAGTACCCAATATTAGCACGCTTGGGAATAACAACAACAGAAAGCAATTTTTTTATTATCATGAATCATATGCCTGAATTTTGAATACAATTTTAAAAATCTGTGAAAAGACTCAAAGACTGCTTTATCACACATAAGTATATGGGTTGCTTGTTTCTATCTGTTAAAACAAGAATATTGATATTAAAATGATCAATATTGATATGAACAATTATTTTCTAAAGGTATTTAATATGTTAATATGTATTTTTACTCTTAAATATGTAAAAATACTCTTAAGGTGTATGTACACAATTGTGCATTATGAATGTACCACTGTACTGATACACAGTTATACCAGTGTCTCCATACAATGGCCACTATGGAACTAACAAGAGGGAATGAAATTTTTTCCTGACACTTCCCTCTTCAGCCTCTTTTTACTCATTTTTAGTCATTGTAGGTTATTTTTCTTTAGTAAATGGTATAGGTAGGCAGTCAGGACTCTCCCAAAGCCATGTTTAAGTGGGAAGAGTATATGTTACTGACAAAAGTGTCAAGTGAGTAAATTTAAACTGTGTTCGACCTGTCCATCCCATACACATATGATCGCCCCCTTGGTGCCAGCCCTCTTTCTGTATGTGGTGTTTAGGATGCTTGCTGTTGAATTCCCACTAGAGATCTCCTTTCCACTGCAGTGCTATCATTTCCATGTCTTCTCTGTGCCCTGTCACCAACACAGGCCTGTTTACTGACTCATATTTTAAAATTTCTTTTTGGAACTAATTCTTGTTAAGATGCCAAGGTTGGTTTCAAAATATACAAATGTGCATTCAGGAAATTTTCTTATGCTAGTTAAACATATTTCCTGTGTCTAAAATAACCCAATATAAGATGGTAGGTAAACTGATATGCCCCAGAAAGTACATTTGACTTTTCTTTTTAAGATTTTATTTTTTAATTTATTTTTTATTAGCAAGTAGAGAGAGACACACACACACACACACAGAGACAGAAAAATAATAGGCAAGCCATGGGCTCTAGCCTCTGCAAACAAACTCCAGATGCATGCACCACTTTGTGCATCTGGCTTAACATGGACGCTGGGGAGCTGAACCTGGGCCATTAGGCTTTGCAGAAAAGTTGCCTTAATTGCTGAGTCATCTCTAAAGAGCCGATGTTATATTTTGTATAAAAAGTGGTAAAACTAGTATAAGAGAACCTATTCCACCTCTTATTTCTGCCACTCACTTATTTAGTTACTTCCCTCTCAACTTGTTTATAATCTTAGCACAGAACTGATTTCCACTTATCTGTCACCACCATAGAAGTTTTGATCCAATGGATCCTTAATGCACAAATATTCCCATTGGTTAGAAAGTCGTTGGGTAATTAATGGTCGACCACCAGAGATAAATTACAGCCAAAAGAGTAGATTTTGTTATCAACAGACAACTGGTGATAACTGGACCATTGAGTGGATAGGATGAAAGGGGGTGAGAGAAGGGCTAATAAAGACGTGAGATGAGAGACCTTGCTAAGATGTGGCTAGAAAAAGTTGGACAATTAACTAGACTCTGAAGTCGAGTAGAAAACATCACTGGTTAGTGAAAGGACTGAGTTGATCAAAATGAGAAGTGCGAATTGCACCTTAGCTTTCTCACTCATTAGGATGGAGCACTGAAGAGAAATCAGAGCTCAAAGTGCAGTCCAGAGCTACAGCTTCAAAACCACTGAGTGTTGGAAAGGAAGCACATTTTTCCCCTAAGAATCAAGAGAAATATACTAAGAAGAAAGAGGAAAGAGATTAAAAATCTGAGAAGCAGAAATATATTTCATATCCTTTATAGCAAATAAAGGCTAATCATAACTGATTCATCTTGTACTCCTCACTAGATGATAAGCTTCTTAAGACAGAAACTTGGTTCAAATTCAAAAATATATTTCAAGTTTCTAGTTCAAGGATAACAAGCATTCAATAAATACTTGCTCTGGAGTGGTATGACAGACAATATCACACTTCGTAGGCATTAGCAAGAAGAAAAATATCTTTTTAATGTATTTGTTCTAACTGAATAAGCAAAAATAGGCTATTATATCTGGAAATGGCTTCTGTTATTCAATTATAAGGATACTTTCAAATGTGATCAGTATCTACAGATCATAATTCTTGTGTATTATGGACAGAAATTAGCCAAGTTCTACTAAAAGGACTTTGAAGGCAAGATTTGCTTAGCATATTTGTACAGCCTGTGTTTACTTTTCTGAAATAGTTGAGTTTGTAACAATTATAAGACAACCCAGATCTCTTTAGTGATGGGTATCGATTGCCACACTGCAGAAGCATTCCCTCATTAAAAATAAAGTGTTTAGTCACTGTGGCTCCATCAACAGACCTCAGTGCCATTGTTACAGTAAGCATGGATTTGATGGAGATACTAGGATCTCTTTAAAGCATCAGTTATAACACAATGATTTGCAAAGCTTTCAAAAGTTAATTATCATGTGTACCACAGACATACAGACACAAACACACTTGTCTCTTCACTCTAATCTAAAGGCAAATAGGAATGAAAGGTGATTATTAGCTTAAAAGCATTAGTAGGCTTCTGGTCACTCCTTCTTTTCTGTGACCTGGAGACTAGTGGGTCATAAACACATAGACACATTATTATTTGAGTGGCAAATATGATAACTCATGAAATAATTGTCCAGTGATAGGAAAGGAAATCAGAAGAGTGAAGCAGTGAAGGGTTGGTTGCTGAGCCAGGGGCAGGTGCCTTGGTTTAGAAAGGTCCATGGCTAAGTACAATGAATGGTGAACAAGGCTGAGGATTGTGTGGGGTGGAAATAAGAGGGGAAAGAAACTTTTCTGGTGGCAAATAAAATGCTACAAAACTTTTGCAACTGGAATGGAATACACAATTAGGAGATCAATTGTGATGTAATGGAAAAGGAGTGAGAAAAGGATCAGGAGACTACTGTATTTAGTGAATGACTCACCATAAGTCAAGGAAGCAACTAGACTCAACATATACAAGGCTTGCAATGTGGGGATATTTAAATCATTAACAAAATTAAAGAAATGAAAAAGACAAAAATTGTTTTAGTAGAAGATAATGTCATAACAGACATGGAATTGAATATACTAGCATACAAATAGAAATGCCCTGGGATGTCAAATTTTACCTAATAATTGTTGTGTGGACCCACACCTGTTAGCATCATCTAAAGGGCACACTTAAACTACTGTTTTTCCTCTCTTTCTAAGTAAGAAATACAAGTATGGTAAAGAAAATGAGATTTTGTTTAACCTTCTTAAAAGCTTTAGGTTAAAAGATTAATGTCATACAACACAGTGGCTCTTGTAATTTTATTGGAATGTTCAGAATGAACTATAGTGTTGATGAGGAAATTGATATCCTCATAATTTTAAAAGCAAGATGATAATAAAATAATTTTCATGAACAATTTCAGCATAATCAGTTTGTGTTTTTAAAAGTGTTTAAGATCTAACTATATATGACAAGAAGACAAGCAGTATAGAGCTATGTCGTTTGTGGATGTACACTTCAAACTTGTAGCAATCCTGGACTTGCCTGTAATGTGCTGGAATGACCTAACTCCATGACAGCCTGCCCTGAGATGTGTTACTGATGGTGTTCTTTGCAGTTCTCACACATTCCCTGACCACATGCAAATGATGAAATGGCCCATGGCACATTTATTCACTTTGAACTCCTTAAAGCACATGTTTAGCCCTTTGGCTCAAAGTCCTCCATCTGTAACATTATCTTCATGCAATAAGGGAAGTGGCAGGCTGGAAAGTCGCATATTCTTTTCTTTTAGAATTTATCCCAAAACTTTCTTTACCTTTTGCCATATATTTTAAGGTGCTATTTTTCTGTTAAGCATTGGTACTCTCTTAAGTCTGACTGGCACATCTTTTATGTGGCTCCAGAGCATCATGGGCAATACCTTTTGGAGACAACTGTCTACTTTTTAAAAGTGTCATTTCATTTTTCTGTCTATAGATGCAGATCAGTGAGAGAATGGACTTTTTAATTTTATTTAATTTTATTTATTTGTTTATTTATTTATTTGTGTGGGAGAGAAAGAGGCAGAGAGAGGGAGAAAGGAAGAGAGAGGGAGAGAATAGGTGTGTCAGGGCATACAGCCACTGCATATGAACTCCAGTCATATGCGCCACCTTGTGTATCTGTTTTACGTGTGTCCTGGGGAATTGAACCTGGATCCTTTGGCTTTGCAAGCAAGCACCTCGACTGCTAAGCCATCTCTCCAGCCCAAGAATAGACTTTGCTTTACTATTTTCTGTATTTTCTTTTTGCAGCTGAACCACTGCTACCTAATTTCCATTGAGGGTATAGCACATGCAGAAATTGACTAATGCTCTGCTAGCTCGTTGTGGCAGTGGTGACCGGACTTGAAGCATGTTAATTGGTTCCCCACACTTACACAGGATTTGATTAGAGGCTTAATTCTCTTTGGCAACTCTGAACCTGTCACAAAGTGTTTTTTTGAAAAGAGGGATAATCTTTTCATATAACTTCATTCAGAACATGTGCTCACGCCTTTGATATATACACTCACCTCGAGGAGAGTTCAAAGAACAGTTTCTGAGAAGCAGGTCATTTCTTTCATTTCACTCTGAGATCTTCATAAATTCCACGTGACAGATTTTTCCAGCCATAAATATACCAGTGTGTAAAAAGCACTAGTGGGAACTCTCCAATCCACATATGTGAGCTGTTGAGTCATGTTTCTAATGCATAGAAGAGAAAAAAAAAAATTAACTAATTCAGACCCCCCCCTTGCCACTATTATCCTTTTCAACAAGCAATATAGATTAGCTTATTCCCGTGACCCATCCATTCCCCCTTTGTGAAATGGGTCTGAAGCATATCTTTTAATACATGAGTGTGTGATAAAGTCATAGAGTGCTATGACGTTTCCATGTTTTCAAGGGCAATAAGCTTTCCAATATGAATAGACCTTTTTAGCTATAACTTGAACTCAAGCAATGAAAGCCTTAACAAAGACATGAAATAGGTTGATGACAGAACTATAAGATCTCCAAGAAAATGTTTAAATCTAATCAGCTAGAAGGTGCTTTCTTGTTTGGGGGATGATTAGACTGTGCTAGGCAATCTTTATCCAACAGTGACCATGGCCTCAACATAAACTAAGGCCGATTTTTATTTTGGCTTCACACACACAAAAAAACACACACACAAAAAAATAAAACATTTGAGAGCAACATTATTATACCCACATTGCAAATAAAAAATGGAGTTTGAGAGAGGTAATATGAACCAAAGGTGCAAACCAAAAGGTTTTGTCTCTCAGATTTTCAGAACTAAGTATTCAGTCATTTTCCTACAAAAGGGTGAGGTTCCTGCATATAAAAAATAAAAAGACAGAAGTGATGTCTTTAAAATCTGAGAAAGAAGCACATAGCCTAAATGTTGGAAGGTAAATCAAATTTAGACAGCCTTGTAGGGGAAGCACCTATGATCATCAAAAGTGTGGAGATGTGTTCAAGAGAGTGAAAGAGGTCTTCTTTGACTGGCTTACAAGGGTGAACATTAGAAAGTGGGAAAGACAGGCTGAATCCAAACCATTATGGTATTAGATACTGGGCTAAAACTTTGACTACATAAATACGGAATTTTATCTGTTGATCTATTAAGGTACATGGTGAGACAGAGGATAAATTATTTTCTCAGGGACATATATACAATGTCATGGTAGCAATGTTACTTACCATGGAGTCATATTATTGTAGCTCTGTAAGTGATCCAGTCAGATCAAGAACCAAAATAATAAAAAAAAATTATTGAGTTCTTGTTGGATACAAAGATGAGTGATTTCCAGTTCTTCCTGTAATCTTTATAAGAATCCTAAATGGTAGCATTATCATATCTCCATGGTGTAAATTCAGAAATTGAGAAACATTGGATTGCTAACATAAAGTGCTTTATTTAGTAAATGACCAAAGGTCAAGAGAATCAATCTGTGTCTGCTTTGAAGCCCCAAAACTTACCTGTAAGTAAGTAAACATTGAAACATGTGGTAAAAGCGAACTAGCTTAAACTCAAGGCAGTGCTGGGAATATTTCATCTGATTCCATGTGAGAAAATAGAACACAGACAAGTGCTCTCTGAGGAAACCAGACCCTCAGTTTTTAGAATGAAATATCATTTGGAAGGATGCACTCCATCCTCTCCGAGTGCTTAGGTAGATAGGGACGCACATTTTAACAGAGTCATGTGGCTGCATATGGCCTCCAGGGGGGCATTTAGGCTATCTCCTTTTTACACCTGAAGGTTTTCTGAAGATTTAAAATGCATTGGTAATGAGGCTTATGTCAGAAGAAAAGGGGTCAGAGTTTTAGTATGATGTGGGTTTAACTTTTAGGAGGAAGATGTCCCAGTTGAATTTTTGAAGCAAAGGGAAATAAATCTTCTCCAAGTTAGGAGAGCATCTCCTTTCCTTCATTTTATGTCGTTTCGCTGCCTCTGAGCCATGCTTCTATCTTCTGTGGCTACGAAAGACATCATCCTGGACAACAGGTGCATGGATTTCCTCACACCACTAGACACAGGCAGAACGTGTGCTCTGAGTGGAAGGAACTTAGGGGTATCAGCTACTTGTGCTTGGGCAACCCATGCAAATTTTGTTTTCTAGAGAAATCATCGTTCTGGTAGCTGGAATTCTTAAGTTCTGTATTAGCTGCCTTCTCATTCCTGGCACAAATTACCTGACAAAAATGAACTTAATTGACTTTTCAGTCTCAGATTCCAGCCTACCATGGCAGGGAAGAAATCATCTTGGCCAAAGCTTGAAGCAGAGCTGGTCATATCCAGCCCACAGGGAGGAAGCAGAGAGTGGTGAATCCTGCTGTTCAGCCCAGCCCTCTCCTTCTAGAACCTGGCCCATGGAGTAATGCTAGCTATAGCTATGGTGGGTCTTCCCACCTTAAACCTAGTCAAGACTATTACTCTCAGGCATGCCCAGAGACTAACCTAATCGACATGATCTATTCTAGGTGATTATAGGGCCTGAAAAATTCACCATCAATCCAAACTATCATAAACTCCAACCACCATGTACAAATTCTTCTATGTGTATGTTTGACAGAGACTGGTTATGCTATTATTTTTTCCAGCAGCTTATACAGCTCAATTTTACATATGGTAAATGCCTATCAAGTCTAGTCCCCACAGCCATAATGATCTAGTAGAGCATTCATTAATTACTGAATGTCTGTCTTATTATCTGTTTCCTAATGGAGGTTAACACTTAAAGAAATCCTATTGTAGAGCAATTACTTTCACTCCACAAATTATTTATTCATTATTTATTCATTATTTATTAATGAAGGGTCAGTATTTGCCCCTTAACTATTTCACAGAGATATGGCAAGAACTCGATGTTTAGAACTTCTCATTTTCTTTCTTTTAATTTTATTCATTTATTTGAGAGAGAGATAAAGAGGGAGGGGGAAGGGAGAGAATGGGCACACCAGGGCCTGCAACCACTGCAAACGAACTCCAGATGTATGTGCTACCATGTGTGTCTGGCTTTATGTGTGTGCTGGGGAATCAAACCTGAGTCCTTTGGCTTTGCTGGCAAATATCTTAACCTCTAAGGCATCTCCCCAACACCCATAGAACTTCTAATTTTCTCTGCTTAATGAAAAAAGCCAGGATAATTATTTGTAAGCATGTATGTATCAACCATAAATGTTTTAGTAATTTAGCATATTTTAATAAATTATATTTACAGGGGGCAGAGAGAAGAAGAATAGTGAATAAATAGTAGTTATGGAGTTGTGAGCACTTTACATACCTTAACTCATTTAATCTTCATAACAGATACTATTAATCAAATCAATACAAAATAATGAAATGATACTACCTGAGTTGCCAAGTATTTCAGTAGATACTGCAATTAATAATAAGTTTTGGCATGCAAAACAGATACAAGCTCCTATCTTAGGAAGCCTCAGAATAATAAAAATAACTAAAATGTCCTAAAAGTAGCATGCGAAAGTACACAGAGATTTGGAAGTGGATAAGGAAATCTACATACAAACATTTCAGTCTGAACCCTGAGTAAGTACAGTTCAACTCAGAATGCACATGTGTTAGGAGGTGGTCGGGCCTTTGCCCTGCCCGTCAGTATCACATGGGTATGGCTACCTCTTCACCTTCTTGCTTATCATGGTTTCCTGTTTCCTAAGAATAACAGATTGTTTCTATCTGGAGAGATGACTTGACCGTTAAGGCGCCTGCCTGGGAAGCCTAAGAATGCTTGTTCAAACCTCCAGGTCCCATGTTTAGCCAGATGCAAAAAGTGACACAAACATATAATGCCACACATGCCCAAAAGGGGGTGCACGCATCTGGAGTTCGCTCACAGCAGCTGAGAGGCCCTGGAATGCCCATATTCTCTCTGTCTCTTCCTCTCTTTCTGTCTCTCTCTCAAATAATAATAGTAAAAAAGAATAAAAGATCATTTCCTAGATGATGTGTGTCCAGGTTAAGCACTTAAGCAAGCGTACCTCAGACA
This sequence comes from Orientallactaga sibirica, assembly GCA_036365145.1. NCBI lineage: Eukaryota > Metazoa > Chordata > Mammalia > Rodentia > Dipodidae > Orientallactaga > Orientallactaga sibirica. The sequence goes on along the minus strand of JAEOAD010001748.1, from coordinate 5,508,022 downwards.
AATCTTCACCTAGGCCCTTACATTTGCACACTGCTGTTCAGGATGAACTCATGGTCTTTGTCATTTTCTCTTTCTCTGATGATGCTTCCCATGATACTCTTGCCTAAACACTGCCTTCAGGGATGTGTGAGGGAAGCTGGGTAGCAATTCAAGGGAGTGCTGGTTCTCAAGCAGCCTTTGCTCTAACATACTGCTCCCCAGATTAAGCAAGAGTGTTAACATCAACATTTGTTGTCAAACTTCAAGGCACTGACATAATCAGTTCATCTATTGATCATTATTTTAATGAAAATGAGACACCACAGGTTTATTTTATTATTTTAGAGAGAGAGAGAGAGAAGTATATATAGAAAGAATTCCAGATGCTTGGCCATATACTGGGCATGTGAGATCTTGTCTTGCCTCACTTTTGTATTTCTGGCTTATGTGGGATCTGGAGAGTCAAGCATGGGTCCTTAGGCGTCACAAGAAAGTGCCTTAACTGCTAAACCATCTCTCCAGAGCATAACAGGGTTTTTTGTTTTGTTTTGTTTTTAAAGGGACAACAGCTTTTTATTTTTTTAATTCCGCTCTGATCAGATTCCCCCGTTCTCTGTGCTTACGGTTAACAGATGGTAATTGACTAGCGTAATTCAACAGAGGCCCTAGAAACGCTGGACACAGGATTTTGTTGCGATAAGTGAAATTAAATAGCCTCCAGAATCCTAGATTTCTGGAGGTGTGTTAGACTGGTCCCTAGTATAATGTCATCCCTGCCAGGTCTCCCACCTTCCTCTTAATGTACTTTCAGCTTGGGGTCTGGTCCCCAAAACACAGCCTCCAATTTTTGCTGGTGGAAGACAACAGGGCACAAACTAGAGAACCAGGGGGAGGTGGGCTACGGGGATTTGTCCGAGCATGCGCACTAGTGCCCCACAGAGTTTTTTGGGTTTTTTGTTTTGTTTTTAAATTCCAAATAGAACACTGTGTTCCTCCGGCCAGTGAGATGACTTTTACTTCAGAGTATTTCAGTTCACCCTGGCTGCGCAATAAGAAACAGCTACAATAATACCTTATTAATCCCATAAGAGTAACTGTCCCTTACTTGGTAGCCAAAGTAGATGTCCCAGCATTCTGCCTAACAATGTCACTTTCTTCCCCTCAATGATTTGTAATGTGAAGGAAAATGACTCATTATGCACTCAACCTTGATGACTTTGCTCTTAGCACTAGGTACATAGTGTGGCTTGGTCAGAGAGAGCCCAGGCTTCATTTTAATACCAAAGATGTATTCCATGTCATTGACCAAGTGGAGATCCCAAGCCATTGTTGGAGTGGGTGAGTAATATCAATGGGGGTGATCATTGCCAGCTTTGATTATTACTTGAGAAAGTTACACCTGTGACAATGCTCCTACCATTGGTCTTAGGTACCACTTACAACGTGAGGTTTTGAGTAGTTAATCACATGTGACCATAAGAATTTGTGGAAGAAAGCAACAGAGGCTTCCAAGACAAACAAGGACATTCTAGTTCATTCATTCATTCATTCAAAACACATCAGCATAAGGCCCAGTGCCAGTCCCACAAGAAAAGAACTAGGGAAACAAAAAGAAAGGAAATTACACTTGAACTTCAGTAGGCACCTGGAGCTTCATGCACAGCTCAGCACTGTCCACAAGATGCCCATTTTGAGGCCACCTTCCTTTTTTATTACTATCTCTGACAGCAAATAAATAACAAAATTAGATCTGGTTTTCATAGGTGAAGGTGATTCCTAAGTATGTATGTGGAAGTTGTCAGAAGAGGATGAGAACAGATGTGACAATTCTGCAAGTCTCTTTTGTCATTTGAGAAAGTTAAGAACTGTTTACAACTTTTTTGAGATGAAGATTGAATTTTCTTGGCTGTTTTGCAGACATTATTTATTTTCTTCCTAAAAATTATTTTTAATTTTTAACAGATGCATAAAACATGAAAATGTATATATCTGTGGAGTACCATGAAATGTTTAACAGCCATGTGAGAATGTTTTTGATGTGGTTCTGCCTTAGCATATACAAAATGATTTCATGAGGCCATGCAGTGGGAGGATCTTACTGCATGGCGCCCTGTTGTTACATTGTTAAATTATTGACCAGGGAAGGACTACATGGAAGAAAGGAGAGATCACAAGGGAGTCTTAGAAACATATCCAATGCACCTGACATACGGCACTACTCTTTTCCCCATTGTCCTCCTTTATTCTTCTCTTGTTTTTCTACTCACGTCCCCATTCAGCAAAGCTCACATTTTTCTCTTTTAAGCAAAACTACTGCTTCCTTATAGAAATGGTTCTTCCCTCTTTACCTACAGTCACCTTTCTCTTTTTTAAATATGTACTTTTTTAAGAGAGAGAAAGAATGGGAGCACCAGGGCCTCTAGACACTGAAAAATGAACTCCAGATGCATGTGCCACCTGGTGCACCTGTATTTGTTTGGGTACTGGAGAATTGAACCTGGGTCCTCAAGCTTTGCAGACAAGTGCCTTAACCGCTGAGCCAACTCTGCAGCCTGATAGCCACCTTTCTTGAGCTCATTCAAGGACCTGCCTTCGTTTCCTTCCAGTTGAGCAGATTCATGACTCTCCAGTAGGGTGCTCATTGGATTCAGGATTCTCATAGGTTATTTTCAAAGATAAAGGAGCTGTTATATGACCAAGGTGTGTCCATGGCTTCCCCGCCATGAACAGCGCCCTGGGGATGATGGGCTAATTCCCAGTAACGATCCAGTCAGGAGTAGCCATCAGCACCACCACTGAAATTAAGACCCAGCTATTCAGAGTCCTGGCCCTACATATTGATGGCTTTGTGCTCATATATGTGTACATACCTGTATGTACAGAGATTTATGCAAATTAGAGTCCTTTAGAAAAAGAAGTCTTCATACATGTCCTCATGGATTCAATAGTTTTCTTTCTTTCTTTTTTTTTTTTTTTGTTTTGTTTTGTTTTTTCATTTTTTGGTTTTTTCAAGGTAGGGTCTCACTCTAGCCCAGGCTGACCTGGAATTCACTCTGTAATCTCAGGGTGGCCTCGAACTCATGGCGGTCCTCCTACCTTTGCCTCCCGAATGCTGGGATTAAAGGCGTGCGCCACCACGCCCTGCTCAATAGTATTCTTGAGCCCTTCCTATAAGGCCCAAACTGTTCCAAGTTCTGAGGATACAGTGTAGGAACATGGCCCAAGTTCTGTGGGAGTCCTCACATGCTGATGCGAAAAAATTAAAAATAAAGTAAATAGCAAAAGCCTTCCAAGGGGTGGGAATTGGCAAGAAGTGCTATGAAGGGAAATAAGATGGAGAAGAAAGCCCAGGAGAGGTAGGGGGCACTTGCTCTTTTACATGGAATAGCCATGGAAGAGTTTATTTGACAGACATCTGTAGAAGGTGAAGGAGCAAGGCCAGAAACTTTCAAGGAGTAAGCACATGGTAGGCAGGACCAGCACGTGCAAAGGCCCTGAGACTTCCTTGTCCTCTGCTTCTTCTAGTTACAGGAAGGAACGGTCTCTCTGAAACATTTCACTTTGCATATGGGTTATGTGGACGAGCATCATTTACACAGAAGTCATTGTGGCCAGTGCTCTTCAGTGTTGTGCCAAGGGCCACCCCTTACAAGGACACCAGTACGGAAAGGAGAGGAGGGGAGAGGGAGACGGAGAGGAGAGTGGTAGAAGGTGAGATCTGAGCGATGACATAGGAACAAAAAGCCAGACCTCAGGGGGCTTTGTAGGTCGGGGTAAGGTTCACTCAGCGGTGTGCTGGTAAATGGTTCACAACCTACTCTTAGGGCAGTGTGGAAATTTGCTTGGACATGTAGCATTTGACTACCACGATAAGGGAAATAATCTCACCAGTCCATGGTGCAAGCATGGAGCTCCTGGATATGGACATGGGGAGAGAACACAACAGCACCCCTTAGATTTCCCATCCACAAATAACAGAAAGAGCATGAATAATAAATGAAATGCAATATGGTGATTAGAAAGTGATGAGTTTTCAGGACTGGTTGCCTTTAGGTATGATTCATATAATTATAAGTAAATATAACTGAATTTTTTTAATGTTGTGTTTAACCAGCCTACAAAATTCCTTACAGTTTCCCAGCTGTTTGAATTGGTAGGATCTGGCTCCAGCATACCCATGATTGGCTCTGAGTGAGGGTTTACCAGCAGTGGGGAATATAATCAGACTGGGAGTTCAAGAGGATCATGGTATTGTACTGGCACAGGTGGTCGGTGGTCAAAGGCAGATGCCGGGAGACTAGTTAGGAGAGATTGCAGGAAGCCCTGGGGTCCAGCATAGAACATCTGCACATCCCGTGCACCTGGCACTACTTCCCTCCTGTGAACCTCTGAGCCTCCTAGGATGAACTGTCCTCAGTCACTCATGGAAATTCATCTACTGTCAATGATAGGGCACCTCTCAGGGAATGTTTCTAAAATCAGGACAAAATTGAGATGCATCTGAAAATTGGGACTAGATATACTATTTCCTTTTTCCTATGAAACTTGTTGAAAATCCATATGGGCTCAGCGATTAACAGCATTTCATAATTGAGAAAGCATTCTGTTTGGCTATGTGAGCTACAGAATTGACCATAGCAAAGTAGTCTGGTGCCCTACAATTGAATGAAACCAGTATAGGTTTTGAAATATGAATAAACCTTTGAATAAATAAAACCTAGGGAAAAATGAGAGCACTTGGACAGGAGAAGCAAACATGATGTGAGATGTGGAGACAAGGAATGATCGAACTAAGCATTCAGACAAGCTCCTGATTAAAAGTCCAACAACCATCTAGGGATGTGATTTAAGGAGTTCTGCTTCCCTGCTCCTACAGAGGTGCGTTGTCATCCGTGTGTTCAGTTCTGTACGTCATAGCACTTTCTCTAGGCAATCTCTGTTCAAATGTCTGTAAACAAGCCAGGATACATGGCACACTGAGGTACCATTTACAAGACGGAGGAGAGAATAGTCCTCTGAGGAAATGGCACAGGAGAATGCCAATGGACAGTCAGTGGGCACAGATTTAGTGCAGAGCGTTTGAGCACTGAGCAATGCCTGGCTATGTTTGAACAGGTCCCTTTGACTCCCACCAGCCAACACTGCCCTGTGTCAGGAGGGTACCAGTCCTGCAGCCCCTCTGTTCCTTTCACCGCAGCCATTGCTCCCAGGACAGGTTCATCCTGGGATCATCTAGTACAGGCCCCAAGTCTTCCTCACATACCTGGCAAGAAAGAAAGAAAGAAAGAAAGAAAGAAAGAAAGAAAGAAAGAAAGAAAGAAAGAAAGAAAGAAAGAAAGAAAGAAAGAAAGAAAGAAAGAAAGAAAGAAAGAAAGAAAGAAAGAAAGGGAGAGAAAGAAAGAGCACAAATGAGTCTTCCTTTCTTTTCTTCTCCCCAGCCAGAGATAATTACATTCATATAATTTACATATTGTTCAATCACACTTTGCAGTTTTTATAATGTCACACCCAAATCTCAGTTTATTAAATAACCCCAGACACGAAAGTCATTCGATGAAGATATTTTTGAGCTGTAAATTACCTCTTCAAAAGACAAGCTTTATTTTTATAAGTGGCAAAAATAACTTAACATGAATATAGTGGTCTTTGGATGATTAATGTCCTTGAAATCAGGAGACAGGGCAACACTTGTTCCTTTACCTGGTACATATTATTAAGTTAGAGCAGAGCTACAAGCTAATAGGACTTTATCCCAGAATAAAAAGAATATAGGAAGAGAGATACTTATACGTATCTGGTTGTCACTTGTTCAGCTGATGTATTTTAGCTCCCATAATCTTCCTTAATCTTCCTAAACCTGTAAACCTCATATGTCTGATAGTTATGGACTCGTGGTGGATCGGTATTGGTTCTATTCAATATTTCCCACACCATGAACACTATCAGGACCCTTTGTGATTGAGCTTAAGATTTAATTTGGAAAAAAAAATGTTGCTACAATTGCTTAATTTTAAAACTACTGTTCTAACACCCGAGGCACCCAACATACCAGAGTTAAGAAATTAAGAGGATTCTTCCTGAAGCATTATTTCATGATATCAATGAAAACTCTTTTTATATTTTAGTACATGTAAAAAATGAAAGCCACACATGAAAATAATAAGTGAAGTAATATTTTAATAGTTTTATATTTATTTATATTGGCAAGCAGAGAGAGACAGAATGAGAATGGACATACCAGGGCTTAATATCACCCCAAATGAACTCCACATCTGGCTTTATGGGGGCACTGGGGAATCAAACCCAAGCTTTCTGACCTTGAAAGCAAGTGTCTTTAACTGCTGAGCCATCTTGACAGCCCTGGAGTAATATTTTTTTTTAAAAAAAAAAAGCTGTGTGACATGTTTTGCTGGACTCTTTGCAGGTTTTTCTCATTCAGTCCTCTATAAAGTCTCATTTAACTGCATTTTATGAAGGAGACATTCAGAAGACTTGATCTGGAACTAAAGCCAGGTCTAAACTGATGGCAGTGTCTGCCCATGTTTCAAACTCCAGGAACCTCTGACATTTACCCAGTGTTTTAAAGTGTGTAATATGAATAATGCCTACCTGTGGTGTGTTAGGTTTGGCCATGCCCAAAGTTGGTAATTGGGTTGGATGATCCATCTAAAAACACAAGTCTGGTGGCCAACTTTCCTGCATGACCCAGGAGTCTTTACAGAGGAGTTCTGGCATAGGAGAGGAGGGAGAAGAGAAATAGAGGAATCCACTCTGCTGGATTAAACCTGAAATGTTATTTGGAGGAAAAAGTGTTCCTGGGCTCAACTCAGGTTCTTTCATTCACTACTCTACACACGTCGTAAATCAGCCAGAAAAGAACTATTTCCATATTTTAAATTGCTACAAAAATCTCTCCAACTTCCTCATTTTGCAGATAAAGCTTCAACATTATGTGATGCTCTGTATGTTGAATTTTAATGCTCACTTCAGAAATCATACTTACTCACTTGGTAGATTTTTGACGCTCTTCTAAGATACAACCAGAACCTAATTTGTGTGTGGAATACATTCACTTTGATATCTGTTTATTACTGAAACACTACTGAGTTTCTGCCTTAGCTATAAAGAAAGGATCCCTGTGGTTGAAATAATGTATTGATCCTCGCTAATATCTTAGCAGAGGCCATTCAAAACTGTTTTAAAAGGGCCTTCCATAGGTGATACATGAGTTATATATAAACCTATTGAATCTTTTCAAAATACTAAAAGCTGGGGAAAAATACATGACACAGAATAAACACAGAAAATATTTATACATCAGTATTTGAAATAATCACAAAAATATACATTTGAAGACATCTAAAATATTTTAAAATACATGAGCTATGAAATCCTAAAATAAAAATCAGAGCTTTTATAAAAATACATGGTCACTTTGCTTTTTTAATTTATTTATTTATTATTATTATTATTATTTTGGTTTTTTGAGGTAGGGTTTCACTCTGGTCCAGGCTGACCTGGAATTAACTATGTAGTCTCAGGGTGGCCTCGAACTCACGGCACTCCTCCTACCTCTGCCTCCAGAGTGCTGGGATTAAAGGTGTGCGCCACCACACCCGGCTCACTTTGCATTTTAATGAGAAAATTTAAATGTCCAAATATTAAAAACTTAGAAACCTAAAAACTTAAATGTGAACAATTATAAAAATATTTAATCTGGTAAGATGTATTTTAAGCTCCTATTATGAAACAGTTATAGCAAACATGCTTGTTATTAACTATATGAACTTAATTCATACATCTTTTACTTAACAGAGGTTACTTGTATCATTAAGAATGTAATATCCAGTGATATTTCCCATCTTAGTTACTAGAATATTCTAACATAAATATCAACAGGAGATGTTTTATTACTTTTCACAAACTGAGAAAGGAGACCTTCTGCAAGTTTTTGAGTTTTTATGCAATCTTTTTGGTGTTTGTGTGCATATGTGTTTGTGTTTTGGAGAAATAGGAGGGGAAAGAGGAAGTACTTTCTATAATTGATGTTGTGATTTATTGAATGCTGATCTTGAGAACACAAAATTACATTTCAAAGGTCAGCTTCACCGGTGTGAAAAACAAAGATTCTGTGTGCTTGATACTAATGAGCACTGCTTATCCAGTGGGTGAAGCCAGAGAAAGGTTAGATGAAATCTAGTCTGCAAAATGTTCTTATTAGATGCAGAAGCCACTCTGCGTACAAATGTGTTAATATCAAATAAAATTCTGGTAGAAATGTTTGCCTGGGATGACTGAGATAAATAAGATATAGAATCATAATGGCAAGGAGAAACTGTTTATAAACTAAAATTCATGGAAATCAATTTTAGTTTTGAGCAATTAGGAGACTTCAGTAGCTTTCCAAATGTGACTTTATAGCCCCTTATTATATTCTTATGGAAAACAAGGAAAGCCCTTAGAACTTGTAATTTTTAAGTCCTTGGGTTCATCAGGTATTCTCTAACCAGTTTCCTTCTAGAAGATTACTCTTGACCTATGTCTTACGTACAAGCCACTCAAGCTGGTCTCCCTTTCCCACTTCCCATTTCCTCCATTCAACTTTATAAATAGCACACATCTTATATCTTATGGCCATTGAATCCACTCAGTAATTCAACAAATATTTCTGCCAAGGCACCCATGAAACAAAGGATAATTGAATCATGTCTGTGCCTTTAAGAAGCATGCTGTATAAAAACAAAGGATGCAGGGCCCATATGGACCTATCTGAGAGCCTGAGACAATTCTGGAGAATGTATTTTCTAGAACAAAGATGGAGGGGATAGCCCACACTAGTGGAGATCTAGAATTAAATATTAAAATATGACAAGAAGTAGAAGGGGCAGCAGGTAGAGAGAAAGACCCTTGACTCATACCCAAGAGTTTGAACCACATTCCACAAGCAGCCCTCAGTCCCTGGATGGTACAGTTTGCATGGAGACTATAAATTTAACTTTTTTTGTGTGTGTTGTCTTGGAGGGGAAGGGAGACAGAGACTAGAGCCAGGGGCATAAGTTGGGCTTTTCTAGCAGTTCATCCCTAGTGCTGAAGCATTTAGCTGAAGTACCATCAAGGATGGTTGAAGGTGTCAGACATGTGCAGTTAACAAGGCTTGGTAATCAAGTGAACAGAGGGATGTAATCAAGATGGAAATATCTAATAAATTACTACATCTCTTGCTCCACTGGGTAGGTAGGTAGGTAGGTAGGTAATAGTGACATCATTCATTAGGACAAGAAACAGTAGGGAGGGGCAAAGAAACACAATCTGAGATGTGTGCGTTGAGTGGAAAGGCCACCTCTGTGTGGAAAGTATCCTTGGATAGTGAAAGTAAGACTCGTGATAAATATACCAACAATCTGAACAGGGGCCTGTTCTTTACTGGATGGTGAAGTTCCCCATAAAAACAAACCTTGACACTGGGGATGATGAAGCAAAATGCTCAGGTGTGGCTGTTATGTCCCTGGTTTTAACACATGTTGTTTTATTTTGTAACTCCACAAAAATTTAAGGCGCTCTGTTGTGAGTAAAAAAAAGTCCAGAGTTAATCATGTAACTGGTAAGGCTTGGGAAATGAACAGTCGTGTACTGTGCTGACTTCATTAAATGCCTTTGTGTGTTGGGGGAAAAAAAGAACCATAAGAGATTGGCCTTTGCAATCTGAGCACCCCTGGGAGACATAATTCGAGCAGTGTTCAGAATGTGGCTAGCTGATACATCAGGGCTGGTTTCTCCTGAGTGGTTTCTTCATAGAATTTCCAAGTCTGTGAAGATGATCTTGAAGATAAGGTCATTTGGGCGCCACTGACTTTCAAAAGAGAACTGTTCAAAATGAACTATTTTTTTATTTAAAAAAATGGTCTTTTTTCCCTAAGAGCAGTTATATTTGGTGATAAATTCAGTGTTTTGCACTGGATTGAACATATCATGATCTAGATAGAAACTTCAGTCTGGAAAAAATAAATAAATAAAACACGGCACCTTTCATAGTATCACCTGAAGAGCTATTTCTGATACTTAAAGCAGCTGAGTCTAGAGAAGGAATCTAGGTTAAGGCAAGTAGCTTCTGTTGCATGACAAATGATATATTTTATATACGACATCATAAAAAATGCACATTTTGCTCCCATGTTGCTAATTATTGGTTCATAAACAATAGAAGTGTTCACAACCATCTAAAAACATGTGTCTGGAGAAAGACACAGGTACAATGTGGGGGAAAGTCAGTAATCATTCAGTTCATGAGGGATCCATGTGTGACTCAGCTCAGTTCTGAGAGAGAGAGGAAAAACACAGAAAACACAACTGAGAAGATTCATAATTCATGAGTGGTTTGTGGTATGTTTTTAATTTTTTGCTTTGTTTATTTTCTTGTTTTTTTTCAGCTTTATTTGCAAAAAGTGCTTGTTCAAATTCTCAGGAAACATCCCTTGACAACCTAGTCTCATCTCCAAATAGTCCATCTTGCCATTTCTTTTGGAGAGAAATAGAAAAATAATAGCCTTTGAAAGAAGAAAAGTTGCGTTGTGTTATTCTGTTATACTGTGCCACTGTTCAGGAGTGTCTGAATATGGAGTGAAAAAAATCTAGTGTTTTGATATCGGGACCTGATTATTAACTAAGGTCAGAGGCCAAATAAAAGGGAGAAACAGAGAAAGAGAGAGAATTGATTCAGTATCCAACAGCAAAAGACAAAATTTCTAATAATGAAAACATTTTTGTTTACAGACTAAACGATCTTCTGCCGAATTCCCATCCTTCTAGCCTTCTCTCCTGTCCCCAAACTTCCAAATTGTGATTTCTCTACTCAGCATTTTCATGAATGGCGAGAAGTCATTTCTTAGAAAAGATACCTGTTCTTCTTGCTTTGTTTACAATTTCTTGTGTTAAATGCTCTGATGAATTTTCCACTTTAGTATGCAGACTCGAACTGTGGAGCATTTCTGTGGAATCATCCTTCCTCCAAAATCGCTTCCATTTTGGCAGAGTGAATTTCCGTGCTGTCTTGATTGTGGATCAGTGAATAGTAATGGAAATCTCCAAAAATGTGGGAACTATGATTGCAAGCAAAGTATTCTGATCAATGCACTCATTGCTCATCAAACCAGTAATCCAGACATGCACAAAAGTTTGGTCCTCCTGAAAAGCCCAATGACACTCATGTTGCTTTAAATTGTTTTCCTTTTAACTTTATTGATAATTCCTTTCTTTGGTCACATAGCAATAATTCAATCAGTATCTGTTGGCTTAATGAATGAAGAATATTTATTTAAACGTATGACATAGTAATCAAAGTCCCTCATCATCTTTCTTGGTTGCTGAAATCTGTACTTTAAGAAAATGCTGCCCTGGGGTTTCTCATTGGTAGATTTATTCTTTTGTTCTTAGATTTGTCCAAGTTTCTCCTCTGCTGCAACTGAGTTTCCTATCTCCTGTCAGAATCCTCTAATATCAAATGTGTCAAACACCTTTTAACAATTTTAATATTTGGAACTTCTTATTGTTTATTATCATAGCATTTTTGAATACCATACCTAAAATTTCATTTAGGCAAAATTATCGAAACATTAAAAAATAGAAACAAATAGGGGATGGAGGTAAATCCCAAAAGCCATCACTATTGTGTGTGGGAGTCTGAATGGATCATGTCATACAGAAGGGAATGGGAGGCACGAGCCAGGGTGCAGTTACCCTGTGGAGAAATTAGAGGTGTTCAGTGGAGACATGGCACAGGATGGGTTCAGGGCAGTGGAACACGCTCTGTATCTTAAGCTTGAAAATGGGCGGCTTTGTTGAAAGTCCCGTTCAGTCCACTGTTGTGATTATCTCCGTCTCCTAGTGGAATGGAAATCTACATTAGGGAGGGGCTGCTCTTCTCTTGCATCTTTTCTTCCTCATCACTTGGGAATCACTACTTGGTGATTCGCTGTTAGAAACTGTCTGCTTCGCTTTCAACATTAATGAATTTATTTTGAAGAAAACGCCTGAAACAATAATAATAATTTCATTCATTTAATTTAGTTAATGGCTCTCCATTTCTTGCCAGTGTGTTGGTTAGTGGCTTGTTTTTTTTGGAATCAAGATATTGCCCCTGTAGCCTGAGAGAGCCTCAAACTCGCAATCCTTCTTGCCTCAGCCTCCTAAGTGCTAGGATTACAGATGTGTATACTTGAAAAAAAATGAAAGATGGTCCGTGTTTTCACCTCAAAATGATAACCACATGAAGTAAAGCACTTTTAATTAGCCAGATTCAACTATTCTATACAATCAAAATATATTATAGATGATCAGACATAGCCTAGCATCTGTTACCTTACAGTCTTGATGAAATTTTAAGAAAGATTAATTTCTTCAATGACAAAATTACTCATCATCTCTTGGGTAAGTCATTAGCTGAGTTGAATTATTGATCAATAAGTGGAAAGATTTTTCACAATTACTCTTCTGATAACTAAATAAATAATGATCCTATGCCAACTAGGTTGTGGTTTGTACACTTCTTAGAACAAAACAGACCATTTCATTGTTTGGCCCTACAATGTTCACTGTAGTAATAATCTTAAAACCTCAGAACTTGAGGCAATGAAGTGCCTTTTCATTCTTGAGCTATATGTCATTGTGTGTCAAGAAGGGACTCAGCACCCTGTGTACTCATCCCTTGGACCAAAGTTCAGCTTGAGGTATGTATGGCACAATGCAGGTCGGGCCCTAGCCAGACCACATGCTAAAAGAAACCAGGCCACACCCCTCGGGTTTTCTCACCAGGATGGTGGGTAGTCAATGACGGGTAAGACTCCATGAGATGGGAAACCTAAGACAGGTACCGTCGCATGTGATGATCCCTTGGGGCCTGGGGTCAACAATGGCTTGGCAAAGAACCATGCCTCCCAGAGTCACCAATAATAAAAACAAAAAGGAGGATATGTATGGCACAATGCAGGTCGGGCCCTAGCCAGACCGCATACCAGAAGAAACCAGGAAATGGCTTCTGTGGATGTGTCCTGCGCAGGCCTGGCATGACAACAGCTATAGTCCCATGCATGAGAGAAACCTGCTACAAGATGATCTGCCTGGGGACCGGCTGTCATTAGTCCAAGAAGGGGACCACCCCATACAATGATTGGCCAGCCAAACCCCTTAAAATCCCCTACACTTCCTTGAATAAATGAGTTTGCAGCAGCTCACCCGCTGCCTGCTTCCACCCAACTCCCGGAGTCTGTGTCATGACTCCGTGCCTCTCACCCCTACTCGGCAGAGACCCTGCCGTCCCTCCTGGGCTGGCCCTAGGGGTGACCCCAAGAGAGGTTGCCTCTGGAATCTCACCATTTACTCTCACCGAGGGAAAGACAGAGTTCTTATTGGTCCTAAAGGCCTAATGAAATGTCCTATGCTGAACGCAGGCCAGGACAATATACTTGGTCTTATCTACCTACAATGTAGCCAGAAACTGCAATCCTACCACATGTCCAGAAATGAAGAGACCTGGAGAGGTCTTTCACACAACATAAATAACTCTCTTAAGCGTTTGCGTAAGCTTGTCATTGATGTCTCATTTTTGCCCATCTTCAGTCTCCATCTAGGAGTGAGAACCGCAAGTTTTGTCAAACAACATCCGTAACTAACATGAGGCCTTTTAATTATCATTTTCTATATCCACCCATACTACACAAAATCATGAGCCACCATCTTCCTTGGTATCTCTAAGCATTGCTCCCCTCAAATTCTTTGAACCTCAATGTGTTTCAGTGAGAATGGAAAGGTTTACTTTTTTTGTTGTTGTTGTTTTTTTATGATAGCATTGTGGAGTTACTGAATTGTTGCATTTATAGTAGTCAATTTTGTTGTTCTTTATAATGTACAGTCAGCACACTTGAAAACATTCTATGGTTACACAGTAGTCAGAGTTCAAAAGATTAGACTAAAATGGGGAGGACTGGTAAATCATATCCTAAACTGTTGAATAAGCTAAGAGTTGTGCTAGACAACTGCTGTTCACCCTATTCTTTCTCTGTTTAGCAAAAACACTGCCTTTCACAAGGTTTCTTGTCCTTCAGCTTCTGGGTCAGTTTACACAATCAAAGTTACCCATGGAAGACCGGTGCCTTGCCCTCACTATCTTGAGATGACCACAGACATATGAGTGCATCTTTGTCATGGTTCTGCCAACTTTATGCTATCCTAAAATATCCTTCACCAAGGACTCTGGCCTCTGTGTGTGATCCCCTCTTCCTCCATTTTTGTCTCAGACCTTCTTAGAGTAGGTCGCTTCCTTCGCCAATGTCTAGATCATTGTCCTGTGTCTTGTTTCATTTCTCAGCTCCACTGCCACCTATTTGTTATGCATTTCTCTGTATTAAGTACCTTCTATAAAAACCCCCTCTGAATGTAGTGTTTTTCTTTTTTCTGAGGAGCATATTGAACCAGGGAGAGAAAATGAGTCATACTTCTACCTTAAGTCACATAATTCCAAACAAAATAGTTAACCTTTTCCACATTTCTAAAATAAGGGATTTAAGTTGTTTCGTACAACAATCAGAATGACTCTTAATCATATCACACTCATGAAACAAAGCTAGACACAAAAGGTGCATACAGTCAAGCATCATTAAAGTTCTTGTCAAATGGGGCTGCAAAGGTGGCTTAGCAGATAAGGTGCTTACCTGAAAAGCATAAGGACCAAGGTTCAGTTCTTCAGTACCCACTTCAGCAGATGCACAAAGTGACACATGCAACTGGAGTCTGCAGTGGCAGTGGCTAGAGACTCTTACACACCCAGTCTCTTTGTCTATCTGGTCTATTTGTCTCTCTCTCTCTCATAGATAAATAAAATAAAATAGTTCTTGCCAATCAAGCATATTGGTGAAAATCAAATTAATGATGTCCTGATGGAGGAAGGGGATAGGATGGAAAAGGGAACTTTCCAGACAGAGGACGGATAAGCAGAAAGCTCTTTACATTGGTGTACATGTGTAGCAACCCTCATGGGACAGTATATAGAGGATGCAAAAGTTTTTTTCTATGTACAATTCTACTGAAATATGTATTAAGAGAACAGTGAAAAGGTAATGGATCATATATTTACCTGATTAAACAAGGGACATGGATTACATCTCCAAGATCCCTAATAGTCCTAGTATCTAATTCTTCTCAGTGGAAGAATTTAGATAAACAAAAGAGAAATAAGAGGGAGAGATGGAATGGAAGTAGGCTAAGGTTCCAAGTCGTACTGCAAACACATATTGTAGAACTCTTGCAAAAAAAGTAAATGCTTTCATTTTTTGCACTGTTCATTCTAATTTTTTATGAGCATTATATAGCAAAGATGTTCACAATTGTCAGGGTTAGAGAACATGAGTTGACATCCCCAAAATTTCATTTGCAAGTCATTGTAGGAAAAGTCATTGACAACACTATTTAATTACAATAAATATGAAATAAAATCACCTCCGGCTCACCTATTTTACAGAATCTTGAGAATAAAGGGTACTCTGATCATTTTTTTTTTCTTTTTGCTTCTGAGAAAAAAAAGGCTGTGAAGTTATTCTTTGTTATTCAGAAGCCAAGTAGGAGAAAACTTGCCTATGTGCATAGCTGTGCTATCATGGAGTAGTAAATACGAATGAGTAACTACAACACCTTCACAGGCTGTTTCTATAACATATGGACTGTTAAGTGCTTGAGAAATAATTTGTTTGTTTTTGCAGCTCATAGTTTAATGTAATGAAGCACTACTGAGTTGAATAACTAGACAAGAAACTCCTTAGTTATGGGGAATTATATTCTGAATTAATGAATTGCAAATTGTAAGCCAATCCAACTCCCATAAATATTATGAGGAAAGAAGTAGCAGTTCTACCTACACAAATTTT
Source organism: Orientallactaga sibirica (assembly GCA_036365145.1). NCBI lineage: Eukaryota > Metazoa > Chordata > Mammalia > Rodentia > Dipodidae > Orientallactaga > Orientallactaga sibirica. The sequence goes on along the minus strand of JAEOAD010001748.1, from coordinate 5,492,132 downwards.
CAAGGCAAAATTATTCCATGACGAGAAAAAGATTTAGAGCATAATTAAGGTTCCTAAAATATAAGTACTTAAGAAGAAACTTACCATATGTTTAAAATTATCCAAGACTGCATTTATGATCTGTGATAAGTATATACTTTCTGGAATGCAGAAAATCTCTTTAAAGGTTTTCTGTTTCATTTCATGCCATTATTGTATAGTTCACCTCTAGCAATTCATAATGGGCTTTAAATATTCAAAAATAAAATAAAGATTTTTTTAACTCTCTGCCTGTGATAATTATTTCCTTTACATAGAAAATACTAACTCATTGATGAATATAAAAATAACTTAAAAAGACAGATTTAGTAAGCCACATTCCGGGAACATTTTGTTAACACACAGCTCTATGATGCCAAATACAGAATTTTATTCAGGTTTGAATATCAGTTAATTTGCAAAATGATAGTCGTGGGAATAGCCTTTAATCTCTGTATATGTGAAATGATTAAGAAAAATCTGTAATCTTGATGAGTCATTTATTTTGAAATTTGAGTTGAGAATGAAAACAAGCATATTATAATAAATAGGAGGAAGATCCCTGAATTCGGAATCAGAACTTTGAATTCCAACATAGCTTGACTCCCTCATCATTACATAACCCTGGGCAAGTTCAGGAGCAACTGAGATTCTGTTTCTTCATCTCTGACATATGCAACATGGGTCATAATTTGCCTTCTTAATCATAAGAGTTGTTAACCCAAGTGAAAATGTTCTAAAAATTGCTAGTGGAATTAACAGACATGTTATAAGAAAAATAAATGATTTCATAGCTAACGAATAAAAGAATCTTACATTGATAAAGGCAGCAAAGAAGAGAAGGGAGGGGAGAAATTTCTTACAGACCTCACTGGAGTATTACCTCATTTGATCTTTCAACCCTTCCTGACTTTGTTTTGGTGACTTGTGTTTGGAGGTCAGAGGACAATCTCTGGACATTGGTCTTGTCCTTCTACTTTGTTTCACAGAATCTCTCGTTGTTTTGGATACTGGCAAAGTTAGCTACCTGGCCAGAGAGCTCTGGGACATCCTGACTCTGCCTCCCATTGCCATAGGCATATTCGTATCACAGACACGTGCACCACTTTGTCTGTCTTTATGTGAGTCGCTGAAGATAAACACTCCAGTCAGCAGGCTTGTGGAGCGAAGACTTAACCACTGAGTCATCTCCTCCGCCCTCAAACCTTTTTCAATCTAGAGAGCACTGGTAGAGGAAGATAATCTGAGTGCAGGAGGCTGTCGTGATTTGCAGTTCGATAATAAATTGTGCAGTACAGAAGATGATAGAGCCAAGCTGCCTCAAAGGGGATGAGACTCAACTGCTAAAGGGTGATTCTAGATGAGTGTTTCCTATCCCTGCATACAGGAACCTGTTTGGTACAGAATGATTTTTAATTAAGAGAGTTCCCTGAAAATGTCACCCACCCATAATGGCCTCAACAAGGTTACAAACTAAAGTACTCGGAGCTGGGACAATAGCTCCATGGATAAATTGCTCACTGCTCAAGCCCGAATCCCTGAGTTCAATTCGCAGACTCTGTGTTTAAAAAAAAAAAAAAATCAAGAAGTGGGACTGGAGAGATGGCTTAGCAGTTAAGGCATTTGCCTGCAAAGCCTAAGGACCCAGGTTTGGTTCTCCAGGTCTCACGTAAGGCAGCTGCACAAGGTGGCACATGCGTGCCCATTCTCTCCCCCCAACACCCCACTTTGTCTCATAAACAAATAATTTTTTTAAAAATCCAGAAGTATTGGTGGCCTTCTGCTATCTCAGCACACCGAAAGCCCAATGGGAGGCAGAGACAGACTTTCAAGGAAGTTCATGATGAGTGCGGCAAAGAACAAGAGCAGAGCGAGATCCAAGGAGAGAGAGACTGCCTAATAGGAGAAGAGGAGAGGAGAGGAGCACCCTGCAAGGATGTCCTCTGATCTCCATACACGTGCATATCCACACGTGTGTGTGCACACACACACACACACACACACACACACACACTGAAAAAAACTTCAAGTACTAAAAGAATGAGCATGTTTGTATTAAAGATCACCTCTCTGCTTTATATGTGAAGCCTTAACAATCCTTGCCATGAGGGCTCTCCTGACCTCTGACTGTTCTGGTCTCATGGAGTATTTTATGGGAGGCACTGTGCTCTCATGAAACAAGACATTTCCTCTACTTAGGACTTGTTTTCTTTATTTTTAAAGGAAACAAACTGAAGAGACACCAAGATCTCTTCCGTGCCTAGCAATAAACTGAATAGTTCAACCTCCCTTCCCTCCCCAGTTCCCTTGGTCTCTCACATCCCTTAGAGTTAGACCTATTCCTGTCATTTAAATTGGACATTGCCTTCAAAAGTTAGCCTCCCAAGGCTGACCTGAACAGTAAGGAATCACGTGGTATGCCATGTCACTGTGTGAGAGGCCAAAGTGGAATGACCAAACGCCTTATCTGGACCCAGCGCATGGATTTATTTTCTAAAGTTTGTTCTAAAAGTAAATTTTAGAATTCAGTAAGTATGGCAAGTAGTATCAACAAAAACAGGAACAAAATATTACTATGTTCCAGAAATGCTAACTGCATGTTTTGCCAAATTTCCATGTATCCAAAGGTACTACCAACTTGGGGATGGGGTGGGGATCTAATTTCTGAAACAAGTCTTATACAGTGATCACTCTCACTGTGAGACATGAAAGCCTTTCCCAGCCATTCATTCAGAAGAATACTGTGTCAGGCACTGAGCTAAAAAAAAAGATATAAAAAAAGATATTAAAAAAGATATTTAAAAAAGATATAAAAAGATTTAAAGCATAACTCTTTATTTCCATATTTAGAAATTAGCCCATCTTACAGATAAAACCACTGACCAAAAGTAAATGAATAAATACAAAGGAAAACATAAATGCTTTATAAACACACATTCCTATGTGAAGGTTATATATATAATTATATATATATATATAATGTAGATAATATAAAAATGCAGCCAAATATCAGTATTTAAACACAAAACACCCCAAAAGCAAACATGGAAAATCATGTTTTTATATTCCACAAAATTTCTTGATAAAAGTCAGTAATTTTGGGCTGGAGAGATGGCTTAGCGGTTAAGGCACCTGCCTCCTAAGCCTAAAATCACTGGTTCCCATCTCCAGTGGTTCCAATCTCTCCAGGTCCCACTTTTGGCCAGATGCAAAAGGGCTCAACGCCGCACTTGACCACAAGGGGGCGCACGATTTCGTTCACAGCAGTTGAGTGGCTGCTGGCCTGCCCATCTCTGCCTTCCTCTCTCTCTCTCTCTCTCTCTCTCTCTCTCTCTGTCTGTCTCTCCCCCCAAAAAAAGTCAGTAATTGTTTTATTATTATTTGTGTGTGTGCACACGCATACCTATACCACAGCAGGCATGTGGAGGTCACAGGATAACTTCAGGGTGCTGGTCCTTGCTTTTCACCTTAAGGCAAGAGCGTCCCTCTTGCCTTTGGGAAGGCCAGAGTTGCTGCTCCATGAGTTTTGACATTCTTCTGACACCAAAGAATATCGGGATTACAGATGCATGTGCCACTGACCGTGTGACTTTACATGAGTGCTGGGGATCTGAACTCCAGTAGACAGGCTTGTGGAGCAAGCACATGTTAACCCCTAAGCTGTCTCCCTGCCCCAGCAAAAAGTTTTTTGTTGTTTGGTTGGTTGGTTTAGTGTTTTTGTTGTTGTTGTTCCTTCTTTTTTTAACCTAAGATCTCTGTTTCCCTTTGCAAAACAAAGGACATAGGTAAGGCTGAGCGTGGTGGTGCATGCCTTTAATCCCAGCACTTGGGAGGCAGAGGTAGGAGGATAGCGGAGAGTTGAAGACCACCCTGAGGCTACATAGTGAATTCCAGGTCAGCCTGAGCTAGTATGAGACCCTACCTGGAAAAAAAAAAAAATAAATAAACAAATAAAAGCACATAGGTAGTTAATGGTTTGTACACATTAAGCCTTCCAGACACGATTTAATAATACAGGCTTCATTTTTTTTCCCCTCACTGTGTGTGTGTGTGTGTGTGTGTGTGTGTGTGTGTGTGTGTTTCCAGGAATATAATCTACAGTTGGGAGAGCGGGAAAGTGGGTTGAGAGTGTACCCAAAAAGAATAAAATAACATCTTCTTGGCTTTCTGCTGAATATTAAACTCATTAAAAGTACAAGCAGTATTTCATGGATTACTGATAACAGAGCCTCTGTCACAGACAGGAGGCCAGATCTGAGTGGTAAATGGAGCCATTGTGTACATTAACAAATGTAAGATATTCATCCTCAAATCAGATCCGCCTCCTGCCCAAGACAGGTAGACCTAATGAATACACAAAAGCAGCCTTTTTCTTCCAGAGAGCTGCACTAAAAAACAAGTTATTAGGACATTAATCATCAGCTGAAAAACAGCATTCCTGAAGAACACAGCAAAACCAACATGAGCATGCGCATCACTGAGATGTCTGCCAAATAGCACAGGATCTATAAGGTTAAAAGCTAGTATTTCTAAAGCTGACCTCTGATTTTTTTTTTTCATTTCCATAGAAACCCTGACAAATTGGACATGGTTAGACCTTGGAATGCTCTATGACTAAATTCAATTAAAAGTTTTAAACACTGGACAGAATCTAAAAGCAGGAGTGTTCGGGCCACTTCACCCCATGAATGGGGAATGGAGGCCTCAAAACATCTAATGAATGCAAGTGCTGGAAGAGAAGGCAGGCCCCGGGCTCCAAGTTCAACACCATGTACTTTACACTGGGCTGTTCTGTCTCTCTACCCAGACAGACCCTAAGAAGGGTCACCTTTCCACAGTGCGGCAACTATCTTGAAATTTAAATCTCCCAGAAGAATGTACCCCTTCATCCCAACTGCCTCAGCTCTGCCTATTAAAGTAGTTTATTTATTCTTTAGAACTCTTTATGCTCATAAACATGCCCATTAGTTTTACAAATTACCACATTACTCATTCATGAGTTGTCCTCCTAATATAGCACATAACTTACTGTTGCGTTTTATTGGAGTATTTATAATAAAATTATGAAAGTGTTAAATAACCCTTAGAGGAAAAAAAAAGTGTTCATCATCATTGCAAAGACCTAAATAGTCCATTTTCTTCCAAAGTATTTGTAGGGAATTTATATTCAGGATATTACACTATTTATCTAAGAGGGTTGCCAGGTTTCCATCTGGGGTCGTTCCTTCTATCTTTCTTCTTCACTAGTCTTATTAGAAAAGTGGAAGCTGCTTAAATGGCTCTTCCTTTCAGAAAAAATATCATTTGTACTTTCTAAATCACATGAGACCTATTTAATCCATTGTTTAAACGAGTGTCAAAACCTGAAGTCACCTCTTCTGCTTGTCACCCACTCCTAACAGAAACATTGGCACTCATATGTATGACTTTCAAAATAGAGTCTACCTCCCTTAAAATTCAACAATGTTTTTCTTGGAAATGAGCAACATGGAGCCACAGTTCCAAGCTTCCTTTAAAATGCAGTAACTGGCATGGCATAACCCCAGCTAAAGCCAAGGGTGCCCTCATCACAGGACACTCAGTTCTTAGCATTCGCAGACATGGGCATGTATGTGGGGCATTTCTAAACGGCTACCGGGGTTGTATTACAAATAAGCTTCACCTAATGAAAGCTAGTATGCGAAAGCAGAGTTGTTAAGGCGTACTGAGTTAATTATATCTGAGGTTTGACTTACATGTTAGATGATTAAATGTGTGCATCTGAAAGGGTCCCTAATGATAGTCTAGTTACTTTAAATAATTGTCCAGGGCCTTTTGGCTAAAGTGACGTTCCCACGTAGCTTGCTGTTGTTATCTTAATTTTTCAGTGGCTTCCTTTTGTGATCTCTTCATACCTTTGCCTTCAGTTTAATTCAGTAAGCATTTGCTGGGAATGAAATTGGCAGAGAACAATGCTGGAGGCTGCAGGGGAAAGGAAAGGTGAGAAGGCTCTGCCCATCTGCCCTCCAGAGGCTGACTCTGTAACCCTAGAGGCAAACTCACATGGCCAGTGTTTCAGACATTAAATCAAACTCTAGTCCAAACACAGACTACCTTTATTTGTTGGCTTTGTTTTGTTTTGCTTTTAACCTTAATAAGAATTTATCAAGTCAGGTACTGAATTAGCAGGATGTAGAGGAGAAAAAGACTTCTTTACAGACCAGCTGGATAGCCAAATAACCCATGTCCAAAGCTGCGTGATAAGCATCAGTACTCCCTGACCAGGGCTGCTGAAGAAACCCTGGGAGAGAGCAGCAGCAGAAAGAGTTGGCTTGGGTGGGCTGGAAAGATGGCTTAGCGGTTGAGCGCTTGCCTATGAAGCCTAAGGAGGCTCGATACCCCAGGACCCACATAAGCCAGATGCACAAGGTGGTGCATGCATCTGGAGTTCATTAGCCATGACTGGAGGCCCTGGTTGTACCCCTTCTCTATCTCTCTCTCTCTGCCTCTTTCTCTATCTGTTGCTCTCAAATAAATAAATAAAAATAAACAAAAATTTAAACTTGTTTTAAAAAACAGAAAGGGAGGAAGGAAGGAAGGAAGGAAGGAAGGAAGGAAGGAAGGAAGGAAGGAAAAGAAAGAGAGAGAAAGAAAGAAAGAAAGAAAGAAAGAAAGAAAGAAAGAAAGAAAGAAAGAAAGAAAGAAAGAGAGAAGAGCGAGCTGGCTTAACTTCTGAAATGTTGTAAGTTAGCTAGACACAGAAGTCAAGCAGTTTTCAGGCAAATGAACAACACCCTCAAGCATACAGGTGTGCCTAGTTTTTATCATGGGAAAATGTACTTTAAAAATAATTTGAGAAATAGATGTAGGGCTGAAAAGACAGCTCAGCAGCTCAGGCACTTACCTGCCAAAACTAATGACCTGAGTTCGATTCCCCAGTGTCCACATAAAGCTAGATGCATAAAGTCACACATATATCTGGAGTTCGTTTGCAGTGGTTAAAGACCCTGGATCATCCATTCTCCCTCTGTCTCTCCTCTCTGTCTGTCTCCCCTGCTTGCAATTAAAGTAATAAATGATTTTTTAAAAAGAAATATATATAATATCACCAAAGAAAAGCATTAAAAAAACCAGCCATTCCTTTTACTATTTTTAGGAAAAAAGATGTTTTGACATGAATACTATTGTCAAGAATAATCTTAGAATAAATAACAATCCTTTAATATGAATATATTAACACCTTTTTTTTTTCATTTTACTTCATTGTCATACATAACCTAGCCCTAATTCCTAGATTAACTGCTATGAACCACTGGATTGGAAAAATGGATTCTCTGAGGGGCTTTCAATAGTCAGAAAGCAACATTCAAGAGAGTAGAAACAAGACTACCTGCTGAATGGGAAACACCTTGAGTATGGTGCTAAGAAATGTGTTCATTCCCATTGTGAATATGATGTGGTTGACAGGGGTGAAGAAATCTTAGAAGGGAGTGCACCTGGAGGCTGTGTTTCAGAATGCTCACCTGGACCATAGGGTTAGGAAGTCAGGAACAGGCTAGCTCTAGATAAGGAAAGTTAAAAATATTGACAGGTTAAAGGTAATAACTTAGAGTGGCTATAAGGCTGCTGACAATGAAAAGAGATATAGACATTTGAGAAGTCTAAGGTGATAACATAAATAAGACAATTGAATGAATTTCTTAGAAAATAGAAAAGGAAAGCCGGGCATGGTGGCGCACTCCTTTGATCCCAGCACTTGGGAGGCAGAGGTAGGATGATTGCCGTGAGTTCCAGGCCACCTTTAGACCACATAGTTAATTCCAGGTCAGCCTGGGCTAGAGTGAGACCCTACCTCATAAAAAGAAAAAGAAAATGGAAAAGGGAACATCACTAAAAATTCCTGGGTCTCTGGCTTTATGACATATTTTCATTCATGCTAAATCAGTTGAAGGAGAGTCAGGGGGAGATAGGAGACTTGAATTTTCGATGTGTGGAACTTGATGTGCCTGTAGGAAAAGTATGAGATGATCTGTAGCACTTGAAGACATGAACTTGGGTTTGAGAAAAAGACAAGTGGGGTTGGATATGGCTTAGCAGTTAAGGCACTTGCCTGCAAAGCCTAAGAATTCATGTTCAAATCTCCAGGTCCCATATAGCCAGATGAACAGTGACACAAGCATGCAATGGCACACATGCGCCAGAGGGGGGCGCACACATCTAGAGTTCCTTCACAGCAGGCTGAAGATCCTATGACACCATTCTCTCCCTCTCTCCCTCTCTCTCTCTCTCTCTCTCTCAACAATAAAAGTAATAAAATAAATAAATAAATAAAAAAAAGACAACTGGTTAGGGAATGAATCCGCAAGTTAGAAGCGAGGTGACCAGTGAAGACAGAGGAGGGGTTGTCTGAGCTGGACTTTGCTAGGAAGAAACAGTAGGTGTGTAACAGTTACAATAAGAGCTATAACACAAGCAGAGTGCAGTAGGATACAGAGTGATGAGAGACGCAGAAAAGCAGTATAGGGGCTGGAGAGATTACATAGTGGTTAAGGCATTTGCTTGCAAAGCCAAAGGACCCTGGTTTGATTCCCCAGGACTCACATAAGCCAGATGCACAAGCTGGCACATTTTTCTGGAGTTCATTTGCCATGGCTGGAGGCCCTGGTGCGCCCATTATCTCTCTCCCTCCCTCCCTCTGTCTCTCTCTCTCTCTCTCTTTTCTCTCTCAAATAAATAAACTTTAAAAAAATTTTAAAAAAATTTTAAGAAAAAAGTGTATCAGATGAACCCTCAATAGGGAAATATGGATCAAAGAAAGACTTTCCAGGCCAAGACAAGGAAAACATTCTATCCATCCACAAAATAACAGTGATTCTGGAGAATTTTTTTAGTTAATAGTCTTCAAGTGGGCTGAAAATAGCTTTTCTAACAAGTTCCTAAGTGGCAGTGATGCTGTTGGTCCCTGGACTACTTACTGAAAAACACTTTTTTAAGATTTTATTTAAATTTATTTACCAGAGGAGGGAAGAGGTAGATAGAGTGAGAGAGAATGGGCACTCCAGGGCCTCTAGACACTGCAAACAAACTCCAGATGCATGTGTCACCATTTGCATCTGGCTTACAAAGGTCCTGGGAATCAGATCTCTCTTCTTAGGCTTCGCAGGCAAGTGCCTTACTGCTAAGCCATCTCTCCAGCCCCAACACTTTTTCTTTAAATACAAATAAATAATTATTTTTTAGATCCTCTTTTCTATATTTGAGAGGTAATCCCCAGATCGAATCATAAAGACTAAAACTGTACATAGTCACTTTGTCCACGAAGAGTTTAATATAATGAAGTTTTATGTCCTCTGAGGATGTTCTGCAAAATAAAGAAAGAAGGAAAATTATTGAAATGTCTCTGTTAACTAGCAAGGATTCTGCATGTTCCTCAGCTATGTCTGCACCAAGCGAAGCTTCCTGGGACATGGTGCTTCACGATGATACTTCCTGGTGGAAGTTAGCATAAGTGCTACATGTATTTTTCTCTAAACATGTTTACTTTTTATATGTAATCCTCCTATAATCCCCACAAAAATATAAAACGGAATTTGTAATTTGATTCAGCATGACATCATCAGAAAATTGCTTTTCCTCTTTTTCTTTTTAATGATTTCATTAAAGTTTACATTTTTGTTTCCCTACTGCAGTTGCACTTGAAATTTTCATAATCTATCTATAAGAAAGTTACAGTGTCATGTTCAGGAATGAAGGAAAGAAAAGACAAGATCAGAAGCCAGTACAGTGAGAAAGGCCTTGACATAGACTCTTTGAATGGTATTTACATAAAATAAGATGTAGAACTGGAGAGATGGCTCAGCAGTTAAGTCCATGTTCATTAGCATGTTACAGGACCCTGATTCACATTGAGTTTTAATTGGAATTAGTAAATGCAGATGCACACCACGCACTAAACTACTTTTGTTTGGCATTGGGGACCCTGTAACCCAAACTATCTGTCTGCAATGTTAAAGATATGTTTAGAATTAAATCAAGGGAAAATTATGGATCAAAGAAAGACTTTCCAGGCCAAGACAAGGAAAACATTCTATCCATCCACAAAATAACAGTGATTCTGGAGAATTTTTTTAGTTAATAGTCTTCAAGTGGGCTGAAAATAGCTTTTCTAACAAGTTCCTAAGTGGCAGTGATGCTGTTGGTCCCTGGACTACTTACTGAAAAACACTTTTTTAAGATTTTATTTAAATTTATTTACCAGAGGAGGGAAGAGGTAGATAGAGTGAGAGAGAATGGGCACTCCAGGGCCTCTAGACACTGCAAACAAACTCCAGATGCATGTGTCACCATTTGCATCTGGCTTACAAAGGTCCTGGGAATCAGATCTCTCTTCTTAGGCTTCGCAGGCAAGTGCCTTACTGCTAAGCCATCTCTCCAGCCCCAACACTTTTTCTTTAAATACAAATAAATAATTATTTTTTAGATCCTCTTTTCTATATTTGAGAGGTAATCCCCAGATCGAATCATAAAGACTAAAACTGTACATAGTCACTTTGTCCACGAAGAGTTTAATATAATGAAGTTTTATGTCCTCTGAGGATGTTCTGCAAAATAAAGAAAGAAGGAAAATTATTGAAATGTCTCTGTTAACTAGCAAGGATTCTGCATGTTCCTCAGCTATGTCTGCACCAAGCGAAGCTTCCTGGGACATGGTGCTTCACGATGATACTTCCTGGTGGAAGTTAGCATAAGTGCTACATGTATTTTTCTCTAAACATGTTTACTTTTTATATGTAATCCTCCTATAATGCCCACAAAAATATAAAACGGAATTTGTAATTTGATTCAGCATGACGTCATCAGAAAATTGCTTTTCCTCTTTTTCTTTTTAATGATTTCATTAAAGTTTACATTTTTGTTTCCCTTCATGCAGTTGCACTTGAATTTTCATAATCTATTATACCTTACAGTGTCATGCTTCAGGGAATGAAGGAAAGAAAAGACAAGATCAGAAGCCAGTACAATAGGAAGCCTTGACATAGACTCATTTGAATGGTATTTACATAATATAAGATGTAGAACTGCAGGGATCACAGCTCCTCCATGTTCATTAGCATGTTACACGACTAAGATTCACATTGAGTTTTAATTGGAATTAGTAAATGCGAATTCTCTCACCACGCACTAAACTACTTTGTGTTTGGCATTGGGGACCTCAGTAACCAAAACGACACATGCAATGTTAAAGATATGTTTAGAATTATCATCAAGGGAAAATTGTTATTAAAAACAAGGATGAAGCTACTTTGTATCTCCCATTCACTATGTGCTAGGGGCTACACTAAGCATCCATGGTGGCTCATTTATTCTTCCGAGAAGTCATTAAGAACTGTAATGAGGGGTGAGAGATGGCTTAGCGGTTAAGGCATTTGCCTGCAAAGCCAAAGATCCCGGTTTGATTCTCCAGGTCCCACATAAGCCAGATGCGCAAGGGGGCATATGCATCTGGAGTTTGTGTGCAGCTGCTGGAAGCCCTGGCATGCCTATACTCTCCCTCTCTCTTTCTCTCTCTCTGACTCTTTCTCTCTCACACACAAATAAATGAATAAACAAACAAATAAATAAAAAAATTTTTTTAAAAAAGAGCTGTACTAGTCCTACTTTACGGATGAGAAAACTGAAGTTCAAAATATTTTGAAATCAAGCGGCACAAATGGAATGTACAAATTCAGAGAGAGGAATACACTGTTTTCAATGATTTTGCATGGAGGTTTATCTTCTCCAAACCCAAGTTTATCTTCAGGGTCATTGAGGAGTGTGAGCAGGATTCCAGTTTGGAATGTGCAATTCCAGTATCCTTGAGGCTGCTTGAAACAGCTCTCCCTTCTCCAACGATTTGTCTCATAAATCATAGGCATTTCCGCGTTTGCTAATGTCACCTTTGGATGTTGTGAATGAGAAGCACAAGTTTTAAGCCTACTGGTATTTGAAAGAAAAAGTCTTTTAAAGGATATAAATAAGTAAAGAGTAGTATATGTTACATAAAGCCTTTTGGAGGCCAGTCAAATCCACTGTTGACCATATAGAACTTTCCCTCTTTATTAACGTCATTCTATTTCAAACAGCTAAACCAAGATGTATTTGAATGAGGAAGAGGATTGTACTTAAGTATAGCTGGATGCATTTAATTACAAAGTTAAACAACCTCCTTGGAGGCACGGAAACCAGGCATTGTTTTCTCTTATTCCTTTACTTAGCACTACAGTGTATTTATATATACTGTATGTATGTATATGTATATATGTATGTATGCATGTATATATGTATGCAGAAAAAGTCTGAGCTATAAACACTACATATATTATATGGGCCTTTATGATCAAGTTATGAATGGGACCATGTCGTACTATAATGCTGACACCAGGGCCTACTTCTGTTTATCTTTTTGAGCACCTTCCTAAGAATCTACACCAAATCTGTAACATGGATGCAAATTCTAGCTGAACTGCCTTTTGCACTATCTCAGCAGACATCAAATATATCTTCTTCAGATGTGGGATCCGTGTAGCACATTTCACTTATTGGATGGAAAAGATGTATTTTAATATTTCTTTCAGGGAGCAAAAGTCCAAAATTGTATTACCAAGAAGAAATGATCATCCAGTTTCTTTGGCATTTTGTAAAACATGGGTATGTGTTTTGGAAATAATTTGTTTTACTAAGTGATGTAATTTCATATAGTACTGTTTAAAATCTAGATCACAGTGCTATGAAGATAATCTAATTTCTCCCCGCTGCCTCCTCTGCTCACACCCAAGGCTGATTTTCTGTACGTTTACAGGGTCCTAGTAAAATGCTCACTTGGGCTGGAGAGATGACTTAGCAGTTAAGGCACATGCCTGTGAAACCTAAGGACCCCGGTTTGATTCTCCAGGTCCCACATAAGCCAGATGCACAAGGGGCCACACGCATGAGGAGTTTGTTTCCTGTGGCTAGAGGCCCTAGCATGCCCATTCTTACTCTCCCTCTCTCTCTCCCCCCTCTGTCTCTAATAAATAAATAAATTAATTAATTTAAAAAAATTTTCTCACCCAAGTGTATGCCAAGACTGTTCAAATCGTTGTAAATACTTCGATTCCTAACTACTTTAGTTCGCTTTTCCTCATATTCTCGTAGATTTCCCTCATCTGAAGACTTTCTTACCTATATTTTAAATAGCATTAGTGTTTTGCATTAAAACACAGTCTTGCTTATGCAAGCAGAGGAACACTCTTCATTGATGGATGCATTTTTTTATAATTTATTTTTATTTATATTATTCTGATTTTACATTCATAGTGATGGCTCCATTATCCTCCTCCCTGTCCTCCCTCTTCCAAAGGGACCCTCATCAATGGGGAATGTGGGTCATGCATTGTGGGGGTAGTCAAGAGTTCTGGGGGGTATGACTCTAACAATCTTTCGCCCCCTCTTCTGTGAGTTTCCCTGAGCCACGTTGGGATCATTTTAGTTCTACTTCAGTATGAGGTTTTTGGGAGCCTCTGTGTCTCTGGATATCTGGCTTAGTTGGAGTTGGATGTTCTCTGTGTTTATCTCCTTCAGCCTTTTTCTCATGTCGTGATCACCATGAATGCTGTATTCTTGCCCTTCCCCCGCATTACTCTATGGTTTCAGCTGGGGCTCTGGTGAGGTGTGATTGGCTGGTCCTCCCTTCAGGTTTGTTGTCCATCTGAAAAAGATAAGCAAATTCTCCAACGAAGAGAGAAGTTAGTACTAGATAGAAGAGATGGCCATAGATATTTTAGAGGGAGTTTTATATGCCTAGGCCCTCTTCTCACCCACATTTGGTGGTAGCTTGGTCTTGGAGACTGAGCTCATTTTTTGTACATGGTTTTGACTTATTTCCCAGTTCCAGCAATGAGTTCCATTTCACTGAGTGGATCTATTAGCCAAATCAAGAGCAATTGGTTGCCCACCATGGCTGTGTGCCACTACTGCACTTGTTTGAGCATTATGTCAGGTTGTTTCCTGCTGGGTATCTTAGACTGCCAGTTGTTTGGACAGATGTCGGCCATTATTCCTCAGTTGCTCGTGTAGCACCCTCTGGCACTAGACTAGCTAACTGTCTGGGGACTGACCCTCTTCCAGATTCTGGCCAGGTCTCTCCTTGTTTGGTATCACACACGTATGCTGTCTTCAACAGTAGGGTCTTACCATTAACCTTTGGTGGGTCATCAAGAACTCTGACAGAAATCTGTCTTTTTTGGGAAACCTTGTAGGTATCATGGATCAACAGCTCATTGTGGAAGTTAACACTGTGCTGGCACTGGGAATTATAAGTCAGCGCCTAGGAAGGTGAGGGAAGAAAAAGATAGATAATATAAAAGAGAACTTGAGTATAGAGAGGAGAGGGAGAGAGAGAGAGAAGAGAAAGAGAAGCAGGAAAAGTTTAAAGTTGGTCTTCATGATGTTCTCTCCAGTTTCCTGTGGTTCAGGTGTTCCCTCTGTGGGCCTGCTGAAGGATCAATGTTTTAGCCTGTTGTTCAGAATAAAGTGTTTTATAGTATCATTTCCTTTTGGGTCCCTATTTGTATCCCCCCCTTGTCCTCCCTCCCACCCTCTCGTTCCCTCCCACCCTTACCCTCCCACCATCCCACCCTCCCTATTGTCTGGTCCTCAGAGTGCTTATTAAGTTTGGCCGCATCTCAGGTGGATTCAGGTTAGGAGCAACAGATAAACGAGACCATGCGACAATTATCTTTTTGTGATTGAGTGAGCTCACTGAGGATGATCTGTTCCATGTTTGACCATTTTTTTTTCAAATTTCCTTATTTTCATCTTTCCTTACTGCTACATAGAATTCCATAGTATAGATATACCACATCTTTGTTATCCATTCATTTAGTGATGGACACCTGGGTTGATTCCAGCTCTTTGCTGTTATGAATTGAGCAGCTATAAACATGGTTGAGCAAATGTCTCTGATCTGAGGCTTGGAGCCTTTAGGGTAAATGCCCAATAAGGGAATAACTGGATCCGTTGGTAGGTCTATGGTCATCCTTTCCAGGAGTCTCCATATATCTGTCCATAATGGTTGAACCATTTTACATTCCCACCAGCAGTGAAAGCTTGTTCCTATTTCTCCACAGCCTCACCAGCATTTGTTTTCGTTTTGTTTTTGTTTTTTTTTTTATGTTAGCCATCCTTACTGGGGTAAGGTGGAATCTCATAATTGTTTTAATTTGCATTTCTCTGATGATTAGGGATGTTGAACATTTTCTTAAATGGATGTGATGGATAGCTTTTAATGAAGAATGGGTATATAAAACAACAAAATGTAACTGAATAAAAGATCTAGTTGCCCCTTTTCAAGGTTATATGAGAATACTTCTCTGTGCAGTACTTTGTAGGGAGTAGGTTTTCTATGCTATCTTTCAGGAACATTTTGGTTACCAGCGAAGAGAGAAATGAGAATCAGTCATGGATCTTATTTCAGTTTTAATTAAGACATATACTAAGATTTTGACTGACAGTATTTCTATATAGGCAGTATTATCTTTTCAAAGTATTTGATATTTAGAATCTAGATTTTTGTGGCAGTAGTCAAAACTCATATTAAATTTCTTGTCACTCTTTAGAATCATGATGTGTTTCACAGGTACCCCATGTATTAACTTTTTATCAGAAAATGCATAAAGATGCCATTTATGTGTTTCCTATCCCAGGCGCAGAAAAGGAAAGCATAAAGCTACAGCAATTTAAAGGGAATATATTGACTCATCTGATGTGCGCATACCTGATTGTTACATGCAATTTCAACACAAATGATTTAATAGGCACTTACTTTGTTTCTGCTAAAGAAAAGTTGTTAAATTTGACATTTTTGTCTTGATAGTGTAAAGAAGATATATCTTGAAAGACATAAAATAGTATTGATGGGCCTGGAGAGATGGCTTAGCGGTTAAGCACTTGCCTGTGAAGTTTAAGGACCCTGGTTTGAGGCTCAGTTCCCCAGGACCCACATAAGCCAGATGCACAAGGTGGCACATGCATCTGGAGTTCGTTTGCAGTGGCTGGCAGCCCTGACTCACCCATTCTCTCTCTATCTATCTGCCTCTTTCCCTTTCTCTCTCTCTCTCTCTCTCTCTCTCTCTCTCTCTCTGTCACTCTCAAATAAATAAACAACAAAAATATTTATAAAAATAGTATTGACATCAAACTGTATTACCCTCTTGTTGCACACTTTGCTAATACTGTTGTTGGACTGTTTGCAAACATGTAAGGGTAAGGAGAAAGAGTTTGAGTTATATCAGTTGAAGGGACAGCAGGGTCAGTTTCCCCCAAGCAAACATTTGCTTGTGACCAGACATGACAGCATGTGTCACATCGTTGTTGAAATATGGGTACTATTTTTTAAAATAATACAGTAGCAGTGATAGTTACGTTATTTTAGGTCATGACTCTAAAATATTTTTAACCTAGCTTTATTTTCATGAATGACCTGTACCAGCTGCCATCCATTCATGCTCCTCTACACTTTTTCTCAGGTTCTTTATACAAATACACACACACACACACACACACACACACACTCCCATACACACAAACTGGAGTATCCACCTCCCAAGGATAGTAGTTCTAAACTAACCTATTCAGTTTGAAGTTCTTATGTAGGGGAAGATCATATTGTGTTGGGGGGTATGTAAATGAGAGAAAACATTGAGGGAGAGAAGAGGAAAATGAAGAGTGTGATATCTATGTGCAAATAATATTGAAAGAATAGGCTTGCATTTTACAGAGAAATGTCTAAAGCACCTGTTGCTGGCAAGCAATGCCAAATTAGTGATTTGTTCTTTTATTCTTAAATCTATTTAATTTGCATAATTCAAAGTTATCTTTGAGTATAGAATTATGCCTGGATGAAGCTAATATTCTCACTGTATGTAACAGATCTGAAGTTTTCAGTTATAAAAATGAATGTGAGAATAAGTATTAGAATTAGTGCTTTTTCTGGAACAATTTACACATTTAAATTTATATGAAGTAAATTTCCTAGAAAAGGGCTCAACATAAACTGTTGAGAGACAAATGTTTGCATGATTAACATTATTGAAAATTTTGGAGCCATTGTAGTTTATAGGAAAGAACACAGAGTGTGCAATATTAGCCAAGAATAAGTTCTTTGGGAACCCTGGAGTTTCTTCTGTTTATTTCTTAGAATAATGTCTAACACCTAATAAATGTCCAAAAAATTATTAATGACTGGATGGGAGGACAGTTGGATGGATGTCTTGATTGGATGATTACATGAATAGATGGATAAAATAATTATAATTCCAAATTGACCACTTAACTAACAATGGCTACTATATAAATAACCATCTTTGTAGTTTATATTCATTGTTTTTATGTTAGATTAGTGTTTTGACTTTATTGGAATTTGCCACTTTAGAGGTAGATAATGCCTTTATTCAAAAGGACTTTTACAATAGGCCAAGGATTATACACCCAGAGAATTTTGTCTTGTAATAACAGCATCAATAGTCATATAACTCAGCTATCTCAATATTTTTGTTTGGAAATTTAAGACCCAAGAGGTTAATTGTGTTGCCTAAAGTCTCTTTTATGTGATTACATGAAAAGTGCAATTATAATAGACCTAACGTCTCTAAAAAGCTACTCAGCAAACCCTAGTGACTTGTTTCCATGAATCTATGGACTTCTCCAAGCATGAATGAATGTAAACATTACTGGGCCTTCTTGTGTGGGAAATATCAAATTAAGTAAGATACGAGGCTTGAGAGATGGCTTAGCCACTAAGGCACTTGCCTGGAAAGCCAAATGAACCAGGTTCAGTTTCCCAATACCCACACAAGGCCAGATGCACAAGGTTAGCCCATGCCTCTGGAGTTTGCTTGCAGTTACTAGGGGCCCTGGCCTTCCCATTCTCTCTCTTTCCACCTGCCTCTTTCTATCTCTCTGTCTCTCTCTTAAATAAATAAAAATAAGATATTTAAAAGAGATAATCTTATGAAGCATGAAAATATCTATCTGTAATGTTTAAAAAAGGTGTCTGAAATATACTGAGTAGATAAAGTAATGAATTTATAAGAACACAGTGAAGCAACATTACCCAATCTAAAGATAAAGGAAAAGAAAATTCTGTATTTAGTTCCAATTTGACCAATAATAGGCAGATTAAATGGACTTCTCTGCATCTAAGCTAAGCACTAAGCTAAGGCCTCAGTGATCACCAATCAAATTCTCATAAAGTGATTTAGAAAAATAAACTAGTATCTAGCCAGTATCTTTCAATTAAAACCACTTAAACATAGGCATAAATGTATAGCTTCTGAGAGATCTGCTTTGTGGAGAAAAATTCAAAGTGACTCACAATCATATTGCTTGCTACCTCACCTTTTATACTATGAGATCCCTAAAGGTTCAGACCACATTTTACCTACCTTTGTATTCTGAACACTCAACAGAGTGCCTAGCACATGGTAGATTTGCAATAAATGTTGTGTTGAATTGACTTACACCCACCAACCAGTGTATTAAAAATAGAAAAGAAAAGAAAAAAAAAAAAAAGCTGTGTGATTTCCTCTAGATACAGTTGTAATTTACTATCTGGGACAAGTCTCACCAATCAAACATTTATCTCCAGTCCTTGAGAGGATAATTTACCTTCAACAATTATTATTAATACCTTTTACCAACATGGGACTAGAGCAAAACTGAACTTGTGAAAAATGTCTGTCTTTTTTTATCCTTGGAATAATTACACCTTTCATAAAACTATATTTTTTCAGGTTTCCAGATGATGGTGTTTTTCAAATCTCAGGTTGAAAGTTGATTCCTTTTATCAATAATGTGCAAGATGGAGACATGTCCAAGGTTACTGAAACAGGGCCATAAATCACTTCCTTGGTGATATGTCTCACAAGATTAAAAAGGAAATATGATATCACACAGTACAGATGGAAAGTCCCATATGCTGTTGTATATTTAAAATGATATAAAACACCATTCCCTAGAAATATCTCAAATATAATATTGACCAAATTAAAAATACCTTTAGGTAATTTGGAAACAAAATGAGTGTTAATCATTATTTTAAAATTACATTTTGACAAAGCACACTCGTGTTTTAATTTACCAAATTAAAAAAATAGCTTGTGTACATTTCCTCAATTAACACTGAAAAGCAATAAAATGCTGCAAATGAATGATAATGCTTTTCAGTCATCCTTGGAATCTATTTCCCTTGTTCATTTCATTCCCATTAAATGCATGTTATTACCATGGGTTTTCTAATATTGCATACTTGGCCAGTGAATATTAATGAATTTGAAACACAAATGACCATGGCTAGATGACCCTGGGCGAAAGAAGGTAAAAGTATTCTTGTGATTATATGGGATCACCTGTGTACTGGCACACATTTGAAAACACATACACTCACCCCACACAGGTACAAACATAAAAATAAAATTATTATCATGACAATTCCAATTCACAGGTGTGGTAGTTTGAATGTGTGTCCCCCACAGACTCGGGTGTTTTATTAAAACTTGTAACTTAGGTCTTCAGCCACTTGGCTGGAGGAGGTGTCTCTGGGGGGCGGGGTGCAAATCCTGGGTTCTAGCCCAAAGGTGTGGAGATCACTGTGAACTCTTGTGGGGATCCCTGCTGCTTGCTGCTTGTCTGTGTTTGCTGCTTTTGGTATTTGCTGGCATGTGGTTGTTTCTCATCTGTGCTTGAATTCAAGAATGGGAGCTAGCTTCTGCCAAAGGAAAGTGAGGCCAAAGCAGAGGTTAAAGGGATAAGCATTATTAATTTAGAACGATTTGTTGGGAGTAGCCTCTCTTTTGGCCAACTACTAGTGGGAGCTTCTCTCTGGGGTTCATAATCTTGGTCTCCATAGGATTCTGACTTGGTTCCCAGTTCCAGCTATGGGATCCTTTCCATTGAGCAGATCTCTTAGCCAGTCTGAAAGTCATTGGTTACCCACTTAGCCTGGGTGCCACTATTGCTCCCTTTTGTACATCTTGTCAGGTTGGTGGCTTTCATATAGCAGTGTCTCCAGCTTGCTGGCATTGTTGACCATTGTCCTCCAGAAGCTCATGCAGTGATTTCCAGCACTATACTGGCTAACCATCTGGGAACTGGCTTTCCCCCAAATTCTAGCCAGATTTCTGAATGGTTTGTGTCAACAGCATGTTATGTCTTCAGCAATAGGGCTTTACCTTTGCCTCAGGCAGATAACCAATTGCTTTGACAGAAGCCTGTCTTATTTTGGGTACATCATAAGTCTCTCTGCCCCACAGCTCAATGCAGATTGTAACCTATTTCTGGTACTGGGAGTTAGTTACAAACAAGAGACAATTGCATAGTGTTAGGTTTTGTCCCACCCTCTGCAGGACCCTTCTTAATAGACAACCCCCACTACATTCCTATTGAGGATCATAGCTTTCAGTCTGCTATTCACAAGCCTCCATTTTCTCATGAGCAAAGTAAGCATTATAGGATTATTTTGAGAGTTGAGTGAGATGATGCATATGCTGTGCTTACTAGACTTTCAATAACTACATTCTTTTGTTATCCACGTTTAATCCTTCTGTATCCCAGTGTGGCATAGCGAGCTGACACTGGGTCAAGAATCGAGTAAGCTAGGCAGCAGGCCAAGCTCTGTGACCCTGAACAAGTCATGTATTTTGGCACTTCCATTGTCTCTTCTGAGGCATAGAGAATATAAACTAAGTAAGTCTCACTTCCCACATTTTTGCTTCTGGCATTCTTATAGATCACTGGTATTATGTCCATTCATCATTTTTTTTTTAAAAAAATATCTAAGATATAGAAGGAGAAAAAAAAGTCAACCTATCAAACCTGGTCATGTGGTCAGAACCAAAAAGAATCCAATTTGACATCAAGTCATTTTACTCAAGTGCTCCGTGGCCGGGATTCTGCTGACGTGTGGAGTTTGAATGGAGCACCTTGAGACCAATGTCACAGAAAATATCCCTGCAAATAATTAATGGCATATATATATATATATATATATATATATATATATATATATATATATATCAGCCACCCTGCTAGAGCCCAGCAATCTGTCAGAGCAGATTAGTGGTCCTTACCCAGGTGTCCGACCATTTCAGTACATACTTTTCTCAATGATCATTATCCTGAAATAAATCCAAATTAAATTTTATGAACCAGGATTGAAATGATGTGCCTTAGATATTGAGCCTTCTAATAGCAGTTATTTTTATTGAAGTATTAAAGCAATTGGCTGGAGTCATCTTGGAAACATTGCCTTCATATTTCAAATATGGTTAGGCGGCTGTCAGCACATATTGCCATGGATTGGAGAAATTTGCTTATTAAATGATTTTTACCAGAAAAAAAAAAAAAAACCATTACAAGAAACATCTTGTTTACAAGGGTGTCCCGGGGATAGCAAATGAAAGCAGCATGTTTTATTGAATTATAGAAATAAAATAAGCTGATTCAACTAATAGATTCAAAAGCATACAAGACATTATTTGCAAGTCAGCCACAACAGCAACTTAATTTAACTGACAAACAAATTTCTGCTGTAGGATATAAACAGAAGGTGAAGCTACTCACTTGAAATCCAAAACTTATTTCAACACTGTAGCTTTAAAGGCTATTTTTTCTAGCTGGAGTTGTAGCTCAGTGGTAGAATACTTACTTAATATACATGAGACCGTGGGTTCAATTCCCAACACTGCTCAAAGGGGAGGGTGAGTTTTCTTTTCTTTGCTCGTACAGAGGAAAAATTAAGTCAAAGTACTCACGGTGTTTCATGCCATGGGAAAGATCTGGGACAGTTTAGGAGAGCAAGCTTTCACTGAGAGCTTGTTGGATCTGCTCCCTGCCTACATGGACTTTGGACAGCGATTTGACCTTGCTTAGTCTCAATGGCTTCGTTCTTAAAATGGACATCATAATGCATCTCAGGCTTATGGAGAGAGAGGAAATGACATGCAAGCGAAATTGGCATGATGCCTGATACAGAAATAAGTGAGCAAATGGAAGGTTTACTATTTCTTCCACCACCCAGTTTAGGCTGACAAATCCTGGAAAGAGATGAACTATTCTAGAATACAGATTCTAGAATCCCAAAATGCAAGTTGTGTCTTGTAGCCTGTCTATTGCTCACAGTATGCTTAGTTCCTTGAATGCAATGTCCCAGGTGGACACCCCCCTTCTTAACTTCTAGTTTATCCCCCCCCATCTTACTATTACTGTTTTCCTAGGCCTACAAGGATTAGAAATTTTTCCCTGTAGAAAGTATGTCTGAGTTGAAACCCAGAGAATGCGTAGGACTAAATGAAGTAGGTAGAGAAAGATCAATAGTGTTGGAGGAAAGCCCGATGAATGAGGGATTATTCAATGAAATCAATGAATAGGTGAATTCATTTTTCATAAAAAGGCATCTGTTATGCATGACTCTAAGTTGTCTCTCTGCTCTTGGTTGGGGGTCACTCTGGAGGCATTATGCAAAATACCCAAAAGTAAATCTTCCCTAATTTGATTCCTCCCAGGAGGCTGGCGAGCACTCCGAAGTATATTCTTATGATGGCTTGCAGCTAAAGCTGCTTAACCTTATAGATGGAGTCACTTAATTATGGACAAGCCAGGCATCAAAATAAGAGGCATTTCCATGAAGTGAGGCAGAGGCAGGCTAGAAATCAGAGTTTACTCTGGTCTAATGCTAACTCCTTTACAACTAGAATATCTTATGAAAGTGAAGTATATCAAGAAAAGAGGACACTTCAGAAAGGAAAGCAAGCAGCAAATACACACACACACACACATACACATATATCAGAAAGCCAAAAGAACTGCATGAGCTATTTCTCTGTGAAAATCGTGTTATTATTATGACTGGAAAAGAACTGCTATAAACTAAACAATAGAGAAATGTTAAAGCCATTTATATCTGTCTCCCCGGTGCCCCATTGAGTGCTATCCTGTTGTTATGTTTTTCCGAACCTCGTGGCTGCTCTCAAAAGTGAGGAAGAAGCCATAGAAGCCGCCCTATGAACCATTCTCAGGTGCTTTTTGCCGCACAATAGCTATAAATGTTTATTTGGGCTCTGCAGCCTTTTCTTTGGTGTTCGAAAAGCCAGCACAAAAAGACAAGCCACTAACTATAAGTTATGGCAACTTCAGACTGGTTGGCTAAGACAGGAGCCCTGTGATGGCAGGCAGATATGACAGTCAGTGTTGCATGTGTAGATCAACACTCCATAACAGCTTAAAAAATATTTCTAGAGCCTTCCTTGCAGAGGCCAACCTGAGTCACAAGATAATGTCTGGAGAGCTAGGTAATGGTATGTGCATTAGAAGTGTACACTCAAGAAAGAAGGGTGCCTCTTGTCCTTTTTCCAGAGTAAGTGGCATAAAGTCCAATGGTACAAGAGAATCAACTGCACAGTATAATGTGTTTGCTACATTCTCTTTTCCCTCTTCCTTGTCTCTTTTCCTGAATTCTCTTACTGACTGTCTTTCCTTTCACTCAGTGGAAGAGGATAAGTAAAGGGGTTGGACTTGGAAATCGGACTAACCCATGAGTTCCAAAGTCTGCCAGGTGAATCCTAATAACGTGGGGACTGATGCTGTACCACTGCCCGGGAGTGGCAGACGTGATGAGATTCAGGAGCACTTCTAACACCCCCGAGCTTTAGGCACAATTACAATGTCAATCAAGTTCATTCCCTTCACAGCTTGCTCTCTTTACCCAAGAATCGATTAGCTGTACGCGGATGTCTGAAGTTCCCAACTTACTATGGAAAGTGCATTGGATTTGGAAACACATAGATGTGAATCTGAACCCAGTTCAGTCCATCATTGCCTGGGTGTTCTTGGGCAATTCCCTTAAGGTTGCTTCTTCCCAGTCTCTCAATCTGTAAATAAAAGGACATCCATTCACTCATCAAGCAAATAGTTTGGAAGACTTAGGACTCAACAGGATTGCGGGTAGAGCTGGAGTCTTAATGATTCAAATAGTGATCTTCTCCAAGCATAGATGAGACAACATCCAGTACATTTCTCATTTCATGGTTACCATGTAGACCTATTACTATATCCTCAGGCCTACTATTGTTTTTTTCTTTTCAAAATGGTTTAATACTCTTCAAGAAATTATCATTCCCTTCCCTTCAGTACTTTCCTGAAAGTTTCAATCAGATTTTCTAATTAAAGGACAAAAGTTCACCCTAAGGGGAATTTGTGCTCCCACTCCACGTTTAAAACACACTATTTCTGAACTGGGCTTTTTTAACTCTAATGAAAGTTAGCTTAAGAAAACCAATAATTATAAGCACCTACCCTGTTTTAAATAATGTGGAAGATGTAACCCTACCTTCAGGGCTTTTGAAATTTATATGATTTGTGAAAGTAATCTATCAATCTATTATCCACTACAGAGCTAAACTTTGAAAGCAACAAAAGTTGCAAATGACTGACATTAGAGGAGATTGGACAAGACCCTGTGTAATTGCAAATGAATGATTGTTGCATAACCATTAGTGGAAAGAGAGCTCAGAGAAAGGAGGAATCTTTTTTTCTCCGTGGAAATTCTGAAGGAGGTTTTCTGAAGTTTAGTGGATGTTGCCTCATGAGCAACCCTGCAGCCTATCCCCTTTTCCCTTCATGAATTCCTTTGTACAGTTTCTTGTGGGAGCCAGATTCCATTCGCAAGTACCCAGCTCCCACAGCAGAGTTCAACATCCTCACCTTTTAACACAAAGATCTCCCTTATTTCCAAATACTTCATAGATCAGAGCTAATCTCAGGCACAGAAGATGTGACCAAAAAAAGGAAGAAATAAATAAGAATTTGAAGGCGAGTAACATATAAACACAAGGTATAAGAAATAACTCATTACGAACCCCACTAACAAAACACAACATATTTGATTGTTTCTTCAGTTCTGAAAACAGGTAAACAACAAAGAAGACACCTACTTACCAGCCGGTGTCCTAGCTATCACGTAAATATCATATAAAAAGGGACTGTGTACATGTAAGACTTCTTAAGATAATGAACATCATTCTCATTTTAAATTAGCCATTCATCCATACTAGCATCTTGTCCTCCAAACGAATATAAATGCCACAAATGGCTGGAGCTCTCAGGAATTAGAAGGCACCTAAATAATATTTATCTTAGAGGAAATAACAAAATTATGTTTAGGTACAAAATACAAATCTCACAGAGTGTATTGTATTCTTATAAATTCTTTTTTATTTTGAAAGATATTCTTTTCTAATGAGAATTTTAATATATCAACATAATGTATTTTGATCATAATACTCTCCAATTATCCTCTGTTTTCCAGGATTATTTCAGAGATCATTACTTCTGAGAATGTCAGAAATATCAATTATAAAATACTAGAATCCATTAAAATACATATTTTAAAATTATAAAGTCTCTCCCATGTTAATGATTCCCACTTACATTCATTATGGCAAAAGAAAATGTAGATATTAAAGTTCTAACACAAAGAAGATGGAAGCCTGGGGACCAGATCCTGCCAGGCTGATTCTTCCTTGGCCCTCCCTCTCCCTCCTGGTCCATAGAGCTTTGCTCCAGTCTCACGACTGCATCTGAATTTGAGAACATGACCCACAACTACTGAATTCAGTACGGTCTGTGGGGAGGATTTTCCTTTAACAGATGCCTTCATGAGATACCACTAAGACCAGGAGACTGACATCAGCCATTCTCCCCCATTCTCTGACAGGCAGCTCTAGGAAAGAAAGCTCTGCTTTCATCTCTTCTGCACCTCCTCTTCACAATTCAAATAAAGTCCATTTGTGTAGTTGTGGGTCATGTCCTTAACACGGACACTCACCCTCTCTCCTCTTCCTCCCTCACTAGCCTTATTTATGTTCAGCCACTCTCCAGCCCACACATGCAGTGACAAAAGCATGTCTACAAATCAGCTGGAGAAGATGAGGGGAAAGGACGAGCAGGATCTGATACCCAGTGTGAACATGCTTAGTACTGGCTCATTTGATTCCCCACCTGCTCCTATCACGGTCAAAAGGACTAAAATAGACAAAATGAATATAGCATCATGCTCATTCTCCATGGGCAGTGGAAGAGTTGGAACCAAACCCATGATGGTCCAACACCAAGACATCTTTTATTATTTGTTTAAATATTTTTTTCTGTAGGACATATTTTCTAAAAATGAATGCTGTCAAATTGTGTGTTATGCCATGAGGCCAAATATAAGTAAGATAGAGAGAAATCCAGCAAGATCTAGCATGGCTGTGGACAGTTAATAAATGAGGATGGATCAGAAGGGTATTCATGACAATGTTCTGTGAGCAGATCCACTGAGAAGATCCCATAGATGTAGATGTGGGGGTAGTATGGATATAGACAGATATGTAGATACAGATGCTGCAGAGTCCACAGGGGTGACCCAGCAGGAATACCCATAGAATCTGCGAAAACAATTGAGGTCTGTGGATTCTACAGAGCCTTGCCTAGGCCTAGCATGGCCACACCTCAATAGCAAAAACTTTAGGCATCTTCTCAGTTCAGTTACTGCTCGGTCCTCCACTTTGTTAGGCTGCTTCAAATCAAGTTTGCTCCAGGAAATATCAGCACAGGGCTAAGTGTCACACCAAGTAATTTTGACTAAAGCAGTAAGTATGCCTATTTATATTCAGAACCATGCCCCACAGCTCCCAGGGGTGTGATAAAGTGTTGCTTTTCAAATGGACATAAAATATACATAGTTCCCATAGAAGCTACTGCACATTTTCCTTGTACCATCACGTCTGTATTGCTGACCATGGGTTCAAGTAATTAGGAGAGTGCTGGGGAAAGAGACGGTGTTAACATTTCGTATCCTGAGATGAGTGAGATCCTTTCCTTAACTAAAATCATCTTGGTTAAATTCAGCTTTTAAAACTACTCTACCTTGGAGCTGGGGGAATGGCTTAGCAGTTAAGGCATTTGCCTGCAAAGCCTAAGGACCTCGGTTCTATTCCCCAGGACCCACGTAAGCCAGATGCACAAGGAGGCACATGCATCTGGAGTTCTTTTGCAGTGGCTGGAGGCCCTGGCATGCCCATTCTGTCTTTCTCTCTGCCTCTTCCTCTCTCTCTCTCTCTCTCTCTCTCTCTCTCTCTCAAATAAATAAATAAATAAATAAATAAATAAATAAATAAATAAATAAAAACTGCTCTACCTTGATTGCCTACTATGTGCAGAGGGCTGTGTTAAAAGCTGTAGGGTAGGCATGGGAAAAAGAGAGTCTGAGAGGCTAAGGATAGCAATGACTAAGCAAAGAAAGACCCTACGACCAGCCTGATATATGTGAAACTCATTTCTGCTCTCTATAGATGTGTAGTTATGGGTAAAGCTATTTCAC
Organism: Orientallactaga sibirica; assembly: GCA_036365145.1. NCBI lineage: Eukaryota > Metazoa > Chordata > Mammalia > Rodentia > Dipodidae > Orientallactaga > Orientallactaga sibirica. Next base: position 5,464,702 of record JAEOAD010001748.1, on the reverse strand, counting down.
CTTCCTGGACCTTGACCTCGTTGTATATAACATGGGGACATGTCCTTCCTTCACAAGGTTGTTTGAAGGAATAAATAAATTACTGTCTTTAAAGCTGTTATTATAATGCTAATCTTCAATGCATTTGTTGTCTAAGCGAGACATACCAGCTGAAAAGCAGGTACAAGTGAGTCCTTATGTTTGAAGTAGGGCTTAGAACTAAGAATGGGCAAGAATGAGCTGGCCTGTGTATGTGATGGTGAGTCTCCTATATGGATAAGTTTCTCTAAATAAAAGTCCCTGCTTTCTTTGCTGTTGTTGATACTTCTGTGGGAATTATCCCCGGCTGCTCTTCTTGCCTGCTGCAAGCTATAAGTCTTTCCTTAGTCTTTCTAGATAAATAAATAAATAAATAAATAAATAAATAAATAAATAAATCATTGCTGTGGAGTCCTGGAGAAGACCTACCAGTAGTATCAAAATGAGAGAATACTTTTGAAGGAAATGAGAGCCCAGGTAGGCTTAAAAACATGGAGAGTGTATGTGGAGGTCTAGCTAGAGAGGACAGGAGTAGATGCCCCAACATGTTCTCTGCAAGGTGGGAAGTGGACAGCAGCAGGACCATCAAGTGTCACATAAGACAAGTGAGGCTAGAAAATCAAGTCAAAGCTCTTTTTTGGAAGATTCCAGGTTTTTGCAAACCTTCCCTAATAGTGGAGGGTCATCAGTGAACTTTGAGGAGGAGGTCTCTGTGCCCAGTTCTGTGAATGAGGAAGATCATGCTGGTAACACTATCCGAGCCAAATTGTAGAGTGAAAACAGGAAGGGAGGGACTCAGAGAGCAGTAGGTGTCATTTTAGTCAAGTGAGACAACGTTGGGTGTGGTGGTTGGATTCAGTGTCCCCCACAAACTTAGGTGTTCTGAATGTTAGGTTTCCAGCTGATGGAAATTTGGGAATTAACGCCTCCTGGAGGCGGTGTATTGTTGGGCAGGCTTACGGGTATTATAGCCAGTGTCCCCTTGCCAGTTTTGGCACATTCTCCTATTGCTATTATCCACCTGATGTTGGCCAGGGGGTGAAGGCCACCCTCTGCTCATGTCATCATTTTCCCCTGCTATCACAGAGCTTCTCCTCGAGTCTATAAGCCGAAATAAACATTTTTTTTTCCACAAGCTGCTCCTGGTCAGGTGATTTCCACCATCATGAACCTGACTGCAAACAGTTGGTACTGAGAGTGAGGGGTCATTTGCTGCTAGTCACCTGACTGTGTGGCTTTGGCCATTTGGAGCTGATTTTCAAGAGGAATGTAGAAGGATTTGAAACTTTGGCCTAAGAGATGCCTTATAGTGCTGTATTCTGGTCAGAGTAGAAAGACCTGAATGAAGTAAGAACTATGGACTGTGAGGTTTGGCTGATGAGGGTGAGAAAGAGCTTTTCCTGGAGTGGACTAGAAGCAGTTTGTATGAGAGGCTTGCTATTATGGTTGTGTCCTGAGAAGTTGTGCAGGGTTGCACAGACTGGTGTGAGCAGAGGGATATGGCACAGAAATGAAATCTTTCAGCCAAAACTGCTGCCTGTTCAGCTGCAAGATTACAATTTTTGAGATTGGGCCAGCCGACCTTCACTGGGGCAACACAAAGAATGTAGACTCATTTGAAGGGTCCTAAATTCTGAAGGAGTGTTCTGTTCTTCAAAGTCTGCTTTATTCCCCCCTGAATTAACAAATTAGCACTCCCGCCTGGTATTGTGCAGTATCAGAAATGCAGGAAAGAGGATCATTGAATTTTCAGCATGGACTTATATTTTGGAAATGGCCATGGGCAATGTGAAGCAGGTTTGCTGGATGGAGACCTGATGGAGCTGTGAGGATGGACCATGGGTTGCATTGGAGACCCAGTGGAGATAATGGGAACATAGGATGGCTGCTCAGGAGAGCTGCCAGCCACAGATGAAGTTTTCCAGGACTGTGAATAGCCTAGCTGGAGGGGCGGAATTGGAACTCCAGAGACATGTTGCTGGTTAGAATTATTAGACTTGGAGATTTGTCACTGAGTTGGACTTGGAGCTACAGAGAGTTTTCCTGTTTAAATCTTGTGTTGATTGAATATTTCTTTGCTATGCCCAATACCATCTTTTTCAGTGTGAGTGTTTATTCTGTGCCATTTGGTTTTGGGGGCGGGGATTTTTTGGTATTATGGTTTAGTTAAAAGATTTTGGACTATGGGAATGTTTGAATATCATTGGGATTGATAAAAACTATGGGGACATTTAAAGTTGCACTGAATGCATTGCATTTAACTCATGGGTGGTTATCAGTTTATGGGGGCCAGGGGCAAAATTTGGTAGTTTGATTCAGGTGTCCCCCATAAACTTAGGTGTTCTGAATGCTAGGTTCTCAGCTAATAGAGATTTGAAAATTAATGCCTCTTGAAGGCAGTGTATTGTGGGAGGCAGGCTTCTGGGTATTATAGCCAGTTTCCTCTTGCCAGTGTTTGGCACACTCTTCTGCTTCTATTTTCCACCTTATGTTTTCGAGGGGTGATGTCCACCCTCTGCTCATGCCATCATTTCCCCTGCCATCATGGCGTTTCCCTTCGAGTCTGTAGGCCAAAATACACATTTTTTTCCCCCACAAGCTGATCTTATTCGGGTGATTTCTGTCAGCAATGTGAACCTGACTACAACATCGGGCAACTTTAAGCTTTACAGCAACAGTCACATTAGCAAAAGGATGTAAAAGAAGTTGCAGAACAGAATTCTGACTGAAAGAGAAGAAACAGGAAAGGGAGTTCCCGGGTAACTGAGAGTTAAAGACAGGGCTAGGATAAAAAGTTGGGAACTGCTATGCTCTACCATAGAGCAGCTGAGCACCTATGATGGAACAGAAAGTACACGCAACACAGCTGAACTGATCTACAGATGATGCATTCTGCCAGCATCTTTAAGACAGCCAGACAGTTGGCTAATGGTCAATAAACCCAATTTGGTATAAGAAATTATGGCTTGCTTAAGAGTTTGCCTCATAGTTTTTGAGAAATGATGTGCAACATCTCTGTAGAATATGTATTCCATAATAACAAAACCGCCAAGAGTCTTTTCTGTGTTACAAATGAGATACTAGCTATGAATCAGTGTTCAAAAAAACTTAATAAATTGTTTCAGATGTTGTGAGAAAGGATATTTCTGGAGTGTCAATTAGACACAATTATAGTTTGAGCTGAATAATTACCCTTTCTTGTACATATTTTGATGACATGTTTCTGAAAAAACAGACTAATTCGCAAAAGGAAAAGACGATAGCTCACATGTCATTAACTCCTTTAAAGGGAACACAATTCATAAATGAAATGCCTAATTTAAAAGCAATTTAGAAAAACACTCCCAAGGATAAGCATCTAAAATCTAGCCTAACTTTCATCAAGCAGAGGGTAAGGACAGAAGGAGGCAGAGAAAACGAGTAACAAGGGAAAAGAGAAACAGAAAACGATGGCAAGAAATTAGGAAGTAAAGAGAAGATTTGGAAAAGAATAAAAAGGAAGGAAATGAGAAAGATGGGTGGAATTAGACTTTAAGAGCAGCCACATTTCACTAAGAGACAATCTATTTGTCTATAGTCATACATATTTCTCTAAAACGGTTTTTAATTTCACTCTCTTCTCATTATTACCATCAAGGGTTTCTTATTGCTTTGCCCCTAAATTCAAAGATAAACCTTAGCAGGTTCATAACCCCCTTCTTGACCCACATTTTCCCCGGTTCTATACCCTGTGGCCATATTAACTTTTTCAAAAACACTTCTTTGACCAATTAAATTATGCATTACCAACCTTGTAGTCTACCTTCCACATTAGTCTAATTTGGGCCAGGCTCAGTATTTTAAAACTGGCCATTCTCACCTCAGTCCATGCATGACAAGTGAGATGTTAGTGAAGATCACGCATGTGGTCAGGCAGGTCAGGGTATATACCTTGATAACTCCACTTCATATAATCCCAGGTATCTCTGTCAGTTTGTGCAGAAGAACAAGTCTTACTGTATACAGTGTCTTTTATTTGCATTCTTTTTTATTTTTTTAAATATTTTATTTATTTGACAGAGAAAGAGGGAGAGAGAATGGGCATGCCAGGGCCTCCAGCCACTGCAAATGAAGTCCAGATGCATGTGCCCCCTTGTGCATCCAGCTAATGTGGGTCCTGGGGAATCAAACCTGGATCCTTTGGCTTTGCAGGCAAACTCCTTAACCGCTAAGCCATCCCTCCAGCCCTTATTTGCATTCTTATCTCCATCATTATCTCTCAGATCATTTCATCCAGCTTTCACCATCCAGGTATCCCCTCCCTGGGCACTGTGCACAACTCTTTCTTCTAATACTTTCTCCCCACTTTTAAAATATACCTTGGGAACCATCTATGCACATTAGATACACCTAGGCTAGGGTAATAAAAACTGGCAAAAGATTAGAGACTGTATTGGAGAGTCTGAGAGAATTGAGTAGCTACTGCAAAATAACTGTCTACTGGCGCTGTGACTAGGCCTACCATTCAGTCTCTCTGAACTTCAATTTCTTCACTTTTACAAAGGCCTGTGAGATTACTACATCACAAACGGCCACATATATTCACTGAAAGAAGAAGAAGAAAAATGTGCCCTACATCCCCTGGGAAGTCTTTCCAAACTGAAGTCTCCATTCTCCAAGACTTGCACGACTTGGGATACTGTCATTCCACTAATAATTGGGCACAGTCTGTCTCATGCCTGATCCATTGATCTATTTATTCTGATAACTTATATCTGTGCATTTGTTTGTTTGAGGCAGCATTTCTCTATGTAGCCCAGACTGGGCTGGAACTCATGATCCTCCTGCCTCCGCCTCTCAAGGGCTGGGACTGTGACTATGTGCCACCACACTCGTGTAACATTAGGAATTTTTAAGAGGCAGCTAGGTGACATTAAAGTGTAATGCCCTTCTAAACACACAGGTTGCATGCCTGTAAAATCAGCCCAGATAAGCACAAATCTTTGCAGAAGATTAAACACATTCCTGACTTTCCACAAGCTCTTAACAATGTGCTAAGTACTTCGTGGAGAGATCATCATGGCCACTCCAAGCCTTTTTGATCTAGGTTCTCTAAATACTAAACATACTTCTCCTTCTCTTTGATCATGTGTTTATGGGATTCAAAATTGTAGGCAACCTAGAATTAAAGCTAAATTGGTATTTTTTTTAATTTAGGAATGTTGTTTTAGAAATGTTTCATTTTGGCAAATCATTATGGTGAGACACATACCTTCCCAGATGATAGTCCATGTCACTCTTTACATTTCATACTTTAGTTCTCCGTATACTATAATACTTTGTGGTCATATTTTCAGACCCCAAAGTATAAATTAATTTGATTCAGCCAATGCCTAACCAAGGGCTGTACCCTTTGAATTATGCTCTTGGGATTTGCAGATGATAAGTTGAGATGTTTATTTATGGAATTTCACGTTAGTAAAATATATTTTGTTGAATACTTACCTTCCCACCTCCACTAGATATATTTTGCTCGCCCCTACTCTCCATGCACAAGGTCCTCAGGCTTCCCTTTCTAATTATGAGAGATGGATCTAATAAATAACCCAGATGAATGCAAAACCATTTCCTGATCTTTTCTTTTTTTCCCTCTAAAGTATAAAAAGTCCTTTGGGTTTTAAAATAATTTCTGATCCTTGAATAGAAATAGACTGACGTACTTAGTAGGTAGACACCGTTAACTTTTTCACAATTGTGGTATGCAATTCATTATGGAAAAGTACTATGGCCATCTCCATGTTTTGTTGGCACATTGGGGTCCATTTTTTACAAGGTTTGCTATTCTCAGTCAATGCCATCCACCTTCCTGAGCACCTGTGTACCAGAACTGTGTAGATTAATCACTGAGTTCAGCCATCTGGAGACAGAGCATGATGGAGGCAGAAATCAGACAGGAAGACACATACTGATTTTGCCACCCAATAAGACAGCAGTTATTATTGACCTGCTTATTGTTGGTAGTGCTTAGGATCTGCATATCAGCTGGATGCAGAATCTTGAGGTTAAGGGGGATCCCACAAATTTAGGAACCGCAATTTTGAATCCTGTCCTATCTTTCACAAGGAGTTGATGAAGCTGAACTCAAGAAGGGTAAAGTATGAATTCCTGAGTTTATTTAGTGAAAAAAAAATTATGAATTGTAGGATTTACTTAAGGGAAATTAGGATCTAGGAAGAAGGTCAGAGCAGAGTCACAAGCATGTGGGAGGCAGGAAGCACACACTCCTGTGGAAAACAGTACAGTCTGTCAGATTCATTTAAGAGAAACTGAGGTTCTTTGGGAAAAAATACATGGAAGATAGAATCTAGCTACCTAAGTATGTAGGGAGATTTAGAAGGATCACCTTGAGTTTCCCTGTGGAAGAAAATTAAGAGGGCAAATGGTTGTGGCTTACAGAAGAAAAGCAGAGAGAAAATACCAAAACTGAGACAGAGAAACTTAGAGGAGGGATGAGTAATAGAGAGAGTTATGCCCATGGTGACCCTGAGCTTAGAGAAGGTACGCAAGTAGTAGGCCTAGAGTTAGCGAAAGCACCCATGTGGTAGATTCAAAGACCAGAGGAAAATCAAACATGTAATTAAAGTGAGAATTTACCCTGAACTATAAAGCAGAGGCTAGCAGCAGAGCTACCCAGACCAAGAAGCACTCTCTTTCTCTCTTTCCTCCCTTCCAGCTGGCAGAGGAAGACAGAATCTCCTGTATCCAAGCAGAGGTCGCAGCAGAGCGAGGGGCTGCAGTGAGAGAGGGAGGGAGAAGGCTACAAGCAGCCTTTATAGCCCATTGAAAATGTATTCATTCAGCAGGTTCAGGTATGTGAAGGAAGACCCGGCTGGTTTGTAGGTTTGAAGAGTAGACCCCAGGGCCAGCCCACCTGGATAGTGAAGGCCATCTATCTAGGCAGTGCAGCGTGCTAGACTGTGGGCAGAAAGGGAGCACAATAGCTGTTGTAGATCAGACATGAGTTCCATTCAAGCCAGGGCATGGGATCTCTCTGGGCCTGTTTCCAACTGAAACTGCCTAAAAGAATCCAGCTGTCTCCTATTGCTCCTTCACTTTAATTAGAAATACTTAATTCAACCTAGCATTAATCATGTAGGAAGTGTTTTGCTGCTCAAGTAGGGAATTCAGGAAGGGACGTAAGCTACTGGTTTGATCCGGTATCTCAGCAGTGTCGTCTGTAAGCAGTCTCGCTGCATCTCTGCTCTGCCTCCTCTCTCTCTCTCCCCAAGATCAGCCACTCTCGTGGCCAGCAGCAACCAAGCCTGATGCCTTAATCATGTCCAGCAAGAAAGGGAGTCTTGTTGTATGGCTTCTTAAGGATCTCTCAGCCAAATGTCTCCTCACATCTTTTTGTCTCTGTATCAGCTGTTACCCAACCCTGTGACATGCTCTGGACAGGGATATGTTGGCTGATGTAGAGAATCAGTCTCCCGCAGACTGTTTACCCCAGCATTTCAGAGGACTGTAAGGATGGAGTGGAGAGGTCACCTGCCCTTTGTTTATGTCGTCAGTTGCCCATCTGCATGTGAGGAAGTGAATGAACTCAGGAGTTTGAATGAAAATTCTCTTTCACTAGATCTATTATTGGTTATTCCTAAGGGTTACATATGAAGGACAATGCACTGTCATCCAAGAAGAGGCTTTTTTGCGGCTAGTTATTTTTTATATTTATTATTATTATTATTAACAAAGTGTTTCGTATGGATACATCATGTGTTGGTACCCTCTTTTCCCTTGTCCCTGCCCCCATTCCATTGGGGACACTGCTCAGCAGGGTTGCAGATATTCCCCATGGGTTTGTAGTTTATGGGTTGTGGGAGCAGTGGTCAGTTATTTTGAGGGGGAAAGGGGGGAGAGAATGCCTCTGGGCATGCAGTAATAAGTCACCATTAGACTTCTTCCTGGAGAGTTTTAAAAAATTTTTTTCTTCCCAAGAAGAAATTAATGTCAAGTTTTCAGGATCATTAAAGGATTTTTTCCCATTATATATATTTATGAATTAGACCAATAAAGTATCATTGTTGATAGGCCATTCCAGTTTTCTTTAATGCTAGCCTTTTAAATTTTAGCTTAACTTTGTATGGAAATCTGTAGTCGTGCACAAAACTAGATGGAGTCATTGATAACAAATGACTTCCCATTTTCCTATGCCCTGTTTTGATATCTGTCTTCATGTGGGCAGTCTTGTTTCATCTCTACACTATTACTTCCTTCCACCTGCTCCTCTGTCAGCACTCTGCAGGAGTGCTTTCAGCAAACTGTCAAACAGAATCTCAAATTATCTTTATAGCTCCATGTATGATTATCTAGGAAATATAATCTTTCCTTAAAAAAAAAAAAAACACTCCTGAAATACCGTCATCCTAACTTTAAAATGTTTGTTTCATAACACCTTCGATTCAGTCTCATCCACAGTCAATATTCAAATTTTCTGAAAACTCTTCTTCTTTTACTTGGTTTTATCATGTAATTTGGGGAGATGAGAATTACATTCACAGAAGGATTATAAAGGTTTTGATATAACCACACATGAGATTGTTGGTAACCCTCCCCCCACCAAAACTGTTCTGCAAGGTCAGAGAAGGTCTAGCTGATTCAAGAGAGCTGTTGGAGAGAACACCGACCATAGTGAGGCTTGAGCGCTTGCTAGAAAACCTTGCGGAATCTTAATTTTCTTAAAACTGGAGAAATATTTAAGGTAGCTAGACGCTGTGTAGATGAGTAGATGTAAGTGAGAATAGGTTGGCAGTGTTTGAGGAGAGTGAAGGATGATTTCATCTGTGACTGGGTGACAATTTAAAATAGATTAGCCCTCACCTGGAAGTAGCCATAGAAAATAAAGATAAGCCAAAACGGATGTACTTTTTAGAAGATAGGTGACTGGCTAGCAGATTGGAGACTCAGCTTTCTCCCATTATCAGTAGAATAACTTTTAAGAAGCAGCTTAACGCCTCTCATAATCTTACCTATGAAATTGTACCATGAATTGCTGTTCTACTGTGTGGGGACTTCTCATAATCAGTTGAGATAATGTGTTGTTTTTGCAAGGCACATTTCCAACATTCTGCTAATCATTAGGTCACCACCGAGAGTTGCCTAATGACTTCCAGGTTCATCACCCTGCTGCTGCTTCTTCGGATCAAGGAAGTTAGGTGTCAGTGTCTTGACTTTTTTTAAATGACAAAGCAGCCTCAATAGTGATTTGCCACTGTCAGACACAAGTTGTATTTGGATGGTCTTATTATTGCTGTTCTATGGGTTTTTAAACGATAGCAAGGCACTGTTATCCTTCCCGGAATGGTATCCAAAGCCGCTCCGTAGCAGGGAAGGGAAGCAAGCACTGGAGCTCTTACATGCAAGCCTTGGCGAGCATGATTCCCCTGTTCAGCCGGTAGTAGAAAACAGCCACACAGTTCTCATCCTGAGGTCTTCTCTTCTCAGAATATTAATTGGGACTTTTTCCACATTGATGGAGAAGTTAGTTCAGACAGAACTTGGAGGAATAATTACTCTTAACCTTGTACTCTATTGTCTAAGCACAGGACAAAATTCCTCAGCATGGAAAGTACAGATAAATGTAACAAGAACTAAATTAAGAAAAATAAATTAGAACTCCTGGAAGTAGAATGGATCTTGTCATCTTTATTATACATGGTGACCTTATGATGTCTATTGTAATGTAAATAGGACATAGGCTTAAATAAACTAACTCCATTGTCGTTCAGTTTTTCAAAATTATATCCATGAATCTCTTTTGGTTTTTCTAGGTATGGTATAGTGCTGTGAAGCTAACAATCATACTATTCTTTACAAAACTGAACTCCAGCTATTTGCATTTTAACAATAGTTTCTTTACCCAAATTATATATCATGTGGGAATAATATGATCCTACTGTAGGAAGATAATAGCTGCTTGCTTGATCAAATCATCTTTCATTCTTATTTTTCTTCCAGAGGGTATAATTGACCTACCAATAGTAAATTTACAAATACACATTTTATGTATATAAATGCATTGATCTATACAGAAGGGCTTTCAGGAAGAAAATATTTCATATTTCGCTCAGTATAAGCTTTAAAAGGTAGGGCATGTGAAATTTCTTCCACTAATTGATTCTTGCCTATTCTGCACCCTATGACCTATGCAAGCAAAATGGATGTAAATGTGACACCTGCTTGTCGATAATGGGGTCCCTGCCTGACTTGTGGCACTGGATAATGGAGGAGCCCTGGGTTATAGTCTTCCCATGCCGAACTTGGTGATTTCACACTCCATAATGCAAGAGCATTACTTTAAAATGCATTAAACTTCTAAAGATAGCAAATAGCCTTTTGGGTAATGCATTTTAAATAGACTCTGAATTCAGGATTTTAAAAAATGTTCATTTTGTAGGGCATCATGATCGCTTTTATAACATATTGCATCCTGTTGGTATGTCCTGCTCTTGTCCCAGGCTTCATCCCGAGATACTCGGGTTTGGGTACAACCCTGCACACGTTCAGCCAGAGCCTGCCTTCCACTCTCAGTAAGAGGCCCATTTCTCATCCCTTTTCATTTTACGAAGTAATCTCACTGTCACTAGAACTGATTGGGTTTGGTTTAATATGGAGAGGTCTTATAAATCGCTTTCCTGGCTAAAAATTGAACATAGAGATTTCAAAACAACTCCCCACCACCAGAGATTATAGTTATCTTCTTTGTAATCTGTATTATTAGACAAGATGACAGGACATTCTGACATAAATCATCACTCATATTAATACAATGCATATTTTAATCTCCATAGAAGCATTAAGCTGTAGTACACTTGTGTCAAAGATGCTGTCGTCCAAAGGACAGGTAATAAATACATGACACCTGAAAACACTTAGTTTTAAATTTCATTAAATATGTATTTGGTCCAAATGCATTAATATTCTGCAACCATATTTAAGAACTTAATTATGAATTATCCGCAATGATCAAAGTTATTTCAGTAACTGAGAGTTGATCTCTCAGTTTCAAGTGTTAAATGAAATAAAGTGAGCATGGGCTTAATGGATTAATAAATTAAGTAATTATAATTTTGAAATTGCTATCTAACCCTTGGTAATATCAAGAGTTTATATCTTTACCAAGAGCTTTATAAAATTATACATGTCTTTATTACATTTTTAAAGCAGCCGGCCAAATTTTAAATGGTGCATAGTTAGATTATGGAAGTTTGAAACCTTTCAAAATTTGGTTTATGTTATTTCTGGCAGATTATGGCCCAAAGTCTTCGATAAAAAGGAAGGCACTATTTGGAAAATTTGCCTTGTTGCTTGGATGAGAAAAGCTGTGCATGAATAGTCATAACCTTGGAAAGAGGAAGGAAGAGGAAAGATGAAAAGGGAGACCATTGACAAGTGCCCCAGCAATGAAATTCCTGATTTTACTCTGGCTGGGTGATTGAATAAAGAGGACCAAGAGATTCTTCAAAATATTATTGTCACCGGGTGTGGCGGCTCACACCTTTAATCCCAGCACTAGGGAGGCAGAGGTAGGAAGATCACCATGAGTTCAAGGCCACCCTGAGACTACATAATGAATTCCAGGTCAGGCTGGGCTAGAGTGAGACCCTGCCTTTAAAAACAAAAAACAAAAACAAAATGCTCCCTCTCTCTCTCTCTCTCTCTCTCTCTCTTCATATATATATATATATATTATTTTATTATTTTCTAACTCATTAGGCTTAAGTGGTAGTCTGATAAATTATTAGTTCATTTAAATTCCTGAAAACTACATGTTAGCACTATTATCCCATGTATTCATTGGGTAAGCTCTACTATCATAAAAAAAAAAATGAAATGGAAATAGGGGCAAACTGAAAATAAGAGAAAAGCAAATGCAAGTAGTGTTCTATGTAAGCAGTTGTGGAGGGGGTACACAGTGTTTCAGGCAGGCCATGCTTGCATCACTGCATCTGGTTTACGTGGGACCTGGAGATTGGAAGAGGAGTTCTTAGACTTCGCAGGCAAGCGCCTCAACCACTAAGCCATCGCTCCAGCCCTTGATAGTCATTTTTAGTATTTTATTTTAAAATATGAAAATGGAAAACCCTCTGATCTGTGGGCCCTGGGTGCTATGGGTAAGTCAGTCTGATAAAGACCAAAGTACTATCTACCTCTGTTGGAAAGGAGTAAGAAAATCAATGTCAGAGCTGGACAGATGGCTTAGTGGTTAAGGAGCATGCCTGCAAAGCCCAAGAACCCCGGTTTGATTCTCCAGGTCCCACATAAGCCAGATGTACAAGGGGGCGCATGCGTCTGGAGTTCGTTTGCAGTGGCTGGAGGCCCTGGCGTACCCATTCTCACTCTCACTCTCTCTCTCTCTCTTTCCCTCTCTCTGTCTCTAATAAATAAATAAATTAATTAATTAATTAATTAATTTCTTTTAAAAAAAGAAAAGAAAATCAATGTCAGAAAGAGTTAGCCTCCTTGTGTGGGAAAAAATTCTCCCAGCTTCGTAAAAGGCTCAAGCAGGTGGAAGCCGCCGCTAGGAAGGTGGGCTTTAACTAAACCATTGCACAATTAAGTAACGTGTAAATTTCATGATGTAAACTTCATGAAGATTTAGCCAATTAAAGTTTGACGAGTATATGTACTATAGGACTGGATACAACTTTTGTAATCTGACATTTGAAAGAAAAGCAACCACTTCTCAAAAAAAAAAAAAGAAAAAAAGAAAAAACACCTCCCTCAGTTGATGCTGTTGTTGTAATTCTCTTAATCCCATTTGTTGTGCAATAAAATTTCTAAGGAGGAAATACCTGAGCCTCTGAAAATGAATGCGAGAAAAGATCTCTCAAGTCGATCTGGGCAGGAAAGAGGCAGGCACTGAGCCTTAAGTACTTCAAAAAAGGGTGTACTTCCAGAGTTACCATCACTCTGAGATTGCACAGGCACTGAGCCTTAAGTACTTCAAAAAAGGGTATACTGGCAGACTTGGTGTTGAAAATCCCTGAAGGAAATGGAAGACAATACTAAACTCTTGGGATAGTAGAACTGAGGCGGGGGTGACTCCTTGCTGTAGCAAGGATCATGTAGTAGGGGGTCGGGGAGATAGTTCAGTATGTAAGAGAGTGTCCGGCCTGAGTTCAAGCACCCACAAAAGAGCCAAGCATGGCTTTGCATGCCTTGGAGCCCAGTACTGAGGACGATGGAGACAGGAAGATCACAGGTCAACCAGTTTAATCCAAAAACAGCATAGGCTGCTAGTTCAGTTAGATAAGAGAAGAGCCCTGATACTCTTCTCTAACCCCCGAAGGCATGCACAAGGACAGCCTACGTCTGCACACACATGTTGAATAAAAAGGATGACTATGTGAATCTGATGTGCACTTACTTAAGCACAAGACTAGAAAAGTTGTAGAGATGGACATAAGTACCAGATATAAACAGACGTGAAGACATAAAGAGCGACTGCCGTCAAATCACAAAAGAAGATTAGAAAGGCTGCTGGAAAAGAAAGTCAAAACTTCATATGCCCTCGAGGAAAAGCCGATGGGAGGGCTGTTGATTTGTTTGGGAGATGCTCTCAGAGTTAGAGTACACTCTCTGGAGACCCACCCTGAGCACAGCACAGAAGATGCGGTTGCAGGATCCTTACATGCTTGAATCCCCTTTGATGTTGCAACCGCTTCCTGCATAAGTGTCTTCCTGCATTTTCAGTTCCAGAGAAAATGAAGCATTGCGCTCTTGTTTCAGATCAAAAGGAAATTGGATGAGAAGTGAGGGGTTGATGTTGGGCAGGCAAGGACCTCTGGGGATGGACTTTCGAGTTATCTCGTGGCACGGGGTGGATGAAAAAGAGCTTTCCTTTGGCACTGCTACCCTTGGAGACAGGAGGAAGAAATGCTAATTTCTGGAAACCAGGGTTTCTGCCCCTGTGAAAACAAGAAATAATGAGTTCTCTGAATGAAAACAGTCACAGGGACATCAACCAGAACACAGTCACACAGAAACAATGGGATCATTGGTCATTGACATTCTAGCCTCCCTTTCCAAAGCCAAGGAAGGGCAGACAAAAATCAATCCATGTTCCTGGGATGGAAACCAAACCCTTATTCTTGATAGGTTTCATCATTAATTTCATCGAAACAGCTCCGTGTTAATAGGCTTTCTGAATTTATCCATGCCACTCAGTCAGCCTGTGAACGAGCTAGAGGGACTGAGCTGGGAGGCCTGAATGATGGGTGAGCAATCTCAGAGCCAAGTCCTAGCCATGTGCTGACCACTGGGGAGAGATTCTGAGGGTGAGTGATACTAGAAGAGTGACTGAATCTGTTTGGAAAGCTAACCAGAAGACAGGAAAATTGCAAAGGGGATGGAGTTCATTCCCGTTAGACACTGACTCTTTCTCCTAAGCATGTTAACTCTTTGCTGACTTCAAAATTCCAAATGGAGCTGGGCACGGTGGCACACGCCTTTAATCCCAGCACTCAGGAGGCAGAGGTAGGAGGACTGCCATGAGTTCGAGGCCACCCTGAGACTATATAGTTAATTCCAGGTCAGCCTGGGCCAGAGTGAGACCCTACCTTGAAAATTAAAAAAAATAAAATAAAAATCCAAATGGTTGTTCCTGTTCGCAGATAAATATACTGACTTGAAAATCATGAGAAATGCCAGTCTAAAAACTACCAAAAAGTTTTCATAGGCTAAAAAGAGTGGAGGTGAAATCTTGAGAGGTTCTGGGACATGGGACATACCGGGTGCATGGTGGAAACTCTCCGGTGTGGACTTTTGAACTAGTGCTTGTAATTTGGACCATTTAAACAAAGACCCTGAACACAACAAAAGGTTACAGTAAAATGGGCATCATGCTTCCTATGGGATTTTATTGTTTTTCTCTACCTGTTCTATGTCCAGAGCTCAAAGAAGTAAATTCACAGTATCCTTAAATGCATAGAGGCTCAGTGTTTTAAGAAATCAGCTCCTAGGCTGCTTATATGTTTATTCCTTGTGACAATGAGGTTATCATTCTAATTTAGCTGACTCTTCTTTCTTTGTTTCCCTGTCTTTTCACCTGAGTATCATTAGCCTCGTGAAAGCCAATTGCCCAATTTGTTAGTATCTCTGCCCATGTCTGAAGGCCTTCCATCCCCACTGTGACCTAGCAGAGCTCATCCTACTACGGATGGTCCAGATATATCAGCAAGATGGATTTCCTTGATGCTGCAGCAAATTCCAACCCCCCACCTCTCCCGCAACACACACACACACACACACACACACACACACCAATACATCCAGCACCAAGAGAACATAGGCTATGGATCCACTTTTTACTTACGTCTTTGTCACTTACTTTGTCTGTGTATCTGAATATTCTTGGATGGAACCTCTGGGAACAAGGAATTCTCTTAAACTTTGACTATGAGAACACCTGGGGGCAGCAAGGTTGGGTAGGTAAAGACTCTTACTACGCATTTCGGTAAAAGTAAGAGAACTAATTTGTCACACTGCATGACATTCAGAAGAACAAAAGCTTCCGAGATTAAAATGCAAAGGAAAGTGACTCTGGGGAGCATGGAAAATTCCAGAGTGTACTCATGATAGGAGACACCTGACTTGTACAAAGGGATCTTGCTAGAGGGTAAGACTGAGAAATGCATCTTTTTGGTGCATTTAGTCATTAACAGCCTGAGCTCCTCGAGGCCCTACGTTATCATTCCTGGTTTCATGACATGAAGCACAGAGCAGGTGGTCAGAGCCTTGTGGCACAAGTACAGATCAGCAGGAATAGCACATCTGTGTGCTCCAGGGATCGTTCTCAGAGCCTCTGTCACCCTAAACTGGGAGACCCACAATATGCCACAACCCTGCCACAGAAGCCCCCACCCCTGCCGTAGAAAGTATCCTGACAGGCAGGAGGAGGAGGATTTTTGTGTTCTTCTGTTGCAGTTGGGGGGGGGATGTCTTTTTGCTGTTGTTTTGTCATCGGTGTCTATGTATTACACAAGGGACTAAGGTAGTTAAGAGGTAACAGGGCCCTCCCCCAAAAAAATAAAATCAAGGAATGTTTTTGAGCCAGTAGGGGGGAGAATCTGGGTCATTCCACTTTTCTAGAAGTCAGAAATGTCAGAAGGGTCTGACCTCTCTTTATCTCTTCTTTCCTCGAGGAGCTGCCTTTCCTAAGAGAGACCATTTTCCTGGAATGTTACACCCTACCCAGAGCATTAAGATTCCTGGGAGGATCGCCCTTTCCCAGAAAAACCTGACCCCCTATCTAGACACCTGATGTTAGGACTGAACTGACCAGTTCAGCCCTGCAACCAGTAAGCTTCCTTAAGGGACCCAAAGCTGGGTGTCTAGGTGGGCTTTGCCATTCTCTGAAAGCCCTGCTGCGGGCCCAGTAGGGCAAGATCTCTGCCTTATTTCCTTCTCTT
The DNA here is from genome assembly GCA_036365145.1 of Orientallactaga sibirica. Taxonomy (NCBI): domain Eukaryota; kingdom Metazoa; phylum Chordata; class Mammalia; order Rodentia; family Dipodidae; genus Orientallactaga; species Orientallactaga sibirica. The sequence goes on along the minus strand of JAEOAD010001748.1, from coordinate 5,448,236 downwards.
AAGTTTTGTCTTCAACCCGACAGCACTATCTATCTACGTAAGCTTTATACTAAAGTCTTACTGAACTTTATCCTCTGGTCTGTGCGTTTCTTTCATCAAAATTCCCTCCAGAACCTAGAAGGTCACTGATTCAATGAGAGCTTTTTGTGAGCTTCATGAAGCTTCTGGGAGCCTCGCTTCTGAGTTATTGCCTATCCCTGAGCTGAGACAAGGCTCTGACTCTCTCAAAGTAACCCCAAGTTTTCCATTTCAGCACTGAGTTTCATAAAGATATATTCCCTGAACTCCCCTGCTCTTCTTTTTTGGTCCCTCTCCCTCCTAGTAGTCCCCTCATTACCCTAGACTCTTTGACTTCTACTTTTCATTTCCTGTATGTGTATGCATACATGATTTCCGTATCTATATAAAATCTAGGATCCACCAATGACAGAAGCCATGTGATGTTTGTCATTCTGGGTGTGGCTTCATCCAGTGAGTGTGATAGCCAAGTCATTTAGGTGCATACCTTGGAAAAATAATGAGCCACAGCTGGTCTGCTTTCACCACTACACTCAGGGCCATAGTGGGAGCAGATGGCTCATGTTGGGCACAACAGGTAATGATATAAAACATAAGTTACTCTGACATTATAGTGGCGTCATGATATTCAAACCTGCATGAGGAAGACAGTCACTAGAAGACAAAAGGAAGAAGTGAGACGTTACTAAAGCAAAGACAAATGTCTTGTAGATTCCCTTTGTAGAATACAGCAATTCCTCTTCAATGGTCACTTTCTCTACGTCATTCAATTCAATTCAAAATACAATTAATAATTTACCAGTTTCATGGTAATGTTTACAGATAATTAGACAATAAAAAATGGCACAATAATTTCAGATACACTAAGGCTGCAGCCAACAAATTATGGACACCTGCCAAATTGAGTCCCTGCTTATCTGGTAAATAATTACTTTTCATTTTTTATTGACACCTTCTATACTTACATACAAAAAACATATGATATTTCCCTCCCCTCCCCCATTCCACTTTAGAACACCAAGCTCCATCATATCCCCTCCCTCTCTCCATTAGTCTTTCTTTTAACTTGATGTCATCATCTTTTTCTTCTATTTTGAGGGTCTTGCGAAGGTATTGCTAGACACTGCAAGGTCATGGATATCGAGGCCAATTTCTGTCTGGGCAGTTGCATTGTAAGAAGTCATACCCTTCCTTTGGCTCTTCCATTCTATCCGCCCCCTCTTCCGCAATGGTCCCTGAGCCTTGGAGGGTGTGACAGAGGTGTTTCAGTGCTGGGCACTCCTCTATCCCTTCTTCTCAGCACTATGTTGCATTTTGGGTGATCCCAGTGGTCATCGCCATCTGAAAAGAGAAGCTTGTCTAACCAGAAGTGAGAGTAGCATTAATATGTGAACATGAACATTAAATGTAGTGCCCCCAGGGCAGCTTGGTGGGAATAATATATACATTTAGTCAGACAAGAGCAGACTTTATACCCCTAAGGCTCATGACCTCACCTGCCATAGACTTTTGCTTAGGTTTTTCAGTACCAGGCATGTATTCCCTCCTGTAGAGAGGGCCTTCAGTCCAATTACGGAGCAGTTGATTACCCCAAGAGTAGACAGGCCACTATTCCACCTGTTCAGTCATTGGGCCTGTATGGCCAAACTTGAATATTCAGTGTCCACTGTTTTCACTGCTGATGATTTCTGTCTCCCATACGGCTGCATGCAATGCAGCTTTTTCCAGCTTTCAGTTGGCTGGTCTACAGGGAGAAGGTTTTCTGGTCAGCACCAGCTTACTTTCTCAGTGACTTTGCTTCTCAGGCAAGAGATGTCTTCAGCAATAGGGTCTTACTATCTGTTTCTCAAGGGAAACCAAGGGCTTTGGCAAAAGCCTTTAATGTTTTGGAGGCTACCGGGACTTCCTTGGCCAATAACTCACTGGAAGGTATCCCATCCCAGGCACTGAAAATTTTCTAGTAACAGTCTACAGCTTCTGGATGTGCCATTATTCAAAAAAGTAGGTTTACATAAGTCTTATTCACAATATCTTGAATCTAAATTGACCCTCCCCCTGCCCTTCTTTTACGCATTCTCTTCCCATGGCCTCACTTAGGCCATTCCCCTGCCTGTAATCTGTTCTTCTACTTGCATATGTGCAATACCATACACTTAAGTCCTTCCTTCTCCTTCCTCCCTTATAGCCTTTTACCGCTTAGTGGTTTCTGGTACCTATTTTTGGTTCTAGTCCACACACAAGTCTATGCATTTGTAGCTAGGATCCACATATGAGAGAGAACATGTGACATTTGGCTTTCTGAGCCTGGGTTACCTCACTTAGTATAATCCTTTCCAGATCCATCCATTTCCCTGCAAATTTCATAATTTCATTTTTCTTTACCGCTGAGTAGAACTGCATTGTGTAAATGTACCACATCTTTATTATCCATTCATCTGTAGAGGGACATCTAGGCTGCTTCCATTTCCTAGCTATTGTGAATAGAGCAGCAATAAACATGGTTATGCAAGTATCTCTAAGGTAGTGAGAAGAGTCCTTCGGATATATACCTAGGAGTGCTATAGCTGGATCATATGGTAAATCTATTTTTAGCTGTCTCTAGAACCTCCACACTGATTTCCACAATGGCTGGACCAGATTACATTCCCACCAACAGTGTAGAAGTGTTCCTATTTTTCCGCATCCACACCAACACTTATTGTCATTTGTTTTCTTGATGGTTGCCATTCTGACAGGAGTGAAATGGATTCTCAAAGTGGTTTTAATTTGCATCTCCCTGATGGCTAAGGATGTGGAACACTTTTTTAGATGTTTATATGCCATCTGTATTTTATCTTCTGAGAATTCTCTATTTAGTTCCATAGCCCATTTTTTAACTGGGTTGTTTGAATTCTTATTATTCTGTTTTTTGAGTTCTTTGTATATTCTGGATATTAATCCTCTTTCAGATGTATAGCTGGCAAAGATTTTCTCCCATTCTGTACATTGTCTTTTTGCTCTATTCGCAGTGTCCTTTGCTGTACAAAAGCTTTGTAATTTCATAAGGTCCCAGTGGTTGATTAGTGGTTTTATTCGCTGAGCAATTGGAGTTATAGTCAGAAAGTCCTTGCCTATGCCAATATGTTGAAGGGTTTCCCCTACCTTTTCCTCTAGCAGTTTCAGAGTTTCAGGTCTGATATTAAGGTCCCTGATCCATTTGGACTTGACTCCTGTGCATGGAGAGAGACAAGGATCTATGTTTATCCTTTTACATACAGATGTCCAGTTTTCCTAGCACCACTTGTTAAAGAGGCTATCTTTTCTCCAATGAATATTTTTGGCATTTTTTGTCAAAAATCAGGTGGCTGTAGCTGCCTGGATTAATATTTGGGTCTTCTATTCTGTTCCATTGATCTACCTATCTGTCTTTGTGCCGGTACAATGCTGTTTTTGTTACTATGGCTTTGTAATATAACTTAAAATTAGGTATGGTAATACCACCAGCCTGATTTTTGTTGCGCAAAATTGTTTTGGATATTCGAGGTTTTTTGTGTTTCCAGATGAATTTTAGGATTGTTTTTTCTATTTCTGTGAAGAATGCTATTGGGATTTTAAGATTGACATTTTCACAATATTGGTTCTTCCAATCCAGGAGCATGGGATGTCTTTCCATTTCCTTGTGTCTTCTGCAATTTGTCGCTCGAGTTTTTTAAAGTTCTCATTATAGAGATCCTTCACTTCTTTGGTTAAGTTTATCCCAAGGGTTTTTTGTTTTGTTTTGTTTTTTGGTTTTTTTTTTTTTTTTTTTGAGGAAATTGTGAATGGGAGAGATTCCCTGATTTCATCCTCTGCACGTTTGTTGTTAGTGTATAGAAAAGCTACTGATTTCTGTGTGTTTATTTTGTATCCTGCTACATTGCTAAAAGTGTTTATCAGCTCTAACAGTTTGCTGGTAGAGTCTTTAGGGTCTGTAATGTATAGAATCATATAATTTGCAAATAATGATAATTTGATCTCTTCCCTTCCAATTTGTATCCCTTTTATGAGTGTCTCTTGCCTTATTGCTATGGCTAAGACTTCCAGTACTATATTAAATAGTAGTGGGGAAAGTGGACATCCTTTTCTTGTTCCTGAATTTAGAGGGAAAGCTTCAAGTTTTAATAATTTTAATTATTTCAGATGCACTAAGGCTGCAGCCAACAAATTATGGACACCTGCCAAATTGAGTCCCTGCTTATCTGGTAAATAATTACTCTTCATTTAAAAAAATTTTAGAGAGAGCAAGTCAGAAAGAGAGAGAGACAGAGACAGAGAGAATTGAGCCTGAGCCACTGCAATTGAACTCCAGACACCTGCCCCATCTAGAGGGCATGGGCGACCTTGCACTTGCCTCACCTTTGTGTCTCTGGCTTACGTGGGACCTGGAGAGTTGAACATGGATCCTTAGACTTCACAGGCAAGCGCTTTAACCTCTAAGCCATCTCTCTAGCCCAGTAAATAAAGTTTTATTGAAACACAGTCCTGCTTATTTGTTTATAATTTTTTTAATGCTTTAACAATGGAGATGAGAGGTAGCATCACATATATGTGGCCTACAAATCTGAAAACATTAATTTCTAAATGTGCATATGTGTGCACAAGTGTGTGTGCACAAGTGTGTGTGTGTGTGTGTGTGTGTATACAAGTGTGAGTGTGAGCAACCATGAGCATGTGGAGGTCAGGGGACAGCTTTCAATGTTAGGCCTTGCCTTCCACATTGTTTTGAGTAGGTAATGTTGCTGACTTCATGATTTCCTTCAAACCCTGCAATGACTCTCCTGAGAAGAGAAGAATGGTCTCAAGAGAGCTCTTCGCAAGTGTTTTCAGGGCTGCTCCATTCCATGGATGGGGGAATCAAGGGATAGGAGCAGCTCTCCAGTCCTTGAAATGAATAAGGTTTCGGAGTACCAGAACTAGCCTTTTGAAGATGGAGCTTTATCTGGGATTCTGAGAATGTCATTCACATTAAACACTCCTTTTTCTATCTGAACTGAGACAAGCCAACAGCAAACACACACACACACACACACACACACACACACACACACACACACAAAAGAAGCACAGGTTTGGATTCCCCAGCTGAATGTCTGTCTTGTTTCTTACACAAAGCTGGTGACAAGGTGAGGGAGCCACAAAAAAAACTGCAGACTTTCTCTTGTTTCCATCTTTTGTCTGTAACAAACTTTTAGCAATTTTCCAATTACATCTGCAGTGTGACAAGGATCAGTGGGAAATAATTGCAAAGTGCTCAGGAATGCTATAAAGGAAGCATCCTTGATCTTTAATTATCATCTTGATTACCAAAGACAGCAACAGCCTGTCCCACTGCTATCCTCTTGCTGCTTTTCATTTATGCTAATAGAAAAAGCTATAGTTACATAGGATTGTAGTCTCTGGAAATAAATGACAAGAAATGAATAAATCATGTACTACTGTAGGTTTGTAGGCAGGATACAAGATTACTAAATTATGCACTGTGTAAAAGGGTGAGCCAGGAAGAAATCAATCTTTGGCTTACGTTGAGTGATGCATGCAATGCAGTTTGAATGTATGGGTGAGGGACTCGGTGTACTAGAGTTCTTATAACCTAGTTAGCTTGGTAATTAGGACGAAAGGACAACCAAAAGGGGAGGAAAAAAATAAGAAGGTTGAGTGGCAGCCAAGCAAATTTTAGAATAATGAAGAAATATCAAATAAGGTAAATCAATGGAGAGGAGACAAGAGGGAGATGAAAAACATTCAAAGATAAATTAATGTAGGCCCAAGGGTTATGCAAGCAATTTACTATAAATATACTAAGAAAAAAGAGACAGATGTGAGTGAATGAGGAAGTATGAAATTGGTGGTACAGGGTTATGAGTAAGAAATGGCATTAAGCACAGCAAAATAGAAGGTCCATGAAGAAAAAAAAAAAAAACACTTAAGGAGAAATGCAGACATTCCATTTTGGATAGCCTGCTCCTTTAGCAAAGAGGTTACAATCTCAATGCATTATACTATCCTTACAAATTCTACAGAAAATAAATTAGGCCAGCTTCATTTTAAGTTAGGAAATTGGTCTTTCCTAAAACAGAAAACAACAGGGTTTTTTTTTTTTTTAATTTTTAACCTTTAAGCCACATCTGGAAAGTTTTGTCCAATCTTCCCATTAGGCAGCAGAAAATTCATGATTTCATTAATTTTTTAATTGACCTATAAAAAATTAGAGTGCACTAATCTTGTGTGTAGAGGTCAATTAACTTTTATGCACGAAGACATTCCTGTACCTGCCATTAAGATAAAGATGGGAACATTTCCAGACCTCTAAAAGTTTCCCCTGTGCTTTTCTCTGGGTATGTATATATCCACCATTCAGAAGTCTAATGCAACTGATTCACTTTGTCATTCTGGAAGTTTCTATATCAATTATATATGAAATTATAAATGAAATTGTGCAGTATGTCCCCTATTGTGTCTGGCTTCTTTCATTCAATGTAATGTTCATGAGATCCAGCTCCTATCTTTCCTATACTAAAAGTCTATTCTTATACTACTATACAAGGTCAGCAGACTTTTTTTTTTTTTTAATAAAGGGCCAGGTAGTAGATGTTTCAAGCTTCATAGTAAAAATGGTGTGATGGTTAATCTCAATTGTCAATGTTGTTAGATCTAAACTCACCTAAGAGACAGATTTCTGGTCAAGTCTGTAAGAGAAGTCTCTAGATTAGGTAAGTTGATGTGGGAAGACTGCTGTGGTGTTTGATTCAGGTGTCCCCCATAAACTTGGGTGTTCTGAATGCTAGGTTCCCAGCTGATGGCAATTTGGGAATTAACACTTCCTGGAGGCAGAGTATTGTTGGGGGCAGGCTTATGGGTATTATAGCCAGCTTCCCCTTGCCAGTGTTTGGCTCACTCTCCTGTTGCTGTTGTCCACCTTATGTTGACCAGAGAGGGATGTCCACCCTTTGCTCATGCCATCACTTTTCCTGCCATCATGGAGCTTCCCCCTCGAGCCTGTAAGCCAAATAAACCTCTTTTTTCACACAAGCTGCTCTTAGTCGGGTGATTTCTGCCAGCAATGCGAACCTGACTGCAACAACTGCCTTAATGGTAGGCAGCACCATTCAATAGGGGTGGGTCTCAGACTGAATAAAAAGGAGAAAAACAAAAGGTAGTTAAGCACCAGGCTGCCTCCCTCTCTGCTTCTTTGAGCACAGATGCAATGTGACCAGCTACCTGAAGCTACTCCCACCATGCTCCCCATCATAATGAACTGTACCCACAATCTGTGAGACTAAATAAACCCTTCCTTAAGTTGCTTTTGTCAGGTATGGTGTTTGAATCAGATACCTGCCTGCCCCCTCCCCCCCCCGCCATAAATTCATGAGCTCTGAATACTTAGTTCTTAGCTGGTGTCGATTTGAGAGGCAGAGCCTTGATAGAAGGGGTGTGTTTCTGAGGGAGGTGTTTAGAGGCATTATAGCCAGTTCCCCCTTGCCAGAACTTGGCTCACTCTCCTGCTACTGTCTTCCACCTGCTGTGGAAGAGGTAATGTCCAGCCTCTGCTCATGCCATGCCATCATGATGCTTCCCCTTAAAACTATAATCCAAAATATAAACTTTCCTCCCATCAGCTCATTTTGGTCGGGTGTTTTATCTCAGCCAAAAGAAGGTAGCCACAATGTCCGGCATTTTCATCGCAGCAAAGAGAGACGTAACAAATATACATGGTTTCTGTTTCAACCTCTGCTATAAGCTTTTATATCACAAGAGGAACCTTTGAAGATGTGCGGATGGATATTCATGACCAGGATGGCTCTGCAGACCACATGTTGCCAGTTCCTACTCAGAGATGCTCAGTTGTGGGACTGTGTCAACATTTATGTCACTGCTTCTTATGGATGGACATTTGGTTTAATTCTTGTGCTGTGTTAAAAACACATATATCTTTCTCTTGGAAGTATATTTAGAAAAGTAGTTACTGGGTCATAGAGTTGGTGTTATGAGAAGCTTGAAAACTGCCAGTTTCCTAAATTGGCTCTATCAATTTTCACTCCAGGTAGGGTTTTCTGAGAGTCCTGCATCCCACCAGCACTTGATATTGCTACTCTGTTTCATTTTAATAATTCTTGATGAGTGGCTAGTAGTTTTTGTCATTTTAATTTGTATTCTCTTGATGAGAAATGATTTAGAGTGCCATATATATATATATATATATATATATATATATATATATATATATATATATATATATATATATATAGCTCACGGCCTATGTGAATGCTGCCTTTTATGAAGTATTCAATTTGTATGCATGTGTGTGTGTGGTTTTTATTTTCCATTCCAGGGTCTTGTGCTTGATAGGCAAACACCCTTACCAGTGGGACACAACTAAATACTGAATGCTTTTTGCCCATTTTTTTAATGGGTTCTTTGAACATGGGGGATGGGGTACTTTTGAAACCTTGTGAATTTCTTCTCCCATCAAGATTTCATTCTTTGGACAAAATAAGCAGCTGCTTTCTTGGTTGTTTTTTGTTTGTTTGTTTTGTTTTGTTTTGTTTTGTTTTGTTTTTGGGTTTTTTTGAGGTAGGGTCTCACTCTGGCCCAGACTGAACTGGAATTCACTCTGTAGTCTCAGGGTGGCCTCAAACTCATGGAGATCATCCTACTTCTGTCTCCTGAATGCTGGGATTAAAGGCATTCACCACCACGCCCGGCTTGATTTTTTTTTTATTTCAATAGATCCCATCATATAAATCTAGTGTGGTTGAATTAATCAGGAATTAATGAGGACATCATATATCCACCTGTGGAGAAGAAACTTCAGTACTATTTGAGGGCATAGCGTAGGGCCTTTCACCCCACTAATACTATGGTGTTTGGCTTGCATCTCTAAAAGGAAGGCTGGCCACCAAGCTTTGGAAGCAAAAGTGACCTTCAGGGAGGGAGGGAGGCAGGCAAAGGACACAGCATACCATGATCTTAGTTTTGTAATGCCTGACTGATTCTTGGAACAAGCCAAAACTGTTGTTCACAACTCTATATTCCACGCTATACTGTCCTTCTTTAGCTACGCATTTCTACCTCCTATTAAATTATTGCCAAGCAAAGGTAATTTATTAAGATGAGAAGCAGACATTGCTAAAACAGGAAGAAAAGCAAAAAAAGAAATAAGTGTTTCCTCAGAACCCACAAAGGAGAGCAGATGTCAGCAGAAGGAGATGTATGCTTCTCTGGGGTGAAGGAAAGAATGCTTAATGTAATCAGAATGCCGGTAACATAAGTAACCCAGAAAGCAGAACGTCTCAAAACTTTGCAGAACTCTGTCACGTGATGTTCCGCATCCTAAGTGCCACCCAAAGCAGCACGGATCCCCAATGACAAATGTATTAGGACTACTTTTTAAAAGAGAGGAAAACGTAAATGGAATAGCAAATGCACGGTTTCCTTTGTCCTATTTTGGAATTAGAGACCCATACAGAGGATTTGCCTTGAGAAAGAAGTTATTCATTCTGTATACAACTCAGCTCAATTAGCAAAGTGGCTAAAGTCTGCTTAGGACCATCGCGTGCCCAGATGAAGGATATCGTTTCTTCTGAAGTTTCCTCGTGTATGGGAACACAAGGTAGTGTTGGGGTGAACATCTTGAGAATAGTGACTAAGCAAAATGAACAAATTGTTTTCTTCTAAACCATAAAGGAATGAAAACTTCTTTTCAGAAAGATATAATAGGGAGTGAAGAGATGACGCCTGGGATAATGGCGCTTGTTTGCAAAGCCTGATGGCCCAAGTTCAATGTCCCCAGTACCCATGTTAAACCAGGAGCACAAAGTGGCACATGCATCTGGAGTTGGTTTGCAGTGGCAGGAGGCCCATTCTCTCTCTCTCTCTCTCTCTCTCTCTCTCTCTCTTCCTCTCACCCTCCTCTCTCTTCCTTCCTCTCTCTCCAAATAAATATTATTTTAAAAAAGATAAAACATCCGTGCATCAAATACCATGAATAAGATTCTACAAAAGGGCTGGGGAGATGGCTCAGCAGTTAAAGGCACTTGTTTACAAAGCTTAATGACCTGGATTTGAGTCCCCAGTACCCACATAATCCAGATGCACAAAGTGGTGTGCACATCTGGAGTTCGTTTGTAGTGGCAAGAAAATCACCAATTCTCTCTCATTCTCATTCTCTCACTCTCTCTCCATACTTCTCTCAGCTTGCAAATAGATAATTTTAAAAGATATCTTAATCTTTTTCTTCTTCTTCTGAATAAATATCTATTCTATTGTAACAGAGAGACTAAAGGAGAGAGGCAGGAGATTTGATGGAGTGTGGATTTGTGAAGGGGAAAGTGGGGGAGGGGAGGGAATCATCATGGTTTATTGTAAGTGTGGAAGCTGTCAATAAAAAAGTAAAAAAAGGGCTGGAGAGATGGCTTAGGGGTTAAGGTGCCTGCCTCCTAAGCCTAAGAACGCTGGTTCCAATCGCCAACAGTTCCAATCTCCAGGTCCCACGTTTAGCCAGATGCAAAGTGACGCAAGGGTGCAATGCCGCACTTGACCACAAGAGGGCGAACACATCTTGATTTTGTTCTCAGCAGCTGAGACACTGCTGGGGCGCCCATCTCTGTCTTCCTCTCCCTCTCTCTCTGTCTCTCTCTGTGTCTCTCTCCAAAAAAAAGGTTAAAAAAATTTAAATATTATTTTTATTTCCTATTAGCTATTCTATTAAGCTATTTTTCCCCATATTCTGGCTCTTGATTTCTTAAATAGTTTGAATTTTTCTAAAGAGAGGTGCCATATTTTTTCCGTGATTTTTTAAATTATTGTATCTCATCTTCCTATCTGCATTATTCAACTGTGGATGTGTTACAATATAAATTATGATAAGCCTATTGAACAAAAAGTGAGGTGACTACATCAGTTGTAGATAAACTGTGAAAAATGTTTGTGTGTAATAGTAAATAGTGATTTCAACAATATTTTACATGCTCATGCATAGAAAAAGACTAAAGAGAAATTCACTAGACTGTTCCTAGAGACTCTATTTCACTCATGGTACAGTGGGGCTTGTTTTTCTTTCTCCCTTTGAATATTCAAAACTCCACATTTCCTTTAATAGGATGTACTTTTTCCATAATAAAAATGCAAATCATCGAAGTAATTGCTCCCTTTTTCTTAAGACCACTGTACGCACAACTTCTTTGAAGATAAAAATGAGTATTTGGTTTCCTTCCCAACATCTCTGAAAAGTGGTTCTCAGAGCACCACTATTTATATTCATTCTCTTGTTCCTCCGCTGCCAAGCTGGATGTTTCTTTGTGCAGCCAGCTGAGGGGTGGGAGCAGATGGGATGACGAAACCAAATGGTTGGATGGAATGAGTTCTCTTGCCTTGCCAGAAGGTACAGGCACCCAGTGCTTCAGCTGAGCAATTTTCAGATCACCACAATACTTGGCATGAACTGAATTCTCCCAGGTACTATTGAGGCTCCCCTTTCCATTTTGTTTTGTTTTGTTTTGTTTTGCTTTTTGGTTTGGGTTTTGTTTTTGTTTTTTCAAGGTAGGGTCTCACTCTAGTCCAGGCTGACCTGAAATTCACTGTGTATTCTCAGGCTGGCCTCAAACTCATGGCGATCCTCTTACCTCTGCCTCTCAAGTGTTGGGATTAAAGGTGTGCGCCACCACGCCCAGCTTTTTTACCCATATTTTGTCCCCTTTCCATATTTATTTTATTTTTTAAAGATTTTATTTTTCTTTATTTATTAGAGAAAGGAAGAGAGAGAGTGTGTGAGAATGGGCACGCCAGGGCTGCTAGCCACTGCAAACTCCAGACATATGCACCACCATGTGCATCTGGCTTACGTGGGACCTGGAGAATTGAACCAGGGTCCTTAGGTTTAACAGGCATACGCCTTAACCACTAAGCCATTTCTCCACCCCCACTTTCCGTATTTTTAAGACCAATTGCAGGACACAACTTCTGCCTTGATTTCATCTGACTTCTGCCCAAAATCTTTGACCCTGGCTCTGATCCTCTTCTCTCTTGGTAGGGTCTTGATCATGTACACATCATCTACAGTGTCCTCACCCTCCTGCACACAGAGAAGTCCCAAAGCCAATCAATAGCCTCTCACTGTTACTCCTTAGACATTCCTTGCTCTTAGGTGTCTAATGACATTGTTCTTGTTGGCAAGTGTACCACCCTCTGGAAGTACTTCTCATGAGCTCTTCCCTCTCTCCTAACCTCATCCTCATTACTGAAGTTACTTTCCATTTCTGGAATAAAGAACCAGACCAAAGCTGCAGAGATGGCTTAGCAGTCAAGGTGCTTGCCTGCAAAGCCTAAGGACCCGTGTTTCCCTCTCCAGATCCCACATAAGCCAGAGGCACAAAAGGTGAGGCAAGCGCCAGGTTGCACATGCACACTAGGTGGCACAAGCATCTGGAGTTCGATTGCAGTGGCTGAGGCCCTGATGCAACAATTCTCTTTCTTCCTCTCTCTGTCTCTCTCACTCTAAAATAAAAATAAATAAATAAAAGAGCCAGACCAAAACTGGCTGATGGGAGGAAAGCTTTTGTTTTGGCTCACAGTCCCAAGTGAAACAGTCATGCCAGTAGCATGGCATGAGCAGAGGCTGGACATCCCAATTTGCCACAGCCAGTGGAAAACAGCATCAGGAGAGTGTGCTGAACTCTAGCAACAGGGGCTGTCTATAATAAGCCCGTCCCCAAGAACATCCCACCCCCAGCAACGCTCCACCTCCAAATTGCCATCAGCTGGGGACCAAGCATTCAGAACACGTGAGGTTATGGGAGACATCCAATTCAAACCACCACTCTCATGGTCTCCTTTTAGGTCTTGTTGCTGACATTTACATTGAAATTTCTGGATGGAAAAGCGCAGTATAGAAGGGCCTGCACTCATCCAGGATCACACAGATCGGAAAGAGAAAACCCTCCTGTCCTGAGGTTCCTGACTGCTTACTCTGTGTTTTCAGAATGATTCTCCATCACTGTTTGCTTGTATATGTGTGGGAATTCTTGATGCTAATTTTTTTTAAATTCAGTGCATATTTTCCCTAGAGTGTAGATGTCCAAAGGTTCACCAAAAACAAGTGGGCAAGAACTCTAATTACAACCCATTCACTAAAAATAAATGGAAAAATTAATTTCACTGCTGCTCACAAGCTCTTTAACAGATTACTTCTAAAAATGACTACTTCTATAGTTTGCTGAAAAAGCACAATAGGAGGAAAATTTTGCGTTTGACTAGAACTCTATCCCTGGAGAGTAATATCACTAGGAAATTCTCTCCCTCCCTTTAAGTCTTGTTTCTCTCTTTCTTTTTTTCTTTCTTTCCCTTCTAACTAGGCTACTGTTTTTTGGGGGGGTCAAATATCATAAAAATGGAAATAAAATCATTTCATTCAATATATATTTATAAGAACCTGTTATCGGGATTCAAAGAAAACTTATGACTGACCTCAGGTGCCTAGCATCATAATGAAGAAGGAAAGCCATTATACCTAACAGTGAGATAATGTCTTACAGGGCCATTGATGAGTAGTGATTAGTAGGGGCAAATCGGCAGAAATCACTGGAGCCTAGAGGTTGCCTATCGGATGAGACCCCCCCCCCCAAACACACACATGAAGGCTAGGAAGGGAGGAAGGAGTGTGACATTGTACTTGGGTGACAAGGCTGTAGTCGTCTGATTTCAGAGAATATGGTTTTGGAAGTCAAGGAGAAACACGAGGGTATTACACAAATGAATCTCATGACTCACATCGTAAACAGTTGTTAGTTCCTGCGTTTGCCTGGTGCCGAGATGTACCGAGCACTAACGCTCTAAGACGTATGTCCTTTGGTTTGAGGCCTTACCACATGTTTGGACCCCACTCTTCAGAACTGATAAAGAGGCGGTTTAGTGGTCTCCATTTATATATATGATACCCTGCAATTTGATCAACTGAATGCGATATGAAGCCATAATAAGTGTATTTTGTGCTTAAGTAGATAATGAAAATAGCAAGAAAAATCAATGAATGCAACCACTCTTTGGAGACATCCTCGGCAAACCAAAATGTAAGATGCTGGGAGAGAGGGGCATGCGGAGGGAGAGGCTGCTCACAGGAGGTGATATAAGTGATCTTCTCCTCCAGCAGTCAACATTTATTTGTCCCCAACAATTTTCTTAATTGTCTACCGGACATATATTTCCCCTTTCACAAAGAATAGTTCACTGGAAATAAAGTAGATTGATAGGTAGTTCTGAGGGAGGGGTTAATACAAAAAAATCTATACAATACTAAGGACAAGTCATTAGGTAGAATAGATATGCGTCCTTATTCTCGTGTCTAACCCATCTCTATTGAAAAGAAGACTTTGTGTAGGAAGCTACGAAGAAGGGAGAGAGAGCCCCAGGTTCTGTACTCTATTAAGAGCAGTGGTCTTCAACATATGCAACTCTTTGGGCTTATTAAATACAAATTAGGGAGTATAGCTCCAGTATATGGTAAGTCTGGGCGATGAACTGAGATTTGTCATCTCTACTAAGTTGCCAATTTTAAGATCCTCTCTTTGAAGGAGCTCTTCTTGTTTTCTTATCATTATACCAAGTATTCACAATGTTCTTAATATGTAGGAGAGGAAAGCAAAAACATTCAATTTGTCACTCATAGCAGCTTAGTTGAATGTAACATTTCTTGCCAGAAAGGTGAATATTTGTTTATCCTTCATGAGGAATCAAAAATGTAGAGTGAGGAAGGCTTTGAAAACATTATCCAGCGTAACCCATTGCCTATCAGGGAAGACAGTGGAGCCCCCACCAGATCAATTTATTTTTATTAAAGTCACAATGATGCTTACTGGTGCCTCCAAGAACAAAATCCATCTGTCTCTGAGCTCCCAGACCGCAGTATCTTTGCAATGTGCCACCTGGCTTTTGCAACTTTAATTGGAGTCACTTAAAAATCAGCCACAGTTTAGGGGGCTTTCTAAAACCCATAGCATTGCTGGATTGCACCTGCCACATTTTGACTTGTTAGGATGGAAAACTAGCTACTGCTAGCTAGCATTTCTGAAATACCCATTAAGTGCCTGGTCCTACACTTTGCATGCATTTGCTCCATTTATTCTCTGACCAGTTCAGAGGAATAGGTAATATCAGTCTCATCTTTCTGATGTGGGAGCGGAGGGAGGCTCAGAGAGGTTGTGTGGCTTATTTCTAGTGATGTGTCTAGGGAGAAGCATTGGGAGGGCAAGCAGACATTGCCAGATAATGGAGATTCCAAGCTTGGCTCTTCTCCCCAAGGGAATCTAATGAAGGAACATGCCTTGCAATACAGCACGTGGCCAGGAGAAACCCACAAGTTCCACTCACTCTTGTGGGCATGCAAGGGAATGACTTGTTCTCAGCTAAGAAAGATGAAAGCTCATGTTGCTGGCATTAGATAAGACAGGGACTGACTCACAGCAAGGCCAGCTTGATGCTTAGATCAGCTGAGCACGATCTCAGAGCTATGTCAGGTTCAGAGCAGCAGGGTGGAGTCAGGTGGATCCAAATCTTGGCTTTGTTCTGAGTTTTGCTAAATTTCGCTCAGTGTAGATCTGAGCTTTGGTGTGTCTATAGAGACAGCACATTTTGTTTCTGCTTTAAAACTGTAGATGCTCACACCATAACATATTTCTTATTAGTGCCAGTTGTGACTTGGTTACGCCAAAACTCTTTGGGTAAGAACTAAACCTTGCTTATACTATCTTATTTTGGCCATTATCAATATCACCATAATATTATTCAGTAAAAATCGTGAAAAGTGAAATTGAAAAACTCAGACTTTCCATTTATATCCTTTTAAAATTGTTTTAAAATTTTTACTTTATTTATTTATTTATTTATTTATTTATTTATTTATTTATTTATTTTATGAGAGAGAGAGAATTGGCATGACAGGGCCTCAGCCACTGCAACGGAACTCCAGGCACATGTGTCCCTTTTGCACATATCCAACCTTGAGCACTTACATTACTGTGCATCTGTCGTACTGAGACCTGGAGAGTTGAACATGAGTCTTTAGGCTTCACAGGCAAGCACCTTAATCCCTAAGCCATCTCGCCAGCCCGTTTTTGTGTTTTGTTTTGTTTTGTTTTGTTTTGTTTTGTTTTGTTTTGTTTTGTTTTGTTTTGTTTTGTTTTGTTTTTGAGACAGAGAGAGAGAGAAAGAGAATGGGTGCTCCATGGCCTCCAGTGACTGCAAACAAATTCCAGATGCCTGTGCCACCTTGTGCATCTGGCTTACGTGGGTCCTGGGGAATTGAACCTGGCTGCTTTGCCTTTGCAGGCAAGTGCCTTAACCACTAACCCATCTCTCCAGCCCCATTTATATGATTTCATTTGAGTGTTTCTGTGTCTCTTTGGTCATTTTAGCCATTTTTAAACTAATTTTAATGGAAGTGTGAATTTTTCATTATCAAGAATCACTCTTTGACATACAAAAAAATCATCTACTATGTATTTTTAGCTATTCCACTTTCCAGCATCCAAAGAAGTATATGCTGGTCATATTGGAATACCATAAATATCTTGTGTCTTAAAAGGACGGTTCAAAAGGGCTGTACTTGTTCACTTAGCATTTCTTTATGCCTGGTACATGCTACATGTTTATCCCAAGGACAGAATAAAGATAAGTAAGTGACAAGGGATAGAGAGAGAACTAGCAGTAATAGCTTATTGTCAATCTGTTCAATAATCTGTGTATGTTACCACCTATTATCCCTGTTACAGTCCTATGAGAAGTGAATACTATTATCTTCATTTTATCCATCAAGATAGTAACATCTAGAAAATTTAGGCAATTTGAGGCACAGCTGGGATGTGAGAGTGTCTGCATTCCCCACTGCAACACAGAAATTGTTGGCAGAAAAAGAAGAGTGTCCAGTGCTATCCAGAATACTCGGGAGTTCTTATGACAGCCCTTGTAGGGAATGTCATCAGGAAACAGGAGGATTCGTGAGGTTACTATCTAAGAAAGAGGAGAACCTAGACCAGGAATAGCGCCTGAATTCCCAAGGCAGAAGGAAGTACAGGCTCCCCTAATATGCCATGGTCAGCTTGTAAGGATGTGGGGAGAGAGGACAAGGAGGGCTGAATGGTGAGAGATGGTTAGGTAAGAAGTCAGTGCCAAGGTATGTGCACGGTGAGGTAGCAGGAAGACTAGAGGACTGTGGCAGACTTTACAGATGGAAACTGTTTTGAAATCTCATGGGAAAAGACATCACCAAACAAACAAATATAAAATAAGGGGCTGGAGAGATGGCTTAGCGGTTAAGGAGCCTGCCTGCCAAGACTAAGAACACCCCATGGATTCTCCAGGTTCCACGTTTAGCCAGGCTCAAGTGACGCAAGGGGGCGCATGCATCTGGAGTTTGTTCACAGCAGCTGAGAGGCTGCTGGTGTGCCCATTCTCTCACTCTCTGTGTCTCTCTCTAAATAAGTAAGTAAAAAATAAAAAGGAGCAATCTGACCTCTTCCTTGGGAGTAAGGCCACCTTCTCCAGCAAAACCTCGGGCAGAGGAGAAGAGAGTGAAATGAATATACTTCCCAACTAAGCAGTAGCATTCAGATAAAGATCAAAACCATCTTAGGTGGTTCTCATGCACTTTTTAATCTTTTTTATCGTAGCAAATATATTTCCAATATCTATTTAAGTTGTCACTTTAGACATATTTGCATATGTTCATTGTGTTCATGTTGTGGGGGGGGGTGCATGTGTGTATGCAGATAGGCATACGCACATGTTAAGGCCAGACATCGTGTGTCTTCCTCAGTCTCCTCTTCATTTATTGAGTCAGGATTTCTTTTTAAACCCAGAGCTCACCAATTCCACTACAATGGCTAGCAAACGAGAGCTATGGATCTTCCCCTCTCAGCTTTCCCAGTGCTGTCATTGGAAGCATGTGCCACTATGCCCATCTTTTATGTGGATGCTGAGAATCTGAACCCCAGTCCTCGAGTTTGCACAGCAAGTGCTTTACCAACTCAACCATCTCACCTGCCTCTGGCTGTGGGTGTACAAGTCAGTGGTATGAGATGTATTCCCAATTTTGTGTAGCCATTATTGCTGTCTAGTTATGAGACTTCCCATTGTCCCAAACAGAAATTTTACAACTCGCTCAGTAAGTACTTCCCACCTTCCATCAAACCCTGGTATGGTACTTTCTGTCTCTGAATGTGCCTATTCTGGGTATTTTATATAGAAGTAATCATTCAGTATTCATCTAGTTAGTCTATCCTCTTTCACTTATTAAAATGCTGCTATAGTCCCCTGTGTTGTACAGTGTATAGCACTTTATTTCTTTTAATGACTAAACAATATTTCATCATGTAATATATACCACTTTTTTATCAATTCATTTGTTGATAGACACTTGAGCTGTTTTTTTTTTTTTCCTTTTATCTTTTGGCTATTAGGAATAATTCTACCATAAGCATTGACATACAAATATCTGTTTTAAGTCCAAGCTTTTGGTGTGGCTGGGGTGGGGGGTCACCCACAATGTAATGACATTTCTGGACCATATGGAAATTATATGTTTAACCAGAAACTGTCACCCATCATGACTGTGCTATTCTCAGCAGAAATGTCCAAGGGGTTCCAGTTTCTCCACACCTTTGCAAACACTTATTTCCCAATTTTTTTTTGTCTCTTTTGATTTGCCGTGCAATTTTAGCCATTCTAGAAGATTCACACACACACTTTTTCAGTAAATTGGGATGAAGATGCCCAGCATGTGGGAGAACAACCTATGTCCCATCTCCTCTTGTAGTTGTAAATGTGACATTTGTCCTCAAATCAGGGGAGAAGGAGGAGCAGGGTTAAAGAAGGCAGCTATTAGATGTAGTCTCGGAGGAGATTCTCTGTCACACAGAAGACCTGTTGGGCTTGGAGTCATTTTTAGTTGACAATCTTCACACTCGAGCATGAACCTCAGTTCTGAATACAAAGCAGAAATAAAAGTCTACAGTTCTCAATGAATGACTAGATATGAATAAATGAAAACAAGCTGTGGAAATGTGTTCTCCATATGCAGGAGGAGAAATGCTTTTTAGGAAAATATTCTTTTCAGAAACTCTTTGGGGAAAAGCACTGTAAGTCATTAGTCTCACCAGTTTGAGATCTGACAAAAGCTTCATATTTTCTCCTAGACAATGCTTAAGACCATTCATTCTAGAATGAGTTATTCCTTACACTTTCAGTGAGCAACTAGTGATGAGCAACTTAGGGTTAAATCTTATTATTTCAACTATGGAGGTTTTGGAAGTTGGGAGCTTAAGAAAAAAAAGATTAATAGGAAATTAATTTAAAAGGTGTATGCACAGAAACCTTCCCAGAAGGAAACCTTCCCAACTCGCACATGTAAGAGTAGATGCATTTTGCATAGTCACTCAATAATCTTAGTCCAAGGCCATTGTACTTGAAGAAATCTAACCAGAGGAACTCAGCATGAGTCCCACGTGTCCCTTTTTAACAAAAACTAAAATGAATGAATGTGATTTCTGTCTTTAACTTCTTTCCCTTTTTTAGTTTGGTTTTGTATTTTACATAATAATTGTACATACTTATAGGATATTTTCAACAGTTAAACACGAACTGAAAGATACTTATAAAACATGAGCAAGGACTGCTTCTAGCATTTTCCCTTATTAAAAAGAAAAACAAAACTTGTTTTGTTTGTTTTGTTTTTTTTGTTTTTCAAGGTAGGGTCTCACTCTGGCTCAGGCTGACCTGGAATTCACTATGTAGTCTCAGGGTGGCCTCGAACTCTCAGCGATCCTCCTACCTCTGCCTCCCGAGTGCTGGGATTAAAGGGCGTGCGCCACCATGCCTGGCTCAAAACTTGTATTTTATGCCATATCTGACCGCTACCAATACTGTTCAATAACCAATCTTTTCAAAGTATATTTAATTTTCTTTCTTTTTTATTTTAAATATTTTATTTATTTATTTCCAAAGAGAAAGAGAGCGAGAAAGAGAGAGAATGGGCACACTAGGGCTTCTAGCCACTGCAAACAAACTCCACATGCATGCTCCACTTTGTGCATCTGTCTTTATGTGGGTACTGGGAATCAAACCCAGGTTGTTAGGCTTTGCAGGCATGTGCCTTAAATGCTGAGCCATCTCTCCAGCCCATAATTCTCGTTCTTAAGTGATATTTAATGGGCTATTCTACATTAAAAATAACACAAGGAAGTTCAGAGCCAAAGGCAACTGAGTCTTTGCAAGCATTAAGTCCATTGTTTAGAGGGGAGGATATATATAGCTCAGTGGCAGAACAGTTGACCAGTATATATGTGGTCTTTCTATCCCCAACCTTATGGGGAATGAAATCAGTCCTGATTATTCGATGTGAGTCAGCGTTAGAGACTGGTCTACTGGTCTAAAGTGGCATGCATATAATCAATGATACTTTCAAGGAAAAAAGGAGAGAGTCGCTCAGTAGATGAAGTTGATTATATTTATGTATATTCAAGGCTGCTGTCATTAAGCTCTGTCCGTGGTGAAAACATATTTTAGTAGAAAAATGTGTTCTCTTGGGCTGGAGAGATGAGTTAGCGGTTAAGGCTCTTCCCTGTGAAGCCTAAGGACCCAGGTCCTAAGTAAGCCAGATGTACATAGTGGTGCAGGCATCTGAAATTCATTTGCAGTGGTTAGAGGCCCTGGCACGCCCATTCTCTCTGTGTCTCTTTCTCCCCCTCCCTCTCTCTGTCTCTAATAAATAAATAAATAAAAATTAAAAAATATAAAAAGCAAAGAAAGAAAAATATGTTCTTCATAAAAATAGCAGAAAATGCCCAAACTGGAAAAATAGCAGAATCAGAAAAAGAGCCACATCTCTAACATATCTGAATTATTCATATAGAGAACAAGACAGGAGCCTTGATAGAAACCACCCTTCCCTTTCTTGTGTAAGCAGTCCTAATCTGCACAGGCCGTTTGTGTGAAGGAGATTTCCATGTTCTAATGTTTAACCCATCGGACATTGGCTGTCACATTTATTACCCTGGTCTTGGAACAGCAGCCTGAAAGGACCCAGGAGTTAGCCTCCATTTTACTGAGAATAAACTGAGAAAAGGGAAAGTTTTCCATCCCTGAGCTTCAGGCGACATTTGCCCCCACCCTCAAATGGCAGCCATAGGCAGAATGAATATACGAGAAACTGAGGCAGGCTGTGTTCAACAGTGGAATCATCTTCATTACTAGTTCAAAATTCTTTTCCAAGCCCCACTGGTCCTACTCCTTACGAATACAGTTGATCAAAGCAGAACTTACAAACTCAAATTCATGGTACAGCGAAGCAAATGAAAACAGACGCATGAGTCAGAAAGGAAGAGGCCAGGTGACGCAATTTTTCCATGGCACAAAGCACTTGTGAATTCTTCTGACATCTCAGCCAAAAGGATGCTCCTGGAATATGCTCTCACTTGCTCACACAAGGTTTGCTTTCAAAACAGCCTATTACCCACCACCCCCCAAATTCTTTATGCTGGCTCATTCTAAAAATTAATCTCCATATGAGTTTCTGTGTGGACTAGTAAATTACTGAGTACTCACTACTGGTCACGCAAGTGCTAGTTAGAATCCTGAACACCATAGGCCAAACCTTCACCTTCATAAAGCTGGAAATTTATAGCAAGGAGGACAAAACATAAGAGAAGAAAGCTTCATGGGATCCTCTGCTCGGGAAGCACAAAAAGGTAGCAAGGCCTAACGAGATAAACCACCCCTCACAGCTCAGTCACCACCCAGGCAAAACCCCAGAGGAACTGGGAGAAGAGCAAGAGTGCTGCTTCCATGGGGAGCCTGAGAGCTCCAGGGTGTAGGAGACAGACCCTGAGGATACTCCACACCTACCACAGCAGAGATCCAGAGGCTCCTAAGGGCTCATCACTGAAGTAGACTTAAAACTCACCCATCACGGCCCAGGGAAATTTGTGAAAGAGAGGGCAGAAAGATTGCAAGATCCACAGGTTGGGATGCCATGCCCAGAGGCATTGCCTTCCCCCAGTAACTGACTGCTGCTCCCACAATGCATAACCCACAACCCCATGGGGAATACCGGCAACCCCACTGAGGAGGGCACCCTGTAGAATGGGGACAGGGAGGAGGGAAAAGATGGTACCAACACTTGATGTATCTACACAAAGTATGTTCTTAAAGAAATATATATATATATATGAACTTCATAGCAATATAGAAGCTTAGCGATGTGAGATTTGGGTGCACAGTTCTACATAAAAGCCAGACACGTTGGTGTGTATCTGTAATCTTAGAGGTGGGGTGGTGGAGACAGGAGGATCCTTGGAGCTTGCTGGCTAGTCCAGATAGTCAACTCCTAACTTAGTGAGAGACAAACAAGCAAACCAAAAACAACAACAACAAAAAAAAGCAATTGAGAAGGACACCTGACATCAACCTCTGGCTTACACACACACACATATGTGCCCCCACATATAAAACAAGCATCCTCATACAACAACACACATATACATATGCAAAAAAAGAACATATATATATATATATATATATATATATATATATATATATATAAATAAGTTATAATATACATTAAAATAATACACATCACAATTTATTACTCTATCATGTTATTATATTATACATACTTGTATTATATCATAATATTATGCTCTAATATTATAACGCATATTATAGCTTATTATATAGACAAATATAGGCCTTAAATATGGTCATATACATATATGTGTGTGATATACAGTTCAATGAAAAACCTGAATTAGTTTATTTGTGCCTTAACTTATTAATCACAGTAAGAACCCTACCCAGGAAGAACGGCTAGGCCCAGCCTTGGCTTGTGTCTCTGCCACTTTGCGAGGTGCATTGCCTCTGCTGAGCTCAGTAATTGCTAGAGCCACAGTGGAGATGAGCCCCCGTCCCACCCCACTGTGCGAGTGGAGATGCCATCTACCAGTTAAAGGGGTGAGAAATGAATGCAAATGAAATCTCCACCCTGCCAGCAGCCATAGCTCCCGCTCTCTTGCCCTTCTTCATCCCCTCTGCCATTCCCAGAGAAAAGGACAATATTACGAATGATGTTCACTTCATGTCTCAGTGACCTAGAAAGGAGATTGTGCAGTAAGGCATGGCGGTGCACTAATGATGCTGAGGCGAAAGCCAGGTGGTGGCACAAAAGGCGAGACGCCTGTAATTGAGAGGCACTCTTAAAGCCCCAGCGCTGTCACTCCAGCATCTCTTGCTGGGGGGTCTTGGATCCTGGCAATGCCTGAAGCTTGGCCACAAGCATCCCTTTCTCCTGCCTGGCCTCTTCTGCATGAGAGGACGGGGTGTTTTATCATAATAGAAGTCTGTCTGAATGGAATGAAACTCTTAGCCTAGCATGTGTCCCAGAGCTCTGTGATGTGAGTGGTCACTGCTTTGGACCAAAGTTTTAAAAAGTCAAATAAAATGAATTGAAACCATTTCATTTACAAAGAAATTGGCACTGCACTCTTCATGGTTTTTTTATTCAGGTGAGTGAGGAAAAGTCGCACCCAGATCCATTTGTGAGGCCAGCGGCTCTGTTCTCGTCCTGAGGAGCAGCTGCTGGCCACTTTCCCCTCTTTAGGACCTGCCATGTGTCTGTCCCGTCCCAATGCTGGTGACTGACACAGAGTCAAAAATGTGGACGTCCCTGGTTTTTCCTTTGGCAACAGGTCTGTTCCACAACACCCCAGACCATGAAGCCCAGAGAGAAACCAAGCCTGCTCCACTTCCTCCATGCACCACACCCCAGCCTCTGCTCTCCCAAACCTGTTCCCATCCCCTGTTCCAGGAGAGGACCTAACTTGGATCTCTGTTGCTGTCTTCTGGCCTCCTGAAGGCCTTGATCCATACAGCTCACTTCCTCTCACTCTGTATCAAAGGAGTTGCCTTTCAATCTACTGGCTGGCACACCTACTTAGCCAGTGTGCATTTAGGTGATATCTCTTCTCTCTCTCACCCCTTACTACTTTATATACTTCTACTTACATAATAAACAGGACCGGAAGCTGCAGGCTGACTGAGTAGCTCTTAGTACTTCACACAAAACAAAGCCACAACTCAGCAGTCTTGTACAGAACTGTCCGTGCACTGGGTAGGTGACTCTGCAGGTGCCCGCTACTGCTGCATCATGGCAGTTTACACTGTTATCACTGTGTCCATGATCTAGTTAATGTCCCTCCTCTTCTCAGGTCACCTCTCCCAGCACCCTTTGGGAACTACTAAAAGACACTTGTCTTAAAAGCAAAAGAAGACAATGTCATTATAGACACATTATAAATGAATGACTCTACATTAAAGAACACAAGGGCACGTGGCAAAGAAATGCAACGTATGAGCCCGGCCTGGGTCTTAAACCCATTGTAGTGCTGTAAAGGATATGATGGATTTGGAATGCAGATGGCCAGATAAAAATACTATAATATTGTTAAATGTAATTTGGGGGCTGGAGAAATGGCTTAGCGGTTAAGGCATTTGCCTGTAAAGCCAAAGATTCCGGTTTGATTCTCCAGGACCCACGTAAGCCAGATGCACGAGGGACACATGCATCTGGAGTTTGTTTGCAGTGGCTAGAGGCCCTGGCATGCCCATTCTCTCTGTGTGTCTGCCTCTTCTCTCTGTCTCTCTGTCTCTCTCTCTCTCTCTCTCTCTTCTGCTTGCAAATAAATAAATAAGAATTGAAAAGTAAAAAAATGTAATTTGGTTAATGACTACATTATGGACATATAAACAGTAACTGTTATTCTTAGGAAATACGCACTAAAGTATTACTGAATAAAAGGTTACAACCTATACAACTTATTACTAGATCTATATTAACATATAGATACTTATATATGTTGTTATATATTTCTACATGTAAATGCCCCTCATATAAATGTCTATATTAGTATATATGTATATTCTTATATATGTTTACAAATATTATTCTCACATTGTTTAAATGATGACTCAGTGGTAGACCAGTTGCCTCACATGCTCAAGGTCCTAAGTTCAATTCTCATTGCTGCAGAAATAAATAAACCTTTTAAATGGTATGTATATAATGTACATAAAATGTATATGCAGCTCTATACATGATCCATTTAAAATTCATTATCTCTCCAGCTCATCCCCCGCCAAGAGCCCCTAACATGACATTCTCTTTCAGAGATACAGAGAAAATTGCTAAAACAAACAAGACCGACCAAACATGACCTTGTACCATTCTTGAAACATTCCTGACAGTTTGGGATGATTTCCCAAGAAAACAAACAGAAAAATTTCCCTGAGGATGAGGCTGTGCCCTAATAAGACTGGACTGTATTGCACGTAAGGAGCAATGTCATCAATTACATGTGTGTATGGCAGTGCATGCACACTGACACATGAGAGCATGTTACAAGAAATGAGTTGACACTGGAAAACCCAGCTGAGGGTGGCATTTCATTAAGGTCTGTGGCATTTTATAGTAGTTTGGGCAGCACAGTCTTGTAGAACGTGGCCAAGGGGTTGCTGACTTTATGTGACTTGAAGCAGCACTGGGTTTCAGTAGAAAGCGCTGGCAACATGCACAATAAGTTCAAATGGGGGCATGAGGCTCTTCAAAAAATTGAGGCAGCAGACAGCATATAGTGGTTAAGGAGGGAGAGGTGACGGACTTTGAAACAGACTCTCGGTCCAATACGTCATCATTGGGATAAAACTTACATTAAAGCAGTAAACAGGAAACATTTTAAGCTTCAAAAAAAAAAAAAATAGAAGCATGTTGGAAGGGAGCAAATAAATTGAGATTTGTCCTCCCATGAATGCCATTCTCCCAGTCCCAGCCTTTCCTGTCCCATCTATTCATGGCTGGAGCAGCAACACTCCCCACAGGGCATTCCTTTTTTAAAGTCAGAGATGTTGTATTCAGTCTCCAAGTAGAGCTTGTAAAGGTAACAAATAGAGTGTCTATAGAAGGCATTTCGGAACCAGATCATAGAAAATAGAGCTCATATGAACTAAATCCTTCATGCAGAGAATAGAATCTTCCACACCGATCCCACATGAAAAGTATTCCCTGATAACTTCATAATTGGGAAGTCATCTAATTAGGACCAAAACAATACCTATCCTTATATTTTGCCCTTACCTTTGACCCTTATGATTCACAACTGTACATCGTTTATTGTTTAAAATATTGCTTTACAAGTAAATGCCCCATTGATCATCAACTAATTTATTTCTTGCATGCTGTAATATTTTACACAGAGGTTGTTTAAACCCACCATCGAAATACAGCCACCCCTGGGGGAAACAAAAAAAATGTATACACAGATAAATGGCCCCCACTCTATGCTACTTAATCTCTGGGGCAAATAGCAGAGCAATCTATAATGTCTGAGAGGCATTTGGGCAGTTGAAACTCTCTGTCTTGGCCCCTTGCCACATGTTCAGGATGAAGCCTCTGGTCCTCCCTATAAGTGCCATGGGATCTGTAACTGCCCACAGTGTTTGGCTCCTCGTTTTTATATGTCATCAGGAAGATGGAATGCCAAGGGTACAGCTGGGGTCTAGGTTTAGTACTAGCTCAGGGGGAAGAGTACCACATGATCAATCACTTCCCACATAAGCCACATTTCCCCCTAACGATTAGTCAATGTGCCAGCAAAATATAGGCCTATGTTTCCCAGGCAGTAAGGAGCCCAAAACAAGCAATGTGGAGATCTATGTGGAGGTTATAGGGTATGCATGTCCATTACATATGACTAGCCTGCACTATGGGTCCCTAACAAAGTCACCTCATAGGGTTAGGCATTGAGGAGAGCCCATGGGGAGTCGAGAGCTACAAACACCCCATTTCATTTATGTCCCCTGTAGTGACTCCACTTTCACTTCAGGAGTTGAAGCTGAGTGTATCCAGGTCCCATGTTGAGACGTTCAAGAACCTGGAGTGTCAGTTTAGGACAACAAGCTGCCAATCCCTGTGTGTCTAATAAAAACATTCAGTGTGGGTATGCTAAGTGAGGTAACCTAGGCAACATGTGAGATTTGAAAAATGAAAAAAAAAATCCTTAACTCTTGGTATCAAAACAGTTCAACCAAGAGCTCTATGGCAGAGTGTTCTGAGCAGTAGGGCCGGGGAGCTGGTTCAGTGGATAAAGCACGTGCCACACAGGCATGAGGAGTGGAGTTTGAAAGCTGGCTAGCTAGGCTGGCTGAATCACCAGGCTCTAGGTTCTAGTAAGAGAGCCTCCCTCAGTAAATGGATTGATGAGCAATCACGGAAGACACCCGGCTTCAACCTCCGTGCTCCATGCACACTTTAACACACGTGCACGTGTGCATGCACACACACACACACACACACACACACACAAACATGTTTATCATTATGAGACTCACTACGTGTGCTGCTATATCCTTCCAACTACTTGTTTTATTCAACTTTAAAAGCGTCCCAAGTTGAGTCTTTGTTCTGTGTGACAATTAGAAAGGAAACCATAATTTGAAGGGTTTGTTAGCAGCCCTGCTGCTGTTTGGTAATAGTTTCTGTGGTTTTTAATGACCCGAGAGCCATGCAGGAGGCCTTTGCAATGGAGCTGTGTCACCACAGGGACTGTGCAAAGTGAGTGTTACTTAATCACAACCACCAAAGATGAAAAATGTAGTATTTCTTAAGGAAACCGGTAAGGCTGTAATTTTGAAATGCCACGAAGGTAATGCAGAGCCCGAGGAGGCTTCCATTTCTGGCCTCTCTCTCAATCCCCTGGTTTGAATGCTTTTGGCAGAAATAAAAATCTCTAAATGACGTTCATAATAGCAGAGCTTGAAGCGAAGGTACATTCTCGAGTGTGTGGCAAGAAAACGGAAACAGAAGCTGGTAAGCACATGGCATGTCAGGAAGGGTCACCATCCTTGGCAGTGTATACAAAAAGGACCCACGGACATAAATCAACATTACCTAGTAGGACAGCCCAAATACCAAGAATAAAATTATTTTTAGGACTGGAGAGATGGCTTAGCGGTTAAGGTGCATGCCTATGAAACCTAAAGACCCAGTTTCGATTCTCCAGGTCTCACGTAAGGCAGATGCACATGGGGGCACATGTATCTGGAGTTCATTTGCAGTGGCTAGAGGCCCTGGGGTACCCATTATCATTATCCCCCTCCCCCCCCCGCCAACTCAAATAAATAAATAAAATTTAAAAAATTACTTTTAGCTTCTGATTCACAATCAGCAAGATAAAATATATTTTCATGAGTATAATCATTCCTGTCACACAACAAGCACTTTAAAGTTAAACCCTTTATCTCACTAATTATTCTCAGTTGCTGACTTGAGCTTTTGCCATAGCTGGACACTCCTATCTGCTCTGTGTGGTTAGAAGGATTTATTGGCCAAGTTCTAATGTGGGCTTTACCATGGCACCTGTGTTTGCTTTTCTTTTAGTTTGGGTTTTTCTTTTTTCCTGTTTTTTTGAGGCAGGGTCTTGCTGTAGCCCAGGCTGACCTGTAATTCACTATGTAGTCTCAGGCTATCCTCAAACTAACACCAATCCTTCTACTTCTGCCTTCCAAGTGATGGGATTAAAGTTTTGTACCACCACATTGGCAGAGAGAGAGAGAGAGAAAATGGGCCTCTAGCCACTGCAGATGAACTCCAGATGCATGAGCCACTTTGTACATCTGGCTTTACGTGGGTACTGAGGAATTAAACTCAGATCTTTAGGCTTTGCAGGCAAACACTTTAACTGCTAAACCATCTCTTCAGCCCAACATCTATATTTTTTAGTCCATCAGTTAATTTTTCTGCTACACTTCTGATGACCCTGTCATTGTGAGCTTGTGGTCTAGGAGAAAAATATTCTGAGGGTGAAACCTTAAGTGTGAATTCTTTGACAGATGGTAAATACAGGGTGCTAAGGCATGTTAGGATCAGGGAATGTTAAATACAATTGTATATGCAGGTGCCTAGATTTACATGTATATGCATATGTACTATATGTGAATGCATGTATATGCATCAACACATGCATATATTTATTCAGGTTGCCGTATTTAGCAAAAGTACAGGATGTACAATTAAATTTGAATTTCAGATAAATTAGCAATTTTTAGGTAGGTACTTTCCATGTAATATCTGAAACACTATTTTGCCAAAAGAGTGTTGTTTGTCTGAAGTTTAAATCTAGCAGAGCATCATGTAATTTTTTTTTCTGGCAACCCTAACATGTACATATATTTGCATATCTACAAATATATGCCCATATATACATATATATGTGCGTAATTATGTTGTGTCTGTATGTTTTCATCTCTGCATTTGTATCTATATATGACTGTGTGTATATGTGTATATGTGTGGGAGTATATATATGTGTATTTAATCATACACACACACACACACACACACACACACACACACACACACACACTGCAAGGACAAACCAAGAGGAAGAAAGTATCAAGACTCCAGGCCTGTGTATGTGACTTCTAAAGCTTGACTTTTTCCAGTCTTTTCTTGGCCTCTGTTTTTTCATGCACATCTCTGTGAGCATGCAGCGATGAAGTACTGATGTCCCCAGACCCTGCACTGGGCATCTGATACACAGTCCTTGAAGGTGTTAAACCCCTCAGCATCCTTCTCTGTCTCCCACAACAATCCATTTCTAGGTGGATCAGTGTAAAAACTCTCTCCCCAGGAAGAAGCCATGAGAATCCAGGGATGTCATTTTGATGACTAGAGTGATTCAGTCTGGTTCTGAAACATACCACAGCACACCTGTGATTCTCAATCCTAAAATGGACTTTTAAAAACTCATTTGTATAAACAGATGGCTCTCTTCCTGCTAGTCTAACCCTCCGTGGTCACTCTGGTGCCGTAGCTAACCCAAGGGCAGTTCCTTAATTCACAACTTCTGTTTCCTCATCTGCAAAGCAAGCATGGGAATGAAACGACCCAGTAGGGCTGTCAGGAGAAGGAGGGAGGTAACGCAAAACAACCACACGGTAGGTGCTGACCTGGAGGATTCAGTGAGGACTCGGCACACTTCTCCCATGGCCACCTGAGTCAGCCACCATGTACAGAGTCCCTGCACGTATTTCCCATGGTTCAGAAAAACAAAGTACAGAGCCTTTTCCGATGGACTCCCATAAAGAACTGTAGTTTGTGGGTGGCTAAGGTCAGCTTGAGAAAAGCAAGAGGACGGGAGCTGACCGCGGCCTGCGTTCACTGAGGAAATGTGGGATTTCTGAGATCCGGTCCCAAGCCAAAAATCTACTTCATGCTCAGAATGTTTGCTCAGTGTGCTGGGAGCATCTTGAGGCTATGAGAATAAGATTCTCTTTGCTGCCAACACATTAAAACAGATATCCCAAAACGTTCTGTGTGGTCAAAAGGTCAGATGCTCTGTTACTAGTGTAATCGAAGATGTCTTCAGAGGCTAAGTGGAGGAGCATGCTTCCTACCGCCATTAGCTCAAATAGCCTTGTCAATTTTTTTTCAGTTCGTTTCAGAGTTTATGAATATCTTTTATAAGAGATATGATTTTCTTTTTGGCCAAGCAAGGCATTTTTGGTTATAGAAATATGTTTTCAAAGCCTCCGCATTTTGGAAACCACAAAGCTATACAGTGATGTTACTTACATAAATAAGCACCTTTGTGTCTTGTTAGCCATCATTAATCTCTAAGTTCTGAGCAAAAGAAAAAGAGGGTTTTGAAAGGATCTTCTATTGAAGTATGTCCAAAAGCAATGGTAAAAAATTTCATTTTGAGATGCTGGGTGGTTTTAAATACTCAACTGCTGACCTTTTACCTACAAGACGGTGCCTTGCCTCATATCCGCTTCACCCCAGGACTACAGTAAACCTGTCAAGGCAGATTGCTGTTGGAGTTGAAGAATTTTCCCTGAGAGATTACTGAACTTCAGGCTGCTTGTCAAATCCACTTGGTGTTATGAGTTGGCATAACCCTAGCAGGTGTTTGCTAAGTATACCTTTATGTGGTTCATTTCCTATCTTTGACGATTGCTGTTATACAACTTATAACAGGATCTTCCATTTCATGTTTGAAAAAGGGTTAACTGCTCCATGTGAATTGGTTTGTGGATTTAGTCACACGCAAAGTGGTTTATTGTCTGCCGAGAAATGTAATTTCCATATTTCTGTTGGGATGAAAAAATAATTGTAGACTGATACCATTATACAACTAAAGATGTAGAGATTTGGGGACTTTGGTTCAAAAAATATGAATCCATAGGGAGAAAGGAAATTGTGAATGCTATTACTGGGAAGGTGGAGTGAGGTAGTGGAAGACAAGGAGTTGGAGCCAGTTCCATGATATACAATCTTCTCTGACACCTTTTGCAATATTGAGAAAATGTTAACATGGCTGGAGAGATGGCTTAGTGGTTAGGGTGCTTGCCTGCAAAGCCTAAGGACCCAGGTTCAATTCCCCAGTGTCCACCTAAGCCAGATGCAAAAGGTGGTGCATGCATCTGGAGTTGATTTGCAGTGGCTAGAGGCCCTGGCATGCCCATTCTCCCCTCCCCACCTCTTTCTCTCAAATACATGAATAAATAAAATTTACTTGTTAAAAGAAAGAAAATATTAACAGTACAGGGGACCATTGCTCTCTCGACTTCAGGAACCCCCAACAAATTCTAAACTTTAGGGGTGGGGTCTTGATAATACTAGTTTGCTAGGCCTACCATAACAAAATACTACTGACAAGGCAGATTAAACACCAGGAATGTGTGACGACACAGTGAATCCATAACCCTACTGAGGACAACCCCAGGGAAACAGGAAGAGGGGTGAAGGAATAAAAGATATGTGTGTGTGTATAAGTATAAACTTTAACAAGTAATAAAGAGGTAGAGACAAAATATAAAGGTAAAGTCTTCCAAATCTATACCCCCCCAAAAAAAAATTCTGAAGTGTGGAAGATCAAGTTGCCAGTGGGTTTAGTTTTTTAGGGGGCACTCCTCTCCAACCACACAAAGCTGCCTTCTCACTATGACTTTAAAAAACAGAGCATGTGTCCCCTAGTAGGTCTTTCTAGAAGGATACCAACCATGTTGGACTAGTGCCCCACACTTCTGTCCTTATTTAACCTTAATTATCTCCCCACAGACTCTTTTCAATGTTGGGGCTTCAATAAATGAATTTTTAGGGGGCACAATTCAATCGATAACCACAACTAAAAATAAAAAACAAGTATCTGTGTTTTGGCAAATTTCTATGATACATCCGGTCTACAAATACCTTTCTGTCACCTGTAATATATACATGTTTGACATCAAAACTCTGAGTAGAATATTTTACCAAGAAACATAAAATTTTAGTGATGTTGCCAAAAAAAAAAATCTATTCCCTCTAGAACAAACTTTTAGTTATATTTTGTAGCTGATATTGGGCATGTTAAATGTTGGTTAGTTTTTAGAATGTTGCCTTTAATGCAGCTGCCTTTGCAAGAAAAGTAATGTTTTTTTTATTTTTATTTTTTTGGGAGAGAGACAGACAGAGAGAGAGGGAGAGGAAGACAGATAGAGATGGGTGCACCAGCAGTCTCTCAGCTGCTGTGAACGAAATCCAGATGTGCGCGCCCCCTTGTGGTCAAGTGAGGCATTGTGCCCTTGCGTCACTTTGCATCTGGCTAAACGTGGGACCTGGAGATTGGAACCAGGTTCTTAGGCTTAGCAGGCAGGTGCCTTAACCACTAAGCCATCTCTCCAGCCCAAGAAAAGTAATGTTTTAAGTTTAATTGTGCCCTATAAGCCACAATCATTGTCCTATGGCATGAGATCCAACTCTGACCAAATTCTATTTCTCCCAATACAGTAGATGTGAGCAGCTGTTATGTCCCTTTTGTGGTAGTACAATGGTAAAGAAACCCCATCCTGGATGTTCACTGTGACTCACAGTCTGCAATATGGTAGTCACTGCTTATACATAAGGAGGAGACAAGATCCAAAGGTGAACAGAAATAGAGGCAGGAGAAGGCCATAATGTAGGTAACAGACGCAGGTGTTTTCTTTCTGAGTTGTTTTCCTTTTGTTTTGGTTGGTTTTGTTTGGTATTGTTTTTTGTTTTTTTCATCTTTCTCAGGCAAGGTCCCACTCTAACTCAAGCTAACCTGGAACTCACTCTGTGATCTTAGACTGGCCTTGAACTAACATTGATCTTTGTACTTCAGTGCATTAGGATTAAAGGCATAATACACCATGCCTGCCCCCTGTTCCTTTTAATAAGTAAAACTTGATAAACATTCAGCGTTATTTCAAGAATGGCACTTTTTCATTTTAAGAAATGAAGTAGGAAAATGAGTGGTTAAAATCCTGGAACAGATGGGGGGAAAAAACGTGGAAAGAAATTTCAAATGATATTAACGAGAAACAATCTTTGGATTATAAGATTATGGACAACCCAACTAGCAACACATACACACAAACGCATGAAATCTCAGAAGTGAGTTTTAGGAAGAGATATTTTCAACAGCTAAACTTCAGGCTATGTTCATCCTAACCGAGAATAATCAACTCCATGGTCCCATGAAGCCAATCCCCCCTCACCATCCTCAACAGCAATGCCTCAGCACTTGGGAAATGTCTTCAGGGACCTGCTGTCTGGATCAGCCTTCTGCCTGAACCAGCCCTCCCTAACATTCACCTCAGAAACAGTTCCATTGTTCTTCACTGTGTGGAGTACACATCTCAAGTGTAAAGCCATAAAGATAATTGTGTCTGTGTAGTCAACCCCCTGCCAGAGCTGGGACTCACACTCTGAAGCCGTATCACTTCAATGAATTTAGATTAAATAGATTAAATCTTTATTCTCACCATATCCTCTAGCCCGGCTGCATAACAGACCACCCCCAACAGATGGAGGACCTTTTCCAGCTAATGATCCACAGGAAATTTCTTTCCTGAATCCAACAGGGCAATAGATCCAACACACCATGCAGAGCTTAGGGCAGTGACGTGCCAGGCTGGCGTTACTATCTTATTTGTGATCCGCTTGTTCAACAGCCATTGTGCTGGAAGCTACATTAGGCATCTGGGGACAAGTCCCATCCTATCCCCTGTCCACAAGGAACTTTACCAGACCTAATACATCAGGGAAAATATGCCTGTCTTTCCTCCACGACACAGACAGGAAGAAAAAGTCAGAGTCTAAATACATTGGTAAGGCATCTCGTCTTTTTATTAATGTGCCAAATTGAGTTGGGCCTTCACATCACGTTTTGATGCCTGGCAAAGGAAGAGTCATCACCCCAATTTAGTCACACAAACCCTATGAGCTTCATTTTTCTTACCTGTAAATATAAAACTCTACTACCCACCCTGGCCCCAAAGAGATGATGATGAGGTGCCTATAGAACAAAAAGCTTGGCAGCTTGGTGCCCATTCCTCTAGTTCACTTGTTAGCTGGGTACTTCTGCAGTGATAGCCTTGTCTGTAAAATGGAAGTGAAAGAAGCAGTTCTTTTTGATTTAGTTGCTTGAGGATTAAATTAGTAGAAAATACCTCTAAAGTATTCTGAAGCGTACTTGGAACATGGCAAGTAGTCAAATCATGCTACTCATTACTGGGCCAAAGAATGTCCCTATATCTAGGAGATATTCAATAAATTCCCCTTTTTCTTTTCCAATCATCTGTCTTGAGCACACATAGAAACTGGAAGATATAATTATATCAAGAATGTTCTAGATGTTTCCATGAGTCCCCTTTCAAATTGCTGCAGGAAATGCTCCTTGAGAACTCTAATGTCAAAGAGAAGTAAAGTACTGGGAAAGGGAATGGAGAGATTACCTAGTGGTTAAGGTGGTTGCTTGTAAAGCAAAAGGACCCAGGTTTGATTCCTCAGGACCCACTTAAGCCAGATGTACTAGATGGTGCATGTGTCTGGAGTTTATTTGCAGTGGCTGAAGGCCCTGGAATGTCCATTCTTTCTCTTTCTCTTCCTCTCTCTCTCTCTTTCTCTCTTAAATTTATAAATAGAAATAAGATATATTTTTGAAGAAAACATTAGGAGAGCTGGAGAGATGGCTTAGCGGTTAAGGCACGCACTTGCCTGCAAAGCCTAAGGACCCATGTTCGACTCTCCAGGTCCCATGTAAGCCATACACACAAGGTGACACAGTGCTTAAAGTTGCACATGCCCACTAGGTGGCGCACATGTCTGGAGTCTGATTACAGTGGCCAGAGGCACTGGCATGCCAATTCTCTCTCTCTCTCTCTCTCTCTCTCTCATTGACTCTCACTCACATAAAAAAAAAACGGCCATCTGTTGGGTTAGCCTCAAAACAACAACAAAGAAAGAAAAAGAAAGAAAGAAAGAAAGGAAGGAAAGAAAGAAAGAAAGAAAGAAAAAGGAAGGAAAGAAAGAAAGAAAGAAAGAAAGAAAAGAAAGGAGCGAGGAAGGGAGGAAGGAAGGAAGGAAGGAAGGAAGGAAGGAAGGAAGGAAGGAAGGAAAGAAAGAAAACACTAGGAAAGAATTTCTAAAGGAATATGTTCACGTTACAAATTTACCAAGCAGGGTGGCCTTTGGTTTTTATAAGCTAACCTGTGAAATGAAAAATTGAGTTACATTATATCTGGAATCTCCTTAACCACAGTAGCCCATGAGTCTGTCATTACCACTGGGTACAAATGCATGCCTAAGGCCATTAGCTCAGCTGGTGAAACTGTAGCATTGGGACCAAAGTTAAGATCATGGTACAAGACCAGCCAAATGGCTTGTACTTTACAAGCTGTGGGTAGATGAGGATTCATGACAGTCGACTGATTTCAAACCATCCAGCCACTCAGAATTTGTGCTCTACTGGCAGTGGGCATGTAGCTTCATTTTCGGCATATGCAGGAGGGCAAATCTGCATACCGTGCAGCA
The DNA here is from genome assembly GCA_036365145.1 of Orientallactaga sibirica. Taxonomy (NCBI): domain Eukaryota; kingdom Metazoa; phylum Chordata; class Mammalia; order Rodentia; family Dipodidae; genus Orientallactaga; species Orientallactaga sibirica. The sequence goes on along the minus strand of JAEOAD010001748.1, from coordinate 5,412,292 downwards.
ACAGTGTAGAGAAAGATGCTGGGGATGACGGTGTGCATGCTTATTGTTCAGCTCAGCTCAGAGAACTCAGCTGTAACAATGTCTGTCTTCAAGTAACAACGTGATGGTGAGAACCTCCTAAGCCTTTCCAACTTCAGTAACAACCCCCCAAATCTATGCAAAGGATTCTTTTGGGACATTAACAAAGTTACCACTTCAATATATTGAGTTGCCCCCCACTTTAATTATTGCCATATCTCTCCATATAGTCTTTTATTCCCTCTTGTTTTTTTTGGAGAGAGACAGAAAGAGAGAGGGAGAGGAAGACAGATAGAGATGGGAGCGCCAGCAGCCTCTCAGCTGCTGAGAACGAAATCCAGATGTGTGCGCCCCCTTGTGGTCAAGTGCAGCATTGTGCCCTTGTGTCACTTTGCATCTGGCTAAACGTGGGACCTGGAGATTGGAACCGCTAGAGATTGGAACCAGCATTCTTTAGGTTTAGGAGGCAGGTGCCTTAACCGCTAAGCATCTCTCCAGCCCATTCCCTCTTTTTCTGTTCCTATTGTGATGCCTTAGTCTTGATATTCCCAAAAGAATCCTTTGCATAGATTTGGGGAGGTTCTTACTGAAGTTGGAATGGCTTGGAAGGTTCTTACTGTGTCAATGGCAAATGCAGATACCAAAGTCATTTCAAGGGACAATACTGTGTGGGAAGGACCTGGAGAAGGGTGCTGAGGGGGTTGCTCAGGAGATGCCCTTTCCCTCCTGACAGCCTGGGGGCTCCGTGATAGCAGGAGAGGGGTAGATGAGCCATGCTATTCCAGGACCTAACAAAGTGATTAACATCAAACAAAGGAAGGTGCACCCACCTTGGCAAACTGCAACATGACCAATGGCTGTCAGGGCGCTGGGATGAAGTCTGCAGAGAGAAATGTTCCCCTTGTGGATCACTTTCTCAGGCAGAACGTGCTGGCACTGAGTCTAGCTATCACGTGTGGTTTGATCTTCAGGCTTCTCACAGGGACAGAGATGTCAAGAAGTCAGGGGTGTGACAGTGATGCATTACGGGACGGTGTGCTGAGACTGATTATGATGCAGGTGGCAGAAATGAATCACCCCCTGAAGATGCTGACAGGGGCACTGCGGGAAAAGACAGAGCCGAGGCTCTTGCGATATCAGTCATGAAACACCGGAAGTCAACCCCAGCAGCCCCCGAATGTCTTGATACTGTGGTGCTAAATGTTGGCGGTAGCCCGTCCAGCCCATACTACTGTCTTCCAGAAAACAAAACACAAAGTCTCAGCATTCCTAGAGCAGGCCACGTCCTTCTCACTTTTCAGGTTTTATTGTAAATAAACTAGGTGTTACCAATATATCTCAACTTACTTGCATCACAAAGGCTGTCATAAGCACCCTGCACAAGGGTCAACTCGGACAAAAACCTGATAATTCAATGAACGGTGGTCTCTAAAACGTGTGATCACCGTGTCAGCACTCCTCTGGTGCATGTGCATGGCCCTGTGTCTCTAGCTTTGTGCAAATGATTTAATGGCCTATCTCCATTCCTTTAGTAGATTATAAATTCTTTCAAAATAGAAGTCATTCCCTTGAGATTATCCGTAAAGACTCGATGTGTTAGCACATCGCCCAGAGTATTACAGCACACCAGCAGCTTAAATAGAGGCTGTGTGGTGGCACACCTTTAATCCCAACACTCGGAAGGCAGAGGTATAAGGATTGCAATGAGTTCAAGGCCACCCTGAGACTACATGGTGAATTCCAGGTCTGCCTGGGCTAGAACAAAACCTCGGAAAAAAAGGAAAAACTAGCTGAAGTAATATGACGGTGACATGAGCTTCACTACACCAAAAGATATGCCGATGTTTCTTAAGTGCCGGAAAAGGTGGTGGAACTTACCAGAGGCAATGCTGGAGGAGGAGAAACTGGACTTCTTAGCACCGTGGGATGCTGGGTAAGGTGACAGAGGAAGCTGTTCTTTGTCTTTGTTACTCTCACAGCAAAGTAAAGATGAAGTTAGCAAAACCCCAGAAGGTGAGAGGAAGAGCCCGGCATCGCTGGCTGCAAAGGAGGGGCCCAGACAAAAACTCTGAGAACATGCATCTTTCCTTAGTGTGATAGGAAATCAAAAGAGAACTCTGCAGGAGAGGGAGAAAATAATCCCATTTTCAACTCCTCCCAGGAGGCTAGCATTAGAAAAATCACCAGCTTGCTTGATCATACAGCCTCAGGTCATTCTTTGTCAGTCCTTGTACTTTCACATGCCCTTAACTTTAGAGATTAAATGGATTTTGTACATTTATAGATCTAGGGCTCATTAGTAGAATCTATGCTTAACGGTGCTGGAATTCATCTCATTTTTTAAACAGATCCGGGCTTTGCTTTATTCTAAGGTAAAGAAAAATAGCAGTGGGGATTCAGATGAGAAGCTGTGGGCACAATTATTATGAATGGAATCTCTGGATGAATGCATTTGTATTGCTTCTGGAAAGCCATGAGGAGCTTTGCACAATTACATTATCTCAAATTATTACTTCCTGTTGTTTTCCAGAGTTTGTAAAAAAATAAAATAAAAAAGAAATGATGTGTCATATTTAATCTCCTTTGTCCTTAGATTCACCATAATAAATATTAAGGTAGTTCATTTATTACAGTGCTTTTCACTTGAAAGACAATACCCATTAATTTTAAACCTTTTGCTGACAGACTCTCCAACACAGGTTTAGAATATTGAGTCTCAATTCTAAATTACTTTTATGCAGAGTATATCAAGACTAGGTAGGCTAATACCACAAGTACTTTCAGTCTCAGGATTCATCCTTTTCTTCCAGAAAATTCTCAGCTCTTACATGTAAATCTCTTCCCTCCTATGATCTCCACTTCTCCTTTTGGAAATTCTGTTGATTTTGGAGCTCTTTAACTCATCTTCATGTCCCATAGTCTTAATGTCTATGCCTTTTTCCTTGTTAAAATTGTGTTTCTGTCACTGCTCTCATTGGGACAAGAAAAGAGTATGTTAGAGTATAAATTTATCCAGACATTTTCCCAAAGGAGCTTAACAAAGCACTGTGTTTATCAGCATCATTCATATAGATACACAACTTTGAATGTTTATCCAATAAACTCACACAAGACACCAAAAAAATAATAATTGCTTTGGATTTTTTCTTTCGTTTGTTCCTTTTTTTTTTCCCCCTAGAAAGGAATGGTTTTAAGTGACATCTCAAATTAAAAAAAGAAGACAGAAAGACAAAAAACAAAACTTACTCAAATCCTCCTATACACAAAATTCCAGCTTTCTGTAATACATAAATGCTTTAAGTTGATAACCAGAAAGGTTAGCTACTCAGTTTAAACCAGAAACAAATGTGAGTGAAAATGTGCTGAATCCTTGGGATGTTCATGGCTGTGTCTAAGAATTATGTGTGTTCAACCCAATAGGGAATGAATGTATTTTAGAGTTTAAGGTGGAACTACTTCTAGGTTCCAGGTAAAGAATCCAGAAGTGCAATAGCAAAACACATAAAATACAAAAATAAATATCCCACACACTTACATAATCCATTCTGAAGTGTGAGTTTATCACGGACAATAAAAACAGGAAGACTTTTTTCTTCCATTTCTAGTTTAATGAATTCAGGCCTACCTTCATTGAGGGTTCTGTAAAACGAGCACCTATAATGACTGTAGAATATATGTGTTTAATAGATTGGACTCTAGGAAAGGCTGGGATTTGTGGTTTAATTTTCAAACCAATATGAAATTCATGTCTTTTATTCAAAGGTATTAGTTCTGGGTTGGGGAGATGGCTCAGCCTGTGAAAGTGCTTGCAGGGCAAGCATGAGGATGTGAGCTTGGAGCCCCGGCACCCGTGGAAAAGCTGGGTAAAGCAGCATGTGCCTGGAACCCTGGAGCTGGGCAGGTGGAGACAGGAAGATCCCTGAGGTTATTTGGCTAGTTATCACCTGAGATGGTGACCTTCAGGTTCCATGAGAGTCTCTCTCTCCAAAATAATGTGGGTGGTAATTGAGCAGACAGGTAACATCAGCCTGTGGCTCCTTCACACACATGTATGCAAATACACACACACACACACATACACACACACGAAAAAGGGTGTTAGTTCAGGTGCCTTTGCTAGCTGAGACACTTGGACAGATCAGGAGAGAAGGTCTTATGGATTCTGTCAGGTAGAATAAACTATGTTCAAGGTTTATGGCATCTAATAGAATATAAGCCCATCCAGTTTTATGCAATCAAGAGTCTTCTCCATGCAAATTTTCAATGAGATATTTCTGTTACGAATTTTTATTTGTAACCAAATACTTCCTTCGATTTATGAGGTATTAACCGGGACAGTACACTAAGAACCCAAAAGTTTGTAAATCATAAATTCAGTCTTGACGTAGTTTAAACTCAATATGTCCAACTCTGGGTCAGGAATGGCAATCTTTTCCACAATACAAATGAAATATTTAGTGACTGTGAACGTTATGAAGACAAATCTAATGTTACATGGAAACAATTTATTGTGTGCTAACAGTATCTGATATCTATAAAATGTGCTTCTTTGATCCTTTATCTGCTTTTTTTTTTTTTTCCCCTCTTTTGAGCTTCCATTTGGTCTTCTGGTTTCTCCTAAACAATTTCTGAGTTGCTGCTCATCAGAGTTTAGCAAATGGGGCCATTGAAAAATCCAGGGACTCGGGATTGTACTACTGGTCCCCAGGCATGTGTCCTCATAATTGTGAACATCTGGCTCATCTGATTGTGGCAAATCTCAAATGGTCACTATGCTCCTGGCCTGATTCCACATCCAGCAGTGATGTGGGTCAACTTAGCACTTGTCTATGTCTTAGCTGTCCCCCTAGTATAAGAAGAAGGGGGTGGAGACATGACTCGGTGAATTGAAGACAACCCAGGAGCCAAATGTGAAGCCTCTCTAGACCCGCTAAGGATTTATATTTCCACAACAAAAGAAACAAACAAGAAAACATACAGGTAGAAATGCTGTTCAGAAAGATGTTTTCAGGGGACTGGGGAGATGGTTCAGTGTGTAAAGCACTTGCTGCATAGTTACAAGGACCTGAGTTTGAATCTCTGTCCCCCATAGGGAAAGGCAGGCATGGTTTTACAGCTTGTTACTTTTTCATTCATTGAGTGAGAAGTTTCACAGTGAATATGTGAATTTGTACTTATCAAGCAGAAACCTTCACAGTTAATTTGTTCACTCAAACCCAGGAACCACTTTATGCATCATTGTTGACGTACTGAAATGCTCAAGGCCAGTGCTCGGGAGGCAGAGACAAGAGAATCCCTGAGACTGCCTGGCTAGCTAGTCTAGCCAACTTAGTGAGCTCATAGTCAGATCGTGATGGAGGATATACAATATATACAATATATATCAGTTATAAGGACAACATTTATATGATCTGAAGAAACCACAATATCGACATATACCTGTTATACATATATCCTTTTATGTAATATGCATGTTGTTTATAGGCTTGTGTAATCAACATGCTTACTATTTTCTTTTCTGCCTCTAATACCTGTCAAATTTTCCAAGGTGAAAGGTATTTTTGAGTTTCCCTGCCCTCTGCAAGCCATGGTGTTCTTCATCTCATTTTCCCCCATCTTCCTTCTCAAGCAATAAGAAAAAGTTCAACCATGGCTCATGGTGGTTGGTCGGCTTCTAGTACTGTCTTTTAAGTACACGCCTGCTCTAGCAGCTGGCACTGCCCTTTTAAGTACACAGCTGCCCTTAGAACTTGATTTGGTTGTGAGGATTAGCGCTGTTTAGTCCTGGCTTATAACAGTTCCCTGGAGCTTCTTGGGGAAGAGCTTATGTAATAAATACATAATTATGAACCTGTTAAAAGAGACATTATTTACTCATTTGTCCACGGTGGCTCCTTTCAGTCTACCTCATAAGTAAATCTATATTTAGCCAGTATCATATTGATCTGTAACTGGAGTACTCTAATGCTCCTACAGAAATATGCTATTAAAAAAATCTTGATAAGAAAAATTCACTGCAAGTCTCATCTCCCTTGAAAACAATAGAAAGAAGAAAAATTACTGTTTTGTCTCTTTTAGCCTGGATATAAAACAATACCAAAAAAAAAAAAAAAAAACAGCCCTACTTATCTACTTATCTATCCAGTTTTGATAATATCTTACCAAGAATCTCAGATTTTATACAAATATTATGCCTCTAATGGAATTGAATGAGGAAAATTAATGATAAATGTCTGTGACTATGTAGGAACTATGAGGTCTCTGAATGACCTATCTATGGAGCCTATGTATAGTTTTTCATTGTACTATCTTTCCTGTTTCTTTAAATGCTTATATATTTTAAGATACACAAGTTTAACACTTTAAATAACTATTGCTTAACACCACCTTTAATTTAGATGAATGCCACCTAAACTAAGTAAGTTAAGGTAAATAATATATAATATCTGCAGGGAATAATAGGACAGAAGGTAGAAATAAGAGTAAACTAAACTATATTTAAAATAGAGATGAGCCCTCTGGGCCACCCTGAGACTACATAGTTAATTCCAGGTCAGCCTGACCAGAGTGAGACCCTATGGATTTAAAAGCTAAGTTTTTCCAAAGCTAAGTTTTTCTCTATGTTGTGCATTTTGCATGTGAAATCATGCTAAGAAATGACAAGTTAAGGACAGAACAGATGGCTTAGCAGTTAAGGCACTTGCCTGCAAAGCCAAAAGACTCAGGTTCGATTCCCCAGTACCCACATAAGCCAGATACACAAGGTTGCACATGTGTCTGGAGTTCGTTTGAAGTGGCTGGAGGCCTTGGCACACCTATTCTCTCTTCTTCTCTCTCCATCTCTCTTCCTCTTAATCTCACTCTCTCAAATAAATAAAATAAAAATATAAAAATAAAATAAAACTTCCGCAAGGCTTGACAGATGACTCAGCAGTTAAGGTACTTGCCTATATAGCCTAATGACACAGATTTGATTACCTAGTACCCATGTAAAGCCAGATAGACAAAGTGACGCATGCATCAGGAGTTCATTTGCAGGGACAGGAGGCCCTTGTATGCCCACCCACCCCCAAATAAATAAATATGTTTTTTTAAAAACCTTCATTAATTTATTTAAAGTCTAAATGCTTTCCACATGTAGAAAAGCTTCAACTATAAAATTACCAGGGCATAAAACATATCTTGTACTTCCATCTTCCTTTGTTTTACAGATTATTAATGTTTTATTCATTGAGAGAAATTTCACAGTGAATATATGAATGTGTACTTATAAATCTGAATCCCTCACAGTAAATATGTTTACTCAACAGAGGAACCACTTTGTGCATCATTATTGATCATTGATTTACTGCAATACTCAAGGCCAGTGGGGACAGATGTGAGTGAAGGTACAGTCTGGGGCTAACTTCACTTTCTCCCCCATACAGATATCAAAAGTTATCAGTTGACTCATGGGTTTAGGTGTGTTTTGGTGGTAAGATTTTTAAAAAATGTTTTGTTTTGTTTTGTTTTGTAGCTCCTAGAACTAGTAATTCTGCTGCCCAAAATAGTACTTAGTTGCCTGGCATAACAATTTATAACAAAGTTCTTTGGTAAGAACTTGTTCCTATATCAAGACATGGATTAAAGTATTTGTTGGATAAAATAGCTAAGATTAAGTACATGAGAAGGTATGAGTCAAGAAAATTTTAAACTAGAATCCCTCCAAAACCAGTATGCCAACAGAATCCCCTTGCCTTAAAAGCAAGAGTTATCTTTGACAGTTGTAAGGAATAAAACTTATATTTATTTAAGGTGCATATTTATGTGTAGAGTGGGAGGGTAACAAGAGTCAAAGTTACATAGAGAAGACACAGTGTAAATGACAGCACCAGCTACTCCTTGGGCACCATGCTGCCATAGATAACCAAAGAAAGTAACCGACATCATTACCAACATAGAGACAAGGCAGTGAAGTGCCTGGAAGTTTAAATGACTTGTCTAATGTAAGAGTTAGTAACTCGTGGAGCCAGTATTCTTCTTAAGGTTTTGGTTTAAAGACCACACACTCAGTATCAGTCATTTTCATGGCCCTTTTATATACAAACAAGAGTTCCTGAAAAAGCCAATGCAATTTCCAGGGAACAATTTACAATGGGGAGAAGAGGCTAGCCTAGTATGGTACATAATTCTGGGCAACCATCCCAAGATGTGTGGGAAATTTATCAATATTTTTTATATGTATATTTTACACCTAAAAGATGTCCTCTGCAAATTCTCGGTTCAGGGGCTAATTAACCATGCCTTGAAGTGAACGTTAAATTTCTCCCCTAAACACATCTCTCGTTGTCTACAAAAATCAATGGAGACCTTATTAACACCCTCTTTTCTATCCGATTCTGCAACTGGGAAAATGGGTTCTGCCTATTGATGAGACACTGTAGGGAACCCATTTTCCTATCTCAAAAAAAAAAAAAAAAAAACTGAGGTGGACCAGCCAATCCATCTCTTTTTCTTTCTCATTTTTTTTTCTTAAACATCTCAATCCTTATTTCAAACAAGTCATAATTTCTTTCCTTCATCAATATGTACAAGGAACAGGGCCTGTTTGGAAGGAGTCTCCAAAAGCTAAAGCCATCAACTCCATATCAAGCACACTTAAGTCTTTTCTTTGTTGAGCTGCTCATAAAACAAAGCCAGATACACAAAAGTGAGGCAAGCGCAAGGTCACACATGCCCACTTGGTGGCACACGCATCTGGAGTTCTACTACAGTGGCTGAAGCCCCCCCCCATGCCAATTCTTCTCTCTAATTAATTAATTAATTTTAAAAAAACCTGGAAGAGTCATTTCGTGCCATTGGAGTTCACAAGTTCCCAGGATGGAATGTGTAATACATGTCACATACTAATACTATCATAGTTGCTAACTGTGTGACACAATTGAATAGCTGAAAAAAGACATGGAATGGCAGAGGGTGTGGAGCAGGTAGAATGATTACACCTTTAAATTTTTTACAGGCTTGCAACCAATAATGTTACTCGATTTACATTTAACCATGAAAAATGTATCTTCCACTCACCATCCATCTTATTCTTCCTTGTGCAATGTCAGCCCCATGCCTTAAGATGAGTCACCTGTAAGTGTTTAAATTCACCATCCAAGCTATGTGTATACCGATTGAATCTTCACACACCTTGTGAAACATATACCATCATTATCTTTATTTAGAGGTATGTAAATAAAGGACAAAAATGTCAGCTATTTAGTCAACATTACAAATATTAATTGCTGAGGGTTAGAAATATTGCTGAGTGGCAGACAGCCTTTGCCTAGAATACACAAAGTTCTGAGCTCCCAGCCAGACATCTCCAAAAGAAAAAAAAGAAAACAAACAACCCATAAAGTACTAAGCAAAGGTTTGAGATTGTGCGCCTGATTTTCCATTTTCTCCCTCTTCTTAGCTTTTCTTTCTTTTAAATTATACAAAATGGTATTTTAAAATTAGTAAAACAAAAAGATAATAAAAAGTAACAAGTATTATAATTATCAATATTTATAGTGACTGTTCTAAATTTGGGAATATTTTCTTGCTTTTTTTTTTTTGCACAAAACCTACAGTTCTGTCCAGATTTATGTCAACTCACTTTTCTGTATAAAAATACTCCATAGGTATTTTTACTATTTGTTTACTTTGACTATTTTTTTTACTTAATTTTTACTATTTTTACCAAAATACTAATAGGCTTAAGTAAAACTAGCCAGTTCATGGCTTCATAATTTGGACAAGAATCAGCTCGACTATTCTTGTCACCATGGGCTCACTCGGGGGGTTGTGGTTATCCCCTGGACTGGCTGGCAGAGGACTGACTGACAGCTCGAGGATGAGGTTGCCTGAGCTGGCTTGTCCCAGTTGTTGAACTGAGTCACACTAAAAAGACCTTGCCGGGCCTGGAGAGATGGCTTAGCAGTTAAGGCATTTGCCTGCAAAGTTAAAGAACCCAGGTTCAATTCCCCAGGACCCATGTTAGCCAGCTGCACAAAGGGGCACTCGTGTCTGGAGTTCATTTGCAGTGGCTGGAGGCCCTGGTGCACCCATTCTCTCCCTCTCTCTCTTTCTCTCTCTCTCTCTCTCTCTCTCTCTGTCAAATAAATAAATATATATTTTTAGAAAAGTTTTGCCCAGGCTTTCTGTCATGGGCAGAGCAAGGTTGGTTTGAGAATGGGTCTCTTAACTTCGGTGTGTGGAATTAATGCTTCCACTGCCTTCTATCGGCTGAAGATATAAGTTGTGCCAAACTCAAGGAGCCAAGAAATATCCTTTACTTCTAAGTAGGAGATACCACAAATCATATCTAAGGATATGAAACATTGAGAGAATTGCAAAAGGCTTTTTTTTTTTAGCTGAATGAACACTCACTGTCAACTTTACCTGTTAAACATATGGCAATATACATTTTGTGAAAATCTGTTCCATCCTGTTCACAAAAATGGGGCATTATATGAAGTATCCTTTTCATGCCTAAGTATCTGCTATCAGGATAGCCAAAAAGAGTGCTGGTCTCTTAAGAGTTGAGTTTGGGACTGAAGTATATCAATCTGTGATTAAAGATGTTTCTGAAATAATAGTTATTTCATATTTGATTTACATTTCTCCACCAGGTTATCTCAGACATTACCACTGCAGAAGAAAATATGATAGAATAATCTTAATTGTTCTACCCCAAATAGCTTGTGCCTGTATGGAGAATTCTCCTGTACACTCGTCCTAAGTCTCTCCAATGCTCCTTCTCTGAGTTCGTTCTAACTGGGCCAGTCACTATATTAACATTAATTAGCAAATTCATCTCTCAGTTTCATTTCCCTGGGGGAACAGAATCAGTCAGGGTTGGATAGGTTAGGAATTTAATTAATCTATCAACAAGTTGAATTTTTCATTAGGTGCTTTGGTCTCTCTGTGTGTATGGGTGTCTCTGTCTGTATCTTTGCCCCTCTCTTTCTTTCAGAAACCTTATTTGAACTAAGTTACCTAGAGAACTTTTTTTTATTAAGAAGACAAATAGCCCTATACATCATAAAATAATAACATTGATGTTCCCTTGAATAAATGCTCGTACTGTTGGAGGTTTTGCTGTTGTTTTATTTGTTTTGTTTTGTTTCTCAGCTTTGACCTTCCCATACCTGTGGCAGTACTGTTTTTATGGTGAATGTATCAGTAGTTAGAGGTATAAACACCCAGCATTTGTGGTTTAAGAACAAAGAACAAAGCAGTGTGAGAATGCAGTTCAATAGAACTAATCTCACTTGCAATTAATGCTCACATTCTTTATGTGCCCTATGGTGTCTTGTTTGTCTAAGGAATTTATTGAAATAGATACATTTAATTAAACTCTTTTCAGCACTTGGGCAAAGATACAATTTAAGGTGTGACATTCTACTTTAATAAGAAAAAAAGAAAAGAATCTAGATAACTTGGTGGTTTTTGCTTTTTTTCCCCCCAATCTGTCCTCTTGTCTTAAAGATGTGTAAAATTTCAGTCAGTAAATAATAGATTTAGAATATTCCTTCATCTCCAACCTCCGTTTGTGCACACACACACACACACACACAGAGAGAGAGAGAGAGAGAGAGAGAGAGAGAGAACAAATTCAGTGATATTGAAAAGTTTACAAAGCATGAACTGTTATACAAAGTAAGCAGTGAATTTGCATGGTGTTTTAGGATGCTAAAATTCCACTCCCACCTCCTAATGAGCTGCAGTGTTTTCTGTCTTGTGATAATGAAGGGCTGGGAATTTTTCTCCACAACCCCACAGCCAACTGCTTCTATGAATTCTGAACTCTCCTCTTGTCATGGGCTCTATCTTTCAGTGTTCCTAATTCACAGAGGTACAGGCAGATTGGTCCTAAAATAGTCATTTGCTTTTGTACAAGTTCTTCCACATGTTGTCCATGTCAGTACTCAAGAGGCACAGGACGGAAGGTCATGAGTTTGATGAGTTTGATGGGCTTCATAGTGAAACCCTGTCTCAAAAAGAAAAGCAACAAAAAATTTCATGGTGGGGGCTGGAGGAATGGCTTAGCAGCTAAGGCGCTTGCCTACAAAGCCAAAGGACCCAGGTTCGATTCCCCAGGACCCACATAAGCCAGATGCACAAGGTGGCACATGTAGCTGGATTTCATTTGCAGCAGCTGGAGGCCTTGGCACACCCATTCTCTCTCTCTCTCTCTCTCTCTCTCTCTCTCTCTCTCTCTCTCTCCCTCTTTCTCTCTGTCAAATAAATAAATTTTTTTAAAAGTTCATGGTGAATTTTGAAAAGTTGACCACAACATACCAACTCGAAGTCACTTGCCTTAACACTAATAAATCAAACTGATGAAAGAAACACAGCCTGAGATAAATGAACGAAAATACTCAGAAGCCCTTCAAGGGCTGTGCAGGACCTCTGTGGTCAGGCGTTAACCCTAAAAGTCTTGAAAGACACCTGTCCCTGCCCCCACCTCATTCTCTTTAACTTCACAGTAGTCACAAGTTCCAAGTTGAAGTCACACCTGTCACGACGGTAGGGTCAGCTTTTACTCTACTGCAGCCCACATATGCTATACACTTTGACAAAGAGAAAGCGATCCAGGTCCTAAGGGCACTCCCGTTCTTGTGTCCTAGAACAACAACAGAGAAAATGAGACAGAGACACGTGGACAGTAGGAGAAGCAGAAAGAGTTTGTTAATGAAGAATGCACTTCTAAGACAGTAAGTAGGCCATCCCTGGAAGGAAGGTTAGAAGGTGAGGGTCAGCATGCCCAGAGAGTTGTGACCACTGCCTATGGTCATTTGCATAGCTCCAGCTTTCAGGTACATTTGCATACCAGTGAGAGTTTGTTTGTTTGTTTGTTTGTTTGTTTGTTTGTTTGTTTGTTTTCTTTCAAGCTTACTCTGTTGTTACCTATGGTCTTGGTCAAAGGAGGTTTCTAGCCTTTCTCCCTGTCCACTGGCTTCTTTCATATGCTCATCTCCCAGCCTCTAGGTAAGGTTTTTCTGGACTTCACTCTGCCCTGTTCTCCTGCCTCAAAACTGTTTCGGGCCCTCTCCTTTGTTGTAGCAGAGGTTTCTTCTGGAGAACACAGCCTAGTCGGAAGACAAAGAGTGTGGATTTGTAATCAGAAGATGTGCATGGGTAGATAGATCCACTTTGGTTCAACTTAACTGCCTTGTGAGCTCAGTTTTCTCAGCAGCTACATGGGGAAATCATACCGTGCATTGCATTGCTCCTGTCCTGATTACTAGAATCTTCCCTCACAGGCTAGAGGCTACCATTGTCACTTCCTAGACGGTCGGAATCGAAGCTTGACTTTTTTCTATTGGATGCACTGTTCAGGATCCATGCCCACTGATGGGCCTGCCTAACCCGCAGAAGCACTACCTATAAAAACTGTGCTCTCAATGTACACAATAGCAGATTGAAAATTAGTTAAAATTAACCGCTTCTGAGTATAATTTACACAATCTTTTTCAAACGGGTGGTGTTTTCTGATCCTCAGAAATGTCCACAACTCATACCTGCTTCTGAACCTTAAATTAATGACTTCAGGCACATCTGTCTATGGGAAATACAATATCGGCTCCACTTCCTTTGTGAATATGGCCTCATCATACCCTGTGTCAAAAGGGGCAGGAAATTGAAAGGGGAAGAAAAATACTGTGAATATCTGTGTGCTGATTACAACCCACTGTGAATACAGAGGTTCTTTGACAGGACATGACAATATAATTAGGTGATCATAAAACAGTGAGGATGGTGGTGTTGCAGCGAATCCTGTGGACCCATTACCTTATTCTGCCTCATCACTGTAGGACACTGAGCCATAAGAGTGCACAATCCAATGCTGAAAACCCGTTACCATCTTCCCTCACAAAACAAATAGGCTAGGTGATAATTAATACATCCATGTATGTACTATGCGATATCAAAAAGAAGCCTAAATGAAGAGGTAGTCATAGTGAGTTAAGAACATAGGCTTAGCGGGCACGGTGGCCAGCACTCGGGAGGCAGAGGTAGGAGGAATAGCCGTGAGTTCGAGGCCACCCTGAGACTCCATAGTGAATTCCAAGTCAGCCTGGGCTAGAGTGAGATGCTACCTGGGGGTGGGGGGCGGACAGGTTTGGGAGCATGAAAATACTAGGTCTAATCTTTGTTACAAACTCACTAGTTGTCCCTGGATGGATAATATATTTCTCAGGCCCTCAGTTTCCTGATCAGCATAATGGATGCAGTGACACTTGCACGGAGGTGTTGTGGAGATAAATGTGATGTTTGCTGGCAATAGTGGAAATTGGGGTGTTTTAAGAGCCACAGAGTGTTCTTCAGTTCTTGGTTGGGCGCTAAATCAGGAATCAGAGTGCCAGAAGTTCACAGTCATTCAAAAATTTCTTTTGAGTCAGAGGCCTTCGAGTTCTTGTCTTAGGAATTCAATAAATGAAATGTATAGACCATAGGAGGCAAAGTTCAGAAAAAATAAAAATTAATGCAGAGCTAGCTTTACAAAAAGAAAGAAGGCTAAACTCCTGGATGGCAGGAGGGGGAGGGGTCCCCAGAAGTGGGAAGAAGAACCCCGTTAAGGGAAGTAAAATTTCAAGCTCCAAAGTGGGAGGGGTCTTGAATGGGAAAATCCGCCTGATGACTGTAATCAGAGTGTTTAATGGGATTTCACTGGATGGGGGCTGAGCTGGTCGGTGCCCATGCCAGAAGTTCAGGCATTTCATGGGGTTTCCAGGAAAGGGAAGAGTCTCCTCTAGGAAGGGGTCATCTTTTAGGAAGAGAGGCAGCCGTCTTCTGACTTTCCTGACCGCCAGCAGGGTGGGAGCTGTGGGGACTGTCTTAGGAATAAAAGAGATAGGGAAACACCAGACTCGCCCTGACAGGCTCAAGGACATCTCCCATTTCTTGCCATTTTTTTTTTATTTTACTTTTCAGGGGCCCTGCTAACCCTAAATGGCCTCAGTGGGGCCCTGCACAATAGCCCCTCACAAATAGGAGCAGTCACCCATGGCTGTTTCAGTACAGGCTGGGGTTTCTTTCTCACTCTGAAAGTGAAGTGCAAGCACATGATCGGGGCTGTCTACTGAATCTTGACTCTGACTCATATTCCATCAGAAAACATGAAGTATATATAACATTCTCTTACTTCAGGCTGCCGGGATCCCCGAAGCTGCCGCTTCTTCGTAAGTGGGTCTCCAGCAAACTGAAATTGCTTGATAAGATCCAGCTACCCTTCACACCAGCAGAGCCCTTCTCCTCCCAGAAAACAGGATGTCAGGCATTTTCAGCCAGACACGTGACTGCTAGATAGTTTTAAAGATAGGCGGTGGGTTCTGCTCCATAACCTCATACAAACCAGAATCAAGCTACCCATCCATTCACATCATGCCCAGTGCCCACCATTGGTAAATGACATAAAAGCAGCTGCTTGAAGCTGAATCTTTCATGAGGTGGAAAGAGATGGAGATAGAAGCATCTCTTTGGGGCTGCTGTGACATTTTCTTTCACCAAGGTATGGAGAAGCCCAACTCACTGATTACTCTGCAGCCACACTGCTCTTTTCTCTAAGATGACAGTGAATCTGCTTGTTACACTGTCCTGTTCTGGGTTTGCAACTCTTTCTCTGTGATGCTGGCCTTGCAGGAGTTGTGTCCGTTCCGTGACCCTCCTTTACCTCCAGGCTTCTGCACCTGCTGCAGCCGGTAACCACAGAGCCTGGCATAAGTTCTCCATTTAGAAGTTTCTGTGCTAGAGGCAAAGGTTTTCCTGAGAGACCTTTGGTGCCCCAACATTTACAGCAAGGGCTCTCACAGTGTAATTTGCATAAGAATCACCTGTGTGTGTGGGGGGGTCCTCTTTAAAAATGCAGACTCCATGGCCTATCCACCTATTCCAAGTCAGGAGTTGGCCTGGATACTGGACGTTGAGTTTTTATCACATCTCAGGGTATTCTGATGCAGGTGGTCATTCTGGAAGATAGCCGAAAGAACGCCGCTTTGTAGTGTTTGAAAAGCCCTGTCTTTTGAAATATGTGCTCATAAGAAACACACACAGAAGGGCTGGAGAGATGGCTCAGTGGTTAAAGAGCTGGAGTTCCTTCACCATGGCTACAAGGAGGCCCTGGCTCTCTCTTTATACGCCTCTGCCCCTCCCCTTCAGATGGATAAATAAATAAAACTTTTTTTGTTTAAAAAAGAAGAAGAAAAAAAGAAATACACACGGAAAACAAATAGCCTAGTAGCCTCAGTTGGTTCACAGTTGGTACTACTGGGTATTCGTGCCTTTAAATTCCTTTTCCTAGTATGGTCAGGAATAGAATAACAGAAAACAACACAAATAACAATAGTAATAATAATGATAACAACAACAATAATGATAGCAGCAGGAGCCTTCCAAGAGCTTATTGCTTTGCAAGCAGTGATAAAGGCATTCAGAGAGAAGAAAAAGCAAAGGCATTGGGAAATTAGCGCTCATGTGTACTAGTTACTGTTTCCTCACTTGTAAGATGAACATCAGGACTCCACAGCTAGGAAGGGTTTATCTGTCCCAGGGACCTGGCACCTGTGAGCACTCAGTACTAGTTCCCTGGTTTC
Organism: Orientallactaga sibirica; assembly: GCA_036365145.1. Lineage (NCBI taxonomy): Eukaryota > Metazoa > Chordata > Mammalia > Rodentia > Dipodidae > Orientallactaga > Orientallactaga sibirica. Next base: position 5,395,667 of record JAEOAD010001748.1, on the reverse strand, counting down.
TCTTCCTTGCCCACCTTTTACCCAGCATCTTATACTGAGCAGCCTTAGTATATATTGATCTCGTAACTTCTTCATATCATCTGAACTCACACAAATTGCTTTCTACCTGAAATGCTGCTCCATATTGAAATATTACTCCAAATATATGTTGAAGACACAGTGAGCCACTGTTCTCTACAACTGATCTCCTTCAAGGAGGTAGAACCAGGAAAGAAAAGAAGAGAGGAGAGGAGAGGAGAGATAAAAGAAAAGAAAAGAAAAGAAAAGAAAAGAAAAGAAAAGAAAAGAAAAGAAAAGAAAAGAAAAGAAAAGAAAAGACAAAAAAAAGGATGACCTTACCATTCTAGAAACCAATTACCCTCCATCATTAAAAGCTCAGCATCGGGCTGGAGAGATGGCTTGGTGGTTAAGGCGCCTGCCTCCTAAGCCTAAGAACGCTGGTTCCAATCTCCAGGTCCCACGTTTAGCCAGATGCAGTGATGCAAAGATGCAGTGCTGCACTTGCCCACAAGGGGCACGCACATCTGGATTTCATTCGCAGCAGCTGAGAGGCTGCTGGTGCGCCCATCTCTATCTGTCTTCATCTTCCTCTCCCTCTCTGTCTCTCTCTCTGTGTCTCTCTCTCAAAAAAAAAAAAAAAAAAAAAAAAAAAGCTCAGCATCTTCAAATATTTTATACAGCCAACTTAAGGGAGAAGTCCATGCTTTACATGCCAAATATGAAGGGGGAAAATTAGAATATAATCATTGGTATAGAGTGCAAGGGAAGGGAAACAGAGCCCATCTACACTTCCCCTGTTATTGCACCAGGACAGCTGCAACATCAACTCAAATGGCATCAACTTATTGTCCCATACTCCTGAAGACCAGCGGTCAAACATCAAAGTGTTGGCAGGATCTGGGGCACACTCCCTTTGCAGGTGAAAAGAAATGATCTGTTGTAGACCTCTCTCCTGACTTCTGAGAGCTACTTGACTGGTAGGGACATCCCTAACTTAGTTTTCTCCTTGTGTGCAAGACAATCTAAAGTTTCTTCTTCCAGGGCTGGAGAGATGACTCAGCAGTTAAGGTGCTTTCCTGCAAAGCCTAACAACCCCGTTTGATTCCACAGTACCCACGTAAAGCCACATACACAAAGTGGAGTATGCATTTGGAGTTTGTTTGCAGTGGCTAGATGCCCTGGCATGCCCATTTTCATTCCCTTTCTCTCTCTCTCTCTCTCTCGCTCTCTCTCTCTCTCTTTCTCTCCTCTCTGTGTGTGTACAAATAAATAAATAAAATTTAAAAATTAAAAACAAAGTTTTCCTCTTTCACTATGACATTAGTCATATGGTTTGGTGACCTACCCTACTCTAGTATTCGGCACGTTATCCATAATGACCCTATTTTCTATAAGGCATTAAGGGTTAGGACTTGAATATAGAACTAGTAGGATGAGCGGCAATTCAACAATAACTAACTAGAGTTTTTTAAGTTTTTAAACTAGCATACAAAATAATGAGCTCAATATAATATGTCCACACATGCATATCATATACTTTCTTCATTTGCATGCCCCAGTGTCTTTCTACCCCAATATTCCCCATTCCTGTTATGTATGTGAGAGAAAACATGCAATATTTGCTGAGTCTGGCTTACTTGATTTAACATGACAATCTCCATCCCCACCCACTTTCCTTCAGATGACATATTTTGCTACTCTTTTATAATGAAATAAAGCTCCATTGTGTGTCAGCGCCACATTCTCTTTGCCTACTCGTCCATTGGTATGGACCTAGGCTGATTCAGTGTCTTGGCTGTCATGGGTAGCACCACCACAGACATATGTGTCCTGACTTGGATTTCTTCGTGTGCATAACCAGGAGAGGCATAGCAGGAACCTCCACACTGACTCACATAGTGGCTGGCTGTGCTAACTTACGTTCTCATCATGAGCATGTCAGGCTTTTCTCCCCCACCCTGTGCATGTACACCAGCCTTTGTTGTTGTCTTCTTAATGACAGCCAACGTGATTGAGGGAAAACAGAATCTCATCGTACTTTTAATGTGCTTTCTTTTATTCCTGGAGGCTTAGGATGTAGCACATTTTCTAATATAAATAAGCCATTTGTACTTCTGCTTTTGGGAACCATCTGTTTTACTTATTTGCCCATTTATTGACTGGATGAGGTGTTTTTTGATATTTAATTTTTTTTAATTCTTTAGATGTTCTATATATTACTACCATGCCAGATGTATAGTTGGCAAAATTTTTCCTATTCTATAAACTGTCTCTTCATTCTGTTAATGTCTGTTTTCTACATAGAAACATTTTAATATCATGCAATCCCATGAGTCAGTTTTTGGCATTATTTCCCAAGTTATTAAGCCTTTTTCATGTAGGTCCTTTCCTATGCCTATATCTTGAAGTGATTTCTGCTACCACATTAATTTAGGCTCTTGATCCACTGGAAGCTGATTTTAGTACAAAATGAGAGATATGGATCTAATTTCATTCTTCTGTAGATTGGATATTTAGCATTACGAGCACCATTTGTGGAAGGAGCTATTTTTTTCTTTAAAGTATATCTTGTCACCTTGTCAATAATTGGGATACTATAGTTATATGGATGAATTTCTTGCTCTTCTTTTCTACTTCTTTGTTCTGTCTTCTTTTTCTTCTTCCTCCTCCTCTTCTCGTTGAGGCATTTGTGAACTGTTCTGTTTTCCTGATCTCTTTCTTAACATCATAATTGACTCTTCTGAGCAAATTCATAAAAGTGTTGGGTTAAGTCTTAAAGTTTAATGTCATACAAGGACAAAGAGATTTTAATATTTAGTATTGCATAAGATACTGTGATTTATAAGAACAAAATTTAGAATGAAGCTGAAAGACAAATTTAAATTGGGTAACAGTGAAGGGTATGGTTAAAAACTTGCTCATTTGTATTAATTAATTAGTCACTGGATATATATGTTATACTGTACCCTAGTAGCAACCTAGTCAGCTGAAAACAATCTGAATTAGAAGTGAAGAACTTTCTAGTTCTTGACCACATGGTGTTTTTTTTTTTTTAAATCTGGATTGAATTTGTTTATAGTTTGTTTTTTTAATTTTGATTTTCTGCTCAATTCTAATTACCTAGACTATGAATAAATACTTAAACTACAAATGTACCTCAGACATTTTACAAGCAAAGTTAGAATATTAATTTTCAGCCAGTCTCATGAGGACTTTTTTCTTTAGTGTGTTTACATGTTCATATGTGAGGAGTGCTCATACATGTACATGTGAGCATATAGGTCTAGGTATCTTCCTCAGTTGCTTTCCCCTTGTTTTTTTTTTAAATTTTTTAAAGATTTTATTTTTATTTATTTATTAGAGACAGAGAGAAGGAAAGAGTGAGAGAGGGAGAGTGAGAATGGGCACGCCAGGGCCTCTAGCCACTGCAAACGAACTCCAGATGTGTGTGCTCCCTTGTGCATCTGGCTTATGTGGGACCTGAAAAACTGAACCGGGGTCCTTAGACTTCGCAGGCAAATACCTTAACCGCTAAGCCATCTCTCCAGCCCTCCCCCTTGTTTTTTTTTTTTAAATTATTTAATTATTTGCAAGCAGAGAGAGAGACAGACAGAACAGAGAGTGATGGAGAAAGAGAGAGAATGGGCACACTAGGGCCCTAGACACATGTAACATTATCTGCCTCTGGCTTTATGTGGGTACTGGGCAATCAAACCCAGGTATTAGGCTTTGCAGATGAGTGCCTCAGCCAGTGAGCCATCTCTCCCGATAGGCAGATTGCTTGAGCTCTGCCTGAGTTCCTGAAGTGGGCCTGCTTATGGTTTAGGTGGTGGCTTTTCTCTCTGCTTGGATCTATAAATGGGGGGGTCAAATTCTTCCATTAGTGAACTTCCCCTGTAATCTTCAAATAAATTCCTTTCTTCCAAAACTGTGCCTGGTTTGGAAGTTCATCCCAGTGACATGAGGCTGTCTGATATATATATATGGACATATGTAGACAAGGCTACTTATTGATCATCTAATGAACTATTATGATGGGCAGTTCGTCCCTACACCAAATTTCCTCTGAGAACATTATTACATTGTTCATTATTCAGTAACTCAATATTTGCACTGAACATAATATGCAAATAATAAGATCAATTATATTTGTGTTTCCAGTGACCACATTCTGCTACAGCCCATCTCAGACCTTCCCCATATTCCCAAAGTTCATACCATCTTGTATCCTTTATTGTATATTCAAATTTCCAATGAGTGGCATGTCCCTTTTCACAATGTACCAACTCACCACCACCACCACGTATTCAAACTTGGACCAAGACTTTACGCTGTTGTTTTGCTGAGAAGACCAAAATAGATTCTCACCACCATTATGAGGAAGAAACACCACAGCACACAGTAAAGTATGCTCATCAAATATTGACTTAAATTGATTTAGCTTAGAGCAAATTCATATACATAAATAATATGTACTTAGTGAGGATCTGATTATGAAATAAACATGCAAAATGTAGGGCACACACACAAAAAAAAGAGTGCTTTTGTCAGCATCTCTACCCAGTTAATGAGTTCACACTTGAGTCTAGGGAAATATATATACATACATACATATATATATATATATATATATATATATATATATATATATATATATATATATAATAAGCATCTCTCCTCGCTGTGTAACAGTTTCCTAATGATACCATGTACCTTCTAGAAGTTACCACTTTCTCTGATGGAGATCACTTCTCTTCTATCTTTTTCTCCATTGAGGAAAACAAGAAATAAATTAGCAAGGATACCGTCTGTATTCCAAGAAACCTAAAGCATTATACCATCCATGGCTCCAACATCCACACACGTGTATAGTCCTTATTGGCTTTTCTCCACCATTTAAAAAAAATATTTTATTCATTTATTTATTTGAGAGAGAGAGAGAGAGGAAGAGGCAGACTGAGAGAATGAGAGAAGGCACGCCAGGGCCTCTAGCCTCTGCAAACAAACTCCAGATGCATGTGCCCCCTTGTGCATCTGGCTTACGTGGGTCCTGGGGAATCAAACCTTGGTCCTTAGGCTTCGCAGGCAAGCGCCTTAACCACTAAGCCATTTCCCCTGCCCTCTCCACCCTTTTTGAAAAATGCAAGATGTAGTGAGCTAGGAATTCAAAGACATGGGCTCAAGCCCAGCTTTATAGTCCACCATCTGCACTCAACAAATTACAGTCTCCCTCGAAATAAAAATTTCCTCATCTGTAAAGTGATTGAGTTGCCAAGCTGTCTATCTTCAGAGACTGTAGTCACTAGAGAGACAATAATGGCACGTGGTGTAGTGGACTGTGTCTTAATCGTTCACTATATTATTTGATGTTCACAGCCACATTGTCAGTTAAACATAATCACTTCCATGTTGTGAGAAAGCCCTTCCAAACAGAAGAGTACTGCACACATCCCCGCCCTTTAAAAAGAAACCAATGGTTTAGAAGGCCGCAGAAAAATCTCATTAGAGCCAGGTGTGGAGCCTCATATTTATAATCCCAGCACCCAGGAGGCTGAGGCACAGGGGTTGCCACAGTTTGAAGCTACCTGGGTTATAGTATAAAACCCTTAAAAAAATCAAAACAAAAAAAAAAGTTAGTATGTAAAGTCCTTCACAAGAAGAAAAGGTAATACAATGAAGGGATTGGGCCCAAACTGGCTTTTTTATCTACTTTAAATTAAATGGGTCATTGTGTATGGTGCCAAGTCACAAAGGGCAGTGAGAGTAAAGAGTAAAGCTCAGATCATACACTTATCTTTGGGATGTGACATCATGGTGCCAGGATTGATTCTAAAGTACACATAGTTGCCATGCTGGCCACTGGAGGTCTAGGTTAATAGATCAAGAAACACATTACTCTAACAGCTGAGAATGGGTGAAAGTTGGTCTCCTCCTCTAATAGGGTCTTTTTCTCTTCAAAAAACTATTTGATTATTTCTTTAATCTGGGTAGGCAAGGTGATGAAGCAAACAAACTCAAGAATACAAAGCTTGCTATTTCCATCAGGCTCCTTGGCTAACCCATGTTGGGTCTTGATACCTCTAGAACTCAGTGGTGATTTGCCACTGTCTGGGGAACTATGCCAATGACCGAGGTAGAAATAAAATCAAAGCATTGGCTGGAGAGATAGATTAGTAGTTAAGGTGCTTGCCAGCAAAGCCAAAGGACCCAGGATTGATTCCCCAGTACCCACATACAGCCAAATGCAAAAGGTGGCACATGCATCTGGAGTTCATTTGCAGTGGCTAGAGGTCCTGACATGCCCATTTTCTCTCTCTCTCTCTCTCTCTCTCTCTCTCTCTCTCTCTGCCTCTTTCTCTCTCTTTCTCACATAAATAAATAGATTAAAAAAAAAAAGCCTACACCTGCAAGTAAAAGCTCTAGGCTAGGACCAGCTCATATCACATCTCTTCACTCCCCATTCCTCCATAACCAACTATGAGGATCCAAAAAATAATGTTAACAAGATGGCTAAAAGTTTAGGGAGCTAGAAATATTGTGCCAGTGGGACATGGCAGAAGGACAAAACGTCCTAGGAGTTTTCAGTGACTCTACACTTAGAGTGTTCCATGGGACTAGGCTGACAAAAGAGCAGACATGGAATGTGAGCCAAGAAGAAGTTGGTTTGGTTATATTTAGAATATATCCTTTGGAGACAGAGGCATTATGCATTGTGTGTTGCACAAGGGCTATGAGAAAAGCAGTGATGAGAACACTTACAATTTTTATGACATTGGAAATATTACTAGTGTATTTTTTTCTCCCTTCAAAATCTGTGTTTGTAGCCGGGCGTGGTGGCGCACGCCTTTAATCCCAGCACTCAGGAGGCAGAGGTAGGAGGATCGCCATGAGTTCAAGGCCACCCTGAGACTACATAGTTAATTCCAGGTCAGCCTGGACCAGAGTGAGACCCTGCCTCGAAAAACAAAACAAAACAAAACAAAAATCTGTGTTTGTTATTTTGCATTAATTGAAACCTGACTTGGGCATGATTTGAAAACAAGAATTTCTAAGGATGATTGCCTATATAGGAGACTTTTTTTGTGTGTGTGCCCTTACCTAAATGATAGACTTAAACTCAAATGAGTCTGGAGGAGTAAGACTGCATCCTTGGTGTCTAAGTGGGGATGACTTACTTCCTAGGGTGTGAAAATATCACAGAGTTTAAAACACCCTCCAGGCTGGAAAGATGGCTTAGCCATTTCGATTCTCCAGGTCCCACGTTTAGCCAGATGCAAAGTGACGCAAGGTCACAATGCCACACTTGCCCACAAGGGAGCGCACGCATCTGGAGTTCATTCACAGCGATTGAGAGGCTGCTGGCGCGCCCATTCTCTATCTGTCTCTTTCACTGTCTCTCTGACTCTCTCCAAAAATTAAAAAACATCCTGGAAGAAGAAAAGGCTTTTGTTATTCAACTCACATACTTGTAGGCTAAAGAATATTCTCTGCTCCTGGAAAGCCATCCCAAGTTCAAGTGGGGTTTGCAGAGTGCCCTCTGTAACACACATATGTTCTGTTTGGTTTTATAAGCGATGTCTAGACAGAAGAGTTTAAATGGGATTTTTCAAAATGTGGTTAACAAGTTTGGGAGGAGTAACCAGGCAGATATAAATGCTGGCCGTGGGGGTTCTTACACATAATGTGCTGAAAATGAGAAGCTCTTCCAGAATTGTCTCCCTGCAGTATTACTGGAATGCACAAGTCTAAATATGGTATGTGAAACACTATCATCTCTGGTGTGAAACAAAGTGTACTTTATTTTATAGTTCTACAGAGGGAAAAACAGTTTGGCAGTTAGATGAGAGTGTAGGAGAATGAAGTCAGAATCATTCTCATGAAATGATATTCATTACAAACACAAATGTGTTTGATATGTTGTTATTCAACATCCTTTTAATTATTCCTTTCATTACCTTTTCCTAATTGATTCTAAGTATTATTTGCCTCTGGTGGAAGAATCTTATTTTTATGATCTCCAAAAAAAGTAGGACGGGGAATAATTACAACAGGTATCAGCTGAATTTGAAGAAGTTTCTTTTCCAACACACCCAAAACCTTGGAAGGGTCTGCTTATCAAAGGCCATCTCATGTAGAACTAGCTTGGAAAATTTATTGGTATTTCACGCAATGTTGACACTCAACCCTAAATTTCTTTCTTTTTTTAAATATAAAAGCAGGTTTTAAAAAATGTTTTTTAAATTTACTTTTATTTGAGAGAGAGAAGGGGAGAGAGAAAGAAGCAGGTAGACACAGACAGAAAGAGAGAATGGGTGTACCAGGGCCTTCAGCTGCTGCAAACAAACTCTGACACGTGCGCCCCCTTGTGCATCTGGTTTACATGGGTGCTGGGGAATTGAGCCTGGGAGTTTTGGCCTTGCAGGCAAATGCCTTAACTGCTAACCCTTTCTTCAGCCTTCAACCCTAACTTTCTTCTTCTTCTTCCTCCTCCTCTTCTTCTTCTTCTTCTCCTTCCTCTTCTTCTTCTCCTTCTTCTTTTCTTTTTTTTTTTTTTTTTTTGGTTTTTCACTGTAGGGTTTCACTCTAGTTCAGGCTGACCTGGAATTCATTGTGCAATCTCAGGGTGGCCTCGAACTCTCTGCAATCTTCCTACCTCTGCCTCCCGAGTGCTGGGATTAAAGGCGTGCACCACCACACCTGGCTAAACCTAACTTTCTTAATCCCCATCTTACAGTTGTTTTATTAAGCATAATAATCAAACGAAACATATAGCTTCAATAGGAAGGAAACTACAGAATTCAGGAAGGACTTTAATTCCTAATTCTACATCACCCCAAATGTCAGCAAAGAAAGGGTGCCCCTCAAAAACAAAAACTGGTCATGATGAAACACACCTTTAATCCCAGCACTCAGAGGCTGAGGTAGGAGGATCACTGTGGATTCAAGGCCAGCCTGAGTCTAATTCCAAGTCAACATGGGCTAGAGCAAGACCCCCTACCTTGAAAAACCAACAACAACAACAACAACAAAAACAACCAGGTGACTAAGCAAGAATTTAGTGCAGGTGGGGTAGTGCATGGCACACATGTGCAGCTGGCACGATTCCCCTGCCTAAGGACACAAACTCAAGAACAGTCTCATTGACTTCGACAACTAGGCCCTGTATAAGCTTGCAGTTCCACTGTGGTAGGAAAGGCCAAGATAGAAAGTGTGCTGACGTCATCCAGGCTCAGAAACATGAACATCAAGATGACCACGGTGCTGGGGAGATGGCTCATTGAGGCAAGCACTGGTCTTGGGGCATGAAGATCTGAGTTTGATTCCTAGAACACAAGCCAAAAAAAAAAAAAAAAAAATACCAATCATGCTGTGCAAACCAGTCTTCCCAGTGCTGGGGAGGGAGCCGGAGGCAGGAGGATTCCTGGAGCTCACTGGCTAGTCAATATGACCAAACTGGTGAGCTCCATGCTAATGAGATGTTGTCTCAAAAATGGCATGTGGAGGGGCTGGGGAAATGGCTTAGTGGTTTGGAGGTTAAGGCATTTGCCTGCGAAGCCTCAGGACTCCAGTTCGATTCCCCAGGACCCACATAAACCAGATGTACAAGGGGTGCATGTGTCTGGCGTTCGTTTGCAGTGGCTGGAGGCCCTGGCGTGCCCATTCTCTTTCTCTCGATCTTCCTCTCTCTCATTCTCTCTCTCTGTCTCTCTCAAATAAATTTTTAAAAATAAAGGTATATGGGGCTGGAGAAATGGCTTAGCAGTTAAAGTGTTTGCCTACGGAAGCCTAAGGATCCAGGTTCAATTCCCCAGTACCCACGTAAGCCAGATGCACATGGGGGTGCATGCATCTGGAGTTCATTTGTAGTGGATAGAGGCCCTGGAGTGCCCACTCTCTCTCTATCTGCCTCTTCCTCCCTCCCTCTCTCTCTCTCTCTCTCTCAAATAAATAAATAAAATATTTTTAAAAATAAATAAAGATATATGGATTTTGGGAGGAATGACATTCAACATCTTCCTCTGACCTCCCCACACATGTGCACGCACCTGCAAACACCCACACAAACGTGCATGTGCGTTGACAAAGACAATAGTAACACACAGACAGAGCAGTGTGACTTCCACCCAGTGCACTTTGAAAAGCACAAGAGTGGAGGCTCTGGAGATTGGGCATCACAATGTGTGTGTCATCAGATATCCTGTGTGAAAACAAAGGTGCCAAGTTACCATCCCTGGGAACGAGCTGGGCAGACTGAGGTTTCTGAACCAATTCTATGACTGAGAAGATTCTGAGCAGGGTCTGTACTTTCTCCAAGGCATAAAACCATTCTATTCTTTTCTTATCATCACTGGGGAAATTAAATGAGGCATTAAGTATTAAAATCTGAAAGTACTCACTACCTTCCTTCCCTGATTTAGGAAGAAGGGACCCTAGAACTAGCTTTTTTTTTAAAAAAAAATGTATTTATTTGATAGAAAGAGGCAGAGAGAGAGAAAGAGAATGGGCATGCTGGGGCCTTCAGCTACTGCAAACAAACTCCAGATGCAAGCACCACCTTGTGCATCTGGCTTATGTGGGTCCTGGGGAGTTGAACCTGGGTCCTTTGGCTTTGCAGGCAAGCGCCTTAACTGCTAAGCTGTTCCTCCAGCCCTAGAACCAGCTTTACTCTCTTACAGATCTTCTTCCAGGTCACCATGATGCCGATGGCAGTAGCTCTTCTGACCACCCTCACGCCCTGCATGACTTTCTCGTGAAGTCATGAGGCAGAGCCAATTTTACTGTCATGGTGTGAGGGATCTACCCACTATTGCTATTTTTAGAATGATGGATTTGCTTGCTGTCCATAAATGGCCCCACCCTTGATTCTAGAAATCATGTGAGCCTGGAAGGGTCTTTTAATCACCCTTTGCATTCCTCAAGCAATACCAAGGTCATGAGCCATTTTCTATCATCCAGCCCGCTGAAAGCTGATCTCCTCTGAATTGTAGGGGACTGGCCAGATTGAGAAGCTGAACCAGTTGCCTGACCTGGACCTAAATGACCAGCCCCAGCTCCATGAACTGGTGACAGAATTGCAGACAGTATACCTAAAGATACCTCTCATGGAGACTTGTAGATAAATGCAAAATATATTTCTTTACTAAAAGGTAGCAATAGTTCATTTAAAATCTGTTTCTGGGGCTGAAGAGATGGCTTAGCATTTAAGGTGCCTGCCTACAAAGCCTAAGGACCCAGGTTTTATTTTCCAGTACCCACGTAAGTGAGGTGTGCAAGGTGGCGCATGCAACTGGAGTTCATTTGCAGTGGCTGAAGGCCCTGGCATGTCCATTTTCTCTCTCTCTCTCTCTCATCTGCTTCTTTCTCTCTCTCTTTACAAATAAAAATATAAATAAAATAAAATCTGTTCCTCATGGTATTAAGAGATATCTATTAATATTAATTTGGTATTATAGATGATAAAATTCATTAAATTGTTAACTTTTAACATTTAGGGACCCTGTGATAACAAATGCCAGTCAGTACTCACCAAAACATAATGATGGTGTCATTATTTCTCTCATGCTTCCAGTGAGGAATCTGAAGACAGACAAGGTCAGCCTTAAGGGAGACTTAGTATGAAAATCTTCCTAACACTTAGATAACACAGAGACTCTTTCAAAAGAATGTATGGGGGCTGGAGAGTTGGCATAGCAGTTAAGGAACTTGTTTGCAAAGTCTAATGGCCTATGTTCAGTTCCCGTGTACCCATGTAAAGCCAGATGCACAAAGTGGCACACATGTCTGGAGTTTGTATGCAGCAGCAGGAGGCCCTGATGTACCAATTCGTTCTCTCTCTGTCTCTGTTTCTCTCTCTCCTTGCAAATAAATAAATAAAAATATTTTTAAAAAACAGTGCTGGAGAGATGGCTTAGCTGTTAAGCACTTGCCTGTGAGGCCTAAGGACCCCGGTTCAAGGCCCAATTCCCCAGTACCCTGTAAGCCAGATGCACAAGGTGGTGCATGAATCTGGAGTTCATTTGCAGTGGCTGGAGGCCCTGGTGCACCCATTCTCCCCCCTCCCCGTCACTCTCAAATGAATAAATAAAAATAAAACAAAAATAATTATATATATATTTAAAAGCAAAAGAATGTATTAAAGCCTAGTTGTATCCTCATAACTATGTCAGAACATAGCTGAACTGGTCATGCTGGGATCCGTATGGCCCAGAACAAAGTTCAGCATATATAGATGTTCAGTAAATTTTCATTAATTTGTAGAATGAGTGAATGATAAATATGGTTGTGTTCATGCTACATGGACACAGCAGACATTTCCAGGATCCTTAAGCAGTTGGCAATTTGAAGGATGGTTTTTCGGGACCTTTCACCCCTGCAGTGCCAGGGAGGATCCAACCATAAAGAAAAAGGAAATATGACTAAGCAGAATATTAGAACTGACCATCTTGCTTCTTGGCCTTGGAGAAATGTTTCTGAAGACTACTTCAAAGACATTTGTGAGTGTGTGTTATTGTCTCTTTGATAATCTCCAAGAAAAAGGAAGGCATCATGTGTTTATTTTCTGATTAGTTTTCAATAGAAAGGATTTTTCCCACCAACAAGATATGAAGGGCAACTTAATAGGCACAAGGTTATTAAAAATTAATACTAAATGCTGTTATCTCAGGATTTGCTTATTTTACTGTTATTAAAAATGCGCACAGATTATGTGAAACATTTTCAGCCTGAAACAGAGCTCAGAAAATTGTTTTCTTATCATAAAAGTGAAAGTGAAGCAGAATGTCTTTTTCCCTGTGATCAGTTTTTCCTAATCTTTAGGTCATCAAAATAAATGTCAGAGGATATAGTAGGTTTTATTTAATAAGGCAAAATAGAAAGGAAGTGTTCTAGCTATCAATATGAAAAAATACATCTATTTTTGATGACTTCAATAAAGGACTCTTTATTTGAATAAAAAGCTTAAAGGTTTTCAGAATCATTTGTTCATACCTTTAAAAAAAAACTACAGAAGTAAAATTTCACAGGATCAAGTAGTCACTTTGCATGTCTATTTAAAGTAAAAAAGGTGACCACATTAGGAGAGCAAGACAGGAAATTTTTTAGCTGTGCTGCATAAAGAATCATTTAAAATAACAGCAGAGAAGGTATTTTCTAAGAAAGCAAAGATTTCCATGGCAAATATATCTTTTTACTAAGGTGTAGCAATAGCTCGTGTAAAATCTGTTTCTCGTGGACTGACTAACCCATTCATTCCTAAAAAATACTCCTTTCATGAGACTGTTTAGCTGTTCTCACTTTAAACTTAAACAGGAACCAATAGTACTCCTGGCTATTTGCTTTAAGTTTAATTGTTGTTAAGAAAGGGGCAAGAGAAATTATGTCACCATTTCATGGCACAGAAGGCACACCCAGCACAAACGCGCACGCGCGCGCACACACACACACACACACACACACACACACGGTTTTGCCCAAGCTCTGCCACCCACACGCTGGCACTGGCAGGAATCGTCACAGACCTCGCTTTGAGAGCGTGTTTGTTTCTAGTCCTTACACAACTATTTCAAATAGTGGAAATGTACATTTTTGCCAAAAGAAATCACCCTCTTCAGAACGTGTTCTTATTTGTTGGTTTGTGACCAAGGAGGTTTAAGTTAATCCCTTATTTAGAAGCCAGTCCAAATAAATATGCAACTGGCATTTTTTATTATTTTTATGTATTTGATAATTTAATAGCAAATGTGAAACACCTATAATTTTTATTCAGCCACAATACATTTGGGGGGACTTGGTAATGGCTCATAAATTTGCATTCACCATCATCTGCTCCAGAGAGCACGGAACCATGAGACTCAATGACCATCTGCCCATTTTGTGGTTCCTGAGTAGCTGACTCTGAGCCAAGGTAGACACTTTGGAGAAACAAAAGGACTCCACTAACAGGCTTTTTTGTTGCAAATTTTGTCTGGACAAGTAGCTGGATCAAGGACTAGTAGGCAAACCAAGAGATTTAATTATGGTCTATGTAAATAGCATATTCTAAATCCTATAGGAATTCACAATAAATAAGGTTTTATGACTTTTTTTAATGGTTCTAGGAAATATAGAAATGGCTTACATAGGTGGCAAGGCTGGCCTAATTTGTACTTCCTCTCACAAGTCTGTAAGAAATCCTTATGCCCCATGATTTACCCAGCCATGGTCATGTTACAACCTTGTAGGAATGAAAGAAAGATGTGAAATCACATGGCAGCCATGAGCTCGGAGATTCCCGGATGTACAAAAGAATCTCTTCAGAATAGAGACAATTCCTCAAAGCCCAACACTAATGTACCTTGTACTGAGGACCTAGGAGGGACTATGTCCCAGGAGCCATTAATCTTACTGTCAATCAAAATGCTGTTTTGAAAAACACATGGTCAACTCATATTTGGTTCCTTTTGTGTGCTCACTCCTGTGTATTGCACATACCCTCTACAAAAGGACAGATATTTTAGCAAGAGCTTAAATTAAGAACCTGCCTTCTAAATCTGAGAAAGGATCAGGGTCAAGGGTAGTTTGTGTGTGGCGCTGCTTGTGGCAGAAGCAGGTACTGCATCACCCACATTAACTTACCAAGTCTCTGTTCATAATTCCCTTGACAACTCTGTGAGCTAGACATGACATTCATTTTACAAATGAGGATGTTCACACTCAAAGAGGAGTTGCAAAGGCAAATAGCAAATAGAAAATCCCAGATTAAGCCTTAGCCATGTAAGGCAGGTGTCTGAAGGTTGAGCAAGCCAATATACTTAGGACCCAGCCCTACCCATGCTTGATGGTGATGTGAGTTTTATTGTTTCTACTGTCAAAATAATAGACTGTTAATAGGCACAAAACCATCACAGTCAGACATCAAGCAGCAGTTGATTACTGGAAGAAGTTGGTTTTATAAATCTAATACTCAAGCTAAAAATTAGTTGCCATCAGTGCAGACACATGTTGTTAGATTAGAAGGGTCATTTCTTTCTGTTTGCTTATTTTTATGTTTCTCTGATTTCCCATACATTGATTTATTAAGACCAATAATTCACACAAGTCATTTAAAATTAACTTATTCTTTTGATATGTTGACATCAAGAACCTCTTTGAAGAACTTCTTGGCCTCTCCAAACATGTTTCATGGAACATGGAATACAAACTGGCATTAATGTCTTTTGTTCTTTTGTCTTTTTTGTTCACCTGCTTCTGGAAAGTCACTTTCCCTTCTGGGAAATTGACATGCTATCAACCAGAGGCTCCAGAAATGTGGATATTGTGAAGGAAATCTGTAGGGTTTCAAAAGCAACAAATACTACAACGTGGAGGGCATTATGCTAAGTAAACTATGCTGGCCCTGAGCAAAGGAATTATGCATGAGGTATCTAAGGTAGTCCGTGTCATTGAAACAGAGCTGGATGGGTTTTGACAGGAGCTGGAAGCAGAGGGAAATGAGGAATTGTGCAATGAATATTACATTTCAGTAATCCACAATGAAAATCTCTACAGATCTACTGTGTAATATGTATACAGTTTCCAGTGATACTTTATACTTGAAGTTGATGAGAGGGAAATTTAGGTGATGTGATTTATTTTCCAAACATAACATTTCAGAAACTAAAGACAGCCCAGACAGTCCTGAGGATAGCTGGGCACATGCTCTGAGACCGATGTTGGATGGGGAACCAAAGAGTGAACTATCACACACTACATGCTGGTTCCAGGCTTCCAAGACCATTCTCTCACACTCAAATCAGACAGAATGAATCAATGATTCCGTATCTATCAGGCTCTAAGAGACGCTCCCATACTGCAATGGAAACTTCCAGAACTCCTCCTCCATAAGCACCCTTCAAGAAAGTACAGTGCTTCTTGATGTTTTCCTAAGTACCTAGTACCCTCACCTGTAACTGGTCTGTGAGGATCCAGGAATGCCTTGATAAGCTGGAGACACAGGGACATACCAATGAGGAATGTTCATTTCTGTCCAAAATTCAGATAAGCATACATGGTCAAAAGCCATGAAGATTTCCTGATCATTCTCTGTCTTAAGTTAAATTTTCTTTTCTGAAATACCAAGACTCTAAGTCTGATTTGCATATTCCGTTCCTTAAAATACCTTACACACCAACTGTTTTGCTTCCGTTTCTCAGTATTGTGATCAAATACTAACATGAGGGCTGGAGAGACGGCTTAGCAGTTAAGGCATTTGCCTGCAAAGCCAAAGGATCCCGGTTCAACTCTCCAGGACCCACATAAGCCAGATGCACAAGGGGGCAAATGCATCTGGAGTTTGTTGGCAGTGGCTGGAGGCCCTGCCATTCCTTTTCTCTCTCCCTCTCTCTGTATCTCTATCTATCTCTCTCTCTGCCTCTTTCTCTGTCTTAAATGAATAAATAAAATATATTAAATACCGATATGAAACAATTAAGGAAAGAAGGATCTATTGCAGCTGCTGGTTCAAGGGGATGTAGTTCATCATGGGGACCAAGGCAGCACGAGTTTGAGGCCACTGGTCACTTGTTCCTTTTCATTCAACTTGGGAACATAGGTCTTGGAATAGTGCAGCCCACCGTTAGGGTGGATCTTCCCACCTTTCCCAACCTAATCCAGAAACTCCCTCACAGACACACCCAGAGATTTGATTCCTGGGTAGTTCTAGATCCAACCAAGTTAATAAAGATTAACTATCATAGTAACTTACCACCTAATGATTTAAAAAAAAAATCAACACCTGTCCCACAAGTCTTTAGCCAATGTGAAGCCCATGGGAAAAGGGTTGTGATGATGCACAATTATGTTACAACATGGGTGATGTTCATTTAGTCAGGGATTGAAGGTGTTTAGATCAGAGGTTCAGGGAGAATATTGGGGCCAGAAAACACCTCTGAGGTCACCTGGCCCATTGTCTTTAAAGATCAGGGAGGAAATGGAAGCTATAAATCTCATTTTGTCTGGTGTTAAAGCCAACGAAGACAAGAATAATTTTTTTTGACAAAATTTTTGTGCTAGCTCAACTATGGCAATCCCTAGCTGTTTCTTATTAAACTATTAGTTTGGCATAAAATTGTTTTTGGTTCCTGTTTATGCAAGAGTTTAATAACTGCTATTTTCAGTAATAAGAGATATAATAATGTTTATCCTTTATTTCCTTCGAGGATGTTAGAATGTGCTTCATCATTAATTAAAGATCCTTCTGAGTCCCCCTATTAAATAAATATTATTTTCCCCATTTACACAGGAAATGAAATTCTGAGCAATTAGAGGTCAAAGCAGCACCATGCCCTCAGAGAATGGTTACAGTGGACTTTCTATAAACTTATAAACAGCAGGAATATTGTGATTTCCACTCCAAAGTACGTTAGTCCATGAACTAAAATAAACTCACCATGTTGACATTGAGCGATTGCTGTGTACAGGAATGTGTGAGGCGCTCTGAAATGAAGTGTTAAAACCAGGAGGCTTTCAGTCTAGAAGACATACCTGTTCTCAGAGAGGGTGTATGCAACAGTGGGAGGGGCACCAAGAAAATGGCATGAAAGTCCATAATGCAAGATAAAATCCATATTATCAAGGGCATGCTATGAATGCTGAAGACAAAATCCATATTATCAAGGGCATGCTACGAATGCTGAAGGCAGAGAAAACATAAAACCAAGATGGAGAGATTAGGAAAGTCTTTACTAAGGAAGTAATTGTGAGCTAGTTACTTATGGATAGACAATATCACAGTGATCCAATTTTTTAAGACCTTTTTCTATATGCTCAATCATTCTAATGATCCTGAGCACCTAAGCCAGGGTCTTGTCTAAACTCCGAAGCAGAGAAAGCGAGAAGGCAAAGGAAATAAGAATGGAGACCAAGCCCCGCAAACATCTGTGCTTTCCCTAGAACAGGTGGAAGAAAGAAAAAGGTCTTTTCCCCTGAAATTTTAGGTCCATAAGTAGCCTCAGGCATGGAAACAACAACTTCAGAATGAAACTTGACAAGCAAATTGCAAGCTTCTTAAGTTCCCAAGCTTCCAAGGCGAGGGGTCAAAGTCTATTTCTGAAAGAGAAATAAACGTGTGAGAAGTTGAAATGAAAGGCAATCAAAATGCGCATGGCGGCACACTCCAGAGGCTGAGGCAGCAAGATATTGAGTTCAAGGCCAGCCTAGGCAAAAGCCACATTAACAGACCTTAGTAACTGAAAAAAAAAAAAAAAGGAATAAGAGGAGAGGCAATCTGATCCAAGAGGGTTGTCATTAGCTCTGTTGCCTATGTGGCAAGGGGGAAGAATCTGTTTTATTCTAGCACTGGAAGAGGCACGTAGAGAAATGAGTGGTGCAATGATTTGTTAGTGCCTTACCTACCATTCTTCCTTCCTTCCTTCCTTCCTTCCTTCCTTCCTTCCTTCCTTCCTTCCTTCCTTCCTTCTTTACTTCCTTCCTTCCTTCTTTCTTTCCTTCTTTCCTTCCTTCCTTTCCCCTTCCTTCTTTAAATAATACTTATGGAAAATTTTAAAAAGGGTGATAGAAGCCAGGCGTGGTGGCACACAGCTTTAATTCCAGCACTCTGGAGGCAGAGGTAGGAGGATCACCAAGTTCAAGGCCACCCTGAGACTACATAGTGAATTACAGGTCAGCCTGGGCCCTACCTTGAAAACCCAAAACGAAAAAGGAAAAAATAAAATAAAACGGGAGCTGGAAGCCAGGTGTGCTGGTGTACGTCTTTAATCCCAGCACTTGGGAGGCAAAGGTAGGAGGATCACCATGAGTTCGAGACCACCCTGAGACTACATAGTTACATAGTTAATTTCAGGTCAGCCTGGACTAGAGTGAGACCCTACCTTGAAAAAGGGGGGGGGGAGCTGGAGAAATACTTCAATATAAATAAAAACAGGAAGGGAGGAATTCAATCTGCATTCCTGACAAGAAGGGAGGTACTGTTATGGGGCAAGTTTAGAAAGGGTAGGAAATAATATATTTTATTTTCCAAAGTTCATTCATTATCCTATGTTAGAATTTACGTTTGGTTAAAGTAGATTATTTTCACACATTTTACTGCTCTTCAGTTAACAATGTGAATACAAACTCCAAACATTGACCACACACCATATTTTGCTAGTTTACAATGTAAGTGAAAGGGATTGACAGAGATTTCAAAATTGTTTCGTGCCTGGATTTCTCTTCTTTTACTACTTTAGGTTCAAATGACTCCAGTCCATGCACAATCAGGGCAGTAAACAGGTTGCAGTTGGCCTTAATGAAGGAGTGGTATTAAACTACTGTGTTGGAATCCTGAGCTGTGGGGGAAGACTGTCGGTGTTAAATGGAACCTTGACACTGAGGATTCTTCCATCCAGGGGGCTCTTAGGAGCTGTGACAGAAACCAGCAAGAAAAGGACCAGGTCCTAGGACACTTTCCATAAGTGCACTAGGAAGGCACAAGAACTGTTACAAGAATGTCCTGGCACCTAAGAGTCAAAGGGCATTTCTATGGTGAAACATCAGGGTGGCAACGACTAAATCTCACAGAGGGAAAGCTAGTGTCTCTAAATCTGGAAGAATTCTCCATTCTTAGAACCAAAAAAACACATAAAAATGTTTGTTGTTTAAACTGTCTGCTCCATGGTATTCTGTGGTGGCAGCGTGCAGTTACTAAGACAACTATGGCTCTGGAAGATGATTTTTTTTTTATTTGAGACAGACATAGAGAAATAGAATAGGCGTGCCAGTGACATATCAGCCACTGTGAAAAAACTCCAGACAAGTGTGCCCCCTTGTGAACAAGTGCGGCATTGCGCCCTTGCGTCACTTTTTGCATCTGGCTAAATGTGGGACGTGGAGAATTGAATGGGTGTTCGCAGGCGGGTGCCTTAACCACTAAGCCATCTCTCCAGCCCTGGAAGATGACTTTTGATTGTTTTGTTTGGGTTCTGAGAACTCACATGAGAAGGTATATGGTTTTGTACTGTAGCCATTTAGTCTGGAGGGTGCTCAGCTTCCATCTAACTAGGGGAGGCTGTGGCTCCCATTGAACATGTCTTAACATGTGGTGTTTGGATGATGAAGTATGATCTAGGTGAATGCTAAGGTGCCAGCCTTCTGTGAGCAGAAAAATGGAAATCATAGCCTCACCACCATGCAGAGATGATGAGTCTCTTCTTTGGGGAGCAAGATCTGCATTTTGTATCAAAGCTTGGGATGATCCATTAAAAAGAAAATAAGACAGATTGGTTGTACTCAGGAGGTAAATCAGAGAGGGCTCAAGGGTATGGTTGCCTTGTTTGCACTCTTTATTACCTTTAAAGACAAAGGATGTGTAGCCAGGCAGGGTGAAGCAAATCCTCTTTGATTGCTTCGCAACAGAACACAGATTTAGAGCTGGAGAGATGGCTTAGCGTTTATGGCGTTTGTGTGCAAAACCAAAGGACCCAGGTTCAATCCCCTGGACCCACCCCAGATGCACAAGGTGGCACATGCATCTGGAGTTTGTTTGCAGTGACTAGTGGCCCTGGTGTGCCCATTCTCTCTCTGTCTCTCTCTCTCTCTCCCTCTCTCAGAAATAAATAAAATAAAATATAAAACAGAAGACAGATTGAGCTCTATCATCACCCCTCCATGTGACTAAGTAACTGATAGTGCTCTTCCCCACATTCTAGATGACCCAGATATGACTCCTGACCTGCCATCTTTCTTTGTCCCGTGTATTCAAAGAAGAGCTAGGACAGTTCCTGTCTTGTAGTGTGGCTGAGATCCCACTGAAACCAGTTCCAGGGGTCAGGGAGTGTGGTGTTTGGATGCCTTGAAAAAAGTAGAGACTTGGTAAAACCAGAAATTTGGAAGCAGTTAATTACAACTGGTCTTATGGAGCTGTCATTCATATGACATAATTTCATTTTAAACTAGGACAAAGAGCCCTGAAAGAATGACTGGAAGATTTAATACCAGGATTCTATGCAGTCTACTGAGTCTGAAATATCTAAGTTTCCAAGAAACCTCAGAAATCCAATTGGTCTGTGTGCTTTACCTTTTTTTTTAAATTGGAAAGAATCATAACCCATGCAGAAAAAAAATAGAAAAAAGGCATTGGATATTGGAGTACCCATACACATTTCAGATGCACAAGGTTTAATTGTTGAAGGAATATCTATCCGGCAGACTCCACTGTGACATACAACCGCTAGTGTCATGATAACTCATGACAGAGTGGTGTTTGGAGGAAAATCTGCCCTCTGCCCATCATTTCCAAGGCTCCTCTCTCTTATAGTTCCAAATCAATTTATATGGTTATCACCTTGATGCTAAATTGAAAACAAAGCCCATGTAAAATACAAGTAGAATGACTAATAGTAATTGAAAAAAACAAAAAAAAGTCCACTCCATTTCCCAGTTTCAACATGCCCTGCATCTACAAATCTAACCACCACTAATTCAAAACATTATGCATGTCCTCAGGGGGAATAAAAACCTGAGGAGTAGCAGTGAATTGGAACAAAACTGAGATGATGTCTTTTGTGTACTGTAACACTTCAAAATCATTGCTTCCAGAAAAGAAAAAAAGTTACAGAGGCTTTTAATATTCATAAAGATTAGAAACAGGTGTTTGAACAGAACTCCAGCCACCTTTGACAGGAGCACAATGGCTTGTCGGGAAGGGTCTCCATTTCCCCTGTCATTCACCGTGAGGACGCAGAACATCAAAACAGTTAGACTCCGGAGCCTTCACTACCTGTTTCAAAGGATTACACTTGACATTTCTAATTTTTTTTTCTCTCAGTCGTTAAACTCTGTCCTCCCCTTTTAAAGCGGCATGATTTTGTTAGCAAATCAAAGCGGGCAGAGAAATACATGAGTGCTCATTCCTGATGGACTCTCGGCTGACCTCACTGCTTTTTTATGTCTACCCGTAGACCACACAGACTATTTTTGGCTTATCATTTATCCTGTGTAGACACAAAGCTGTTTGCTTATTTTAAAAGAACAACATTTAGCAGATAAGGGTAAGTAACAGATTGTGGCTTAGGTCGAGGCAGGACAGGATGCATTGTCTTTCTTGCCTCAGTTTCCAGCTCACTCTGTAGAGGCAAGGAAAAGTGTCCAATGCCTTATGGAGGTTGAGTACCCTAAGACGCGCATTTGATCATGTGGCGGGAGACCAACACAGCTCCAAATGCTGTCGGCATTGTTTCCATGAGAAGCCACTACTAGCTGTGCTTCGACTGGCTCCTCTGTGGCTCGTGGTGCCTGTTTCTTCATCAGTTGCTCCTTCTAGGTCTCATCTAGAGTGAAATGCTTGACACATACCAGGTCTATAACTGGTGAAAATCTTCAAGGAGGGAGATGAGGATGAAAATAATCAAATGAGAATTTACATATAATTACCTGAGTATTACAAAAAAAAAATCCTACTTTTCCTCCTTTAAAAATATTTCTTTATTTATTTATTTAGGAGAGAGAGAAAAAAAAGAAAAAGGCAGATAGAGATACAGAGAGAACGGGCATACCAGGGTCTCTAGCCACGCAAATGAACTCAAGACACATGCACCACCTTGTGCATGGGTTTTATGTCGGTACTGGAGAATTGGCTTTGCCAGCAAACACCTTTACCACTAAGCCATCTCTCCAGCCCTTTCTTCTTCTCCTCCTCCTACTCCTCCTCCTCCTTCTTCTTCTTTTTAATGGACAAGATAGTAAGTGGTGAGTATTTAAGAAAATAGACAAGGTCAGTCATAGAGAACACATCAATTTCTATGAGAGACAAGTGTAAAGAGAAAAAGAAGGAAAGCTTCAGGGTGTTAAGGTTGCTAAAAGGGTTTTATGGGAAGCCACAGCAGCCATGGGGTGATTTTTTTTAATATAAAGTTTTAGCTTTTTGTGAAAAGGACAGAAAGGCAGAATGGGGCTGCAGAAGAAGATGCAGTTAGTGTGAAATGGTTAGGATCCTATTTGGAGGAGCCTTCCGAGTCATACTTTTAAAAGTCATTGGTAATGAAATTTATGTTTCCCTTCAGAAAATTCCAGCCAGCTCCCTGTCCAATTTGCAAGTGACACTGAGATCTTTGTCCTCCCCTCGTGCTCTGACAGCCATGTCTGCGTTTGGAATGGATGATTCTAAATTTGGTTCAACAATTTGGGGAGATTTTCAAAGTATGTAAGAAATTTACTTTGACTTGACATTTGAATTGGAGATGAGGTAACATAAAAATTTAAAGTAACCAACATCAGCGAACCTCATATTCCTCTTTTAGGTTTTCTTTTTTAACCCTGTATAACATGGTCAATGAAAAAAAAAAAAAAAAAAGAAAACCTTCCATTTTTTGAGCATTTTATTATACATTTAAGCTTTGCTTTAAATACCTCCCAAGAATGTAATTGCCAAAAATAATGTGAAGCAAGTTGTCAAATATTACAGAAGGTGACCTTCTCAGAGGACCCTCCAGTCACCAGAACAATTTCCATATAGCTGCTCATATGCCTGTGAGCACTTCAGGCCTTTTAAAAAAAAGGAAAAAGGGTGAGAGATAGGTTTATAAATTATTTTGACTCAAAACCCCCAAAGTAGAAACATGCTCACACACATCGTCAGCCTGTTACTTGGAAACTAGCACCTCAGGACAGAAGCATATTGAAGTCCTAGCGAATCCACTTCCCTCAGCCACCACCTGTGAATTATGGCTGGCAGCAGGAGTTTTATGATACTATTGTAGAAGTAATGTGCCTCGTAAATAGCAATTTACTAAGTTGCTGATGAAATGCATTGCAAATACGTTATTTTCAGGGTGGTTAGGAAAATTAACTGCTGGGTATTTTCCATACTGTCATATATGCCAACATGTAGAGGGTTTTTGTGGCAGCTTTTCTCAGAAAGCTGTTCAGATGTGACATGTTGTGCCAGTTTTAGTCACCTTAGTAAACAAGCAGATGAGAGGAAGCTTTAGGGAAACCACAAACATTATCCCATTTCCTTGAGCCTCCACATTTTCATGGCACTTCTTGTCTAATTTTCTGTCCTGTCAAATTGGTCCCCACACCTTACTCCTCAGCCTGGTCTAGTAACAAGCACCCTGGTCATCATTGGAGCCCCTGTGATATTGTAAAGAGATCCCCTGTCCATGCAGAGCCACAAAGACAATCACACCAAAGAGGAAATGAAAGGGACAGGTGAGTGGATATAAGAGATTGGTGTCTCGTTAAGTGGACGCTAGATTAATCTCAGCAAAGACCTATGCTTGGTGACATGACTTTCGAGATAACACTCATATTAGACATTTGTGCAGAGGATTAACAGTTCACATGTGTTATTTCATCTGAGCCCCACAGACTCCTCTTAATAAAGGAAAATGGGGGGAGTGGTGGTTGGAGAGATGATTAAGATACTTGCCTGCAAAGCCAAAGGACCCAGGTTCGATTCCACAGGACCCATGTAAGCCAGATGCACAAAGTGGCACATGCGTCAGAAGTTCATTGGATGGCCTGGGTTCAATTTCCCAGTACCCATGTAAAACCAGATGCACAAAGTGGTACATAAGTCTAGAGTTCGTTTACCGTGGCAAATGAACTTTCTCTCTTTCTTTCTTTCTTTCTTTCTTTCTTTCTTTCTTTCTTTCTTTCTCTAAATAAATAAATAAGATATAAAAATAAAAGCATTTTAAGATTTTATTTATTTATATGAGAGAGAGAGATAGAGAAAAAGGCAAATAGAGAGAGAGAGAGAATGGGTGCACCAGAGCCTCCAGCCGCTGCAAACGAACTCCAGACATTTGCGCCCCCTTGTGCATCTGGCTTACATGGGTACTGGGGAATCAAGCCTCAAACCATGGTCCTTAGGCTTTACAGGCAAGTGTTTAACCACTAAGCCATCTTTCCAGTCCTAAAAGCATTTTAAAAAGGAGAAACTTAAGCCAGGCGTGGTGGTACATACCTTTAAACCCAGCATTTGGGAGGCGAGGTAGAAGGATCGCCATGAGTTTGAGGCCACCCTGAGACTACACAGTAAATTCCAGATCGAGAACCTAAAAAAAAAAAAGGTGAGGGTGAAACTTTAAGTTTGGCAGGTACGAAACAAAAGTGATAGAGATCAGGTGATTTTCCCTAACAAAGTCATTCAGCTAATAATTAACAAAATTAAGATTTGATTTGATCTCAAATCACATTTTAAGCCCGTTATGGAATCCAGGCTTTAAACAGAGTACAAGAGATCTGAATCCAAAGAGATGAATGAAAATATATCATAGGAGCAGTGTAACTGACTTATAGACTTAAAACAAGGGCTCAGGCTAAGGGTATAGCCCAGTGGTAGAATGCCTGCCTAGCATATGTGAAGACCTGGGTTCAATTCCAAGCATCACAAACATAAATGAAAAATAGACAAAGAAATGAACAACACAACATCTGACAAATTCATTGTCACAATAGAATTCTTCTCTCTAACTCAATAATACTACAGCAAGGATGGAAAATAAGCTGTAACTTGCATGCAATAGATGCTGTGTCCCTGTTCAGTAAGGCAGAGTGCAGTGATCCATTAGTAGTGTCTGCCGTGGGCACAAGTCATGGCTAGTGGCAGCACACATCTGCTTTTCCTCTGGCCAAGAAGCTATCACTTTAGGGTTGCAGAGATGGCTCAGCAGTTAAGGTACTTGTCTGCAAAGCCAGATGCACAAAGTGGCACATGAGTCTGGAGTTCATCTGCAGGGATTGGACGCTCTATTGTGCCTGTCCTCTCCCTCCCTCTCTCTCCCTTCCTCTCCCCCCCCCTCTCCGCTTGCAAATAAAATAAATAAAATATTAGAGAATCTATCACTTTCTAAAACATGCTTAGTTTTATAAGGAGAATCCTCATAGACCAATACATTGACAACTGTCCATTGTGTATTAGTACATGCTAACCATTATATTCAACACTGGCACCGAAGTGTGAAAGGAAAGTCTTTGCCCATATAATTTACAATCCATTCTGGAAAATAAATAAAATGTGCGGGAACCCCTTTGCATGTTAATCCTTTGGCATTAATTATTATAAGCACTATGGAGATTCATAATGAGCTGAATTCCACAATAAAAGAAGTAATCTTTGTGAAACATGTGACATCATTTCAAAGAAATCTGGAGGGATCAGATACAGTTTTAGAAAAAGCATGGACACATTCCTTGTATTGTTGAAGTGCTGCAGCTTCCTCCACTTATTTCACACCATGAGGAAGGATTTAATAATGGTCAATTACATCCCAGAAGAGAGAAAATATTTTTTTAGTCTCTACTAAACATATATATCTAAAAATATATCCATATTCATACCTTTAGCAATTATCTTAACTCTGCAATTGGTAATGGATTTAGTTATAATAAAAATAGAGTAAAAGCAAATAACAAAGTCTCCTATAATATCCTTTGTTTTTAATAGATGCTAACAACAACAACAACAAAAAGAAATACAATACAATGTAAAGTGCCTACTGGCTTCCTGAAGGAGATTTGACTACAATTTCCCTAGAAATAAAATGAAAAGAAGATTGCGCTTTCAAAATAATCTGGGGATCAAGAAGCTGGAAGTAGGGGCGTGTGGCTTGTACATGAAACAAAACTGGCTGAGTTGATAATAGATGGAGCTAGATTTTATAATAGTCTTTGCACTTTTGTGTCCATTTAAAATGATCCATTTAGCACATTTTTTAACTCATTAAAAATGCGAGAGCATGGCTGAAGAGATGGCTTAGCGCTTAAGTCACTTGCCTGCAAAGCCTAAGGACCCAGGTTCGATTCTCCAGGTCCCATGTAAGCCAGATGTACATGGTGGCACATGCGTCTGGAGTTCATTTGCAGTGGCTAGAGGTCCTGGCACACCCATTCTCTCTGTCTCTTTCTCTCCCTTGGTCTATCTCAAAATAAATAATAAAATAAAATGGTTTTTTTAAATGCGAGACCAGTTTAAAGGTTCAGACACAGAGGGGGTTATTGGATGCTGCTATAGAGCAAAGAGATGAAAATATTCAAAGCTAAGTGAAGGAAGAAGGGAGTGAATGTCCAGATCACAAGGTACAGAACTTGTACAAATTAGGACACAGAAAAATCAGGGCTGAGTTGCTACCTTTTATTTCACTCCCATCGCTGACTGTCTCATGGGTGTAAATTTATCATTGATTTGGTCTAACATCTTTGGACGCTGTAATTTCTCATCTGTTTCCTGCTGCAAACCCACCGGCTATGCCTGTATCCAGGTTTGCATCACAGTGGTGGTAAGACATTAATCTCTGAAACTCTCCCCAGCCGTTGGCCTGGCTGATGTATGCCATCCAGTTAGTTCCCCAGCAGGCTCCTGGCTCGTCTCCTCCTCACACTCTCCTGGCACCACTAATAACTTGTCACTCTGGAGATGGGGCTGCTGTGGCACTCCTTGGGTGGCATTCAATGTCCTGTTCTTATTTGCTCTCACTTCCTTGACTCAAAGAGGGATTTGTCACCCAAGCATCTCCTGTAACTTCATTACAATAAACTTTGGGTTTAAAGCAAAAGCACCCATCTTGTTTTGTTTTGTTTTTTCCTAAATGTGTCCTTCACAGGTTCTCTACAGAACACTGTGTACTAGCTGCTAAGTGCTCACTAATTATGATATTTATTAGTAAGATTGTTGTGCCTTTATGTCTTGCATAAAAGCTCAATTTCTTGGTTCTGGTCATGTCTCATTTTCTTGAACTTGTACTTTGCTGTAATTCAGCAATAAAAAGGAGACTTAATTGTGTGCCACCTGCTGGTTAAACCTCAAAGTAGAAAATGATGTATGACATACTGACTGAGATTTCAGTCTGAAAATGAGGATCAAGAAAGATGTAAGTTATAGGACTGGAGAGATGACTTTTCAGCTAAGGCGTTTGCCTGCAAACCCTAATGATCCAGGTTCGATTCCCCAGGACCCATATACATCAGATGCGCAAGGTAGCACATGCACCTGGAGTTCATTTGCAGTGGCTAGACACCCTGGCATGTCCATTTTCTATCTATCTGCCTCTTTCTTTCTTTCCCTTTCTTAAATAATAAAAATCAAAAAAAATTTTTTAAATAATGTAAGTTGTGGAGGGTCACTTCTCACTGCTTCCTCACCACTACCACCACGAAAAGACAGAAGGAAGGAAGGGAGGGGAAAGGGAAAGAAAAGGAAGAAAGAAATTTGTTATTTAGTGTGTATTACCTCTGTTATTAAACATAGGGGTAGCTTGTATGTTTAAAAGATGACTGAATTTAAAGAAATCAAGAAATGAAGACCTTCTTTTCCAGCAAAAAAGGTCGCATGGCTATGAGTCCAAAAAGGCAAAAATGACAGGGTAAGTATAAGTGGACAGTGAGGAGTAGGAAAAAGCAATTCAATTTGATAAAAGTGAGACTCAAGATGTGCTTGTATTCTATAGTCACCTCCAGCCTTCTAGAGGAAGGAAGTTAGGCCCTCCAGGGAGATGACCGAGAAAGAGCACCCAAACGAAAAAGGAAAACAGTTTCCCAAAGGAAGGCTTTTGATGAAGTTCAGACTGGCACCGGAAACCATGAGGCCAACAAGCCCGGGGGCAGGTGGGGGTGGAATTGGACAATTCTCAGTGACTAAGCTAGAGAACCTCAACTTTCTCCCGTGACCCTATAGAGACCTGTAGACAGCACATACGTGACATCGCGCATGATATCTGTCCACGGTGTCCGTACAACATGCAGTCTCCTCAACACTTGCAGAAACTTCCTTTCTGATGCTCATTAAATGAGAAAGGTGACAAGTGACAAGAAAGTGGGGAGGGACGAATGAGATTTGAAACAATCGTAAGTGGCTGCCTTTCTAAACTGTGTGTTGTGCTGTTGTGCCCCTTTCTCCGCTTTAGTCGTCTCAACTGAAGTTTTTCAGGGGATTACCAAAACACAGAATGCCCCCCCCCCAAAGACTCTGTGTGCATCTCAAGGGTCTTTTTCCCTAATAAGAAACAAAAAAATCATGATGTCAAAACAATGCTCAGGTGCAGCCAAGAACTGAGAAAATCACAGACTAGAGAAGACTTTTTGCTTTTTAAGATGTGGAAGCCTTTGTGTGGGCCCACCCCTTCCCCCCCCCCCCCCCCGCTCCCAAGATGAATTTCTGCTCTTGCTACAAACTGCTGAGTGTTGTGTATTTTTTTTTTTTTTTGATCATAGAAAACTTCTCTTAGGTGTCGAGAGACGTGGAAGCCTTATTACAACCTGTTTGTCATTTTCACTGTCCAACTTTCACTAAAAAAGAAGGCCAAGATTACATCAGGGCCTGGGATGGGTGCAAATTGGTATCATGCTTTTTTATGGACTGCGTTTGGTCAACATGTATCATTAATCTCTCCTGCCTGTTTGGTAGCGGTAAATGATGGAACACTTTATCAGTTCTTTTTTTTTCAATTAGATTGATGTATGTGCATTCCTGGAATTTTAAAGGTCATTAATTTTCACATTAGTCTCTTAGGTTGGTAGCACCCAGATGGATATATTGATGATTTGGTCTTTTTCATTGATTCTATATCATTTTTATCACTTGGACTCATGAGTGACATTGCCCCCTAGCCCCCCACACAATGAGTGAAAGAGAAGGGATGAATATTTACAGAATGAGGAACCTAGATTGTGTCCTTTCTAGAGAATTTTAATGACCCTGGATGGAAACGATTACAAAATGTATTTAGTGATACACTTTAAAGTGCCTTTGGCGTGCGCTGGTCTTTCTCCTGAGCTTGGGGAATATCAGCAACATCTAATAATTTTAGACTTTGACCTTCCTTTGGCATTGATGCTTTGGTATAATTAAGGACTTTCCTGAAGTTATTTTCAAAGTATTTCATTGAGGAACTAATTTTCCCTAGTCATCAGGACTTATATTTATTGCAGCACCATTCGGGTATCATCCCATGTTTAACAATGTGACATTGCAAAGAAAATCCAGAATTCCACTTCATCCATCCATAGAACAAATCGCACCTATATTGTTTGAGCCACAGCGTGCCTAATGTAACGATAGTGAAGCAAAGCTTAATCACCAGGAGTTGCGGATTTCATCGAGTACTTTAGAATCATTAGAAATAGCTAAACCATCTGCTAAAATAAAGAACTCTACCAGACAAAGCCAGTGAATATTTTACCAAAGGGGGGGGGTGCAGTTTGCATCTTCTAACAAAGTCTGTTCAGGTCAGTCAAGAAAGTACGAAACTCCTTAGGTCAATGTTAAAAATGAATTACGGTATTGATAAATGTATAACATTTTAAAAACATAGGATTGTTATATGTGTGTGTAGTGAGTGTGTGTGTGTATGCATTTTATATGTATGTGAGCACACATATGTATGGGGGGTGCAAGTCTGTGTGAAGGCCAGAGGTCAATATTGGGTAGTTTCATCAATGGGTTGTCTTATTTTTGGAGACAGGTCTCGCACACTTGTGTAGACAACTCAGATCACAGATTTGGGTAGATTAGCCAGCCAGCACACCCCAAGGATCCTCATCTCTGGCCCCCCAGTTCTGAGATTATTGACATGATTGTCCACAGCTGCATATTAAAGGGATTTGCCCTACAACCTCCTTCCTCCTCCCTGTTTGTTCAGCTTCTTCAGGAACTAATCCTTGTGACCTCAGCTCTAGCCAGAGCAAACCTGGAGGTGAAAGAGCAAGGTCACACGTCTCAGCCAGAGCCCCCTTACCCAGGAGCCCCCCCCCAAAGACCCTATAGAACTGGGTAGGACCAGCTTGAGACCTGAGGAAGGCATTTGGTGCATGGATTGACAGTGCTCACATTACTTTGGAACTTGCTGGAAATGCAAAATCTCGGGTCCTACCCCAGCACTACTGTCTTAGCCCATCCTATGCTGCTGTAACAGAATATCACAAAATGAGGAATTTATAATGAATGAAGTTGATTTGGAAGCTTTGAAGTCTAATGCCAAGGGGCCAGCATCCACTTCTACATGATCCCCTAGTGGAAGGAGACAGGAGAAGGGAAATGAAGGCAGACGGGAGGTAAACTTACCATTTTGTCAGGATCCCGCTCCAGCCATAATTAATCCACTCACTATAATGGCACGAACCCATTCATGAGAATATGCCTTTATGAGTTGATATCTCCTAGAAGCCCTGCCATCAACAGTGTTGCACTGGGGACTAGGCTTAAAACATGTGAGCTTTGGGGGGCTCATTCAAACCATGTCACCTCCTGGAACAAAACCTGCACCTGATGAATGCATGAACACACGCGCGCGCGCGCACACACACACACACACACACACAAAAACCAAGGGCAACAGAAGTCAGTGAAGACAGAGAAGGACTGCAAACCTAGCAATTGGCCCCTAGTGTGTTCACTCCATTTCATTTTGGATTCCAGCCAGGCATCGTGACTCACACTTTCAATCCCAGCACTCAAGACACAGAGGTAGGAAGATCGCTGTGAGTTCGAGGCCACCCTGAGACTACATGGTGCATTCCAGGTCAGCCTGGGCTAGAGCAAGACCCTGCCTCAAAAAAAAAACAAACAAACAAACAAAAAAAAAAAAACCTCTTTTTTGATTTCATATGTTAACCTTGAAGTTTTGAAGTTTCCTTCCAACTCTGATGGAAGTTGTGGAAAATAGTCAAGAAAGAGCAGATAGGGCAGAAGGTGGGCCCTGAGAGGAAGCTTCACTTCCTCAGGTGGTCAGCAGAGTCCAGCTAGGACATACACTTGCTTCGCCATGTGGTGTGTACTACACTCTGAAAAATGTACTGGGAAGACTGGTGAGGACTTCGAAAGACAAATGGAATGTCAGAGTTTGTTTTTTTTTTTTTCTCCCCACCCCCCCCAGAGGCCTAGGATGTATTAAGGAGGACATATAGTGAAAGAATGATTTAGAACAAACCATCCTTCCACAACAAGCCAGGAAGAGCAGCAACAGGGGCACCAGGCAGGGCAGCGTGGTCCATGCCAAGAGTGATCCATCGACTCCTGTCCTCTCCCCTCCACCACCGCCGCCTTCAAGGTGCAGATCAGTTACCACGTCCTCCAGGAAGTCTTCCCACTGACATGACACACACCCAGAGACACATCCTACGTGATGAGCTGACTCCCAGCCTCATCCATTAGAAACTTGTGGGTTGAGATGGCTCCTGGCAGGCTCTGGGGTTATTCCACCCCGACAAAGCATTCCGGGGCAAGGATGTTGATGACTCACGGAGCAACTCATTACAGATGGAGGAGATGGAATTGTTATGAAAGAAAGCTCTTCCCTAGTCCCAGGCACATCTCTCTCTCTCTCTCTCTCCTCTCTCTCTCTCTGTCTTCCTTTGTGTCAGTCACACAGTAAAAAGCACAGGGATGGCACAGCTATCTGCCTTTCATCCATTTCTCTTTCACAGATTCTGTTGAGTCGGCAGGTTAAAAGTGTTTCAGGCTTTCTTTTCTGATCTGAAAGAACTCGAGCATTCTCCCAGCTAGAGGAGCTCATTTAAACAGCGTTCCTTTCTGGCATACACCTACTCTGAGAGTTCAGGTAGGCCCTTAACTAGTATGTTCTCTTTTTAGTTGAAATGCAGATAGATGAGTTTATGAGTTTATCGCTCCTGCTATCATGCCAGGCTACAAAGAAATTCAAACAAGAATTCCAGGGGTGGCCTGAATGAAAAAAAAAAAAAAAAAAATCAACATAAAATGCAGAAGATTAGATGCATGCAAAAGGCACTTTAGAGACAAAAACTTTGCTGGGTGGGAAAGCACACACAACAAGGAACCAACTGACTGTGCCCTGATCAATGTCATTGACATATGTACAGAAGAGCAAGCCTGTTCATCTGAGCAGATGGTTAGGTCAGATCTTCCCATGAAACAAGAGTCATCCACACCTGTTAGTTTAGTTGTGTTTGTCTTCCACACTGCCTGTGAACAAAGCACTCATGTCCTGCTGCCTGTGTCAGCCCTTTCCTTAGAAGTAGCTAGCGCCTGACTGCTCTCTCCCTCCATTTCCTTCACAAAGAATTCCGAGAAGTACACCAAACTTAGTCTCTAGATCTGCATACCCATGAGCAGAGAGACCCATAGGCAGAGGGACTGCAGCAGGGCAGGACCAGCGGGGAGGCCAGCCAGCTGCACTGGCCTTGGAGACACCAGCCCCTGCTACCGCTGAGTCCTTCTGGTCCACCAGCAGCTTCCAAGTCACTGAGAAGTATCCAGTCAAATTAGCGCCACTGTATGAAGTGTCAAGAACAGCGGTAAATGCTGCATAGGCACAACTTCATTCCATTGCTCCGACAATCTCGGCAAGCAGAATCGTCATTTCCATTTTCCCCATGGAGAAACTAAGGCAAAACCAAGATGCTGACGGCTTAATCAGAGACCTTCAACAGAGCGGTGGGTTGTGATCAAAAAAGCCTCCGTACGTGTGACCAAGGTACACTCTTCTCACCACTAAATACACATGTCAAGTGAAAGTCCATATAGTCCAGCTATTGCAGAGAAAAGTGACAAGTGGATCCTGTATAGAAAGGCAGATCCGTCTAGCCAAACATCAGGTGCTGTGTCACATGCCTGTAACCTAACATTCAGGAAGTAGAGCTTCAGGGGGACCCAGACAGAGTTCAAGGCCATCCTCACCTACAGACTTGGTGCCCTGTTTTCTTCTTGTTTAGTGTCTTCACTTGTCCCCATCAAGTTCCGAGTTCTCTTCTTGCCTTTGTATTTATCACTAATGTTAGTATAGGAGAACTTCCATTCATTCCAGAAATATTTGCAGATTACTTTCTTGCTCCAAAGATTGTAAAGGATTTAGGAATGGCACCGAGCCAGTCTGTGTCTACAAAATGGATTATTTAAGAGTCTCCACAATGTAACATGAAGCCCTGGCACTTCATCTTTTTACTCTTCTGCCAGGGTTGGGGGTGATTGCCCTCACCGCTGCAAAGTGGCTATTGCTGCTTCAGGTAGCCAGACACATGCACCACTTAGTGCATCTGGATTATATGGGTGCTGGGGAATTGAACTGAGGCCATCAGGCTTTGCAAGCAAGTGCCTTTAACCACTGAGCAATCTGTCCAACCCAGTTATGAACCTTTTGCAAGAAGTCTAAATGATATACTGTGAAGGCAGGATCAGATCATACCCTTCCACAAGAACATGGCAGAGGCTGGGCTGAGAGGAAGAAGCACCACGTACAGAGAAACAAGTTGAAGGGTCATGATTGTGGTTGAGACATAGTATGATCTTTAACCTCAGAGCCATCTCCCCAGCCCCTTCATGGCATTTTTAAGTGGAAGGTATTTGTACATGCTTAAATGCTGAAGCAAAAAAAAAATAAATAAATAACTGAACACATGCTCCTAGAGAGGATGAGTGGGATGTAACATCAGCCCAAGACACATTCTTGGGAGGCCGTCTCAGGACATCCATGTCCTCTGTGAAATGTGAGCAAATTCATCGGCTGAGGGGTCTCAGCCCAGAGCTGGGCACACAGTGCTCCCTTGGTGGCTCTGTGATTTAGTTCCTAGTAGAAATATATGAGATTTGGATTTGCAAAGAGCATAACAGGCCTGGAGGTGAGGGTAAAATTGGGCCTGTCACAGGTGCCCTGAATTCCCATGGATCCTGGCATCCAACCCTCAAGAGCCTGATTTCTCTAGCTCAGCCTGGACATGGGCAGCTTAAAAGTCCACCTGATTCTCATTGCAGGCAGGGATGAGATCACTGAGGTACAGATGCCATTGAAAGATGTTCAGAGCCCAAAGCTGACTTTTAATGGACCAGCAGGAGAGATCTTGGGGAAGGAAGTTTTCCTTATAATTATGTGAAATAATACTTCATCACAATTTATCTCTCCTCTGTTGCTACCAAGTTATCAAAGCAAAAAAAAAAAAAAAGAGAGAGAGAATAATAATAGAATGAGAGTAATAATAAAATACTTTATAGGATACCAGATATTGGCTATTAAAGTTGCCCTTCTCTGTGCCTGACCACATGGCTGCTGAAGTCCATATAAAAAGGTAACAGAAATAAATTTCTAGTGCCAATTACCAGCCAAGCAATGGATTTGGCTCTTTCATATACTAACTCATCAACTCAGAACATCCTATTTTATAAATATCTAACCTAATATTCAAAAAGTAGTTTCGTTTTGGGAGTGAAGAGTATCCAGCGTTACAAGGCTTGGGAAGTTTGGCTACCAATACAAATCTCTCTCCGTGGGTAACTAAGTCTCCAAAGGGAATCAGGGTGCAAATGTGACTCCCATATGAAGATATATGTATTTAAAATAAATGCACTCATTTGACACCTGCTATGCCATTAACTCTCTGTTGACTTATTCTACAATGACCTTTGTCCTTTGTCATAACACCAACTGATTAAAAGGCAAGAGAATAAAAACAATAAAAGGAAAGAAAAGGTTTTATACCCCTTTTACTCTGCTTTCAATCAACTTGTCTTTCCTACCCCAAGAACATGGTTAGCCACGCCAGACAGAAGCAGAGAAAATGGCTCTTCCCTTGTGGTTTAACTACAATGTCAAAATAATAAATACGTTACTCACAGCATCACTTGGACTTGGGACATCTCAGTTATAGCCTGTGGGAGTACAGAAACATCATTCCAATGTCACTGTGGAAGAGTTGTGGCTCTTAGCTAAAAAAAGATTCCTACTTTTCCCTGGCCTTTTAACTTATGTTCAGCCAGAGTTCCAGAAAGTATGGAGCCTTGTCTGAGAAGAACCCTACAGGACATCTCTTAAAATATATAGCTTGGGGCTGGAGATATGGCTTGGTGGTTAAGGCACTTGCCAGGAAAGCCAAAGGACCTAGCTTTGATTGCCCGGTACCCACATAAAGCCTGATGCAAAAGGTAGTGCATGCATCTGAAGTTTATTTGCAATGATTTGAGGCCTTGGCATGCCCATTCTATATCTGCATCTCTTCCTCTGTCTCTCTTTCTCTCAAATAAATAAGTAAATTTTTTTAAAAAAGAAATATATAGCTTGTCATTGAGCTATTAAAAATGCATCAGGCAGGGCTGGGGAGATGGCTTGGCAGTTAAGGTGCTTGCCTGAAAAGCTTAAGGACCCATGTTTGACTCCCCAGATCCCATGTAAGTCAGACAGATGCACAAGGTAATGCATAAATAAGGTCACACATACACACAAGGTGGTGCACTGTCTGGAATTTGATTACAGTGGCTGGAAGCCCTGGCACACCAATTCCCCCCCCCCCTCTCTCACTCATTCCCTCTCGCTCTCACTCTCATAAAAACAGGCCAGTCTTTTTGGCTTGCCTCAAAAAAGAAATGCATCAGAGCCAGGCATGATGGCACACACTTTTAATCCCACACACAGGAAGCAGAGCTAAGAGGATCACCATGAATTTGAGGCCACCCTGAGACTATATAGTGAATTCCAGGACAGTCTAGGCTACACTGAAACCCTACCATGGGGGGGGGGGAAGCACCAGGCAATCTAGAATATGTTTATATTAATAAAAACACAAATAGGAGACGAGGAGGCATAGCTATTCACTCTGACCACATGCCCACAATGGTGTCATTAGTGGAGTGTACAAGTATGTCACTGTCATTGGAAATTTAATCTGTATTGTCACCTCTGTGGTTTGTCCTGGCAACCTGTCATTGTCCTCAAGACCTCCATCAATAGTCACATGCACCTGATGAGAAGACCGGCAGAGACAAAGAGCTCAGCCATGGGGCTCCCATATGCGTTGGTCCAGCATCTTCCAGAAAGGGGCATAGAATCCTCCCTCTCTGCTCCTTGATAATTTGACAATGGATCAAACACACTGGGGGCAAAGCAAGGCTTTTATTACTTTCTGTGCTTGCCTAATTTATTTGCTAAATGGCGGAAAAAAAGAAACAACTGGGAGCAGATATGTTTCTGTTACCAAGGCATTCACTTCACATGTTGCATCTCCCCAGCGTGTTTGCAGTCTTTAGTCCCAGACGAAATGGGTGAAAACATGATCTGCAGGGTCATGAATCCTGGGCAGTGGTGGTTGCTTCCCCCTTGCCCCTATGCCTTTGCTCTGCACACAGGATCCCAAGACCTCTGGCCCTTTTAGTCAGTGTATATTTAGTGTTGAAAATATGCATGTGCTGAGGTGGTATTGTGGGCACTCATGAGGCACAGAGGACTGTTCGTTCCTGTCCTCAAAGAACTCGAGTCTAGCAGGAGAGACGGGAAAACAGACCATGTGAAAAGCAAGTGTAGAGAAAAGCAAGGAGTCGCTGGAGTCCAGAGGAAGGATTGTTACAGACAAGGACATATAAGAAAAGACCAACCGCATATGTCAGAGGTTACTTAATTTGTGTTACGTATGAGTTCGTAGCTGCATTTGTATCAACACATACCATCAATATAGACGATCAGTATGATCATTTGTTGTGTTGCTATAATTCCCCACAATGCTGAAGAACATACCAGCTGTCTTTAGACAATAGTGATTTTACACTCTTGCCCTTTTTAAGCATCCCAAATATAATTTTTAGTTATATTGGCATTGTATTTGTCAGCCTTTTATTGCTAAACTGAAAGACCTGACATCCGCTACTTATAAAAAAAAAAGAGCTTTAACAGTTCATAGTTTTGAGAATAATAATGTCATCTAATATATCAGACACTGGCTATTAAAACTGCTAACTATGGAGCTTTAAAGATGGCTCATCAGTTAAGAGTCTTCCTGTGAAAAATAAGGGCCTAAGGACCCCTGAAAAGTACCTCATTTCTGTTCCCCAGCACCCATGTACACACGCATGTCTGGGATTCCAGGAATTGTGGGGAGCACAGACCAGACAGACTGGGCTCTGTGAGCTCCAGAATCAGTGACTCTGTCACAAGGAAAGACG
Source organism: Orientallactaga sibirica (assembly GCA_036365145.1). Lineage (NCBI taxonomy): Eukaryota > Metazoa > Chordata > Mammalia > Rodentia > Dipodidae > Orientallactaga > Orientallactaga sibirica. The sequence goes on along the minus strand of JAEOAD010001748.1, from coordinate 5,357,818 downwards.
TAAATGAGCAACAGAGGAGAGTCAGCATTCTCCTCTGGCCTCTACACATGCTAAAAAAAAAAATCGCCTAAAAACATGGCCATGGGCAGAACAAGTGAAGAAGAAGTGGATATAACTTCCACTGAGTATCCATCACAAGCCAAGGAAGTTTCACAGGTTTGAGACCATGTCTGTTCTAGACAGGTCCTATGGCCAATCAGGATGGCACTGATGCAGACATTAATGAGAGCAAGTAGATCGCACCTCAAGAAAGGAATCAGAGTGAGCTGGGCGGGGACAGGCTTGCTTCATTTATAACAACTCTTTCTCAGGATATTGGGAGAGTGGGTTACATAAGAACTACCTTATGCCCCAAGGGCCTATGGATCTTCCACTAGGCCCACCATTAAAGAATCCATCCCATCATAATATTGCTTCTCCAAATGATGACACAACCTGGGCTGAAACAATAAAAATTCACCAACTTTGCATAAAAATATAGTACCACAGGCTCATCATATGTACCAGTAAAAAAAAAAAAAATGGAAATGCATTTTCAGCTATAGCAAAGACAGGAGCTGGGGATTTCAAGTGCGTTGGGATTTTCATTCGTCTTCAATGGCTTTGTCATTCCACAGACAGGAAGTGTTAAGTGTGTGCCATATTCTTTTTTAATCCCAATGGTGTGTCAAAATAATTGTTTTGTTAGTTTTATTAAGTTTTGACAGCAATATTTCTTCACTTCTTAATTCAAAAATAAATTAAGAAAAAGTAATATGATCAAAGTTTATTATACACAGAGTATATATCATATATGTCATAATGAAACCCATTACTCGTATTATTAATATGTGTCCATGAAAAATAGTTGTTTACAAATTTAAAAAATTGTTAGAAAGCCTCTTTCATCTCAACAACAGTTGAGACCAGAAAAAGCCCAGGCCAAGTCTTCTTCACTGAGGTGTTTGTAAGGAGGAAGTGGTGATAATTTTGGAGGAGGAAAGAAAGAAAGAAAGAAAGAAAGAAAGAAAGAAAGAAAGAAAGAAAGAAAGAAAGAAAGAGGGAGGGAGGGAGGGGAGGGAGGGAAGGAAGGAAGGAAGAAAGAGGGGAAAGAAGGAAGGAAGGAAGGAAGGAAGGAAGGAAGGAAGGAAGGAAGGAAGGAAGGAAGGAAGGAAGGGGGGACAGAAGAAAGAAAGAAAGAAAGAAAGAAAGAAAGAAAGAAAGAAAGAAAGAAAGAAAGAAAGAAAGGAAGAAAGGAAAGGGAAAGGAAAGGAAAGGAAAGGAAAGGAAAGGAAAGGAAAGGAAAGGAAAGGAAAGGAAAGAAAGCAGGCAAGCAGGAAGGAGTTGTTAGATCAAAAAATGTTATTTTGGGCTTAGCGATTAGGGCATTTGCCTGCAAAGCCAAAGGATCCTGGTTCGATTCTCCAGGACCCACGTAAGCCAGATGCATGAGGGGCGCATACATCTGGAGTTCGTTTGCAGTGGCTGGAGGCCCTGGCATGTCCATTCTCTGTCTGCCTCTCTTCTCTCTCTCTCTCTCTCTCTCTCTCTCTTTCTCTCTGCTTGCAAATAAGTAAGTTAAAAAATAAATTTTAAAAAAATGTTATTTTACGATAGGTTTCAGGAAGTGCTGACTTCTGAAACACAGAATATGGTTTATTGTTATGGTAACAGTGGGATGGATGTAAAGATGAGATTCAAAGTTCATGGAATAAAATTGGTAAATGAATACAGCTTAATACAAATTTGAGACAAAAATACACATTTTCTGGATCAACAAAAATTTAGACTATTCCTAAGGCTTTCACATAATACATACATGTAAACAAAAGAAGATTGAAATATTGGTGTGTAATATGAATGTAACAGACACACTTTGCTAAGCAGAAACCAGAACAGGTTTATGCACACCCAGCAGCCTTTCTCCAAATAGTCGAGTGGCAATGTTTCTTTCAAGGTTCTGACCCAATTCCAACGAAGTAATTTTATTCTGGCTGCTAACAGTCCCCTGCCGAATTATTCTTTATTTCTTGTTCCACCTGAAGTGATCTTCAAGGCACACCGTGTGTGGTGTGTGTACCTCTCTAAAGGTGGCTGCTTCACAGAGATGAGTGAGGCAGTTTTGGTACGTTAAGTGTTGGGCGGGGGGAAGCACTTAGAGAGTTCCTGTACAAATGCGAGATAATGTTACTCCAAGAGCGTTCCTTTCAGCTGTGGTGCGCTGTGGCATTTTCAAAGTGAAGAAGCCTTTCCACCAGTGCAGTATATTTAGATGATATATTCAAAATGGACTTATTTCCATGAAGGCACCTGAAGATATGTGGAGAAGAAATAGGAAAGAAACAGAAATGAGGAACAGATGTAGTTAAACAGCAAACAGTGAGTGAGGCCAGTGGGGTTGCTAAGCTGCACCATCAAGCCTCGATATGGACTTGTCAATAATGGGGCATGATAGGAAATAATCACGCGAGGTATCTTTCAGCACATCTGCCAACTGAATTCCAAATGATGCTTTGTCGTTCCAAGAGAGACTTAGGGTAAGCAAATAGGCCCTGGTTAATGAATTCCGAGCTTCCTGGACTTTAGAATAAAATAGCAAATTTAGTTATTAAGATATTGTACCATTTAAAGAACAACCACAATTTTGGAAAGTCTGACACTGTGAACACGCAGTGATATGGTTCTTTTCCAAACATACATCAGCCTGATATTTCTTGAAAATTAATCCTTGGGGTTCAGGGAGATGGCTCAGCAGTTGCCCCTTAAGCATAAGAGCCTGGGAGACTGCCAGAGACTCCCTAGAACCTAAAGTAAAAGACCTTGGAAGTCAAAAGACTCGTTCCACAGGAGGATAGGGTAAGGACTGAAGGACTGTTGGGCTCACTGGTCTGAGGAGAAAGATGTAATGATTGGGCTGGGGCAATGGTCAGTCTATAAAGCCCTGCCGCATAAGCATGAAGACTTGAATTCCGATCGCCGGCATTCATGTATAACAAGTATGGTATCGTAGTGTGCTCCTCTAATCCCAGAAACAAGCAGAGACAGGTGGCTCCTTGGGGTAAGCTGGCTAGTTAGACCAGCCAAACTGGTGAGCCCTGGATTCAGTGCAATGACCCTGCCTCAGTAGAGGACAATTGTGAAGACACCCACGTTGAGGTCTGGCCTCCCACACATATGCACACCACACATGTACCTCCACATACATATGAACACACATGCGCACACTCACCCAGCACACACACATGCCAAATAAAATTTATTTTATTATAATGTATATCACATTTATTATTAATAATATCTTTTTATTGTCTTTTCCAAAGTCACTGTTGCATTTCTTCCAAAAATGTCTTCTCTTGATTTCAAGATATATGTTTGCTTTAAAAGAACAATGCTTATTATTGATCTTTAAATACCCGAAGGTGTCTTAAGGTTAATTCAGGTGTATTAGCAGAAATCACTCGGCACATCTCTCTAGAAACTAGGCAAGAATATAGATATGGGAAAGAAGAAGAAATCAATTTTGGGAGTGTTGACTCTATCATTGAATAGCAGGTATTGTGATAAGTTTTTTTTTTCTATTTCTATCATAAGTGAGACAATATTCTTCCCATTCTTTTATCTTAGAATTTTACAAGGTACACAAAGAAAACTGGAAGAAATTTTCCAGGGGACACAAAGGCCTGTTTACACTGACTATTTTATTTGGCCAACAGAATGAAGCTTGCCCACATTAAGGGACATTTCTCAAGTGTTACCATTTTTCTTACGATGTGTTCATTAGTTACAGAGGATTCTCTGTGCTTTGTCCATGGCCTTTTACACATGGTTATTTAAAAGTATCCCTTCATGTTTAAAAGCAAAGATCGAATGGTTAAAACCATGGAAAGAGAGCGCGCTCGGGATCTGGGTCAGCATTCAGCTCTGCTCCCCGGTAAGAACCTCTACCTTCGCTGAGCTTGTTTCATTTTCTTTGAATCGAGGCTACGAATTCACACCCATGCCAGCCTCTGGTGTCAGGAGGGTTGATGGGACACAGCTCCCCTAAGGTCCATGGGGAGTGGTGTGGTAAATGGTAGGTCTTCGATCACTGAGCCACATGCTTGCTTTTAATCCTCTGTCTCTGTTCCTTTCACTATTGTCCACTCCAAATGTCTGCAATCGTCTAGCATTAAGGATGAGCCCAGCTGGAAAAACATGCCCCTTATTTCAAAGTTCTGCTCTACTCACACGGCTCTCCCGGAGTGAACTGGTGGGCCTCTGACCCATTTCCCTGTGACTCATGTCTTCCTATAGGATTTTTAAAGCCTGCCTCCTTGCACCATATTTCATTGCTTTCACATTACTTATTGGCATATATTCATTGTATGTAGTGATGGGTTTCAAAGACATTTCATTCAAGTGCATCCTGTCCTTTGACCTTATTCACTCCTTTTTCTCCCTATACTGCTCTTGCGTCGGTACTGTTGATATCATGCTGTGTGTGTGTGTGTGTGTGTGTGTGTGTGTGTGTGTGTGTGTGTGTGTGTTGTGTGTGAGAGAGAGAGAGACAGTTTAGCTATATGAAATCTACAATCCACATATGAGAGAAACATTATAATTGTCATTTTGTTATGTTGGTTAATATCATGGTTCCCAGTTGCATTCATTTTCCTTCAAATGACATAATTTCTTTCTTTATGGCCAAATAAAACTCCATTGTGTATCTGTACCACAGTTTCATTACCATCTGTTGATAGACACATAGACTTCAATGTTATTTTAAGAGAAAAGCCCAGTGTTTTGGCAGCATGGCATGAATCTCTATAGTTCTCCCATCGTCTCAATTATCTCTCCCGTGTACATCTTCCCAAAGCACGTCGCCTGCATCTGCTTCCACCAGCTGCGTCCCTGAACATCACTGCCTAATCTTGTCCCTTACTTGGGATGCCCAGTTTCTTTTGGTTGTAGCAGGACACCTGGCCCTATATTTGACTGATTGCTCATAGTCATTTGATTCACTCCCTCCTAGATGGCCTGAGCCGCCCTTACAATCACACAATTTCAGAGCCAGACAGCATGTGTGCTATCTACAGGGCCAAACATTTAATTTTATAGATGAAAATCAGTGACTTCAATGTCATACACTTCAGTTTAGTGTAGGCAGTACTAGAACCTGTGCTTCATCTTTAAGCATTTACAACACAAGGGCTGGAGAGATGGCTTAGCAGTTAACGGACTTGCCTGCAAAGCCTAAGAACGGATGTTCTACTCTCCAGGTCCTACATAGCCAGATGCACAAGGGGCACACATGTCTGGAGTTCATTCACAGTGGCTGAAAGGCACTGGTATGCCCATTCTCTCTCTCTCTCTGTTGCTCTCTCCAAAAAATTAATAATAATAAAACACAAGGAAACAGGGCTGGGGGATGGCTCAGTGTGCCAGTGTGAGCTCTTGAGTTGAGATCCTCAGACACAACGTAAAAGCTGGAAGACATAGCAGGCTTCTGTAACCTTGGCACTAGATCTACAATAAAATAGTAGGCAGTTGGCTGGAAAGATGCCTTAAGGGTTAAGGCATTTGCTTGCAAAGCCAAAGGACCCCCCCCCCCATGTAAACTAGATGCACAAGGTATCGAATGCATCGGGAGTTCATTTACAGTGGCTGAAGACTCTGGCATACTCTCTCTCTCTCTGCCTTTTTCTCTTTATCTCTCAAATAAATTAAATAAAAAGTTGTTTATATTAAAGAAATGATGGTAGGCAGAGAAAAGAGGATTTCCAGGAAGCTTATGGACAATGTAGCCTGGCAAATGCAGTAGTGAACAACAAACAAGAGGCGCTGCCACGAACAAGGTGGACAGTGAGAACTGACCCCTGAGACTTGTCCTCTAACCTCCAAACACATGCCTTATAAATGCATGCCCACACTTACACATGAACACACACAAGAAAACAATTTGCTTTCAACTTCAGTTTAAAAATGGAATTTCTATTTAAACATTTTTTCTAAATGTAGAAGTTATATTAAATTACAGAATCAGAGCTGAATTTCCTCACTTTCATTTATATCTCTGTATTAAAATTCATTGCTAACAAAGAAGTTTGAATTTTTTGTATTTATTAATTATTTATTGATTAAAAAAAAGTGTGCCTATTATGCTTAGTTCTTGAATGAATAAATTATGAAGTTGAAAGGAATCTGTCGTAAGTAGACCACCATGAACAGGGATAGACCCACGGTAGGAGTTGTATTTTATACTGAAGCATAATCATCCACAAATAGAAATATTGACAGTAGACAGTGATTGAAGAAAATATGTCACATAAATGACATGATATATATATATTTTCATAAAATAATTAGGAGATATCTAACTGTATATTACTGCTCTGAAAGTAAAGGATTAAAGCTATGGATGTAGCCTGGTATTCATTAATGTAAACTGGAATTCACATCTAGAAAGAAATAGCCCCAAATATGATCTATGTATATGTGCTCAATAAGTTATAGATGTGATTTTCATGATCTACTCTTTTGGTTCCTATGTCTTACTGTGTTTTCCAAATTCTCTATAGTAAATCATAAACATTTGGACACAAAAAGAAATGTCATAGGAAAGTAATTACATCTTTCTGAACACCAGATAAATGAAAAGTTACCTTTTAAGTTGTAGCAGCTATCACCTTTTCCTTTTTCTGGTCTTATGTGCATCTGAGAGTAGAGCATAGTGCTGCCTTTTCATCATCATCAAGGTCACCTTTTAATAGTAAGATCTGGAAGATCTGATTACTAAGAGGAGAGACAGAATGAGAACGTAGAGGTCCACAACATGTACTCTGAAGACTGCTGAAGACTTCCCAGGGAGGCTTGATAGTTGATGGCCAAAGTATGGCCAGAGAAAGACATGTTTGTCCTGTCCTGATTTAAAAAAATATTTAATTAATTAATTAATGTGTTTAAGGAGAGAAAGAGGCAGAGAGAGAGAGTGGGAGATAGAGAAAGAATGGGCATACTAGGGCCGTTAGCCACTGCAAACAAACTCCAAACGCATGCGTGGGTCCTGGGGAATCAAACCTGGGTCCTTAGGCTTCGCAGGCAAATGCCTTAACTGGTCTTTCCTCCAGCGCTGTTTTGATTTTTTAAAAACAAGATTTCTCATATTATAGCTCAGGCCAGATTATAACTTTTAATCCTCCTACCTCAGTTTCCGTAGTGTTGGGATTATGGGTGTGTACCACCATGCCCAGCCAGGGAAATACAATTTTCATTTTTTGGAGCCTTCAGTGGTTCCTCTATCTCCCTCTAGTTAAACACACACACACACACACACACACTCCTACCCACATAGCTGTGACCCAGAAAGTCTCATTTGATAGATTGACAAACCCAGACAATTCACTGGTTTCATTTATGGTAGTTCTTGCCTACTCTGAATAGAGCCCACCCTGACTGGTTAAACTCCTGACAGTTTGGACAGGCTATTTCACCTCCAGGGTCTTAGTCTCCACAACCACGGAAAGGAATAATAATTCCTGCTTTACTATACGGTGGGCCAGAGGAGATGGATCTCTTTGTCCCAAAGCTACTTGCACAGCCCTAGACCCTTGGAAGTGCTGAGTCCACTTCTACTGCTTTGTTATATTGCTTTCTTTTTTACTTCCTTGTCTCTCCCTACTTCCCTCCCTTCCACTTCTCCCTACCTGAAAGGTGATCTTTATCTGCACACAGAAGATTCTGACGATAGCTTGAAACAAGAGGGATAGTTCAAAAGATAACCAAAGTCATCTTGTCATTTTCCCTGATGAGTCACAGATGACAACACGAACTTGCTACCTCCCAACATGAGAGGTATGTTTTTTTTAATGTTGTTTTTAAACTATCCAGCTTTTTTTAAATTTATTTTTTCAGATCTAGTGACCCCAAGATACAGGACATATTGTCCTTTTCTGAAATTTTCGTTTTGGTTCACACGGCACTGAGCAACAAAATAATAAAAAATAATCTATTTTTTAATAATACCAGCACACACACGGGCAGGAGAAAGGGTTCCATTGCTTACTGTATTGCCCACTAATCACTCAGTTTGAACTCAGTGGGGAATTGTGACAACACACCTGACTTTTCATTTATTTATTTTTTATTGGTTTGGGAGAGGTTTGTGATTCATTTCGTGCAGGTTGCAAGCCCTTGTACTACAGGAACAAATGGTCTCTAGGGTGATTTGCTTTATTAACTTTTAGGGCAAAGGAGGGAGAAATAGAAGAACTGCTTAACTGCAATATGTTGGCAAAAAGTTCAGATATTTGTACTTCAATGCCACTTTGAAATGTTTCAACCAGTCCTGCTTACTAGTGTCAGACACTGGTGCTACAGAAGGAGGTGGTGTGATGGAAGAGAAAGACAGTGAGAGGGGGTGGAGGGAAGAGAGGGAAGGAAGGAACCAGACAGGTACACTGTGATGGAGGAGAAAGACAGTGAGAGAGAGAGAGAACAAACAAACCAGATGACAGGTACAGTGTGATGGTAGATAAAGACAGCTAGCTGAGAGACACAGACAGAGAGAGAGAGAGAGAGAGAGAGAGAGAGAGAAACCAGATGACACATACAGGCCTGTTACTCATGTTGGGTGAATTAGTAGACTCCTGCCACGTCTGAGACTCAGCATCCATGTCCATAAAAAGAAGGGTTTGGACGTGGCTACTGTTCTCCTTTGCTAAGATTTCATGGCTTTATTAATATCGATGAAATCAAACCTTCCCAATTAAGTCAGTTAAGAAATGAAAGAAACTCACCTGTCCATGCCCATAAAATAATCAAGGCAGGCATGGTGACTCACCCTCGTCACCTCAGCACTTAAAAGGAGACGGCAGGAGAAATGCTGTGGGTTTGAGACCATGAAATGGTTACAGAGTGCATTCCAGGCCAGCCTGGCCGACAAAAACAAGCATACAAATAAAAACTTTAAAAATCCAGGAAGCTGGGAAGATGACTCAGTCAGGGTTTTCCAAGAGAGCACTGGGACCTAAGTTCCGATCTCCAGCACCCGTGGAAAAGTTGGGCATGGCAGAGCGCATTTGTGATCGCAGTATTGAAGAGGCAGAAACAGGAAAACCCCCAGTGCTTGCTGGCTAGCTAGTCTAGCTGGATGGGTGAGCTCCAGGCTCAACTAGAGACCCTGTCTCAGCAATTAAGGAAGATATCCCACACAGACGAACCTCTGGCCTCCGCACACACAGACACCTATGTGTGCAAGCATGTACCCCTGCACACACATACACATCTATCAAAAATGTATAATCAGGGATGGAGAGATGGCTTAGCGGTTAAGGTGCCTGCCTGCTAAGCCTAAGAACGCTGGTTCCAATCTCCAGCGGTTCCAATCTCCAGGTCCCACGTTTAGCCAGATACAAAGTGATGCAAGGGCGCAATGCCGCACTTGACCACAAGGGTGCCCACGAATCTGGATTTCGTTCACAGCAGCTGAGAGACTGCTGGCGTGCCCATCTCTATCTGTCTCCCTCTCCCTCTCTGTCTGTCTCTCTCTGTGTTTCTCTCCAAAAATAAATAAAATAAAATTTAAAAATAAAATAAAATTTAAATTTAAAAAATGTGTAATCATTTAGCATCACAAGCATTTGCGGGGTTACATTTAATTCTAATGGTGAGACAGAGAAAATTCTCATAATCACAGAAAAGGCTAGCAAAGCCCAATGGGAGTAAGAAGTTACCCAAGCTCACAGCGCCTGGGGTATAAGGCATGTGGCCTTGAGCCTGGTACACATCCCAGGATCATGCCTCCCTCCCCGCAGGGACACCATATTGCCCCATCCAAGGTTCTGAGGATTCTAAGGAACACAAATGTAATGCGCAAGGTTATAAAGAGTGAGAAGCTATGAGAAGGACCAATCAGATCACGAGGCCCACATGGTTGTTGCTAAGCGGTTACTAAGGAAAGCATAAGAAGACATGAATTGCAGAAGGCTGAGGTGGTATAGCTCTGGGTAATGGGCTCACCTAGCATGTACAAGGTCCCAGATTCAATCCCCAGTACCACACACACACACACAAAGAAAGCGAGAAGGAAGGAAAGAAAAAGGGAGAGAGCTAGAGAGAAAGAAAGGAAAGGATAGAGGGGGAAATGAGGAAGGGAAATAAAAATTAATTGCACTGAAAAAAAAAGAGAGAAAGTTAAGCAGGGATGAAAATGTTTTCTCTTTCAAATCTGCCTTTTAAAATCGTAAGCATTTGGAATGTAGTAGGCAAATGGAATGCCTGGGTCACCAAGCTGATATTATTTGAGCAATTTTGGAAGGTGATGGAAGCCTTGATGGAGGGAGAAGGGACAGGGATATTGGTTGAGAAGCTACTGTTTGTTTGTTTTTTAATCAAATTAATTGTTTTCCTTCTTGGAAGTCTTGTTTTCCCTATTTATAAATCAACTTGTTGGTCTAAATTAATCCACAAGATCTAAAGCCTTGTAATAGGCACCAGGGACATACAGATAAAGCCATTTCTCTCAGAAAGATCTGTACCCCTTAAATTCGGTGATTATCACCAAGGCAAAGAATGATAGATAGAGGTGAATTACTTGGACATTCCCAGCTACAAATTATATAACAGCTTATTCATACAAAGAATAAGCAATAAAAATCTAAATAAAGAGTTATGGTTGGTAGTATACACTTTGATGTCCATCAAACTCATGATTTACAAGGCCTGCTCTTTCTGGCTTATGATGTAACTGAATGCTTCAAAGATATAATATAGTGGTGAAATGATGCCTATGTGAATATATTATACCTTTATGAAATTCAATGCATCATTCTACTAAAAAGAAACTGTCTGAAAATGAGATCTGTAGATTCTAATTTCTGCATGTGCAAGGACAACTGGTGAATTATTCCCCCCCCACAATTTGCATTTTCCTTTGTGGTGTCAAGGCAAAATAAGCCTTTTTGTTTGTGCTAGTTTTAGAATTAAATTAGTTTTTTTATTTGTTCTCTCCTCTGCCTGAATTTAGTTTCAAAGTAAACAGTTATTTTCATTAAAAACCCTTTTTTTAAAAAATTTGGTTTGGCATTTTCCTTTAGTTGCTGTAATTATTCTGGGTGGCCATCCTTGTTTCATGTTTGAATTTGATAGCTTTTTACTACTTTAAATTGCATTTAATTGGTCCACTTCCCTCCTTTATTGTTTATCTCATCTTGTGGAACGGTGGATTCTCTAGACAAATCTGACCCCTGTTAGGATTTGTTCCTTGTTCGAGACATTTTTATGGACCTAAGCATGGTGCTGGGTTTACAGAGTAGAAAAAAAAAAGGTGATAACCAATTTGATGTTTACTGAATAGGAGCCGATGGCCTTTGAGAAAAATAAATGGCATTCATCACAGAGATGTTAATGGCAAACCTGTAGTTTCAAAACACAGCAAAAGGGCTGGGGAGATGGCTCAATGGTAAAGTGTTTGCCACTTAAGCCTAAGTATTCAAGTTCAATCCTCAGATCCCCCCCCCCACCTTAAAAAAAGAAGGAGGAGGAGAAGGGCAGAGCATGGTGGTGCACGCCTTTAATCCTACGCTCAGGAGACAGAGGTAGGAGGATCACCGTGAGTTTGAAGCCACCCTCAGACTACATAGTGAATTCCGAGTCAGCTTGGGCTGGAGCGAGACCCTACTGAAGAAGAAAATGAAACAAAGCTGTGGCAGGTTTCTGTGATCTCATCACACTGATGGCCATCTGGGAAGGTAGGGACAGGAGAATTTTCCAGAGGCTTAGAAGATTGCTGCCAACACAGCAAAGGATGACAACAGGAGATAAACCATGCCTCAAGGAGGTGGAAGCTGAGGACTATCTCCTGAACATTGTCCTCTGAGCTCCACACACATACTGTGGCACATGAGTGCCCACACCCACACATCACATGAACACACACATCACACACATACAAAAAGAAGAAGAGTAGGAGGAGGAAGAAAAAGAAGAATCAGAAGAAAAAGGAGAAGGAATTACTTGTTAAAACAAGCCAAAAATATCAACATTTCATTGGTGAGGGTGGAGAAATAACCTTCAATTGAAACGAAACTAGCCCTGCTTTTCAATTTCAAGCTAAAAGAACCAAAATGTTATTTCCACCTAATAAAAAAGTACAATAAGATTTCAAATTCCTACCCAAACTCTCCATCTATGTTATAACAGATCAAAAGCCACCAAGGGTCCACTTGTAGCCACTGCTAATAAAGTTTTTCAGGCAAGTGTGGTTGTACAGATGGAAGAGGAGTGATAGGGAAAGTTTTAGGACAGAGAAGAGGGCAGAAAGGTTGTTTTTCAGGACTGGGGAAATGGCTTAGTGGTTTAGGCATTTGCCTGCAAAGCCTAAGGACCCCAGTTCAATTCCCCAGGACCCACATGAGCCAGATGCACAAGGGGGCACATGCATCTGGAGTTCGTTTGCAACGGCTGGGGGCCCAGGCATGCCCATTCTCTCTCTCTGCCTCTTCCTCTCTCTCAAATAAATAAATAAAAAATTTTTAAAAGAAAAGCTGTTTTTCTTAAGTTAGTAAAAATACAAAAGTATTTAATTTTGTCCCAATACCTCACTTAACAAATGTTCATTGAAACATCTCTCAGGATCTAAATCTAGCTCTCTCTCTCATCTCTCTCATCCAAAGGGTTGCAGGACCTCATGGACTCCAAATTCATAAGTTGCACTAGACATTTATGTAAAATGACATGATATTTGCATGAAACCTACAAACATCTCCCCTTATACTTTAAATCATCTCTGAATGCCATAGAATATCCAATCCAGTGTCAGTGCTAGGTAGATAGTTGTTAAACTGTATCATTTCAGAAATACTGAGAATATAATCTATGTTTGTTGAGGAAGATTGAAATTTTAAAAAAATATATTTTTTCTATCTGTGGTTGGCTAAATGTGTATAGGTAAATACCCAATAGAAACCCATGGAAAGCCAAATATACTTTTCTAACAGTTGGAACTCAGCTGTGAACAAAACAGATGAGGTCAGTGATGGCTTGAAATATTCCCCCACAGTCTCCTGTTATGGGCATTTGTTCCCTGGTTGGTGGTACTTCTTTGAAAAGTTGTAGAACCTTTAGGAGGTGGGGCCTAACAATCAGAAATAGGTCATTAGTAGTGGCCCATTGATGACTACACTCTGTGCCTGCTTCCTGTTCTGAATTCTACTTGCTGTTGTGATGTAAGATTCCTGGTCTGCCATGATGTAAACAGCATCTGATATCTGGACCCAAAAGAAATCCTTCTTCCTTTAAGTTGTTTCTCTCTGGTCTTGGTCACAACATTATGAAAGTAACAAGTACAGGAAAAGCATCTACTGGGGAGGGTTACATAGTGATGGGAAAGGTGAAACAATAATTAATGTCCATGGATAAGTCAGTCAGAGATAAGGGGAAAAAGCAATACGAAAGGGCCAGAAATTTGTAGGATGATGGCTTAGTAGTTAAGGTGCTTGCCTGCAAAGCCAAAGGACCTAAGTTCAATTTGCCAGGACCCACGTAAGCCAGATGCATAAGGTGGCACATGCATCTGGAGTTCATTTGCAGTGGAGGCCCTGAGAGAGAGAGAGAGAGAGAGAGAGAGAGAGAGAGAGAGAGAATGGGTACCACCAGGGCCTCAGCCACTACAATTGAACTCCAGACACTTGAGCCACCTAGTGGGCATGTGCGACCTTGTGCTTGCCTCATCTTTGTGCATCTGGCTAATGTGGGATCTGGAGAGTCAAACATGGGTCCTTAGGCTTTGCAGGCAAGTGCTTTAACCACTAAGCCATCTCTCCAGCCCTATAATGTATTTTGTTAGTTGACTGTCAAAATTATAAATGCTCCGGACTTTGACCTGGCAGTTTTCACCCCTAAGACTTTATCCAACAGATTGATTTGAACATGGCATTAAATAAATCATATATACGAAGATGTTCACACCCGGTGTTTTTTGTAACAGGAACCACCTCCCCCCACGGCCCACCTATGTTGAAGAATGATAAATGAGTTAGAAGGCAGGGGTGGATCTGACTGTAAATCTTCTTATAAACTTAGATCTTCAGCAGGTAGAATGCTAAGGCTATCTTTAGAAACACTTGTCTTCCAGTCATTTCAGGACTGTTTGACTTGTATAATGTCATCTAAAGGGCTCTGATTGAGTGCTAAAAAGAGCCTTTCTAGGGCACAGATATTCCAGTGGTAGAGACAGGCCAGACTATTAAGATTAGCAGGTGTCAGCACCCAAAGGACCTTTCTTACTCCAAGCTAGTAGGTCCCAACTTTATGTCTTTCGAGCAGGATAGTGTCCTAATCAAATCTGTATTTTTAGAAGACAACCCTGCTGGCAACATCAGAGGCAAGATTAGAAAGCAGCAAAGTTAGATACCATTAAAACAAAATTAGAAATAAGAAATTTTTTTGAAAGCTAAAAAGGGCATGAACCTTCTGCCTATGTTCAAGTTCTGTGTTCTGAAGTCTGCCCTCCTTCCTGGTTATCCAGACCCTGTCTCCCTGCTGTGTTTGTAGATGCTCCCATCCCCAGGAGCTCTGATCCCTTTCCTATCAACTCCTGAAATATATTCCACCCCAGATCTCACAGGCCATTTTAATTAATCAATTTGGGAGAAAGAAAAGGAATGTGCACTCATCCTGTGGGCTGTTGTAAAAAGCAGAGCCCCTCATTGTATCACTGCCACAGACACTAATCATCCCACACACAAACATTGAAGCAATTTCTGGTGTTTTGTTGTTGTTTTTTCTCTTAATGACACAGATGCTGACAATGGAATATACCAGGTGTTATTAAAATTGCTTAGTTTGCTTCTGAGTCTTTCCTGTGCTTCCCAGCAGGCCACATGCCCTGGTTAACCAATACTAAGGTGCCATGGATGTAAGAAGGGGTGAGCTTTTCTTCAAAACAGACAGCCCAAGGAAATGTGATGGAATGCAGACAAAATGTTAGGTGAAGACTCAGCTTGTTGATTTTGTTTTCCTAAGAAATGATTAAGAACAAATTTAGATGATTTTATGACAGTCTAAAGATGATGCGTTGTCTTAATTCATATTTTTCCCCAAACATAAAAAAATGTATGCTTCACCAATGTGACTTCAAAAATATTCTAAGTTCCTTGAAAGCCACACCAAGGAGATAGTACCTAACAAGCTACAGTGACACTGTGACATGGTCACTATTATCATCCTTTTCACATCCCATGATTTTTACCTATTAAGACTGGTTAAGAACAAACAGGGGTTACATCATAAAAATTCAACTTATAAAATTTCTGTTTGACTAGAATTTTGAATATTTGTTCCTGTCAAACAAAAAGAAGGAAATAATGTGAAAAATTTTGGACAAAATTAGATTTAGGCTATTTGAATGGAATTTGCCATTTTCAAGGTTACCCCTGTCCTATAACTACTTAGGAAAGATGATCACGCATCATCTAAAAGGAAAGCTTTCTCCTCTTGTCTCCTCTACCATTTTGAAAATCTTTGTCTCTTGGGTTGATTCAACCCAGGGAAGTCACTTTTGGTTTTGTACCTTCTCTTCTCAAGAAGTACATTAAAGATCTCCATCTGGTCATGTGAAGTTGTGCTTGATAGGCATGTCCCAGAGAGCACAAACCTTTGGGAATCCCTGTAAGACAACTTATACTCCCATTGTGGTACCTAGATCAGAGGTGTCTGGCTCCCTGAGTTAACATGTTCACTGTTCATGAGTCCCCACTTAAAAATAAAAAAACAGGATTGCTTCCCTCTTCCAAAGCAACCCTTTGTCTCTCTCAACAGTCCAACCCAAGGGAAACATAGTTCCTAATCTGAGACTAGCTGGCATGCATTAGAACATGAATACTCTGTGAACCAAGAGCAAGTTTTCCTCTCTGTACCCTTAATAGCTTCATTGTAATTCTCTTAACCATAATAATGTGTGTGATGTGCAAGGAGTATATCATAAATGTTAAATTTGCAAAACATTATTTGACTAGAGTGCTAAAGATTGGAGTTCTGTCAAACAAGTACAGGGGAATCCTTTGAGTATTTTGCTCTGATTTTTTTTTATTTCTACAAAATAAGTTATATATGAATTTAAAACTTGACATAATAATGTACTTGATAAAATCAGAGTACCCTGGAATCTGGAATTTAGGTGAGGCTCAGATGGTTGGTTCTTCTGCTCATATGGTGTTGACTGGGGTCACTGTTTAGTCATACATTGGCATTAGCTGATCTAGATAGTTCAAGATGATTTCACTCATGCACCTGGCACCTTGAGAGTGGCTGGAAACTTGTGTCCTGCTGGTTCTGTCTTCTGGAATTTACTTAGCATGTGGACTCTCTAGCATGATAATCTCAGGAAAAGAGTCTTGCAAGAGACAAAACATAAGTCTGTGGTGTCTTAGGAACAGTCTGGAAACTGGTAAAGTGTTACTAATACTGAATGCTACTCATCACAGCAGTCACTGAACACACCTGGATGCATAGGCATGGTTCATAAACCCCACTTCCCAAAAGGAAGTGTCTCAAAACTGATGTAGTCATGTGTAATTAGCAAAGGGGCACATCATGAGAAAATAATGAAGTTTCATATTTCCCAGTAATGAGCCCATCCATCAAATGGCAGCCATTATCCAAATATTAACTGAACATAGAAAACAATGCCAGCTCTACACCAGAGTGTCATCCATGCACCTTCTAGTCCCTTACTATTCATAGTAATTGCTGTTAGTATGTCACCAAAATATCTTGCAAACTGACCTCTCTGCTTACATTGAGTTGAAGAGCCTTTAGAGATAGCTACGTGTGACTTAACTGGTTTCAGAAACTCACCAGCTACTGTGTTGGTGTTACAAAACTATCTTGTGTTTCCTTCATGTTGGAATGAGGGAAAGGGACTAAGCTGTCCCAAGCCAAGCTCCCCTTAACACCTAGATAGGAGGAAGGTTCTCCTTAAACTAAAAGTAGGCATGCCTGGCACATGGGAAACAAGACAAGCAAGAAGGAATGCACTGAGCTCCCCAGTGGACTGCCACTCCTCTGCCCATTAGAAGCTGGAACCTGAGGCAGAAGGAAAACTGCCATTCACTAGAAGACTTTTGAAAGATGTAGGGCTAGAAATCTTGGCCCCTCCACTAAGACTTTCTTACCTTATGATATATCTAAACTGGACCCCTAATGGAAGGTGCTATGACTGTTTAGAGTGGACTTGGAGAATCCTAGAGGAATTTTATGAAAAGCTACTTTTATTGGTTTTATTGACAGTTTGTATATATGTGCATGTTGTAGTTTCCTTCATGTTCCTGGGACAAATCACCTAACCAAAAGCAGCTGATGTGAGGAAAGGTTTTATCTGAGCTTACAGTCTTGAGGAGGAGTTTCATTAGGGCAAGGAAAGGATGGCAGAGCAGAGGGTAGACATTACTTCTTGCCATCACAGCTAGCAGAAAGCAACAAAAGAGTGAGCTGAGCTCTGGCAAGGGGGAAAATGTCTATAACATCCTTAAGTCTACCTCCAGTACATACCTACTCCAGTGAGGCTCCACATCTCAAATTGCTAGCAGGTGGGAACCAAGCATTCAACATACACACGTTTCTGGATGACATCTGATTCAAAACACCACAACTCATAATGTATTTTGATCATAGTCCCTTACCATCACTCTCCTCCCTTCCCCCCCATGCCTCTTCCACTGAAACCCTTCTTCCCTCCATCCAGACCCTCTTCAATTTTGATCTCATTTCATTCTCTTTTGCCTTCCTTCATCAACCAAGATGACATTAGAGTGGACCCAATATTGCACCAGTAGTATCTGCTGCTAGGAGGACATGAATGCAATGTCCACCTCATGTCTAGAATATAATGTTCCAAAGCATTCCTCCCATCCTCTTACTCATATATTTTCCCTCTACCCCTTCTGCAATATTACCTGAACTTTGGCAGCTGTGACAGGGATCTCTCACTTAATTCTGTCCATTGAACTGACAGTACTTCTCTATATATTGTTGAGTTTTGAATCTCCTTAGTAGTCACAGCCATCTGCAAAAAGAAGTTTCTCTGATCAAAAGGAAAAGCAGTACTTCTCTATGAGCCCCTTTTCATGTCATGCATATTTACAACAAAAAGGAAAATTGGGGACAAGGATTATTACAACACATCCATATATGTATTCTTTTTTGGCATATATGTATTCTTGATTTCAAAATATTTATATGTGTAGACATATAAACTATTAGCCCAGTGTTCTTTTGCTTTTTTTTTCACAAAAAAACTTTGTATTTGGAAAAATATAAACCATTCAAACCACATTGCCTGTCAATCATCCTTCCTTTCTTATCAAAAATCCCTGTGGATGACTATAATCAGTGCATACTTTATCTAAATGTACCTATTTAGATGTTTCACATGGAATTATATTTCAGCTTTTCCAGGAATGGGAACATTTTTGGATATTCAATGAAAGAAACAGTGTTTCAATTTATTTGTGTATATTTGTACTATTTAATGATTTATCTGAAAATATTTTGACTCATAAGAATCAAGAGTCTTGAAAATGAAGATGATAGCAATGAATGATACCCATAAATCTAGTCTCAAATTTTAAGTGTATAATACTACTGTTTACATGTTAGAGTGGTTCTGACATTACAAGTTTATGTACATTGGATATTTAGTCTTTCATTAGAGATTTATTTTAACTTTATTTGGCTAAGAAGTTTTGTAGACATTGTTAATTTGTATCAAAAGGTTGCTTACATGGCTGGAGAGATGGCTTAATGGTTAAGGCGCTTGCCTGCCAAGTCAGTGAACCCAAGTTCGATTCTCTAGGACCCACATAAGCCAAATGCACAAGGTGGCCCATGTGTCTGGAGTTTATTTGCAGCAGCCAAAGATCCTGCTATGCCCATTTTCTGTCTATCTGCCTCTTTCTCACACACTCTCTCAAATAATTAAAAATCTAAAAATTTTTTTAATTTGCTTATAGCTTATACCACTATCCAACAAAAAATAAATAAGCATATCATGACTAATGTTCCAGGTTTTTTTGTTTTATTTTATTTTTGTTTTGTTTGTTTGTTTTCTGAGGTAGTGTCTCACTCTAGCTCAGGCTGACCTGGAATTCACTATGTAGTCTCAGGGTGGCCTTGAACTCATGGCAATCCTCCTACCTCTGCCTCTCGAGTGCTGGGATTAAAGGCATGTGCCAACACACCCAGCTATGTTCCAATTTTTTTAATAGAGATATATTTACATCAAACAGTTATTTGATACTAATTAGTATAATAAAGCAAATGGATTGTCATTAGGAATGGAACTAGAAGGGATATAAGGCTATTTGTTTCTGTTTCAGCATGGTGGTCACCAAGAGTTTGCACAGCCACATTGAGAGAGAAAGAGAGAGACAGAGAGAAAGAGAGAGTCATCAGGAAGACTTTAAAGAAATATTGTGTCTGTGGGGGGTAGTATGTGTATGCATGTTTGTATGTGTGGGTGCACATGTATGTATTATTGTGTTGGAAGCCAGAGGACAATATCAGGTGTCATCCTACAGTATGCCAGCCACCCCTTTGTGAGATAGAGTCCCTCATGTCCCACAGTTCACCATTTAAGCTAGACTGGCTAGATTACATACCATCATGCCCTGCCTTTACGTGGGTACTGGAATTGAACTCAGGTCTTCATTTTTGTGCAGTTAGCACTTTACTAATTGAGCTAAACTCCTCAGCCCAACCATGAATACTTTAATTATTGTTTTGGGAGATGGTTTTGCAGGACTAAGAACATTCAGGGCTAGTGCTGTGGTCATGACAGACCATGGAACCAAAGGATTAAAGTCACCAGAGAAAGTTCCCGATACAAATCCAATGACCTCTTGCCCTCCCTAGAGATGGGATGGTCTGTTGAGAAAAAAAAAAAAGTTCGATTTAATTAAGAATTATGGGGCTGGAGGGATGGCTTCAGAGTTAAACTGCTTGCATGCAAAGCCAAAGGACTCAGGTTCAATTCCCCAGGACCCACATAAGCCAGCTGCACAAGGTGTTACATTTACTGTGGCTGGAGGCCCTGGTGCACCCATTATCTCTGTCTCTGTTTCCACCCACCCCCTCTATCTCACTTTCTCTCAAATAAATAAATATTTTTTAAAAGTTAAAAAAGAATTTTGAAAACTTTTGTACTCTATATTGTCTTTAGAATCCAATCCAGAAAACTCCCTCTTCTTGCTTTCTGACTTTCATTACAAGAGTTATTACTTCACAACTCAGCCTATTCATGTTGGATACCTGCATTGTGATAGACCAGTGATGTATACACATCCATAGAGCAAACACCCAGTTAAATATCCCATAGCTCTCAGCTTCTGTGATTATATTTGTGGAACATCTCCATGGTACCAATCCTTTTTTTGGTATAAGGGTTTCCTGATTCTGTTAGGAGTACATCTGTCTAGAGGAACTTGTTCATTCATAATTAATCTTCACTGGACAAACCTGCTGTGGAGTTTTGTAATGAAGAGTATTATTTTCAATGCGCACACAAAATTAATGTAAAGATAAAAAAGAAGTGGTCTAGCTTTCCAGGCATTTAGCTGCCCCTCAAAACCTTACAGGGGAAAAACATGTTTCATATTAAATACTACTGTCCAAGCAAAGTGTAGCCTCTGTAGTCAACAGTACCAGACAGTTAGGGCATTAAGGGCTACAGAATTAACTGTTTGCATTAGAAGAGTCTTGATATACATGGATAGGGCTGTGTTATCTAAGTTGTTTTCTAGGGGAAAAAATGGCAGGGCTTCTTTATGAAACATTCATGCATATGTTTTTGTGGTTACTTGCAACTATGAGACTCTGTGGATGGAATGTGGAGATGGGTGACACAGTGGAAGTTTGCTGCCCCGGCTCAGCTCTGAAGAGTTAACACTTTATCATTCCTCAGGGAGTTCACTGGGGGCTCATTTATGAGGTCTGGCAGAAAAACACCAGTGGATGGCTGTAAGAGCTGATGCTGTTTACACAGCCTGGGGCTCTTTAAAAATATGAGTCTCTACTTCCCAGACAGCCCTGTATCCCTCATATATATATATAAAAAAAAATCCTCTTAAAAGGTTTCTCACCATCCTAATTCAAAGCTATTTTATAACCCTGAAAATGTTTTGATATTAGACTCTTTGGTTGAACAGGGTTGGGTGTATAATAAAACTAAAATTTGGTTTCCTCACACTACTACTATAAAATGGCTAACTATAAACAGTGTTTTACATTAATAATATATTACATTTAGAAAGCAGATTATATGATATATGCACAGTATATTTCATTGCAGGCTTAAAATATTCATGCACAGAGAAAAAAATAGTGCATCTAGCACACTGTTTATAGTGTTATTCTGGGAAGTGGGGTTATGGGTATATTACTCTTCGTTGTTTTTCTTTTCTGCATTTTGTGAGCACTGGATAATAAATGTATGTTATTTTAAAAAAAGGAATATGTTTCATATTGGTTTCTAAGAGCTTTTTGCATTGAAAATCTTTATATCTGTTAACTCAATAGGTTAGCATCTAGACTAAGTGATCTCATATGGTAACTAATAGCCTCAAATGTTTTATTTAAATTATATTTACATTAAGTAATTAATTTTTCAGTCATGGTAAACATAGAACTTGTAACACAGCCATCTTTCCATCATCACACAAAGTTCTATTCCATATTCCAGGTGGAAGGCGGAATACCAAATTGCGCTCTGGTAAATAAGAATGAAGGCTGGGCCATTGTTCAGTGACCTCGGAAGACACCTGCCCTTCATTACAGACACTGACACCCTGTCAACAGTCGCTCTTATACACCTCCCTAAGTTGTGGCCTAATAAGCTCAGAGATGTTAGCATGGCCAACTAGCTAGTCTTGACAAAATAAGGCCTGATTCCTAATGCCTAGCTCTTGTCTCCATGTCACTGTACAATCTTCTCCACTCCCCAAACCGTATTTGGATCAATAAAATCTCTCAGAAAGTTCTAAGAATATCTACTGTGGTGATTATCAGCCTTAATGTACCAAACCAAATAAGAGAAGTTATCTTCATCCGTCTAATGATAGAAAGCGGAAAGAAAGGCATTCTGGGTGGAATGACAGCACAAAGGAAGAGCAGGTCTGTTCTTAGACAATCCAGAAATGTCTCACACAGATAGTTTTGTTTGAATTGGGTCTTAAGTTTCATTTATCCAAGTTCAAAAATCAGCACTGCTCCAATATTCTCATGCCCCCACCCCGTATTTCCAAAGAAGATATTCTCATGCCCCCACCCCGTAATTCCAAAGAAGATATTCTCATGCCCCCACCCCGTAATTCCAAAGAAGAGGGATTGTGTTAGTTACCTTTTCTGGCACTGTGACAAAATCCATGGAAGAAGCAACATTACAGAGAAAGGGTGTTTGAGGCTCTTGGTTGCAAAGGGATTTCAGTCCATCACAGCAGGAATAGGATGGCAGTTTGGGGCATGGCTGCAGGAGTGCAAAGAGTGGTTGTGAGCATCACACAGGCCAGAAGCTCAGAACCCTTAAGAGCCCAATTTCAATCAGTCAGGCCCCACTTCCTAAAGGCACCACAAGTTGGAGGACAAGTGTTGAAAACGTGAATCTGTGGGGGCGGCATTTCAGCTTCAACTCACAAAAGAGATCATACCCCATTTTCTAAATGCAACTGATGCCAGACCAAATGATGCTATCATTTCATGCGGAATAATGAAAGTATATTCAACTCCCCACATTTGGATGAATTTTCTTATATTCAGACTTGTTTTCACACATGTAAAATAATCTTAAATATTAAAATGGTAATAGAGTATACTGTGATTGGAAGATTAGCCACCAATTTTATTTTTGACCACCTAAAAAGACAGTTTTAAAAATGAGCACATGGTTATTTTTTTCAGCCAGTGGTTCTTAAAAAATGTGTGAATGCACATTCAGGACCTGGATCTCTCCATTCTCAATTAAATGACATTCCTGTATTTTAACAGATGCAATGCTTTTGGTGGCAGAGCGACTGGAAGGGCCGTTCAATATTGAGTCTGTCATGGACCCCATTGACGTCAAGATATCCGAAGCCATTATGAACATGCAAGAAAACAGCATGCAGGTGTCTGCAAAGGTATTTTCATTAATAATGTATCTCCCTATGTATGCATGTGAGACAGGTGCAGTAACCTAAAAATGGAGCTACGGGATATGTGGGCTGGGATTCTGAATTCTGATATGCTGCCCGTGAGCATAACAAAATGGCTTTGAGAAAGCAAGCAAGTATTTTTGATTTGAAACTACTCAATCATAATGAAATTACTGGCTGCCTAAGAGTTTCAGCAAGGCTAATTGTGCTGACTAATCCCTCGTGTTTGTGGGCAATTTGAGAGGGATTTTCTCATGTTTAAGTTTTCTGCACACCTTCACGTTGTCCTCCATCTAGTAACTTCTAATGATACCATCCGCTGTGGGAAACCAGGCACATGTTCTATATATTCAATTGCAATAATCAAAGGCCACGTCTGACTTCCTTTTAAGACCATGGTACAACCTTCATTAATAAACCTTCAGGGGAAAATACTCCTTTGTACAGAGTCAAGCACACATTAAAAGGCCAAACATGGCAGAGTTTCATAAATCATATGAGATGGAGCTCTTGGGCTCACAGCTGCAGAACACAAACTACCAGGTGCCCAGTTTGAATCTGTTTCTACCAAGCTGAAAATAAACAGGACCCCCACCTTAAGCAACATGGAGATATTAGCAGTGGGTCCCTAGCCTAGCCCTTCTTTTCCACCACACGGTTTAATGCACAAAGCCCTTCTGTTCTCTCTACCTGCCTTCCTGTTATGAAACACTAACCATTCTTCTGTTAGTCCTTGAAACCTGGCGACAGAGTGATTGCATTTTAATTGAAAGTCATTCGTATCGAAATAGGTGAGGCTTTCTTCAATTGTTAACATGCTTTGCAAAAAAGATTTCAAATATAATCAACGAGGAGGGGAAAAATCGCAGACCAGAAAGACAGCCGTGGTATCTGATCCTTGGCTGGGCATGAATCAGATGGGAATCTCTCAGGGTGAACTGGTAGAAAGTAGGGTGGGAAAGAATCCAGTTTTCCTTTCTCTATCAGGAAGATGGCTGAGCTGAGAGTGTCATGGCCTGTTTCTGTGCTTTCTCCCCCACACACACTTTTCTTAAGGTTTTTTTTTTAATTAATTAATTTATTTGTGAGACAATGGGTATGACAGGGCCTCTAGCCACTGCAAACAAACTACAGATACATGTGCCACCTTATACATCTGGCTTACATTGGTACTGGGCAATTGAACCTGGGTCATTTGGTTTTGCAGGGAAATGCCTTAACTCCTAATCTCTTCAGCCCTACTTCTGGCTTTAATGAGCTTGGGGTACCCATGCAATATAGGATGCTCCAAATTACTATCAACTGATCGTCAAATAGCATGTTTGGGGCATCTTTGAAAGGCCATTTTCTTTTAAATATTTTATTTTTCTTTCTTTATTTAAGAGAGAGAAATAGGCAGGGAGAGAAAGAGAATGGGAGTGCCAGGGCCTCCAGCCACTGCAAACGAACTCCAGATGCCCCCTTGTACATCTGGCTTACATGGGTTCTGGGGAATCACACCTGGGTCCTTTGGCTTCGCAGACAAGCATTTTAACCATTAAGCCATTTCTCCAGCCCCAGCCAGTTTCTTTCTTGACTGTGGGAAAGAAACAGCAACCACCCATTCCTCTCAAATCTATTTTTGAAAGGCTTTGGGTCCCAGCCTGCTAGATGCTAGAATAATTAGGGTCTAGGTTTGTGTAAGTTCACAATAGCCCTAGAAAACAGAACACACACACACAACACACACAGAGATGGGCAAAAGTATCAGTGGCCAGAGAAGTGGGTACCCTTCTGCATTGGTGAATACTCATATTCAAGTCTTTCACTCCTTCTCTTCATCCAGTCCTTCAATGAGTATTTATTGAGTTTTCACATAGCAGGAACTGAGGACACAGGAGTGGATCATAGATAGCTCTTACCTTCATTAAACACAGTTTTCCGTAGGAGAGGCAGCCACGGAGCAGACAGACCAGGACATAAACACCACCACCCCATGCTGGCAAATGATATGAGGTCACGTGAACAAGCTCCCTGTCTCCCATTGCCTGGACGTATTTTGACAGGAAGTTTCTACTGCTGTTCTTATTTTTCAAGGAACCTCATGAAAAGTTTCTCCCAGGGCAATTGCTTCCTAATTGGTATCCTGGCTTTCCCTTTCGAAGCCCTTCAAATCTGTCCTTTACCCAGCAGCCAAAGTATTTGAAAATATAAACGAGGTCAAACACTCCTGCATTGCTTTCCAGCAGCTTCTTTCGTACCTACAGTGCACTTCAAACCCATGCAATGTCTTTCATCATCTGTATTCGACCTACCTGTGACCTTGCCTCTTGCTGCCAGATCCTTTGCTTACTGGATAGCTGTGTGATTTTTGTCTCAGCTGCTTCTTGCTTCCTCTGCTTATTCCTGGAAAGCTTCTCCCCTTTCAGCAGATTCCCCTCTTGTGACTCCCTCACACAGTGTCTATTGCAGATGGAAAATATCCATCCGTCTGTTTGTCCCTTGCTCCTTGACAGCCTTCTTCTGACTTCACTAGCTGGAACTCTGGGTAAGACAGGATTCACTGCTGTACCTATGTACCCAGCCCAGGACTTGGCACATAGAATTTGGGGAAATGCTTGGGGAAGTAATTAAAACATAAATAAGGGAGGGGGGACTCACTAGTAAATGAGCTGCAAAGAACTTTTAAGAAACCAGCCTAATTCAGTGAATTACTTACACTTTTTCTTTGAAAAGTACATGACAAAATAAGCCGGGTGTGGTGGTGCACGCCTTTAATCCCAGCACTCAGGAGGCAGAGGTAGGAGGATCGCCATGAGTTCGGGGCCACCCTGAGACTACATAGTGAATTCCAGGTCAGCCTGAACCAGAGTGAGACCCTACCTTGCAAAACCAAAAAAAAAAAAAAAAAAAAAAAAAAAGTACATGACAAAATAAAAAATGATATATATTTGTGGTACGCAACATGACTTTTTGAAATACGTATACGTGATGGAAAGGCTACGTCATGCTAATGAACGTACGCATTGCATTTCACTCGCTTACCAATTTAGTGGTGAGAACACTTAAAACCTATTCCTGGTACACATTTCAGGCATGCAATACATTGTTAACAAATGCAATTCACATGAATTATTCTTCCAAAAATTCTCAAAGAGGTCAGTAAGATGGACTCTTTTTTATTAGCAGAATGTGAATGAGGCATTTTTGTGAAATTTGTTTAACAACATTATAATTGCATTGCTGTAAATCAAGAAATGCACTTTAAAATGACATGTTCCAAAATCAAAAATAGAAACAGTAGGGCTGGGGAAATGGCTTACCAGTTGAGGCGTTGGCCTGCGAAGCCTAAGGACCACAGTTCGATTCCCCAGGACTCACGTAAGCCAGATGCATAAGAGGGCACATGCATCTGGAGTTCGTTTGCAGTGGCTGGAGGCCCTCCCATGCCCATTCTCTCTTTCTCTCTCTCAAATAAATAAATTCATAAAAAATAGAAATAGTACAGTGTATTTAAGGTCACACTTACATTGGGCCAAACAGCAGGAAGGGTCATAGGAGGAAGGGAGTTATAGAAGAAGAGAAGAAGGGAAGGTTATGGCCATGATTCCAATAAAGAGGGATGGGAGACCAGAAGTCTGATCTGGAAGACAGGATTGAGCAAGACCCATATACATACAACAGGAAACATCAAGATTATTGCATCCAGGAAATGGACTGTTCCTTTAAATGTAGAACTGGATGATTTCCGGTTCCAAGCAAGCCACATCCATGAAGCTACACCTGAATGGGAGTCTAAAATTTACATTCCAGCTAAGTACTAGATTTTCCCCTTTTTTCAGATGGAACCCCCAGTCATTCCTGATAAACAATCCCAACAGATTTAAAGTTCCACATTTCCACACTTGGGCTGGACTGTCTGCGTCATAAGATAGCAATAACTGTTGTTGGGCCAGGCTTAGTGGAGGCCAAGAGTCATTCCTTTTTTCTTTTTGGAGAGAGACAGAGAGGGAGAGGAAGACAGATAGAGATGGGCACGCCAGCAGCCTCTCAGCCACTGTGAACGAAATCCAGATGCGTGCGCCCCCTTGTTGGCAAGTGCGGCATTGCACCCTTGCGTCACTTTGCATCTGGCTAAACATGGGACCTGGAGACTGGAACCCGGGTTCTTAGTCTTAGCAGGCAGGCACCTTAACCGCTAAGCCATCTCTCCAGCCCTTTTCTTCCTTTTTAATTAGCACAGAAGGAATTAGGTTTTATTATAGTGGTTTTTTAAATTTGTTTGTTTGTTTTGTTTTTCAAGGTACGGTTTCACTCTAGTCCAGGCTGACCTGGAACTCACTATATAGTCACAGGGTAGCCTCGAACTCATGGTGATCCTCCTACCTCTGCCTCCTTAGTGCTGGGATTAAAGGCATGCATCATCATGCCCAGCTATTATGGTGTTTGTTTTTTTAAAAAAAAATATTTCCACTTCCCCAAGAATCATTTCTTAATTGGGACAGAATATTCTGAGCGTAGGAAAGCTTACGACTTACACTAACTTACTGGGATAGGATAGGCAACTTGTTCTTAGAAAATCATCCATTTTATTAAAGCAGTTACTAATGGGAATTATTCTAAGAGCCTTGTCCAGAAAAGCCACAGTATTTATATTTGCTACTTCATATCAAGTGCTCACTGCATAGAACCATGCTTAGTGCTTACATAGTTTGTACTATGTGATATTTATAATGATAGTGTGTTGAGGTAGACCATTTCCATAGTTTACAGATAAAGGAACCAAGACTTAGAAAGGTTAAGTAGCTTACCAAGGTCTCGGGTATAAAGCGAAGGTGAATATCTGAGTCCAAAGCCTGTCTTGCTGATCACGACCATACAGTGAGGCTGCTGTTGCTTACAGTACATAGTTGCTGAAGAGATCAAGTATTAAGAGAAAGTTCTGTGGCCTTCAGGAAAACCTGCAGAGGTGCTCAACGGCTGAGGACCTCAGGCTGTCTTCCCATCTGATTCCCCTTATAACTATGCCTAGAACTTCCCAAGATGATAAAATTCTAACTACATGCTTCTCTTACCCAGCCACACCATTTATTTCTTCCAACATTTCCTAGAGTCCTAATAGTAAATATATATATATATATAAAATTCATTTTTCTCTCTTCTGTATCTGAAGGGAAAAATCGAGCATACTATGGTTTTAGAGACGAAATCTCTTTCCCCAAATGCTCTCATCATATCTAAGTGGAAAAAGGAGCTAATCTTTTTCTACCTAATAACTGAGATTGTGAATGGGAGAGATTTGCAGACTAATGAAAGGATCTGTTCTCACCACGTATATTCATGCTCCCAGATCTGTTTGTAGTCGGCATTGTCAAATCCTTTCTCCTTTTCTATTTAGCCCTTAGGAAGCAGTGGAGGGTGAAGCACACTGAAATGCCTTCTGCTATATATATTAGCTAGTCCAAATTATACAAGCAAGCTATAGTATGTATTTCTATAAGTTTGGCACTGATGTGAACTCTAGTCACATTTGCCTTTTGTACAACATTATATATGCGTACAGATTCCTTTCAGGCACACAGTCAACAAGTAACAATGATAATCATTATGGCTACCATTGACTGAGCACTGACTAACTCCATTCAACACACAGTCCACCATGTTCCAGTCACAAGGGAGACGGTAAAGGAGAAACAGCACCCTTGCTCTCCTGTCAGTCTCTCTCTAGATGCCTTATTTATGAATGTGTTTCAAATCCTCCCTGCCATCTTGTAAAGCATTCATTTCCTGGTTCATCAGTAAGGAATGTTAAATCTACAGAGATTAAGTAGTTAGCTTGAGGCCCCACAGCAAATGGCAGAGGCCGGGGTTTCAGACAGATCTGTCTAATCCAAAGGAAAAGATTTCCCCAGCATGCCGCTGTTTCCCCCGTAGGCATCTACCCACCAGGAGCAGACACGCTTCTGCACAGAAGGAGGTAGCTGTGTGGGTCGGGCTGTCTCTGCCACCTTGTGAGAGAACCTGTTGATGGTTGCTAGTTCAAGCCCCAAGCAAATAATGCATTACAGTCAGCAACCTCACATCTTCATCACACACGTGGAGGTGCTCTGATCCCACCTCCTCCCAGTCGCACAAAAAGCATTTCCAAACGTGGCACATTTGTGGTAATTCTCCAAGGCAAGGGAAGAATAATCCTCCCCAAGTCAAATCTCTTCCTTTCAACTTCTAATGTGTTAAGCTGTTTCTTATCCTATCAGAGAAGATAAAAGTGATTTCAGTAGATATCATTTCACTATACTGGGAATAATTTCGGACCTAATCTGAGGAAAGATTGGTGTGTCAGATATAATCTAAATTAAAAAGGAAGACTTATTAAATTCCAATTGAAACCATCCATTCAATTAACAGATATTACGGACGAGTATAGCACCCATTACAGAAGTGTGGGACAGCCTTCCTGTACTTAATTTTGTCCAGATAACTCTTCCTGAATGTACAGTTCAAATAAAGATCAAAAAAGCCCCTAGAAGGGGCTGGAGAGATGGCTTAGCTGTTAAGGCGCCTGCCTGCTAAGCCTAAGAACCCGGTTCCAATCTCCAAGTCCCACGTTTAGCCAGATGCAAAGTGATGCAAGGGTGCAATACCGTCTTGACCACAAGGGGGTGCACGCATCTGGATTTCATTCTCAGCAGCTGAGAGGATGCTGGCGCATCCATCTCTATCTGTCTTCCCCTCCCTCTTTCTCTATCTCTCTGTGTCTCTCTCCAAAAAAAAAAAAAAAAAAAAACAGAGATGAGAATATAATAATTTCTTTCTCTAAGAATTGGGTCTAAGTCACCTACAAACATAAGGAGTTGATTATATAAATGCCCCCATCTAGCACAACAGTTTATAGTTCCATAAACATTATCTTTTCTCTACTTATACAGGGTTCCTTCTCCCAATCTCTTCTTCTGCTCTCTCTTCCTTGGACCTTCTTCCTGTCAGAACATTCATGGATAAATAGTATTTTAAGGACTCAGATAGATAAAGTATGTGTTTTAAATTATGAGGATATTGTTTAGGATTTAATTCAGGAACATATCTTTTTTTTTTCTCTAGTAGCATTTCTCTTTCATTTTTTTTTGAATCTCTATAGTACATGTGCTTTTCTTAATGAGCACATTATTCCTTGTGTTGTGGGGGGTTTGTGTGTGTGTTATGGTTATTTTTATACTTCCTTTCTCCTGGCCAAGTTTTACAAATTATTTGCAGACAAGAGTTACATCTTATTCATTTGTACATTCTGCAGAGAAACTTCCTAATGTGTCATGGAACAAACAGTACATTTTGCATAGTTAAGTTCAGAATGTGAAAACATAATGCCAGAGAGATTTCAGCGATAAGAGAGAACAAATACCATGAGCTCAACAGAACGTAGCAGCAGATATCTGGTATGACGATGATATCAGACAGACCTGGGATCTGGCTGGTACCATTTGTGTAATTTGCAGCAGATTACTTATCTGTCTAAACTCTAGTAACTCACATTAAAAACGAAGACTCCAACAGTACCTACTCATAAGGCTGTGTGAACAGAGCAGTGACGCAATGCATGTGAAAAGCTTGCCCTGGGATATGTCAAAACCAAAACCACTCATAAAGGCTAGGCATCTTGTTACCAAAAACAACTGTGTTGTATCAGTTCTAGAGAGCTTGAGACTACGCTTTTTACTCATCCAAGAGAGTCTATGGACTTAATTTTAGTATTAATGGCAGAAGAGATTCAATATCTACACTCCCCACACAATTGAGCCCATATGTATCTGGGCGTTTTTAATTGAAAGTTCTCGGAATACATGGCTATGAGAGCAGGCACAGGCGTACCTGAGTTGCGGGTGACTATATAAACAGTCTTACAGCAGTCTGCGCCTGTTGTCTCTGCCAGCAGCACACAGCAAAAGACAGAGGATTTCAGTGGCCTCTGCCCACAGTCACCTGCACATGATCTCTGAGGGGGGAAAAAAAGCAGAGGGTCATAATATTTAGAAAGTTTTCGATTCTATTTTTACTACTTGTTTTGAGCTTTGTCTTCAAAGGGGGAGACTATATTCTCAATGATTCTTGATAAGCCATTTTTCTCTGTGTTTCTTAATCCAAAGTTGATCTCCTGATCATCTGTTCCCCCATGTTAAGTTCCACTGAGAACAGAGACCTTCAACATCCTCTTGTTCGTTGATTTCTTCACCACTGTGCATAAAAATCAGGGTCTATTCTATTCTTGTTTGTAACATGGTCAGCTTTGTCAGGGGGGTAAAAGTACTTTTTATACTATATAGTGAAGGCTTAAAATATGCTTATAATGCATTTATAGGAAAAGTTTACAAAGCAAGCTCCTTCTATGTAAAAGAGTCCAATTTTGCTTCTACTTTTGAAGATAAAGGAAAACTTGTGATTATCTCTAACCTCTGGGGATTTATCTCGAGATTTCCTTTCACTTTAACTTCATGGCAATAGATGAGAAGATTATATTTAATGTAGGCCACTCAAGAATAGATTATTGGAACTCATTTTAGTTTTAGCACTCAATGTATCCTTGGTAACAAAGAAAGAGAGGCACGCTCCTGGTCTCCTGAAAACGTTGCAACTCCTTTCTGCTTTCAGAGAACACTTCCATAGGGCATTCATTCTATGGGCTGTGATAACTGTGTTCTAGAAATTTCAGTGTCCTCTACCCAGACTCACAAATACACTGCCTTCTCTACAGCATGATCTAGTTTGACTCTGATGGAGTCGGTACCTCATTCAGCCCCCTGTACACCTGTAAAGGAGTCACCTCTGTGGGGAAAACATTCTAGCGTGTGGTGTTTGCCAACTTCTGTGGTGTAATTACCTTCACTATGCCTAATTACAAGCCCGAGTATGATGTCACTGAAGCCAGAGTGTCATCCCACGATACAGTATTCCCATCTTAGAGATACAATTGCCATGAGTAACCTCAAGACAATAGATGTCTGTGAAATGATTAGAGAGCAGTGAGCTTTAATGTTACTATCTGTATTTTATTATTATTATTATTTAAGAGAGACACACAGAGAGAGAGAGAGGCAGAGAGAGAGAGAATGGGCATGCCAGCACCTCTCAGCCACTGTGAACAAACTCCAGACGCATGTGCCCCCTTGTGGGCAAGTGTGGCATTGCACCCTTGCGTCATTTTTGCATATGGCTAAATGTGGGGCCTGGAGAATCGAACAGGCATTCTTAGGCTTGGCAGGCGGCACCTTATCCACTAAGCCATCTGTCCAGCCCACTGTATGTATTTTTAAGCATAATTTATATAATTGTACCTTCTTACAACTTTATTTTTTAATAACCACTTTGTTTAACAGCTGGTTTACAAAATTACTGAAAATTTCCTGTGGCCTCTGCAGCCAGTAAGAGCTGGTTCCAGCACATCTATGCTAGTCCAGGAAGTTCCTCTGCAGTCTGGGCCTGTTGCCTCTTATGGGTGTTCCTTTCACATTCACAGCATGTCATTGACTGACCTTTTGTCATCACCCTCATGGGACAGGTCCAGTAGGCAGATCCCCAGCTTAGTTGTGGCAACATATATCTGTTGCATCATATGTTAAAGGAATGATCCACATCCGCGCTGATGTAATTCATGTGTTTAATGATATTTTGAAAGAGATGTCAAAGAACTACTTTAAGCCTTATAAACAAAGAGCATAAGAAATAATCATTTCGCCAGGCAGGAGGGGGAGGGGTCCTTGCTATGTCCAATTCTTTGGAACTCTTCCCTGCTCCCTATTTGGGAAGAATATCAAGGCATCCTGCTGTTTAAGGAATGTGAATCCTTCAAGGAAAAAAAATCTTCTCAAGCCAATAGAACGAAATTGCTTTTATTGAAGAAAATGCTTTAAGAAGCATGAGATACATCTGACAGATATTCTGGAACCAAGCTGCTTAAGCCTCAGGAGCTGATTGTTTAAACCTTAAAAGTGACATGGTAGCTGACTTTGGGAAACCAAAGCCAATGAAAAGTAGCCAAAAGTAAAACTGATGACTCCATGAGATTCGTTGGAAACCTGAATTCTCCTAACAGGATGCTGAGCACATTCAGGAACTTCGAGTTTGCCAGAGAAGTTGGCCAGGAGAACCCCTGTAATAAATCTTTAAGGAAAGAACACCATGAGTCAGGGTGAAAAGGAAAAATGATGAGAAAGGAGAGATAGAGAAAGACAGGGACAGAAATGAGAAGAAAGGGGAAATTGTTCTGAAATGACAGGGTGATAGAACTGTGTTAAAGAAGGCAATCCACATAAAAACAAAAAAAGCCAAACTAAAAAACAACAAATTCTGAGTACTTAGAATATGGGTGTCATGAATGTAATGATTTTGAAACTGAAGAAGAAAGTCATTATCAAAATGTTTTAAAATTGATTTCAGAAAAGATGTATCTTAGCACATGAAATAAGAAGTTGTTAGGAACCAGAAAAAGAAATAAGTGTGAACTTGAACCCTAGGGTATCCAGTTAATTTTATGTGACGTTGATACCATAGGTCTTCTTGACACCAGCTTTGAACAAAATGTTTTTGAAACATTTTGAAGTTATCCGACTTCATTTGCATGGATGTGTGAGACTCTCCCTCCCACACACTTCATTCTCTGCTTTCACATTGCACAATGACCCTCAGTCCTGGGATGACACTGGACACCATCACAGCTGTTGCCGCAGAGGCACTGCTGTCCAGTTAACCAGATGACGATATCAGGGTGGCTTTGTCAAGAGTTCAGATTATTTCTGATTTGATATAACCACTATAGTCAGCTTGACAGGCTCTAGAATTACTTATAGCAGCTACCTCTCTGGGCATGTCTGTGAGGAAGTTGTCCATTAGGTTAACTGAGTTGTGAAGACTAACCTTAGCTGTGTGTGCCACCACCACATGGACTGGGGATCTCAGACTGAATAAAAAGGGGGGGACTGAGCTGGCCACCAGTGTTCATAGCTCTCTGTGCCTGGCTGCTATTGAATAAGGCCAGTTGTTGCATGGTCCTGCCGCCACGCCTTCTCTGCCACAGTAGAGTTGAAATAAATCCTTCCTCACTTAAGTTACTTCTTGTCAGAAATCTTCTCAGAGCCAAGAGAAAAATAGCTAAAATAGCCATTGACTGAATGCCAAGCCCAGCTATAGTAGACACCCCCCCCACACACACACACATTAGTAATTTCAATGTCTGCAGTTTTCATCACTCTCAGTTGCTGTCCAAAACGTGAAGATGTGAAAAGAAATGAAAACCTCCAGAAGTAAACTGTATATATATGAACTTGCACGCCACTCTGCATAGTACGATGGCATCTCACACTGTCCCACTCCATCATGCCCAGAACGTGAACCATCCCCTTGCCCAGCTTAAGCACTTCATATGCCAAATACCTGTTAGGCACTTTCTAGGCATCTTGGGTATAGATGACTGTCAATGTCACAGTGTCTATATTGAACTCTTATTAACTGATGGCTCCAAAGCACAAGAACACTGATGCTGGTGATTTGGCTATGCCATGCGGAGGCCTTAAAGTGCATCTTTTAATTGAAAAGGGTATGTACTTTACAGGTCCAGCTATCTTGGAACACAGCCTCTTCAATAAGAGGAATTATTGCATGTGTAGGGTCTGTGGCTCTTTACTCAACTCTCACCAACCAGAGAAGCAGTCTGACTATATTGTGTGTGAGGCATTCTGCTTTCTAACTGGTTGTCATGTACAGTGCATAACTTGCCCAGTGTTGAAGAGCCAGGAAATTTTTTTTGATTCTGGTGATAATTTTTAAGTCAATTTTTGATTTAGCTTTGTCCCAGTAAATGGAGTTAAGGAAGTATCTTTTTTTTTTTTTATTTTTAATATGCAGGGCCAATACATTGCATTTTATAAGTCTAAGGAAAACATGTTCAACCTTGATTTGGTATAAATAATGGGTTACTTGCGATGAAGGATATAAAACACAAGTTACAGTGAAGTGTTGAGCGCAGACACAGTTTCTTTTCTTTCATTTCCTTTTTTTCTTCATTATAGATGGCCACATATTAATTGCCATCCACAAATATTTGCAAACCAGAGAAATTATAATGAAAATGTTCACTTATTCATAACCTTTCATCTCTGATTTTTTTGTAAAACACAAACCATATGGTGAGATCTCATGGATTCTGGAACATAGTGATAAACAACATATGTGAAATCTTCATAGAGCTTATTCATCCATCGTTCTGTCTAATCCATAGATTTATTAGTCATGCTATTCTATTTAATTATAGATTACTTCAGTTAAAATACTATACTTTTGTGCATAATTTTTCAGTCTTGCCTAGGAATCATATTTTCTTCACAAGAGCCTTCAAAATGGAGTAAACAGGGTCGGGTGTGGTGGCGCACACCTTTAATCTCAGCACTTGGGAGGCAGAGGTAGAAGGATCACTGTGAGTTCAAGGTCATCCTGAGACTACATAGTGAATTCCAGGTCAACTTGGGCTAGAGTGAAACCCTACCTCAAAAAAAAAAAAAAAAGGGCTGGAGAGATGGCTTAGTGGTTAAAGCACCTGTCTCCTAACCCAAAGAACGCTGGTTCCAATCTCCTCCAGGTCCCATGTTTAGCCAGATGCAGTGACACAAGGGCGCAATGCCACACTTGACCACAAGGGGGCGCATGCATCTGGATTTCATTTGCAGCAGCTGAGAGGCTGCTGGCGCACCCATCTATATCTGTCTTCCTCTCCCTCTCTCTCTCTGTCTCTCTCCAAAAAAAAGAAAAACAAAAGGAGAAAACATAATCCCAGATCATACAAACTGAAAGTGAATCATTGAAGCTAGCTGTCTAAATGTCATGTGGCCTTGTGGTTACTGCTGTGATCTGAACCTATGTGTCCACCCCAAGGTTCATACATTGAAACTTCACTCTCTGTGTGATAGAATCAAGAGGTGGGGCCTTTGGAAGGCGGTTATGGGATCTGTCCTTTATATAAGAGACATGAGGGTGCTTTTACCCTTTGTGCCCATCTGCTAAATAAGGGACAGAACAAGAAGGTGTCATCTATGAAGCAGAGACACTCCTGCTAGATGCTAAACCTGCTGTTTCCAACCTCTACTTCCCCACCTCTAGACCTGTGAGAAATTAATTTCTGTTGTTTACAAACAACCCAGTCAGAGGTATTTCATTCTAGCACTTCAAATGGCCTGAGACACTTCTCATTACATCACAGCTATCTCTTGAGAAAATAATGGTCATACCTGGGTGAATTATATATAAATCCAATGCAGATATGATCAGGGTTTTATGTTGTTGTTTTCTTGGGTATAAAAGTACCAGCTAGGAATTCTTCAAGTAGCCACCCAAAAAATAATTCAATTATCATCCCTATAATATAAATTAAAATATAATAAGGAAAACATTACTTTTAGGATATTAACTCATTAAATCTCAACAGAATTACTAGTTGTCTATATTTAAGATTATTAAGTTCCACTTGCAAATTTTAAAATGCTATGTGTGAACCACAGAATCTTTCACAACATATAATAAGAAGCTACTGAGAGAAAAAAAGTAAGGAGATGGAAGTTTAAAAAAGGAAAAGAAACAACAACTTACGAGCTGAGGCAGGAATCTAAAGAATCTTAATTCTCAGGCTGCCAGCAATGACTTTTGCGAATTTATATTCACCCTAGCTAAGACAATGGACATAAAGAAGACAGAGACAGGAGTTTATAAAGCTGCCCGTGCCTTCAAAACCTCCACATTGTGTGAGTTTGACAGAAATCTGTTAAATGTTGGAATGTTTATGTTCTCAATACTTACACTTACACCAGTTATCACCACACCCGTCTCACCCCATCCCTCCAAGAATATAAAATGCCTCTTCCGTTCAGCGTTTTCTATCTTAATGTCAGCTTCTTTCATCTCAAAATGCCAATATGCTTCTAAGACAATATCTTAGTAATCCTCTTAAGATAGAGGATTCATGAGCCAGATATCACCCCGAAGCTCACTGGTCTTTTGAGTTAGCTAGGTAAGGAAGTTAATTCCTCTGTACTCTGCGGCATTTGTCTACAGAGGAGCTTCCAAATGCTTTCTGGAATTACCTAATTATAGCCTTCAACATCCACTGGAGGGAAACAAGCAGGGAGGAATCCTGCTACTTTTTAAAGGGCCAGAGCTAATGGCTTGATTCACCCTACAACATCTTACATCTTCCAGAAGCTTCTGTTTTCTTGTCAAGGTGATACATTTTTATCATTTATCCATTTATTTATTTGAAAGTGACAGACAGGGAGAGAAAGAGGCAGATAGAGAGAGAATGAGCACGCCAGGGCCTCCAGACATTGCAAATGAACTCCAGATGCATGCACCCCTTTGTGCATCTGGCTTACATGGGTACTGGGGAATTGAACCTCGAGCGAGGGGTCCTTAGGTTTCACAGGCAAGCGCTTAACTAATCTTAGCTTGACTAAGCGCTAAGCAATCTCTCCAGCCCTAGGTAATACATTTTTAATATGCTAGTCCCCTCTCAAAGTAAAGACAGCAGAGGGTGAAGTGGCTGCACCGAGGCCTCTGAATGGATGCATTTGAGCTGATCTGTTATCCTGTGGGCAGGTCCCGACCATCTTCACAGTATATATCAGCTCATTCTCCTTGTGGAAACTTTCATGCATGTCCTATGTTAGGTTGAGCACATGAAATCCATTGCTTAGGCAGCGGCTTTCGAGCAATATTCTGTGGAAAACACTTGAGCAAAGCCAGACCAGGTGTTTTCTCCTCCATCTTTCCTTTTTCAACTTAAGGCCTGTCAAAAGTTCAGGTTGTAGAATAACACGATTAAGTAATGCTTATCTAGCACTTGTTGTCTGCATGCTGGGTTTTGTTCTCCTAGCTAAGGCGTTGCACTAGATCACCTCAGCACATCTGTATGGTGAACGCTATTATTATTCCCACTGGGCAGGAGAGGAAGCTGAGGATCCTAGAGGACCCTCTATGTTGGCAGGGCACAAGGCTGTTTTCAACTCCATCTGTCCACTTATAGACTTTCCTTTAAGCACAGACTATTTCAGGTCTTTCAAACCCATCTTTATTCTCACCATCTAAAACTATAGCTCCAGCCCTGATCACTGGATCTATTAACTCTCACTTAGCTGAAGCCCCCTTTCCATCACATCATTTCTCATCTAATTTTTTCATTCAAAATATAGAAGATCTGGGTAATCAAAAGGACCACCAGGGCGCTTTATATTAACCTGGGTTTCCTGAGCCACGAAACTTTGCATTAATATACTGTAATAATAGCAACTTAGAAAAATTAAAATAGTTCAAATTTCAATACAAGATTTCTTGTTGTCAACTACTGCATGAGCCCATGGTTTCAGAGTTTTTTTTTTTTTTCTTGTGAAGAGATTGCCCACTGTATTAACATGTTTGGGCTTATACAGCACTAACCCTACTCATGAGGATACATCCTATTCACCTCCCAAAGGCCCTACCTCCAAATTTCATCACTTCAGAGATTAGGTCTTCATGTAGGAAACTGGAGAGAACATAGATTTTCACACCATAACACATGTAATTAATATAAATACTAATTTTTTTCACTTGTAACTTATCTCAGTTATATAATGGAGATTTTTTTCTATTGTCTATATGAGACTGATATAAGAGTTTGTCATCATCTGCAACTCAAGCACAGTAAGGTGGTGCTTTGGCTGTCTTTGCCCCTGTTTTATCAGTGTTTATAGAATTCTGAAAAATAGTGCTTGATTCCAAATTTGGAACTTGCACATTACAAGGTTTCTCCTCTGATAGTACTGTTGTTGTGATTGTGACATAATCTCTGTTCAAGGATCTTCAAAATATGAGGCTTTTGTGACAAGTTTTTATATAGGTATCCACCAGATTATGGGGTTAGATGTTGTTTCCAAAATAAGAAGTCAGTGTTACATTGGTTTGGAAAGTAAACCCAGCAATCTCTGCTCTGAAGCCACCCTTAAATTGCAAACCTAACAGAAATCATGTTAAGCTATATGAACTAACCTATGACCTATGATCATTAACATACCCCAGAACAAACCACCACCACCAAACATGATCCAGTAAGTGGTTCTGTTTTGATGAAATCTCGTCACAGAGCACAAATATTCTTCCAGGACATCCACAATTCTTTAGTTTTACTTTATTTGGTTTCAACCTTGAGTAAGAGTCTTCCCAAAGCATCTGTTAGGTCTTTCAGTGCTTAGCCTCATGAAATCTCAGCAAGGCCACAAGTATTGTTTTGTTTTGTTTTGTTTTGTTTTGTTTTGTTTTGTTTTGTTTTTTGTCTTAGTCTTTATACTTTCTAAGTCAGCCATCATTTTCAAAGCAATCCAAAATAGCATAGTCAACAGATCCCTGGAGCTTTGGAAATGTTAAGGCCCTCCATCAGCAGTGACCTTGCCACCGGGAAAGTGATTTAGGCACTGGAGAGAAAAGGACCACTATCTTTATCACACTGGTTTACACCATCAACTTCAGAAATTGTGCGAGAAAGGAATAATCAATAGCATGTTAAGGCCAACCTCGAGGAATGCCAAGACAAAGTACTTCTGTTCTGCAAAATGCTGAGTTGAAGGCAAACTTTGGAACGCAACAAAAGAGAAATTAGCAGGGCTGGTCCAGCTCAATGAATTATGTGTCAAGGTGGGATTTGTCATTGGGATAACACTCAGGGGCTCTGTTCGTACTTCAGTGGAATCATACAACGCAGGCGATGAAAAATGCTTAAAGTTAAACAACAGGGAATCAAACAGAACACTAGAGCAAAACATTGTAAATATACATATGCAAGTTTAGGATTAGCTCATAAATACTCCAAGAAAGCTTTTTTTGTTGTTGTTTTTGTTTTTGTTTTGGGTTTTTTTTTAAAGATAAATATAGAGTAGAATTTAGGAGATGGCTGAGCAGGTAAGAGTGCTGCTGTGCAAGCAAGAGCGCCTGAGAAGGCCTGATCCAGCTGGCCTAAGTTAGATGCTCAGCACCCACACAAAAAGTTGGACATGGAGCTGGAGAGATAGCTTGGTGGTTAAGGTGCTTGCCTGCAAAGCCAAAGCACCCAGGTTCAATTCCCCAGGACCCATGTAAGCCAGATGCACAAGGTGGCACATGCATCTGGAGTTTGTTTGCTGGCCCTGGAAGCCCTGGTGCCCCCATTCTCTCTCTCTCTCTCTCTCTTTCTCTCTCTGTCTCTCTCAAATAAATTATAAATGATTTTTTTCAAAAAAAGTGGATGTGGCCATGCATGTCTATAATCTCAGTCCTTATGAGAGGCAAAGACAGGAGTATCTGTAGAGATCAGCCAGATTGGTCAAAAATGGTACCAACCAATTCATTGAGAAACTCTGTCTTAAGGAAACAACATGGAAAAGAGATACAGAGGGCTGGAGAGAGGGCTTAGCTGTTAAGGTGCTTTCCTGCAAAGTCTAAGGACCCATGTTTGACTCTCCAGATCCCATGTAAGCCAGACAAAACAAAGGTGAGGCAAGCGCAAGGTTGCATGTGCGCACAGGTGGCACAAGCATCTGGAGTTCCATTGTAGTGGCTGAGGCCCTAGCGTGCCAGTTCTCTCCCCTTCCCCACTCTCTAAAATTAAAAAAAAAAATTTAAAGAGATACAGAAAGATACCTAACATTCTCCTCTGGCCTGCACATGTGCACACATGAGGTACATGCATCTATACACACACATGTGCATACACCACACCACATGTACTGGCCACACCCATGCATATCACCATAGAATGTATCTGCGAAAAGTATCATCCCCTACTTGCAGATGGAAAAACACATAAAATTTAACATGTCCTAAAAAATATGTTTTCTATAAATCTAGGAAAAAGGTATCATCTCTTGATAACTGGCACAAAGTAGAAAACTTCTAGAAACAGTAAAGAAATTGCTCCCACACCACCCTGAGTGGAATCACAGTGGAAAGCAAGTGACAGCTCAGTCCCTAAATTCATTACAATAAAATGGTTTGATTTCCCACAACAGCCCTAACTGTGACATGAACAGCTGTCAACAACAAAATTAGAAGAAACTGTCATTATATGGATTCTGCCCACTTTTGCTTGTCCTATTTCCACACCATTGCTCAGGAGAATATGTTCAAAGGATTCTTCCAGTAGAGGTTTTCATTATTCAAAGGGAAGTCCCTCAAGTCATTTGGCCTTGCATGCTGTACATGAAATCCATTTGTCATGATTACATGGAACCCAAACGTATGTTCATTGAATGCCAAATTCAAGTGTATGAAAGGGTCTGGGATACAGTTGTATAATCCTAAAATCATCCTATGAAGTCACTATTACAATCTCCGTTTTTAACACGGTTCATTTTCATTATTTTTTTTTTTTGGAGTATTTTCTGTAAAGTCATGAAGTCTAAATTGCAAATATGAAGTCATTCTCCCTAATGGAAGGACAGGGCTAAGGTCCTTCTGGTTAGAGCATGACTGTCAACCCATCAAATTGTAACCTTGGAGCTGAAGAGAGAGCTCAATGGATAAAGTACGTGCTATGCCAGTCCAGTGTAAGAACATGAGATTGGATCCCCAGCATCCATGTAAATGATGGGTGGGCATGGCAGCTTGCTTGCAGTGAACACAGAGGACTCCTGGGACAAGCTGCCCAGCTAGACTTGCCAAAATGTTAAACCTTGGAATCAGCCAGAGACCCTGCCTCAGTAAATAAAGCAGAGAGTAATCTAGGGAGATACCAAAATCAGCATCTGACTTCTGTATGAATACCCACACACAAACACGTGTAAACACACATGCACATCATACACAGGAAGAAAGACAGAGAGAAGAAAAGAAGAAAGAAAGAAGAAAGGAAGAAAGGAAGAAAGGAAGAAAGGAAGAAAGAAAGAAAGAAAGAAAGAAAGAAAGAAAGAAAGAAAGAAAGAAAGAAAGGGAAGAGATAGAAGAAGGAAGGGAGATTAAAAGGAAGGAAGGAAAAGAATATAACCTTGTTCTACTTTGTTTGAGTTTATGAATACATATATATTCATATACATATATATATATACACATTACATATACTTTATAAACAATGAACTCAAGAAAATAAATTTAGAGTTGAAAGAAATTTATGCAAAACATACAGTAGCCTCATTAGACACTTCACTTTCTTTCTGTGCTTGGGAGCATTAGACAGTACTTAAGCCCTATCTATGCTGTGGAGCCATTTAAACAGTGAAATCACTGAGGAAAAATAACATAGCAATGCAAAAACATGGTTTCAAGTAGACCACACTAATATGCTGGTGTTTACAGTTGACAATCAATACAAGAGGGCCAAACACAGTTTTGTTCAAGTGTCTCCTGGGTACATCAAGATAGGACACTCGAAATTCTTGCCACTCTGCTTACAGCATTGTAAAACTCCTCCAGTCCAACTTTCCATACTCTTTGACCTGCCTCCTGCAAACCACTTCCAAAGTCTAAGAACCGATTGGTCAGATTTACCTCAGACAGGACCCCACTCTGAGTAATAATTTTCTGCATAAGTTACTGTCTTGTGGCTGTGAACAAATACCTGACCAGAAGCAGCTTAGCAAAGTAAGGGTTTAATTCAGCTTCCAGCATTGAGGGTAAGTTTCACAGGTGGCAGGAGCAGGAATCTGGCTTTTCACATAG
Source organism: Orientallactaga sibirica (assembly GCA_036365145.1). Lineage (NCBI taxonomy): Eukaryota > Metazoa > Chordata > Mammalia > Rodentia > Dipodidae > Orientallactaga > Orientallactaga sibirica. Next base: position 5,315,012 of record JAEOAD010001748.1, on the reverse strand, counting down.
GCAGACAGGAAGCAGAGAACAAAGAGGAAGTGGGGCCAGGCTATAAAACTGCAGTGCTTGTCAGGAGACACCCCCTTCTTCCATCCAGGATCCACCTCCTGAAGGTTCCCCAGTCTCCCCAAACAGCACCAACAAGTGTTCAAAGAAATGAGCCTTTTGGGGACATTTTATATTCAAGCCACAAAAATGGTAAAGTTAGGAGTCAGGGTATATAGCTGATCATTCCTATCTATGTGTGTATGTCTGTCATATCCATGGCTATCCATGCTTAAATTTCAAAATTAGACTTTGTTGGATGTAAGAATTCCACAAACAGTGTGAAAAATCACTGTATTGCTTCTAGATCACCATTTTAACAGCAGTTTGTTGCGTCTCTTTCTGTGTTTCTTGCAGGTCTTTCAAGGATGTGGCCAGCCCAAACCTGCCCCAGCTCTCAGATCTGCTCGCTCGGCTCCTGAAAATTTCAACACACGTTTTAGACCCTACAATCCTGAGGAACGACCCACAACTGCTGCAGGCACAAGCCTGGACCGGCTGGTGAGTACTCTTGGATAGATACAGTGATGACCATGGGGTTAGGAGGAGAACGCGCTCTTTGACAGAGGCCGTTTATTCTGGGATGGGGGGAAGGCTGTGGAATTTGAAAGCAGATGATTATAAAAGCCATTTCATTCTTATATCTGCTCCTCTTAATTAAAATGGTGAAAAGTAATAACATCTTTCTTTTAGAGCATGAATTCGATTATTTAAGAATCTTATAACTATTAACCCAGTGGTGCAGTGACTAAAATTTCAACCTCATATTTCTTCTGAAATATTAATTTGAAAAGTGAGTTGCCAGTTCTTCCAGAGACATAATTGCAATAGCACATTTTGTATTCATCTGCTTCGATTCTTTCCTTACAATGATTGTTGATTCAATTATGATATAATGTTATTTTCTTATGACTTCTCATATGCTAAGATTTCTTTTTGGAAAGTCTCTGCTAAGAAGCCCCAAAACAACGTCTTTTTAACTGTGTGTCCTTTAAAAGTTGGAATCTTAAAGCCATTTAAAAGTGTGTTAGGGACTGAATGGATTTTATGACAGAGCAATTTATGTGATGATTGCAACCATAAACAAAATAAACAGGACTTTTTGAATGTGTTTTACAAACAAAATTTGGTATGAAAAATTAAAAGCTCACAATTTCTAAGAAATACTGCCTGATAATTTCCTTTCAGTGTTTTCAATTCAGAGTCCTATAAACAATTTATATACCTGTAATTGTTAGTACTGTTAATGTTACTTTGCCAACTATCTTGACTTAAAAATTAACAGATAAAACCCTTAAGGTCTTAAACATTTAAACCACATCTGATTATATCATCTAAACTTGAATCTTGAGAGTTTTTGGTTATGAAGTGCCTTTATTAGCCACTGTTACAAATGGCTTTATGATGTTCGTTAACATCATTCGGTAGCATACAACTCATAAGATTAAATTGGTTGCATTTGGCTTCCATGTAAGTACATCTCAGCAGTTGTCTCTATAAAAGAAGCTAATGTTCTTACAGCATAAAAGTCCTGTCCATTAAGTGTCAAAGGAAAGGAATAATTGTTCTTGTTAACTGCTGAATTATGTTATGAATTTATTACCATTTATTAGCAAATAAAATCCTACCCAGTGCAGGTTCTAGACAACAGATCCTAAGTGTAAATTCTTCTCCTTGCTGATCTCAATGCTTTTTCACAGTTTCAGCAAACATTTAAAATTAGTCAATATTTTTCTTCTGAACAACCAATTAAACTCTGCCAAACAGCGAGCCAGTTCTTTCAAAGAGTGATGGTTTTCTTTACAGTGTGTTGTTTGAGTTTTAATTTAAAAATTGCTTTGCACACCTTTCTAACCAAATGCACAAATGGCAAGATCAGGTTGATCCCCCACCCACCTTTTATTTATTGATTTAAATTTTTTGTTGTTGTTTTGTTTTTGCTTTTCCCCTCCATTTTTAGTTGACTCTAAGTCGTCACTCATTGGAAGAAGCTAGGCTTCTCAAGATTTTTTTTTTCACAGTCCATTTTAAGAACTGGGGTACAATGTAAGTTCAATAAATTATAGAGATCTCATGTGTGATATTGTACCTACAGCTAACAGTATGGTGTTATATGCTTACAACCTTGTGGAGAGGGTAGATTTTATGTTAGGTCTTCCTACCACGATAGAAAAAGAAACAATTCAAACAAAAGAACTGAGGTATGCTCCCTTATAATAATATCTATGAAAACTAATTAATTTTCCCCCTTTGAAACAGAGAAGCAGTTTACTGCTCCCCCCCAGGAGAAATAAACACCCACCCTTAAAGCAGAGACACAGAACAAGGGAAAACTGGCTACTCCAGATAACAGTATTTATGCAGTGTCACACGGCCTAGATGAAACATCAACAGTGAGGATTTCACATGAGGTTTGAAGTTTGATAGATTCCAACATTGGAATGTGAACCTTTTAACAGAGGAACTTCACTAGGTGACATTCAAAGTGCCTCCTAAGAAAGAGTCCAGAAAGTACTAGCTACTGCCACACTGACTATTTTCCATTTTAAGCATCCTAAAATTTTAAATCAATTTTTTAAAAAATGAATGGCAATGCTAAATCACCTGACTATAAGAAAGCACGAAGGGCCAGCCTCAGAGCTTAGATGTTCAACCTGTGAGCCAATTTGATTGTCAAATCTTCTTTGCGAGCCAGAGGTATTTACTTCCTCAGAGCTGTGATTTCAAGCTATGTGTTATTAATTTTTTGATGCAATGAAAATCTGATCCCTGCCCATCTTTCAGAATTGGCAAGTTGTAATTCACAGCCAGCCCTAAGCCCCCCTCTAGTTACCTTTCTCAGCCCCCAGTAGTCAAAGGTTGTTTCCACATCCCAGCCCTCCGTTCCCCCGAGGCTGCCCTCCTTTGGGTGCTGGCTGTCCTCCGGCCCTGCTCGAGATGGTGGAGGCCAGTAGAAGGCATACCAGTGTGCTATCAGCCTGGGGCATGGTCAGGAGCAGCCTGCTGAACTCTACACAAGGGCCTGTTCTCCATTACAGCCTGTTCCAACTGTTTATAAACAAGTCTAGTGTTACCTACTCCTGTTTTCGTTTTGCCCTGAAAAGATGTTTCCTGAGTATTTATAAGAAGCATGTGTCCCAGGAAAGGAGGATAATTGGGAAAGATTTCCCTTAATTTCTCTGTTTTAGCAGAGAAAATGCTTCAAAGGCCAACATCAAAAGAAATCTCCAGTCATCCCAACCCCTTTACAAAATGAAAATAGCTTAATTCTAAGGGTCTTGGAGTGTTATTTCTTGATACCACTTAAATTACTACCTGTGGTATTGACTCTGGGATCTGTTGGTAAATATTCTTATGTCTGTAAATTTTTTTTTAATTTTTTTAAATGTAATCTGGTTGGTAATTAAGGGGTTTGTTTGAGAAAATAAGGCTCCCAAACTCAAGTTGCTGCTACACATATGTAAGAGAACAGAAATGAGGAATTATCTTAAAAACACATAATAAGTTCCTTCACCTGACCTCTTTTTACTGATAAGAAACTTGTAAATCTTTTCTTCATATTACAATGAAACATTTCAATTTGTTGACCAAAGGTTTTATGGACCTAAAACACATTTGGTGTGCCCAGCAACTTTCAAACAGACTCCCCTACAGTGATTTTAGCTATCCAAATATGAATGGATGTATTTCATAAACTCAGAAGCGGATGTGAAGCTAGCTCATCTGAACATCTCAAAGCCCTTACTGCCAAAAGTCCTGATCTATCGACGATATGAATGCTATCAACTGCTTCTGCTAACAAACAGGTTCTGCCACCATGGGTCTATGTGCTCCCAATGCTCACGGTAGGAAGCCCTCCTATCCCCACTGGCTCTTCAAGACTTCTAGTTAAATAGGCCCGAGGTGATTATTTGCACTTCCGAAGAGAATGGCTCACTTTATCTTAAATTTATCCTCTGTGAATTCTCATAATTTGATGTGAAACTGAGATTTTTTTTTTTAAGTAAGTTCCAATTCACTGCAAGCATCAGGTGCAAAAATAATTCAGCCCAAAGTAGTTGGAGTTCTCGGGTCTGAGCACACAGGGGCGTTTCCCCTTATCTTTTCTACCAGGCAATTAGTCATACAGCTCAGAAAATTAGAGCTCAATGCATTAAGTAGCTCCACAACCCACTTGGGCAGGGACTGTTACTTCCTGAAACTCTTTCATTATAGCCAAGTTGTACTTTTAAGTTGTGGCCCTTAGAGGAAAATAGTTTATAAAAGCACATTCTTTAACAAAAAAAAAAATAAAGAAGACTTGAAAGTTAACTCATGTTGGTGATGGTTTAACCCAAAAAGGTCTCCAGCTTGGTGCTGTGTGTGTGTGCACTTCTTCTTGAATATTGTCCAGTTTGTTCTGGGAGCTCTGGAAATGTGGGGTGGGGGCAGGTGGAATGCTAAGCTAACCTGATGCCTGTGCTGTGCTCTTATGTATAGAATAATCTCTCTTTGTTTTTCCTTTGAATTTCTTTTCCTCTTGCTTCCCAGAGGACTGTGTGGAGGACCATGCAGCACAGTGTAAGCACTGGTCTCATTGTTTCCTACATCACATTGGTCTATGGTGCGGTCATTCTGGAGCTTTCCTGAGAAATGTCACCTCTTCCCCCTTCCCTTTTCCACCTCATGGGGAGTGAGCTGAACACAACTGAGCAAAACTACCTCGTGTCCTTGTTTCCTCTGGGATCGGGAGCTATAGCTAAGAACTTTGGTGTTCTTTCCCAATGGCTGGCATTGTGTAAGACCACCACATTTGGTGGCTGATTTCAATTCTATCCCAGCGTTTAGAGTATTGTCGTCTGCCTGAAAAACCAGCCCTTCTCTGATAGGATATATTGGCCATTTCTGCTTGTGCTGAGCAAATAATTACCTTGTTAATGATGAGAACAAACCAACATCAGCTCTCATGCATAAGGAGCTAATGTTTCCATTAGCTAAGATGTAGAGAATTTAGGGGGTTAAGAAATAATTTATGGCATAGGCTATTTTTTCGCCATGCTTTTTTTAGTTGTTATTCCTGTGTTATTACTGTGTGAGTGTGTTTTAATTTTTTTAGCAAATTCAGGGAGGGAGCGTCGGATAATTTTTATTTGAAAGTGGTTTGTATTGGGCTAAGGAAAAGAACTCTTAGGTCGTCTTACTTGACTTTCACATTAACCAAAATAACCAGACAGTCAGCTGGTGTGGGTTTTACAATGCCATCCATAATGGTAACTCTTTTATGAAGATCTGATCCTGAAGCCAGGTATGTGCGGGTAATCCCAACACTTGGGAGGACTTCTCTAAGTTCAAAGCCAGTCTGAGTTACATAGAGAGTTCAAGACCAGCCTGGGACTATATAGCAAGACCCTGTCTAGAATACCAAAACGAACAAACAAGAAACACAAAGACCTGCTCATATAGGATAAAAGGTGACTGTTACCGGAGCAGAACATATTTACTCATGGAGCACTCCCACTCCCATGACATGATCATACTCCATCCCCTCCCTGCCACCCCACCCCAGACTTTAAATGTAGGCAGTGCTAGCATAACGCCTACAATTTCTCCTTTCCAATTCATTTGTTTCAAAAGGAAATTACCCCCTGCGTAATATTCCCATCCAACATTCCAGCTCTGAGTCCAAGGCACTCAGGATGAGCATTAAGAAAGCTCAGAAGCGAGCCTCAAACAAGAACATTCTAAAAGGGATGTTCTAGAGGAAGAGACAGGGAAGGCAGAGGGCTCAGCGTGTCCTGGTTTTAAGTGGAGAATAGAAGGAGAGATGATAGCTCGCAAATTAAGCTGCTGTACGTTTGGTCAGACTGAAAGCTCGTTCCAGTTCGGATGGTATACACATGCCATTCCCTACGCAGTGCTTGAGGAACCCCAGCCCAGTCTCCTCATCAAACAGTTACTATTACAACCTTACAGCTGCCCCCTAAGATTCACAGCTTCCTTGAAATGAATGCAACCATATTGTCATCCCCACATCTGCTAGACTCCCTTGCTTGCCTCTTCTCTTCATTAGGTCAACATTTGTTTTGGGTTTTTTTGTTGTTGTTGTTGTTTGTTTTTTTGTTTTGTGTTTTGTTTTGTTTTTGCTTATGTTTATTTTGGATATACTTTATTCAAAAATCAATTGTAACCTCTGCAGCTCCTTGGTATGTCAGTAGAAGTTAATATGTTGTGAATACTGTCACATACAGGCTTAAGGATTTGGAAAATACCACAAAAATATGTACTGTGGGTCTGGGAATGGAGCTTAATAGTATATACAAGGTCATGGCTTTGATACCTAGTATTTTTTTTTAAAGAAATTTTTTATGTTGCTTTGAAACAAAATGAGCAAGGCAAGGCAACAAACATTCTTGACTCATATTCTGTCTGCTGGCTAATACCATTTTCTAAGTAAAATGCTGCTCATAAAAGTGTTCTCCCATGCCTCTTTGGGGCCATTTGGATGTGATTTAGGAAGCCTTGGTTGTAAGGATTGAGGAACAGTTGTTCGTTTGAAATTGCTATGGCATCTCATTGCCACCTCAAAGGAGTCTGCATCCGGCTAGTTCCGCTAGTTTGCATTTCAAAAGGATGTCAGGCTGTATTTAAGAAACCCCTTTATTTTCTAACAGTTCAACCACTCTCTTTAGGTTGGAACTGATCTTTCCTACCTCTTCCCCAACACACACACTACACACTCACCACACACACACACTGTCTCTCTCTCTCTCTCTCTCTCTCTCTCTCTCTCTCTCTCTCCCCCCAATCCTTGGTTAGCCCGAACAAGGAAAAGTTAAAACCTCCCTAACAACCGTAAAGCAGATTCTTCACGTTAATTAGTTTTCTAAAGATAAATGGGTCAAAGCCAGAGTCGCTTTCAGCCTGTGCTGCAGCGGAATAAATTATGCCCCATTCACCCCAGCAAACAAAGGGCTATTGCTCAACCCACTCCAGATTGTGAACTGCCCAGTCTTGCCTGAACCTGCTTTATCTGTCTGCTGCAAAACCCCAGTGAGAAACCCCAGTTTCATTTCTAATGAACCCTTGGTAATAACAGTAGCAAAATTCAGTAAGCTTTCAAAGCAGGGACAAAATAAAAGAGGTGAAAACTGACCCCCTCAGACTCACTCAGTCTCAGTTTCTGCTCTTCTCAGGGCAACATCAGAGGCCACAGAAAAGGTGGCCTGTCACGTGTTTTTCTTTTCAAGTCCGGAGGTCTGCCATTAATATCCCACATGGGGATATCCTACAACACACCTATGGAGGGATGAATTATCTCCTCAATGTCCTGCTTACTCCATGGGTATATGCTGTTGAAAACCTGGGTGAAATGCCTGCTTCTTGCTTATAAGCATGTGGAACGGAAAACAGGAGAATCTGGGTTTCATTGCATGGTTTACATAGCATGGAGGGAAATGAGATAAATCAGAGAGCCAGCTATATGACTTCACAGGAGACGCTCTACCCAGTGTCCATCCTCCTTTACCACGTGTCCAGAGAATGAGTTGGATTCCAACCAGGAAATTAAAACGTGCTATATGTTTTAGATGGAGTAACCTTTTGAACAATTTATATTCAATATCAATGGTCTAAAATCATTGTAGGGGGAATTTACTAACAAAACCCTGTCTAACTCTGTGTTCAAGGGTCCTTTCATCTCCATAAACACTTCAAGAAAAGCTTTGGTGACCTCCTTGTCATTAAAATGAAATGCTACCCTTTCAGACTCCAAACAGGACTCTGGCAGACATATCTATTTTATAGGCTGTCAATATGTTTATTTTCTTCTTCAGGAGCCCTAAGATTTCTTTCAGAATTCCTAGACTTCAGCTAAAACCTAAATTGATGCATTCTCTAGTTACCAACCAATCAACAAATGTATTTATTGAGCACTTCTCTGTTGCATAGCACTTAGTCAAACGAGCTGCCACATCCAATCTTCATCACGGTGCAGCGTGAGCACCATGGCATCAAAAGGCAAGGGGTACGGCTTGCATAGGGCAGTGCTTTTCAAATCAGTTAGATACGCTCTGCCTCCTCCAGGGAACAGCAACTGCAATAGAGCTTCAGACATCATTAGCATACAGTAAATAGGAATTTGATTTCATAATCTAAGATAGACTCCACCAAACAACGTTCAGAAAAGACAATTAGCGCACGAAAAATCTTTGACAAAATATGCAGATTGAAAACATTAAACATCTGTAGCCTTCTCGGGGTAAGCCATGTCTAATAGCTCATGTTCTCTTCTGAAGTCAGAACTATCTGCCCCGATCTTGAACAAATTAAACAGAAACTTCACTGTCAGTTACACACGAGTCCGATGAAAAAGTCCACGCATTCGCAGGATCTGTCCTTTATCAAAAGAACTAATTGGTGTTTCATTGAGTTGTTATAAAATTCTGAATAGGCAAGCCGCATGAAACTGCTCAACTTCTACCTTAACAATATTTGTCCATGGGGCACATCAGTTAACATGGATATTTTTAAATGTTGCACTGTTTAAAGAACCTTTTTCTTGTCATGGAAAATCTGCAGTAATTTCTCTTCCAAGCTGCCCGAGATATTTGCCCCACAACTCCCAAATAGGATGTCCATGTTTCTGAGAGATAGAGCAGGAGAAATGGGATATTTCATAAATACCAGTTTTGATGAATTTGCTGTATGATCAATCAGCTTTTAACTGACTCGAGAGCCTATGGAATACATTTTAAAGCATTGGGAATTTGGCTGTTCCCATAACATACTTGGACACTCTTTACTGCTAGCAGTAAACCTCAGGCATAAACACTGTACAGAAAACCAGATGAAAAGAAGCCTGCCTGAGTGGAAATTGACTTCCCTTTGTAAAGTGTTAAAGGTAGAAAGATACCTACAATACACAATAGCTTTAATAGTTAAGCTCATTCATGCTCATTATAGTCAAAGGCCCTGACTCCCCAGGGTATTTTCTTATACCTTAAAGACTGGCCATGGTATTAAAAAATTAAAAAGTCAGATTGACAGAAAATGAATGACCTACAGGCACTGTTATCTAACAGATAAGTTTTTGGAAGTTGGGTATCTGTAATATCTCAATACTGTAGTGATCTAGATGAGTCAGAATAAACAAGGCTATACCTACAAACTACCCCCAGGAGAGCACTCAGTCACGTTCGTTTATTTCTTGTTTCTTCCAAGTTCCCACCCTGGGCCGACTGTGGATCAGCAACATATGAGCTTGGGATGTGTCAGTGGTAGAGGAAATAGACATGTAGAAAGGTGCCTGTTAATGTCTTCACCTTGTACACTTCTCATTGGTGGATGTGAGTCACATGACCAGGGTAGAGTTCCAGAAGTCAGGGGAGGATGTCACTGTGTTTCACACAGAGAGAAAGGAGATGTGTGGGTGAATTGTAGCATGATGCACGATACAAATATGACCAAGGCAAAAAAAAAAAATCAATTTTATGATCCCCTTCCATAAGATATATCTTCTGTGGCAAAGAACAAAAAAAAAATCTCATTCATTCATTTAGACAAATACAGGTGACGAAAACACAATACCTTGTAATATGACAGAAAAATTATCTATAACTTGGAGAGTGGGAAGATAGCATAATCAGTACAGTGCATATCCCAGTGAAGTTCAATCCCCAGATCCCATGTTAAAAAAAATCAGACATGGGGGCACATGCTTGTAATCCCAGTGCTGGTGAGTCCAAGCCTGGCAGAACCCTAAGACTCAGGTGAGCCAGGAGAATGCTCCAGGCCAGTGAGAGATGGCTTAGCAGTTAAAGTGCTTGCCTGCAAAGCCTAATGCCCAGGTTCAATTCCCCAGTACCCACGTAAAGCCAGATGCATAAAGTGGCACATGCATCAGGAGTTTGTTTACAGTCCCTAGTGCAACCATTCTTCTTTCTCTTTCTCTTTTTCTCTCTCTGTCTCCTCCCTGTCTCTACTTGCAAATAAATAATTTTTTTTAAAAAAGGGGGAGGGCAGCATCTAAAGGAATGACTTGTAGCTGACCGCAAATGAGCACCCACATACAAAATTCTAATTTAAGGGCTGGAGAGATTGCTTAATGGTTAGCGCACATGCCTGTGAAGCCTAAGGACCCCGGTTCGATTCTCCAGGTCCCACATAAGCCAGATGCCCAAGGGGGCGCACACATCTGGAGTACGTTTGCAGTGGCTAGAGGCCCTGGTGTGCCCATTCTCACTCTCCCTCTCTCTTTTTCCCTCCCTCTGTCTCTAATAAATAAATAAAAATAAAATCATTAAAAAAATTATTATTTAAATAAGAATATTCTCAAAGGATCATCATGCAATGAACTGATCCTTTTATATGCCTTTGAAAACTATGATCATAAAATTAATTGGAGGGGATGTGGATGTGTCAGAGAGCATTCTTTTCACAGCTTGTGGAAGGTCCTGGGTTCAGTCACGAGCACGCGCACACACACACACACACACACACACACACACACAAAAAAATTAAATATGAAAATAATTTTCCAGGAGAAATCTATGTCTTTGTTGCAAAAGGATTGTTTTCATGGCCCTAGTAAGCCAATTTCAGTTATGTGGGGTTTTAACATCAGATACTTTTTAAACCTACCTGAATTCAATCATGATTCAACCAGAACATAGACACCTCACCGCAAATGTGAAGAAAATGACTCAAAGAAGGACGAAAAGTTGCTGCCCGTGAGTAGGAGAAAGGTGGCAATAGAAAAACAGAATGAGCCCAGAGTGTTCCTTTCTTTCTTTCTTTTTTTTTTTTTTATGACTGGCATTTCAACATCTTTCGGATGCAAACAATATATATTTTAAATGAGGCGCCTGTGTTGCAATGTCCCAGCTTTGCTCTTCTATGACTTCGTGTCATGTTTGCTTAGGCAAAGCAATTTTTTCTGCTATTTTCCTTTTTGGGTCAACCTGGTTGGAGCAAATCAAATTGTTCTTTCTTTCTCTCTCTTTCATACATCATCATTTAAGATCAGCAAGACCTCTTGTTCTGGAACCTGCCCTTGCCTCCTACACTATCCGTTTATTTCAGAGCAGCATTCATGAACGAGAACACTTTTTACAGGTTAATCAGGGAAATCGCCCTGGCTGACAGCAACAGCAAACCTATCGACTGCCGTGAAAGTCTCAGGAATGTGTGTGTCATTGGCTTCTGCATGGGAGTATTTGCAAAATGGGAGAGCTTTGATTTGACTGGAAGAAAAATGACAATACAAATTCATAAATTATTTATGTGTAATGAGGCGGGAAACCAATGACTTTGTAAGTTTTATTCTAAGGGATTTTGACCTCTAAAAATTCCCCCAAAGGAGCCAGCATTGGTTTCCCATGAAGAAATACTCAGCTCTACACTTGAAAAGTGAAACATTTTCTTGTTCGCTCTCTGTAGCTTCCTGAGTGCTAGAAGAAAGGGTTGGGACTGCTCTGGGAAGGAAACATAGAGGCAGCAAACCGCCTTCACTGATCTCCTCACATCAATTCGAGAGACCCGGAGGCTGTCTTTAGCGCAAGACAGGTGCACAAGAAAATGTTTCTCGTTACTTGGAAAAATCAAATCTATACACAAGAACAGGAATTATTCTTCAAGGAACAAGAATTATTCCATCAGGTTCCTTGTACTTTCTTTTGCATTGACTGCTTGACAAAGTAAATACATTTAGAAAATTTTTATTGTATTTCCATTTGAAAACAAACAAGTTTACCATTACTCTATGGTTTTTTTTTGGGGGGGGGGTGATGAGATGTAAGATGAATGTCCAGAATTTTTTTTGAAGAAACCAACTTGGGGAGGTTTGGCTGATGGTATGGTAAGGACGTTCCAGGTATATGAATATGTGTGCTTCTCTTTTAACTATCCTATATTCTATGGGTCTGTCACAATAAGTAGATGCTTCAGATTGCTACAGTTATTACATTTAGTGTGACTTTTACATAAATGTACAGGATTAAAAGATTTTTTAAGACTTAAAAATTCAAGAACAGTTGTTTGTTATGAATAAAAGCATGACCATTGAGGGCTGGAGAGATGGCTTAGCGGTTAAGCCTCTCTTAGAGCCTGCCCACTAAGGCTAAGAACATCAGTTACAATCTCCAGGTCCTATGTTTAGCCAGATGCAAAGTGGCGCAAGGGCGCAATGCTGCACTTTCCCACAAGGGGGTGCACACACCTGGAGTTCATTTGCAGCAGCTGAGAGGCTGCTGGCATGCCCATTCTCTCTCTGTCTTCCTCTCCCTCTCTCTCTGTCTCTCTCCAAAAAAAAAAAAAAAAAAGTGACCATTGATATTCTCACACATCATGCTCTGCCTCCCCTCGAGAAAGTCAGTTGTTTTCTGCTTCATGGAACAGGCGAGCACAGGATTTGAGGATCCTTTGCAGAACAACCCTCAAGACATATGTTTTTAGTGCTCATGGTTTCTGGGTTTTTTTTATTAGTAAGAGGCAGACTTCTACATGCAAGCTGATTGATCAGTTTCTCTTTATAGTTCTGTTTTTGTTTTATATATGTTGAATCAGTATCTTTAAAAAAAAAATGGGCCTAGGGAAATGGCACAGTGGTTAAAAGGTGCTTGCTTGCAAAGCCTGCTAACCTAGGTTCAATTCCCCTGTACCCACATAAAGCTGATGCACAAAGTGTCACATGCATCTTGATTCCATTTGCAGTGGAAAGAGGCCCAGGTGTGCCAGTTTTCTCTGAGTCTGTCTTTCTCTGTCACAAATAAAATTTAAAAACTATTTTGAAAAAAAACTCCTTAAACATTTATTTATCCTTGCCAATTGAATCCTTCATCATTATATAATGAACTGCTCTCTCTGCCAGTGGCTCTTTTTCTCAAATCTAACTCTGTAAGGCTTCCCGTTGTGCTTCTATCTGGTTTACGTGGGTCCTGGAGAGTCGAACCTGGGTCCTTTGGCTTTGCAGGCAAGTGCCTTAACCACTAAGCTAACTCTCCAGCCCTTCATTTTTAATCTCTAATATTTATCTGCTTCCTTTTCAACTATGGTTGGCCCCATGTTCCATGGTATCTTACTCCTTTTCACAGTTGTAAATTCTACTTTTTCAATTTTTAAACACATTTGTATCTGTCCTTGACACTTCCAATATTTGAAGAGTTAACTGGTCTCATCTAGTCTCTTGGCAGATGTGGTGGTTTGATTCAGGTGTCCCCCATAAACTTAAGTGTTCTTAATGCTAGTCTCTCCAGCTGATGGCAATTTAGAAATTAAAGCCTCCTGGAGGCAGAGTATTGTTGGGGGCAGGCTTATGGGTATTATAGCCAGCTTCCCCTTACCAGTGTTGGGCACACTCTCCTCTTGCTGTTGTCCACCTTATGTTGACCAGAGGGTGATGTCCACCCTCTGCTCATGCCATCGTTTTTCCTGCCATCATGGAGCTTCCCCCTTGAGCCTGTAAGGCAAAAGGCAAAATAAACTTCTTTTTTTCCCACAAGCTGCTTTTAGTCGGGTGATTTCTGCCAGCAATGCGAACCTGACTGCAACAGCAAATTATTGAAAATAGTATGTTATTGCTTTGTACATGTTTTACTTGTTTCTGTAGTTTCAGATGAGAGAGAGAGGTTATATTCTTTGAAACTTAATCCATAGAAAGTTTTTGTTCTCTGTACTGAAGGATATTTTGCTCTTGCACTAAGGACTTCCACCTTAGACTCACAGTGATATTTACGGGTGCGGTGATGCAAGCTCATCACCTAAAGCCTTACTTTAATCTTCTGTCCCTTACTCCAGCCTACAAATGGATGAAAGCCAAAGCTTAAGGCCATCTGGGTCTAGAGAATGTCCTTCAGGCAAAAACCAGCCTCGGTACTATTTCTGCCTATTCTAGGTTTCCATTTTCACTTAGCTTTCTGCCTTTGAAGATTTCTTACTTTCTTGCCAACTCATACACTACTTTCAAATATGATTTCTATATTTTATGTAGCAGTGTTAGATGATTTTAGCAGAAGGGGCTGTCAGAGAATCTAGTTTCCTTTACCTCTCAGAAGTGCACAGAAAAACACACGTGCGCGTACATGCACACTTGCGCACAGACACATGAACACAGGGTAACTTCCATGGCCAGGGATGTGTTAAGATCCTTCAGCCTGCTGAAGCATTACACCACTTTAGATCAGCACATCACTCTTCAGTCAGTTCCTTGTTGCTGGGAACAACATCCAACCGGAAACAGTTTATGGGAGGAAAGGGTCTATTTCAGGCTTACAAAATCCAGGGGCATCTCCATCGGTGGTCGAAGAAGCTTCTCACATGCATACATTCAAGCAGAGCAGAATTGCAGCAAGCAAACACCAACACAAGCCCACATGAACTGCCAGAGCTCAAACTGCTCAGAGGCACCCCTAGAAGGGCTGGACTCAGGTCTACCCACATTGACATGCCCCTTTGTAGAAGGGTTCTGCCGGCTAGGGGCTCAAGGAGGAAGTTTAATCAAAAATGACAGTCTGTGGAGCCATACATTCAAACTACCACAATGACCTCAGCTATGTTCTTAGCCTCTCTGCTTCTGCTGAGTATTCTAGAACACACTCTTCCTTCAGGCCATATAGCACTTGGTGCTATTGGCCAGTTCTGTTCCAGGAACTTCTGCTCCACAAACTTCACAGCTCATCTCAGCTGCTCCAGAGCCTCCTAGTTCCAGCCTCCTGACCCCACCGCCATAGGAATAAGGTCTCACAACATCTCACTAGGACTTTGGCATTTGGTACTGCAAGTATCGACAGAACTCCCACTGGTGGGTTTCTCTCATGCATGGTTTAAAGTAAAAGATGCTGCAGACAATCCAAGCAGCTCCTCGCCTTCAGAAAGGCAAGGCCAGGTAGCCCCTTTATGCTGTCTCTTTATTCTCTGTACTGAAGGATATTTTGCTCTTGCACCAAGGGTTTCCCCCTTAGACTCACAGTGTTATTTACTGGTGCAGCAGTGCAAGCTCAGCACCTAAAGCCAATAGGGCAAAAAGAATAGTAAAGAGAACTCTGGAGCAAAAGGAGTGGGGTACAGCATTAAGAGCACCTTCTACAGGCAGCAGCTCATTCACTACTTACTCGCTACAGCTGCTTTGGGGTCCTCCAGGCTACATTACTGTATGTACCCCCTCATCCGTGCTCTGTAAGGAAACCCAGTACATTCATTGGTTCATCAGGGCGAGCCCTGCTGGAACTGGGCTTGAGTCTGTTGGGTGTACCCTTCCTGGAGAAGCAAGCTCTCATTGGTTTCTCCCCAAAGAAGAGTGTTGTGCTACACATGACAAAATATTTTACAGCAAGTGTTCTTTAAAAAATATTTTTGATTTTTATTCATTCATTCATTTTTTATTTATCTATTAGAGATGGGGGTGGGAGAGAGAGAATGAGAATGAGTGTACCAGAGCCTCTAGCCACTGCAAACAAACTCCAGATGCATGTGCCACCATGTGCATCTGGTTTACGTGGGACCTGGAGAATCAAACCAGGCTCCTTACGCTTCTCAGGCATGCACCTTAACTGCTAAGCCATCTCTCCAGCCCAGCAAGTGTTTTTTTTAAAAAAAAAAAAAAAAAGTAAAAGATAAAAAAGTACACTCTAAACTAATGATAAAATATGTAGCAAATGCATAAACCAGAAACACAGCATGTAAATGTAAACATGGCACGTAAATGTATCTCATTCATTCATTCTTTCTTTCATTCCTTCATTCCCTGCCTCACACAGGCAGAGGAGCCCACTGTGCTCCTGCTGTCCCTTCCACCCCTCCGGAAGGATACCCCTTTCGTCTTCCGCCTGGTGCACGTGACCACCATGAACACTGAAACCAGAATTGGAAATGCACAGGGATCAGAATTCTGACCACCTGATGGCAAGAGATTTGTAAATCTTGTCTCGTTTTCAGAGCTGTCAAATATGCCTATAAGATGATGACATGAGGCAGACAGGACCCCACTCTGAGTACTAATCTTCATGATCTACGTTATTAATACTAGTATTAATAAGGATAACAATAGTAGATTCACATGGCTGTTATTCATCATATTAATAAACATACAAACATTTCAGTGATGTGCTAAGATCTGGGTTTAACACGAAGCCTGGAGGTCAGTGGTGCAGAGTGTGTCTGGTTCAGCTTCATGCACATCCTTCAGGCAAAGGGTTTGATACACAGAGCCTCACTGGCAAGACTGAGGCCACAGAAAGTGAAGGCGAGCCTAAATTCACGCAGGACCCAGGGGAGAATGGGAGTGAGCAGAGGCTGGCTTTCCCCATTGTCGTTGAATAAAGTGCACACTGGAGCCACAGAGCAAGCTTACAAGGAAATGTCCCTGGGTGCACATTTGGGAAGCTGTTAAGGGACTGGGTCACATGAAAGCATTCAGGAAGGGTGCAGGTAAGTGGTGGATGAAAATAACCTAGCTGGATGCTAGAGCACACGCAGAAGCAAGGGACTCATTGCTAAGAGCCACATGTGCTGCTGGCCTCAAGTCACCGCCCAGGACTGCCACTGAAAGGTACATTCAACCAGGGCACGGAGATATACTGGCAAAGAACGTGAAAAACTCAAATGGGATGGCAGAATTGGATGTGATGATGAAGAACAGTTGAAATATCACTTTAAAAAAAAAACTCACTTGAAGGTGAACACAGGGACGAGTCTCAGACTGTAATTTACCTGCACAGTGATCAGTGCTCTGAGCGTAGATTTGACTGGGGGGAATGACAATAAGGAAAGGAAGAATCATGTAGCTATTTTTGTCTTCCCATATCTTGACCTCTGTCCTTTTAAATTAATAAGGCAGACAGGGGCAGGGCATTCAGTCTAATGGCACGAGGATGAGAGACAGAGGCAAGGACCGGAACCCAGACTTCTCACATCGTCTGGATTCATGTTCACCCCTTCTCCTGCCTGTCCTTCCTACCAAATAGAACAGAGCTCAAGGGAAGTAGGACTCGCCTCACACCCCATTCTAGAGCTCTGAACTCGGAGATGAAGGCTGCCCCCTTCATCTGTGAAGTGCTTTTCAGCACACTGGGTTCACGCACAGCCTTCTTGGCAAGGCTAGAGATGGGTACCTGGCGCTTCATGTTATGCTCAGGTAGGGCCTGTGATGTGTCTTCCATCATCAAAGGTCAACCTAGAGGTGACAAGGCACTTAGTGGGTTTACTGCTGTCTTGCCGTGTTGGCCACAGTGCTTTTTACAAGATCTGCTTGAAGTAAACAAAACCAAAACAAAAAACAACAACAACACACGCACACACACATAAAAAAAAAAAACCAAGGAAGCAAGCAAGCAGAAAATGTGAGATTTTCCTTGTAAAACTAGGACAAATTTTGTTTGTTTGTTTCTTTGTATGTGTACGTGGTGTGCATGTGTGTGTTCTGTGGATGGGTGTCCATGTGTACGTGGGTACACACGTGCATGTGTGCCCATGGAGACTAAAGTTCAACATTGGGTGTCTTTCTCGGTCACTCTCCATATTATTCTTTGAGACAAGGCCTCATGAACCTCAAGCTCTCTAATTAAGTTAGACTACCTAGCCAGTGAGCCTTCTGTCTCCACCTTTCCAGTACACAACCATGCCTGGCATTTACATGGGTACCATGGGCCTGAACACGAGTCCTCTCACACTTGGGTGGGCAAGCACTTTACCACTGAGCCATCTGCCCAGCTAGGCCTAGCTTTAGAGGGCAGAGCTACTTCACAAAATCCAGAACAAAGTCACATGGTTCATTCATTTGTTGTTCACCTGAAGAGGAGTGCCAGAAGGACCTTGGGGACCAATGGGGACAAAGGGCTGTGGAGTCCAGATGCCAGTGATGATGAAGTTTCTAGAACATTAAACCAACTCTATTGCTACATTTACTTCTCGTGAAGTTGCTGTTGTGTTCTCAAAGGCTGCTGACCATGAGGAGTAAGCTTTTCGTATATCACACATGGTAATTCTTGTTAGATTGTGGATTAGCAGTAAAGGTCATGGTTCTATTAATTGAAAATGATAAGAGGCTTTCAGCATAGGTTATTGAAAGTGCCCGTGGGAGACGTAAAAAGGCCCTCCAGGATTACTGACTTTTGCTTGAAATTCTTTATTACGTTTTTTTTTTCTGTCTTGTGTGTCCAGATGATTGCATTATCGTGAATTGAGGTCAGCTCCTATCCAACCCTTTTGAGACAACATGACTCAAGTAGGTCTTTGGTTTACCAGAAACATGGAGGCCTGGGCTGGCTCACTCAGCTCTCAGATCAGGATTGTTTTGGTAAACATAGCAAGATGTCAATGAAGCCAGAGACTGGCTCGTAACTACTGGCCCAGCCTCCTGCCTCACCACACATGCGAATGCCTCCCTCAAGGAGGTCACGCATGGAACCAAGCAAGCAACAAGGAGAAAAACCATACATGTTCACCAGGGCAGCCATGGAAAAACAGTCGAGAACATCCCTGCATTCTGAATTTTCTGCATTGAGGGGACTGAAAGCCCACCTTCATCTTCTGAGCATCCAAGAAATGAAATTGCTTATCCCAAAATCTCACAAGCTTAGAGCTAATTCAGTGTTTATACTTCTCCCCTTACTGTCTAGTAATACACTTAGCAGTTAAATTTTAACATAATGTTGTGCTGGCTGCAATAAGTATTCTTGTGACTCTGTAGTCTTCCACAAACATCAGGAATTTTGGAAGAATATATGTCACATATATTAATACTCATAGTATTTATTAATATATACTAATATGTACCATATATTAATATAAATATTTCAGAATAAAAAAGCCACAAAACTACAAGGATAAAAGAAGTAAATCCAATTTGTATCTGTTACTCCTTGTTTCAAAAAACGCTAGATCCTGGGCTGGAGAGACAGCTTAGAGGTTAAGGCGCTTGCCTGTGAAGCCTAAAGACCCACGTTCGACTCTCCAGATCCTACATAAGCCAGATGCACAAGGTGACGCAAGTGTGCAAGGTCCCACATGATCACAAGATGGCGCACGTGTCTGGAGTTTGGTTGCACTGGTTGGAGGCCCTAGCATGCCAATTATCTCTCTCTTGCTTTCATTTAATAAAAAAAAGATCTTTTCTTTTCATATTCTCCCATATTGTTTAATTTTTAACTTTTAATATTATTTAACTGAGAGAGAGAGACAAAGACAAAGAAGGAGGGAGGGAAGGAGAGAAGGGAAGAAAGGAGAAAAAGAGAGAGAATGAATGAATGAATTAATGAATGAGAATGGGCAGTCCAGGGCCTCCAGCCACTGCAAATGAATTCCAGATGCATGTGCCAACTTGTGCACCTGGCTTTACATGGGTATTGGGGAATTGGACCCTGGTCCTTAGGTTTTGCAGGCAAACGCCTTAACTGCTGAGCCATCTCTCCAGCCCTGTTTTTTTTTTAACTTTTTACTGGACATTTTTTCATACATGTACATAGTGTGTTTTGATCATAAGTGGTGCCCAAGGGCCTAGTGTTACACTCCTATAGGGTCTGTGATGTGTCTACCATCATCTCATTACCCATTACCTTCTCTGGTCCCCCTTCTCTGCCCTCTTCCGCTGAACCCCTTCTTCTTCTTTTCAAATAGGTCCTCTTCTAATTTTTGTCCTTCCCCCACCATCCATGTCAGGATGTTGATGGGCCCGATATTGTGCAGGTGTGGCGCAGATAACCACTGTTGCTGTGAGGTCATGAATGCAATGGCCACGTCATGTCTGGAAGACAAGTGTTCCAAAGCACTCCTCCCCATCCCCTGGCTCTTACATGCTTTGTACCCCTCCTCCGCACCTTACCCTGAGTCTTGAGGGGGGATCCAGATGTCTCATTTAGCACTGGGCACTTGAGTCACTTTTTCTCAGCACGTTGACAAGTTTGGATTCTCCCCAGTAGTCACCACCAACAGCAAAATGTAGTTTCTCTGACCAAAAGTAAAAGCAGCATTAATTATGCCTTTAAACTGAAATCTGAATCCTTTAAAAAATAAAATAGACTTTTTGGTTTCTAGAGCAATTTTAAGTCAGTGGCAAAATTGCTACCCCCACATACACACAGCCTTCCTTACTGTCTGTCATAAGATAGTGGATTCCTAGCAATCTGTGAACTACATCACTCTTACGTAAGCTCATTTTAAGTTGTCTCCTAAGACAAATTCTATCTTACATGTTGTCATTTTCTACTGAAAACACGAAGCCTCAGAACCCACTGCTGAGTACCCTAATCTTTCTTCTTTTAACTAGGAGGGCTGGGGTGGAAAGAGCCAAGCACGTAAACAGAATAAAGGAGATTTCGTAGCTTGCTTCCAGCTTGCATGCAGAGTTCTTTGTGAGTTAAGGCAATGAAGTCGGTCACTCGGTCCCTCTTCGTCCCATGATATCATCCGCAGATGCAAGTGTGGGCACAGACCAGGGTTCCTGGGCTCGCATGCTATTTGATGAACCACGCCTTCCTGACAGCAAACACAGGCTTACAGTGTGGCCTCTGCCAACATGAGATGGCGAATATTCTGCCTGTCTCTGGGACTAAAGAAGGGGCTTGCATTCTGTTTCCTCCGCAGGTGTGAGTTCACAGATACTTTTAGGAATCAGAGCCAACGTCTTTGGCTGGGCAGGGCAGTTTACAGGGTGGCAACATCCCTTGATAGGCTGTTTGTGGATGGAGGTGCTGTCCCCATGTGTCATCACAGTGCCTGGTGGGTGGGACTGAGGAACTGCTGGAACCTCACAGACATGGTGAATTACCAAACACCTCACCACAGAGGTTGCCCTCATCTCGGTTCTGGGGGCCTCTTGCATCCCTTCGCCAATTCTCTTCTCCTGCTCTTGTGTCCCCCTCACTCCACCCCCACAGTCCCCTCACAGCTGTGGCTTCTCTCATGACATTCTAAGCCACAACATGAGAAAAGAGGCATTTTCATATCATGGTTCATTTCCTGAAGTCAGAGGAAAAACTAAAAGCAAAACATTGTAAAAATGCAATGCCCTCGAGAGAAAGTCGGCTTCCTCCGTGGACGCTTCCCTCCACCTGGGTCCTCTTGTCCTGATTGTCACTGTCACAAGAACACAAGTGGTCAGACTGGCTGGAACTAGAGAGCCGAGCGCGAGAGAGGCATGCTCTTGTGTGAGAGACTTCTGAGTCTGTTATGCTTTGGCAGGTAGTCAGTTCAGGGACTGCCATACTCAGCTTCACGTTGCTGGGATGAAACCTCCAAACCAGGTACAGTTTGTGGGAGCAATGGGACTTATTGAAGCTTACAGATCCAGGGGAAGTTCCATGATGATGGAAGAAGCTGGCCCCCTTTCACAGAGAAAGCAAGAGAAAGAGAAAACAAGCCGAGAGAAATACCACCACCAACACCATAAGCAAACACCCTCCAGGAACCCCCGGCAGAGCTTAGACACTGCATATTTTAGGCTGGAATTCAAGATCCTCTCCCAAACACACCTTAGGGCTAGATCCTATGATCCGCCCACAGTGACACCTCCTTCAGCCAGGCAGCTGAAAATCCAAGAAGTTTAATAAAACTGAATCAGGGCTGGAGAAATGGCTTAGTGTTTAAGGTGCTTACCTGCAAAGCCAAAGGATCCAGGTTCAATTCCCCAGGACCCACATAAGCCAGATACACAAGGTGGTACATGCATCTGGAGTTCCTTTACAGTAGCTGAAGGCCTTGACATGCCCATTCTCTCACTCTGTCTCTCTTTCTCTCCGAAATAAAAATAAATAAATAATTTTTTAAAAAAACAGTGTATTATAGGACATCCATTCAAACTACCACAGGAACACAAGCCCAAAGAACACAAATTCTGCCCTGCCAAGACTAGAACAAACCTCCAGTCCAGGAGTTTCTTGATTCTTCCTTCTTAACTTTTCTCATGGGTGGGTGGTTTCTGAATTTGACTTTGTCTCCTTGGCCCATCAATCAGTCAAGATCCTCCCCCTATACACTTGAACTTGAAATTGAGGTTCATTCTCAATTAGATATTCAATTTATATGTCCAGGGTTATAACAAATAACTGATCCAGTCTATGGCCATACCACCCTGAAAGTGCCTAATCTCAAAGCTAAGCAGAGCCAGGCCTGGGTGGTACTTGGATGGAATAAATGCCTGATCCAATCACCATGTGGATTTTTCCTCTGAGGACTCCACCTAGCGTGGGAGCCTGTCTGCTATCCTTCAACTCTCTCTTATTTTCAGTCTCTATTGAAATAAATCTTTCATAATTTATCCTTCTTCATATCTGTGCATAAGAATTCTTTGTTAATAAGCCGGGCGTGGTGGTGCACATCTTTAATCCCAGCACTCGGGAGGCAGAGATAGGAGGATCGCCATGAGTTCGAGGCCATCCTGAGACTACAGAGTGAATTCCAGGTTAGCCTGGGCTAAAGTGAGACCCTACCTTGAAAAAAAAAAAAAAAAAGAATTCTTTGTTAATCATAAGACAAGAAGCTGAGAGCCGCTGGCTTGGGGATTTCTAAGCCCAACCGGAGCCCAGAAGGATTTTGTTTTTCTAAACTCCCATAACAATATGAAGGCAAAATCTTCACTACTTCCCATCAAACAGATGATAAATGCAAGTGGTTTCACCGACTTCCCCCTTACACTCAATATTTCCAGTGCCTCCCTTCTTGAGACAGAGGAGATCCCTACAGACAGGTTTCTGACCTGTAAGAAACAGAGACACACTAAACACCTAGGGTGTTAAACCTGACTTCCCCACCCACACATCCTTCCTCACCCTCCCTTGTGATCTAGGTGAGAAAGAAATTAGCCATGGGTACCTTCCCTGTCACCACTGAGACATGTGTACTACAAAGCTCACAGTTGTAGACTGAGCTGTTGCTGCTGCTATTAAAAGCCTCTCTGCCCAGCATTCTGACTATGTGGGGGTGGATCACCTACATCAGATGCTTATTAAAACTCCGATTCCAGACGGCCAACCCAGAGCCAAAGTAAATCAGCTGAGGAGAGACGATGCCAGAAGAGCTGTATTTTTAACAAGCTCTCCAGCAAGTCTGGCATATACTACCCACCATGCTAAATAGGCTGTTAGTGACTTTGAGTGCCTGTCATTTTCATCTGTGCATTCCCAAGACCAGCATGTTCCATGAACATTTCTTGGAAGAATGACTACTGTATTAGATGTGAATAAATGACCTCATAGCTCATGCATGGTAGAACTCGCCCTAAAGCTACTTCTCCAGTAGAAGCAGAAGTTGCTCAGACTTCTTGCCAAGGCTGGATGGAAGCTGTGTTTCCTGGCTACCTCTGGTGTGGGTTTCGTAGTCATGTCAGTTGTAGTCATGTGTCAGTGCCCTGTCTCTGTCAGAAACAAAAGCAAAGAGAGTGCCCGCAACACGGCTCTACCTCCTGCAAGTGTTTCTAGAAAGAGCTTGTATATAAGTGATAAACCCACTGAGAAATACTATTTCTCAACATTCTGTCATTCATCTACCATGGTGCATTCTGTAGTCACAGAAGGGAAGGACTTACTTCAGTGTGTGCCTATATACATTCAGCTGAGAAGTGGGTAGCCTGGTGCACACAGGGTGTTGACCTGGGAGTCAGGACTCTAGGATCTAGGCCTGCTTCCACGCCTGCACCTCTGGCTGGCCTTAGACAGGATTGTCTCTCATGGAGCTATAGACGGGTTGTCCTTATAGGAAGAAGTAAACCACAGAGGTGCAGAGGCCCTTCAGCAACACAACTGTGGGCTTCTGTGTGAGTGTGGGGCCTAAGCACAGTGAACACATCCAACTGTCAGAATCAGCAAGCACACTCTGCAGATCCTAAGAAAGCACACAGAGAGGGGCTGCAGAGATGATTTAGTGGTTAAGGCACATGCCTGCGAAGCCTAAGGACCTGGGTTTGATTCTCCAGGTCCCACGTAAGCCCGATGCATATGGTGGCGCATGTGTCTGGAGTTCGTTTGCAGTGGTTAGAGGCCCTGGTGTGCCCATTCTCTCCCTCCCTCCCCCCTTCCTCTCTATCTTTCTAATAAATAAAAATAAATAAAATCTTAAGTAATTAAAGAAAAAGAAAACACACAGAGGCTTCCAGCCTCTTTCTACACACACTGAAGTCTTCAGGATCTTAGGTCCTTGTCCAAATAGCTGCTTAAGGTAGCTCACTCAGTAAAGTGTTTACCTCACAAGCATGAGGGCCTGAGTTTGAATCCCCAACACCCATGTGAAAGCTGGGAATGGTAGGAGGTGCTTGTAGTCAAAGGGCTGGGAAGGCAGAGATAGGAGGACCCTTGGGACTTCCTGGCTAGCTCATCTAACCAAATCAGTGAGCTCCAGGTTCAGTAAAAGTGTGCTTCAAAACAGTTAAAGGTGCATCCTTGCAAAGCCTGCTCACCTGGGTTCTGTTCCCAAGTACCACGTGAAGCCAGATGCACAAAATGGTACATGCATCTAAAATTCATTTGCAGCAGCTGGCAATTCCATACTTTCCACCTGCTCGCTCGCTTGCTCTCTCTCCTCACAAATTAAATAAAAATATGTATTTTAAAATCTAAGGCAAACAACAATGGAGAGAGATCCCAAAAATAGACATACACATGGACACAAGCGCACAGGCATCCACACGCCCATTCCCTACATACACCCATATACCTATGAATGTACATGCAATGCACATACACACATAGAAAGCACACACATGCACACATACACGCACACACACACACAATGGCTAGTATTTTTAAGCAGCTATGTCACATTTCTTTGTAGTTCACAAAAGCCAGAGGCGGGTGGAATAAACAAATAAATGTCCTCAGGAGTATCCCAAAAGAATAGAGGTGGAGAAAAGTCATGCTTGAATTTAAGCCTCCAAAAACATTTGGCCAAATACCAAGATTCCCTTGTGTGTTCAGTGTTATGAATTTTCACATGAGCTCACAGTGTTCCCAGGACCCACCATTCCCTGGGTCCCTCACATCCTCTACCTTCTAGGAATGGTTTCCAGCAGTGGATCTGCACCTCACAGTGTCCTGGACAGCTGCCACTTGCTTAGTCTGGGAGACATCCAGCTCCTCCTGCAGAGGAGAATCACGCCTTCATTTCCCCTCCAAGGAAGCACGTCCCAAATTACACAGCCAGGCTCTTCAGCCCATGAGGGGTTTACTCTCCACAGGATCTGAGGAAAGCAAAAGACTATCCGATCTCGAGCAATTTCAATGAAACAACTGTGCAAATATCATTGAAATTCATGTGTTTCTACAAGACAACAGAGTTTTGCTCTCAATGCTAGATTAGATGTCTTTAAGGGATCCAGAAAGTGTTAGGTTGTTCAAATATTTCCCAATGGGTTCTCATTCTCCTCTCCCACCATTTTCTACTTCTTCTTCAACTTTTTTCTTTACATTACTCCTGTATGTGACAGAAATAGCTGCGTCAGAAACTTTGCCCATTCTTACCTATTGACCTGTTAAAAATGCAGGAACTGGGCTGGAGACATGGCTTAGCGGTTAAGGCACTTGCCTGCCAAGCCTAAGAACGCCAGTTCGATTCTCCAGGTCCCACATTTAGCCAGAGGCAAAGTGATTGCAAGGGTGCAATGCCACACTTGTCCACAAGAGGGAGCGTGCGTCTGGAGTTCATTCACAGCAGCTGAGAGGTTGCTGGCGCTCCCATTCTCTGCCTGTCTCTCTCTCTCTCTCTCTCTCTCTGTGTCTCTCTCTAACTCACTCCAAAAAAATGCAGGAGCTTATTCCACCCCAGATTTACTTCATCAGAATCTGCAAATGACCTAGACTCCAAGGTTTTCTCCTGACCGATAACCACATCATAGTAAGAGCAGCCCAGCTTCTCTGTTACAGGTTTGTAATGAGGGCTAGGAAGATAGTCTAGTGGGTTAAGCATTTACCACACAAGTAGGAGGACCTGAGCACATGTAAGACTGCCAGACACTGTGGCATGCACCTACAGTCCCAGCAGTGGGGAGTTGGAGATGGAATCCCTGCGTCTCACTGACTAGCTAGTCCACCCAAATTGGTGAGCTCTAGGTTCAGTGAGAGACCCTGCCTCAAAAATAACAAAAAATGGGCTGGAGAAATGGCTCAGAGGTTAAGGGGCTTGCCTTCAGAACCCAACAACCCGGGTTTGATTCCCCAGAAACCAAGTAAAGCCAGATGCACAAAGTGGCACCTGTTTTCTGGAGCTCACTTGCAGTGGTTAGAGTCCCTGGCATGCCCATTCCCTCTGTCTGTCTCTCTTCTATATCTCTGCTTGCAAATATATATATATCATAATGATAATGTTGTGAGCAAGTGAGGAAGATACCCAACATTGACTTCTGGCCTCCACATGCACACACAGACACATATAACTGCACATGTGTGCCACATACTTATGAACATGCATTCATGTACAACACACACACAAAGTGTGGATAATAATAAGGCTAGGGAAAGCTCTGATTTTTTGGGTTTTGTTTTAGATTTATTGATTTCTCTTGCTCCATGATGTTCCCTGTGTAATATCAAAGAGGATAAATCGAATATACAGTCTATCTCGGGACTTTGGCTTTCCTCAAAAAGCTCTGACTATGGGCTGGGGAAATGGCTTAGTGGTCAAGACGTTTGCCTATGAAGCCTAAGGACCCTGGTTCAATTCCCCAGGACCCACGTAAGCCAGATGCACAAGGGGCGCATGCGTCTGGAGTTCGTTTGCAGTGGCTGGAGGCCCTGTTGCGCCCATTCTCTCTCTCTCTCTCTCTCTCTCTCTCTCTCTCTCTCTCTGCATCTTCCTCTTTCTCTCTCAAATAAATAAGTAATTTAAAAAAAAGAAAAAGCTCTGGCTATATGGCCTGTAGGGTGTATTAGAGATGGCAGTTGTTTGACAAGATGCTCTTCCAAAAGGGCTGTTAGCAATTGAGCGAGCTGCATAAAATGGTTCAATAAGTTTTCACCTCAGAAAGTGAAACTCCCTTGAAATATTTAATAAATATTTTAATTTGATTTGAGGGTTCTACATCCCCGTTAATGAACTGATTTGAGGAAGTGTCTCAAATATTTGTTAGCATGAGGACTGGATGAGCCTGGAATTGTATGACTTAGGCTCAAGATGGATGGACAAGTTTGTCTACAGGGATCAACAACCCTATTTTTTTGTTTGGTTGTTTGTTTGGGTTTTTTTGTTTGTTTTGTTTTGTTTTTTGAGGTAGGGTCGCGCTCTAGGCCAGGCTGACCTGGAATTCACTATGTAGTCTCAGTGTGGCCTCGAACTCACGGTGATCCTCCTACCTCTGCCTCCCGAACAACCCTATTTTTTATGAATAAAGTTTTATCAGATAACAGCCCTGCACATTCACATCTGTAAAGATAAATGCTGAATTGATGGCACAACAATACTCAGTAGTTATTGCCTGCACGGCCAAAGACAACATTGCCTCTCAATAATGCTAAAATCCCATCAGTCTTTCACAGACAAAAGTTGCTAACTCATAACTTAACAGCAACGATAACTGAAGCAAAGCTTGGGCTTCCACTGGCTACCTGAGCCCATTTCTTTATTTGGGTCCCCGCCACAATACATGACTGGAATCCCAACTAAACACTAGCAGCCATGTGGTCATGTTGCGTGAGGCAAAAGAATCTGCAAGTGATTCGTCTGCACTCTGGAAACCTAGAAGCTAAGAGAGCATCACTGTGTATGGAGAGCAGCGCTCATCAAGTGGGTGGAAGGATTGCTTGAGTGTCTATCTAAAAGTCCCCTTCTGAAGCAAATACATTTAAAACAGTATTGGAAAGCTGCCCAGTAAGAAAACCTTGAGGAAAACCAGAAACAGGACTTAGAGTCAAACACCCTGGCTTTGTGAAAGTGAAAGGCAAACTCGTTGGTTGCCTGGCTTTTTCAAGCAAGAATTGCCTTCCTCAGGGAAGTTTTGTGCACCCGGAATATAGACATGAAGCCAATTTGGATGCTTTCAAATTTCTTCCTAAAATAAAAGTCTTCATGCTTTTCTCATCATGGAACTGTAGGGAAATCTGGGGTCTCATAAGTTTTTATCTCTGGCTTCTGCCTGAGAATAAGTCATTGCTAACTATGAAGTCAGGATGTTTTGTACAATAGGACTGTAAAAAAAAAAAGTTACTTATTTATTCATTTACAAGCAGAGAGAGATACAGACAGAGAGAGAGATAGAGAGAATGGGTCCGGCAGGGCCTCCAGCCACTGCAAACAAATTCCAGATGCATGTGCCACTTTGTGCATCTGGCTTTATGTGGGCACTTGGGGAATTGAACCAGGGTTGTTAGGCTTTGCAGGCAAGTGCCTTAACCACTAAGCCATCTCTCCAGCCCCAACAGGACTTCTTGAAAGGAAGAGATGGACAGAGGTAGGCAGAAATCTCCCCAAACTGAGTTCTTGAAATGAGACGCTCTGTTGCCTGTGTGCAGTATTTGTCAGTTTCTTCTCTCATAATTCTTTGGGGCTCTTCTCTCACCCTCGTTGGGCTTCTGTTTCTTCTAGAGGTGTTTGGGAGGCCAAGTGGTGAGTCATTAAGAGCGGGTGGAGAGCAGCTGGCTGGAAGTGATATCTAGTAATTAGCTATTGCCTAATCCTTTGCAAATGGTGTTTCTAGATCTGAAATGTTGATAAACAGCGAAGGGTCCAAGTCAGACCAAAAAAAGAGAAAAAGAGATACTAGCTGTCTTGGGTCTTAGCAGATTGTTCAAATTAAATACTTGCTGGTTTTATTTTGCAAGTTTTATCAAAATGGAAAATTTTCAGTTTTTTTTTTTTTTCCCCAGAATCTGTCTTTACAGTTTTTGATGCCAGTTGATTCTCCCTGGTCTGGTGCTGGCTCAGCTTCTGGTCTATGGCATTAGAGTGTCAAAATGTGGCTCAATTTTTCCTTCAGAGCAGAACTCAAAATGTGTGGTGTACTAAGTTATGGCAGTTTCATAGAAATAATGATGTTTCCTGTCCAATCACAGCAAGAAGTAGATTGTTTTGTCAAAGCATTCTTGGTGGTTTTTGTTGTCATGGTTTGGAATTTCTTATGAACAGACTTGGCTTGGTGGTTGTGATTGAGTTGACCAGCAGTGTGAGTTCTGCTGCGAGCGAATCCCATGTCAGAAGATTGCTAGAGAAGTAACAGATGTGAAGATCTCTGTTTACAAGAGAGACACTTTTCTCTTTAGCCTCTGCATGAGAATTGCCAGAGAAGTTCACATTGTCTTTTCCCTCTATATTTACATGAAGTTTCTGGAAATCATTTTGAGGATTCTGTACATGACAGGACTCTCCCCAGGGGCAATAGAGGAGGGATTTAGGGATGAAATTGGTCTGCGCATCAGGGATGGGAAAGGCTTCCAGGCTTTTCGTATGCCTTTATGAATTAATATCTGTATGCATTACCCTCTTAATACAGCGCTGAGCTAGGAAGTCTTATAAGCCATGGGAGTTAGCTGTCAAATACCCAGGGCCTACCTTAAAATTTTTCCTATCACCTTCTTCCACTTTATTTCTAACTTTGAAGTTTTACGTGAAGACAATTTTTGAGTCTTTTTGCCATCTTTCAGATTTTGCATTAAACATAACCTTGGCCATAAATCTCACGAAAGGCCAGTGCTACGCATCACGATCTTGGTGCTTCTGAGCACGCAAACTCTAAGCACTCACACTGGGATTCCCCATTAAATTGTAGCTGGAGAAATATCCAGTCTTACACCCTGGGGGAAACCCAGTTGGGAGAAATCCAATGTCAATATCTGACTAGGTAGTTGCTGTCCCTTCCTGGTAAGTCTCCAAAGGAAACAGAAGCCTGGGTCTTTCATTTATTCCTTGGCCTCTCCAAAGAGATCATGGCCAGTCACAGTTTGTGAATGTGGTGTTAGGTGTCATGCCATGCGTGACGCACTTGGGCTAATCTTTC
This sequence comes from Orientallactaga sibirica, assembly GCA_036365145.1. Lineage (NCBI taxonomy): Eukaryota > Metazoa > Chordata > Mammalia > Rodentia > Dipodidae > Orientallactaga > Orientallactaga sibirica. The sequence continues at coordinate 5,285,098 of JAEOAD010001748.1, read as the reverse complement.
TTCATCCTTTCAGTACCCCTGGGAATGAAGCAATATCATCTCTATTTGCCTAACCAGGAAATTGAGGTCCTAAGAAGCCAGGGATGTTCTCTGAGAGCACTCAGCTAAGCAGGAGAACTAGGATTCAAATCCCACAGTCTGTAATGCCAAACACCATCTTCTTGCCAGTGGAACAGGCGATTCACGGGATATCTAGTGATGGCGAAGCCGTGAAGCCGCAGAAGCAAAAAGAAAGGCGGGGGTGGGGGGGAGTATGTACAGAAAGCAAAGAAGGAAACAAGAGTCATTTTAGAAAACAGAGGTATGACATGAGAACTTTGAGTTATGTGTCTTAGTTAAGAAAGAGTTCAACTTCTTTCCGTTTTTTTTTTTCTTTCTTTTGGTTTTTTGAGGTAGGGTCTTACTCTAGTTCAGGCTGAGCTGGAATTCACTATGTAGTCTCAGGGTGGCCTTGAACTCACGGCAGTCCTCTTACCTCTACCTCCCAAGTGCTGGGATTAAAGGCGTGCGCCACCACGCCCGGCTCTTTCCATTTCTTGATGCTTCTTATACCAACTTTAGCAACCTTTTGAAAGATTTGTTAAAAGCAGGACAGCATAGAGTGTCTTCCATCACCACCTCTATGTGGATTTTATTATCTAGAACACAGGGATCCAGAGAGTGGATGTATTATATTTGCCAGTGGTATGTCATGTCTACTCAGCTCTGTCCTTGCACTGTGAAAGCAGCCACACGCAATACATAAACTAATGAGTATGGCAATGTTCCCTATAAAATATATTGACAAAACATCAGCCAAGTGGACACATCTCAGAACACTGGCTTTTATTCTGGCTTGTACATCGCAATATCTATTGAACATGAGAAAGAACCTGTACCCTAGATCCTGCCTACGACAACCGATTCTTTCTAAAGTTGGACACAGTATAGATTTTTAGAATTTTTTTAAAGTTCCCTAGGGCTGTAGAGATGGCTTAGGAGTTAAGGTGCTTGCCTGCAGATCCAAAGGACCCAGGTTCAATTCCCCAGGACTCGCTTAAGCCAAATGCATCTAGAGTTCGTTTGTAGTGGCTAGAGGCCCTGGAGCAACCAGTCTCCCTCTCTCTATCTGCCTCTTTGTCTTTCTATATACTTCTTTCCCTGTCTCTTAAATAAATAAACAAACAAACAAATAAAATATTTAGAAAAGCATCCTAAGAAATGTCTTAGATGGTAGCACAATGTTTCTCAAAGTATGGTCCCAGGAACAAAACCAGCAGTATCTTGCTAAAGATCCATTTGTCAAGCCCAGGCCTACTGACCAAATCTCCAGAGGAAGGTTTCAAAATCTGGATGCTTTAATAAGCCCTCCAGGTATTTCCAAAACACTAGCAGGTTTGAAGACCACAGATCTGTCTCTTTCTGCATAGGCATCCAGTTGAATGTTCCCCGTGGGTGACATTCTCAATCAGCACTAAATCTGGTTTCAGAAATCCTCCCCCAGGCTCCCTTTGTCTGTTTACTCTAGCTCCCTGAATCTTGGGAATTTCCTCTGCAAAAAGGGTACTATTAATTGCATACATACATGATATAGTGGTTAAACAATTAAATGTATATAAAGGCAGTTATGACTCTTAAGCATGACACAAAGGACACCACTAACTGGTGCTAGAATGTGATAGAATGCTATTCAGTTACCTTATGTGGCCACATCCCAGGTTCTGGTTCTGGACCTTGCTATATTCCATAAGGTAACAAGTCAACATGATATAGAAAGGTGCTCACTAGTGAATTCTGTAAATGTTACCAAAATCGGGGGGCTTCTTCCTTCTGGAGGTGACAGAGTTCTAAAGCAGGACCAGAGGGAAGGGTATGTAGACAGGAGTATAGATGGTTCATAGTCATCTGACCCAGAATGAAGGAGTTGGAATTGGGTCTCAACAGACATGCTGAAACCATAAACTCTTACAGGAAGTGACGGAAGTGAACTGTGAATCCTCTCGGGATTTTTTTCCAGGACCAGCAGTATCAGAGTGGGTGGTTCACTGTGATCTATGTCGCCTGTCAAGAAGTACCGGCTACAATCACAAATGTGTCCAGACAAGACCAGCTACCTTTATGGATCACATACATAATTTGTTCCTATGACAAACTGCAATACTTAAGGGGCAGATTTACGGTCCTTAGGTTTGACATCGAAGAGGACATAAACTATCCCTTAGAACCTTTTAGGTTATCCTGTACTGAAGGAATTAGGATCTAAGCATGTGGTGGTAAATGAGTTCTTTTGAGTTCACAACCAGGAGTCATCTCTCAACATCTGTGGTTCTGTAAATATGCAGATCTGACCTGAGCATTTCCAAAGTAAAGACCCTTAGGAGTCAACTTTTTTGTGTTGTCACCACAGTTATTTATATGAAAAGTCTAGAGCCAGATCAGCAGCGTGTAGAAAGTGCCCTCACGGTTGTCTTCCTTTCCTCCAAAATTTGTGATTTTCTTTTCCCCTCTCTTTAAGTTTATCTGCAGCTCCTATGATGGCAATAGAAAGGGCAGAAAGAGGTTTGGCAATCTTTAATTGGACGAGGTTCAAAAATTATCATTTAGAGACAGGAATGGTGGTGCAGGCCTTTAATCCCAGCACTCGGGAGGCAGAGGTAGGAGGATCACCATGAGTTCAAGGCTACTCTGAGACTACATAGTTAATCCCAGGTCAGCCTGGGCCAGAGTGAGACCCTACCTCGAAAAACAAAACAAAAAAAAAAGTATCACTTAGAAATTTTCTCTTGAAGATTAGATATGAACATTTTATGAGCCAGATGCTCTGCAAAGCATTCGCGGGTGGATGTCGGGGAAAGCTGAAAAGGTTAAAATGAACCACGACATACCAGAATGGCAGGTGTAGCATTTGGAGTCCGGTAAGGAGGCACTGTGCTCTGCTGTTTGCAATCTAGCCTTGCTGAACTTTCCTAATCACTAAGGATTAGCCCAAGCTGCTTTTCTCCGGGCAGGCTAACTGCTTTAGAACATCAATCTGTTGAAATATGAACCAAGCAGGGTGTGAACAAGCTCAAAAATATGCTTATTCCCAGATATTTTTTGATTCTCTCAAATAATGATTGCCTGTAAAGACTATCCTGATTTAGTGCATGCCAGGGCTTACTCAGACTTCGCCATGATCAAGCTCCCGTAGTCATGATTATGAGCCCATGTCCGGGGTTTGTTTAGGTCATATATTTCTTCCTAGTATGAAAACTACAGTTTCACTAGATTACATTGAAAGGTATTTGCCCATTGATGCTAGTGTATTGATCTGTTGCTCTTCCTAAAAAAGAAAAAAAAAAAATCCAGAAATAGAAATGAAGGGACCTTCTGTGACCTTCCATGAAGGATAAGTTTTGGAGTATTTTTTTTCTCTGCAACAAAAATCTGGGGGCTAGAGAGATGGCTTAGGAGTTAAGATGCTTGCCTGCAAAGCCAAAGGACCCAGGTTCGATTGCCCCAGAACCTACATAAGACAGATGCACAAGAACATGCATCTGGAGTTCATTTGCAGTGGCTGGAGGCCCTGGCACACACATTCTCTCTGTCTACCTCATTCTGTCTCTCTCTCATTCATAAATAAATATTTTAAAAAATCTAAAACACAAGAAAAGTAAATGTAAGCATGATTCAAGAAAGGGAAAAGAATCTAAAATTCAAAAAGGAAAAAAAGTCATGCTTAGCATTACCTTATTATTATACTCCAAAATCTCAGTCCAGGGTTTGAGTAAGTGACTATCATAACTGCTCAAACAAATATGAGGGTCTTTTGAATCTGTTTTATAACATGTTGGTTAATTAAAGGCCTATGGAAATCCTTATAAAGTGTGGCCTTCCAGGTAGTATGAAAAGGATTTAAATATATAAAGAGGTGTTGTCACGGCAAGGAAAAGCTTCCCATGCAGCTGAGAGACAAACCTACAGCCATCAAAGTCACCATTCCCCGAACCTTTGAACGAACTCATTTCCTCCCCCATTCTTTGTTTTTTGTTTTTTTGTTTGTTTTTTTGTTTTGTTTTGTTTTGTTTTTTTTGAGAGAGAGACAGAGAGAGAGAGGTAGAGATAGAGAGAGAGAATGGGCACGCTAGTGGCCTCTCAGGACCTGTGAACAAACTCCAGATATGTGCGCCCCCTTTTGGGCAAGTGCAGCATTGCGCCCTTGCGTCACTTTTTTTGCGCCTGGCTAAACATGGGACTTGGAGCTTGGAACTGGCAATCTTAGGCTTGGCAGGCAGGTGCCTTAACCACTAAGCCATCTCTCCAGCCCCCCTCCCCATAAGGAGAAATAGGACCGCTCATCAGATGATGTTGATCAGAGTTCATGTGAAAGCTGACACTCTAGGAAAGGACCTTAATGTCTAGACATCTGAATGTGTCATCTGTGATGTGCAATAAACAAAACCTATTGAGGTGCTCTGTCAAAATTCACATTCTGGTTAAGAGGACAGGGAGAGTGAGAACTTGAACCTGGCTGGGTTATTTAGTAAGTAGTAATGCAGTGCATTCAATTTATGGCACATTAAATAGTAGCTGTGTTCTACAAGGAACCAGGTTCAACTGTAATAATAATAATAAGTCATAGTAATGCTTGATGAAGAACAAATAATAGAAATTACAGCAAGCCCCCACAACCGGACCCAATGCATACATAGTGAGATCTCTATAAATATTTAGTCACATTTTCCTTCCTCTTAGTTTTTGGGTTCTCTCTCCTCAAACCCTTGATGCTCTCGGTGACCTGCAAGGATACATGATAAGTATGAATGAAGGTGACTCATGTGCTTGGATGGCCTTAATTGCTGTTTCTGAGTACTTTTGTTTACCTGCTGTCACTGCGTTGTACTTGATTTCCTTTCATTGTAACCAAGGCTCTTCATTAACAATAATCATTGTGAAAAGCAGAACTCATACTTACATGGTAAATTATCACTTTTGTGTAAGGGATTTGGCATTAATCACAGCCTCTTTAGGGGAAAAAAAATGCACCTGAGGGCTGGAGAGTTGGCTTAGTGGTTAAGGCACTTGCCTGCAAAGCCTTAGAATGCATGTTCGAATCTCCAGGTCCCACAGAGTGAGATACAAAGTGACGCAATCATGCAATGTCGCCCTTGCACACGGGGGCGCATGTGTCTGGAGTTTGTTCACAGTGGTGAAAGACCCTGGTGCACCCATTCTTTCTCTCTCTCTCTCTCTCTCTCTCTCTCTCTCTCTCTGCCTCTTTCTCTCTCTCTCTGTCTCTCTCACACACAAATAAAATAATAAAAAATGATTTTTTAATGCACCTAAAGATTGCTAATCTTCCCCTGGGTTTGGCTCAGAGCAGACATGGACAGCACACAATGCCAGTAATTACTAAGCTGGACCGTGTGAGGAGCAGCACTAAGCACTCTGGCTGTGAGCACCATCTCTCCAGAGAACTTAAACTCTTGCCGTCCAGATACTATCAAATTCAACAACTTAGCTACTCTTGGTCCTGAGGTTTTTTTGATCGATCATGACCAGTCACCTCCAAGTGCCCCATGATGTCATTGAGCCTTATCTAGGACAAAGTATGCTTTGAGAAGCCTTAGAGATGATGACCAGCCTCTGCTGGGATCTAAAAGTGTGCCATAGATGAATAGAGTCATTCATTTCATTCTCATAACAACCTGGGTTTTGTACATGAGTAAAGAGAAGCATAGAAGCCAAGAATCTCACCAGTTTTAGAAATCTGTAGTAAAACTATGTAAAATGCTTCCAGGTAAACTCAGCCAGGAATTGACTTCCATATAATGTGTTTGTATCTGATTTGGGAACTGAGTCATAGTGGGAGATGGCTCGTGCTTTAGAAGTGTTTTAACCCTAATCTGTAGCAGCATCCTTCGTTCTTGCCATCACCCCAGGCTGGAACCACAAGTGAGGCACTGGTCTCCCTTTTGGAATAGGCATTGAGCTTGGAGCATTGATCCCTGTGCATCAGTAGGGTAAATACTGTTACCATGGACACCATGTGAAGGAGGGTTATTTTAGGAGTTTTCTTTCTGAATCACTCTCTTCCTAACACTTGCTGTCATTCATTTACCCACACAATGTAACTTACACCTGCGACTACTCACTTGGGACCCGTGGCAGTCAGTCTGGGCTACAACTTCAAGGGAATTTATTGCTAGGGGAAAAGCAAGTTGAATGTGAATATTTTGCAATGTAGAATCACTGTTTTATTGCATGAAAAGAAATCCCAACTGCCAGGTCAAAGTAGTAAGATAAAAGTGAGCAGGGGCCTGGAGAGATGGATTAGCAGTTAAGGCGCTTTCCTGAAAAGCCCAAGGACCCATGTTCGACTCTCCAGATCCCATGTAAGCCAAATGTACAAGGTGACACCAGCACAAGGTCATGCACACAAGGTGGCGCATGCATCTGGAGTTTGATTCCAATGGCTAGAGGCCGTGGCATGCCAATTCTCTCTCCCCCCTCTCTCATTAAAAATACATAAAAAAGTTAGTAGGGATGCAGTAAAATGTTAAGTCTTTGCCCTACATTTCCTAAGACAAATTATCTGTGGAAACTATAATCTTCATAGCCTCTAGGTCTGCAAATCTGTATAATTTCTAAATTTGCCAAAAGATATAAACAAGGAGAAAATTCTCATTTCTCCATAAAGTGGTAGGTGCCCACACAGTAATGTTCTGGTATCATAAACGTAAAGAACAGGTCAAGAAGTAACTGGGAAAAGGGAGGATAAGTCATAATGTGAAGAAACTTAAAGCTCGTGGGAACAGTAACCACTGGAAAGAGGGAGAAATGATTTAAATTGTGACATACATATCCACACCCTGCAGGTAGGTTGCTTGTAGCTGTGCATACCTCAGAAGTACATGCCAACAAATTGAGGGGAAAAAAATCTCTCAATTACTAAAGAAGTGGAAATTTTTTTCAAAAAAAAAAAGGAAAGAGAAGGAAGCTATGGAATGAAATTGAGATGCTTTTGCATCCACAGTTTTGTTTCTGCCAATTAACAATCAACCTTCTAGAAACATCACACTATTTTTTTTATTGATGGGAAAAAATGTCTTTCATTATTTTTCCTTTTTGGTTTCTTAAGGCAGAGTCTATGTAGCCCCTGTTTACTTCAAACTCCTCAGAATGCAGCCAAATCCTGATCCTCCAAGTGTTGGGATTACAGGTGTTGGCTCTCTGCCCGGTTTATGGGGTGCTGGGGATTGAACACAGGACTTTGTGAATGCTAGGCAAGCCCTGTACCAACTAAACTACATTCTTAGCCCACACACCCTCCTTTAAAGGCCATAAAATTATGTTCTTAAACCCTCACTACCAAGGGCGCACACATGCTGTCATAGACACACATGTACATGCAACATATCTAAATGTGGGGTGACTCCATGGATACAAACAAGTGGTAGCTGGATGTTAATAATACTTTTCACAATTTTGTTCTTTACCCACACCACTGTATCCAAGTTTTATCCTGTTTCATTTATAAATGTTAACAGTTTAATAAAGTAAGGGAAAGGAGAAGAGCCTGGTTTCTTTTTGTACACAATTGAAAATGAGAGTAGAATCACTAAGTGTGCAAATATTTGTTACATGGGAACATTTAATGCATGTCTCTATAAAAGGTTTTTTAAAAGGTTTTATCCCTGGATAATGTAACTAGATACTTTCTGAAGGGCTATCTGCAGCCTCACCACAGCCATTTGGATGACAATGGGAGAAAATGTCACACTGATATATTTTCCATCTTAGCTAATCTTTTGTAAAATGAGAGGAAAATGCTTTACAAAGGCACAGATTGTCATTATTCAGTGACAAAATCAAATAATATCTAATGTTTATTAAATATTGACTCTCCCCCAGGCCCTTCCATAATAACTCACAGTCTCCATAATTATCCTCACTGTGCAGATGAGAAAAATTATCTTCTGTGTCTTCAACTCAGGCAAGTGGTAGTCTCCTTCTACCTGGCAGCTTGATCTCAAATCATGCAGGACACTTCTTGTTAAAGATAAATATTATGGGGCTGGAGAGATGGCTCAGTAGTTAAGGCACTTGCCTGAAAGACCTAAGGACCCGGGTTCATTTTCCCAGTACACACGTAAAGCCAGATGCACAAGGTAGTGCATGCATCTGGAATTCTTTTATAGTGGCTGGAGGTCACTCTCTATCTGCATACCCCCTTTCTCTCTGTCTAAAATAAATAATCTTTTAAACAAAGAGAGAGATCAAAATTATATGTCAGCTTGAATTTCAGTGTTTCCCAAAGACCCACATCTTGAAAGATTGGTCCCCACCACTGTCAGGTGGTAGAACCTTAAAGAGGTGGGGCCTAGTGGAAGGAAGTTAAGTCACCAGGGACATGCTATGGAAGAGAATAGTGACCCATCCCTGGCCCTCTCTTGTTGCCTCCTGGCAGCTGTGAGGTAAGCAGCCTTCTCCCACCGCATGTTCCCACCATGATATACTGCGCCACCATAGGCCCAAAGCAATGTTGCCAAATAGCCATCGAATGACTCTTCTAAAACCAGACAATGCTACAACAGCAACAAAGCTTTCTTCCTTGTAAGTGGTTTATCTCAGGCGTTGTATTATAATAATGGGAAGCTAATTCATGCATTATATTAAAAGATGTATAATTGAGGACTTTTAGCTTTTATTGGGCCCGAACTGATATCATCAAAGTAATAGTTGTTATTTATTATTTATTTTAGTGAGTTTTCTTTGTTTGGACAAGTGCCACTCTCTCTGTAGCCCAGACCTCTTGAGTGCTAAGATTACAGGCATGGAACAGGACTCCAAGTCTAGCAACTCATTTTAAACACCAAAATGAAAATGTGTACAACTCTGAATAGACACAAAAGCAATTTGGGAAAAGGGTCACAAAGGTAAAGGGTTATGGTGACTTCTGATTCCCTTGGGAAAGATCTGAGCTCACAGACTTACAGTTAAGGAATGGTTAGTAATGAGTGTGGACTGACAATGAAAATCACTTTCTATGCCACATTCTAAAACTAATTTTAAAAAACTACACTGAGGAGATGATGGCTCAGGAGATAAAGCCCATGTTGCTCAAGTTAGAGTGCCATCATTCAATCCCAGACCACACGTAAAAATCCAGAAGTCATGTGGGGCATATGTAATGCCAGCATGCTGATGCCGAGTGCAAGACGGGAGACAGAGGCAGAATTGCCCTCGAAGCTCATGGTGAATGCAGCAAAGAACAACAGAACAAGAATCCAGTGAGAAACCCTGCCTCAAATGAGGTGGACAGGCGAGGACTCACCTGAAGGTTGTCCTTTGACATCTGTCATGACACACTTGCCCCCTACTCACACATAGGAACACACACACACACACACACACACACACATCCCCACACTCACACACAGGAACATACACAAATAACAAAAAAAGCTAATTCAAAAATGAATAAGTTGGAATAAAATTTAATTTGGCTTAATGGTTAAGGTGCTTGCCTCCAAAGCCAAATAACCCAGGTTTGATGCTCAGGACTCATGTAAGCCAGATGCACAAGGTGGCGCATGCATCTGGAGTTCGTTTGCAGTGGCTGAAGGCCCTGGCGTGCCCATTCTCTATCTGTCCCCCATATCTTTCAAATGATAAAATAAAATAAAAAAATAAAATAAAATAAAATAAAGAAGTTGGACTGGGGTGTGGCTCAATATGTAAATGCTTGCCACACAAACGTGAGGACCTGAGTTGGGATCCCCAGCACTCACACAAAGGTGATACAATACGGCCCGTCTGTAATCCCATCACTCCCACAGCGAGATGTGAGGAAGAAACCAGAGAATCCCCAAAACTTGCTGGCCAGCTCGTCTGGCGCACGCAGTGGCAAACAACAAGACACCCTTCCTCAAGCAGCACGGATGGTGGGAACCAACACCCGAGGTTATTCTCAAACCTCCAAGTAACCTCTAAGCTCACCATGGCATGGGCATGCCTGTGTTCATGCACATGAGCACACAGATATCACACATACATGTCATACACATGTGCATGCACACATGAAGAAATAAACACACCAGCTAGTATAAAATAGCTAAGGGGGCTGAGAGATGGCTTAGTGGTTAAGGCCTGCAAAACCAAAGGACCCAGGTTTGACTCCCCAAGCCCCATGTTAGCCAGATGCAAAAAGGGGCGCATGCATCTGGAGTTCATTTGCAGTGGCTGGAGGCCCTGGAGTGCCCATTCTCTCTCTCTCTCTCTCTCTCTCTCTCCCTATTTCTATCTCTCAAATAAATAAATAAAAATAAAATATTTTTAAAATAGCTGAGGATTACTAACAAGACACTTACAATCTTGGCCTAATTCAAGGTGAAGCTCAGAAGTGCTTTTCAAAGAAGGATTCTCAGATCACCTCCATTAGAATCATTGAAATCCTGTGAAAATGCAGATCCAAGGCTGCACCAGAGGCATCGTCAATCCAAACATGTCCTTTAAAACAAGCACCTCAGGTGGTGCTTCTCATCGAAATCTGGTACATATTTGCTCTAAAATATGAGAGAGCACTTTAAAGAACTTCTTTAAATTTGAGTCCAGTAACTGTAGCTGATAAAGGCCCCCCTTTTTTTGTTATTTAAAACAAGACACTGTTGAGAGTTGAATTATGTCCCCAAAATAGACATTCTAAAGTCTTTAAACCCCACTACCTATGACTGACATTTTAGTTGAAAATAGAGTATTTGCAAAGTCAGGCCATCACTGGAGTATGGTGGGCCCTACATCTAATGACTAGTGAGAATTTGGACACAGAGAGCCAGAGGAGACACGCACAGGGGGACAATGCCAGAGGAGAACAGAGGCAAGATGGCAGGGACGTGGCTATAAGTTGAAGAGGACACCAACCCTGAGACTGGGAAGAGGGACAAAACAGACCCTCCTCAGAGACCTGACCAACACGAGACTTCAGCTCCCAGCACCATGAATGCATTGCTTTCATGTGCTGGGGGGGGGGGCAGTATACGTTCATGTATGTGTCCAGACAGTGCCTCATGTGGTTACCTGTGGTGGCAGGAGTAGAACACCTGGTGTCCCGCTCCATCACTCATCTGACCAGTCTGATTTGAGTTGCCTTCTCTAAGCACAGAGTTCTCTGGGTGTTTTGTTTTGTTTTGTTTTGTTTTGTTTTGTTTTGTTTTGTTTTGTTTTGTTTTGTTCTGCAAACTCCAGCGATGCTCAAGTTTCTGTTCCCCTATAGGTCTGGAGTTACAGTGACACAGAGCCACACCCAGATGTTTATATGGGTTCTGAGGATCCAACTCGAGCTATCTCTTAGGTCTCCTCAGGCCCTCAGGCTGGCACAGGAAGTGGCCCTAACCACTGAGCTGTCTGTCCAGCCCCACTGCTTTTTTGAGTCAAGTCCAACAGACTGGCCTTTTTTATGAGAGAGGAGAAAGAGAGAGAGAAAATTGGCCCACCAGGGCATCCAGCCACTGCAATCAAACTCCAGACGTGTGTGCCACCATGTGTGCATGTGCAACCTTGCACATGCTCCACCTTGTGTGTCTGTCCAGCCTCATGTGTATCACTTTATGTCACTGCAGCCCCCTGCCGTATCTACACCACTCGGTTCTCAGTTCTGGACTCTGCATGAGTTTCCCATTGCATCCTGAAGAGCAGCTGTCCCAGTTCTGTAGCTGGTTCAGCCTCCCAGAAGAGACTTGAAGAATTTCAGAATGCCACCCTGAAAGTCTGAGGGTTATGAAAATTAAACTTGAGAACACATCTGAAAATCTTCTGCCCTGCCAGAACCGATTAAAAGTGGGAAAGTCAGAGAATAAAGGAACCCAGGACTGATCCTTCTCATTTTACCAGATTACATTTCCCCTGTATGGCAATGAGCTGTCACTCTGGGATCATCCACTTAACAGGGCAGGCTGAGTGAAGGGCATTTTGGTGTTTTTTTTTTTTTTTCCTTAATTTTTTTATTGATTCTATAGCTCTGGTATTACTCATAAGGATTTACAGCATTTAACCCACCAGGAGGAGCCGTGAACTATAAATGGCTTCCCATTTACCGGGAGAGCCTGCGTTTCATGAGTGACACCAGCCATGTGGGTCTCCTTCACAGCTGTCTCTAATGAGAACTTGCGACCTGGGCCTCTGCGCAAAGGTCACAGCCTGTCGCTTCACGAAGCTGATCCTTGCTTTGGTTCCGCATCGGCATGAGGCTGTTTAGCTTACTAAGTGGGGTAATCCACATCCAGGAAGATAAGGAAACCCGAGTCAGGAGCCTCGCCCCGTTCATTTTATCTGTCAGCATCCCACCAGGCCCAAATCTGAGCATAAGGAAATGAAAGTTGAAGAGCATGAAATGAGGAAAATAGAAAATGAAGGGAAGGATTTGACGGCTTGTGAAGGGGTGTCCCATGTGATACCAGGGGCCCAGACACAAGCAAGGTGAGAGCTGCTTCCTTGTTGAAGAGTAAGTAAAGGAATGAGCAACAAGAGCTTGCTTATACATAAGAAAGAGTACATACATTATTTTAACTGAGCTTCTCAGCCTCAGAGGACCATGAAGGAAGTTGCATACACTTGGCTAGTATCTATTGATACTACATGCATCCAGACATGAATCTAGGACTAAAATGAATTCTGAGGCAATAGGGGGCAAAAATCAGCAATATTGATCTCATCTTTATTGAAAATTTCGATATTTTATTCATCACAGAATTTCTGCACTTGCTTTGAACATTTTAAAACTCACATGCAAATAATACTTACTGTGCTTGATGGCTGAGTTTTTATAGGCACGCCCCCCTCCCCATCCCCCGTCAATTTCACATACAAAACAGATATTTCACTTGCCTCTTTCAAAACCCAAAAAATCTTTGTTAAAAGGAAACGTGAAGATTGAAGTTTGAATTAGAAGTGGCTTTTGAAGGAGCAGTCCCACTGCACCAGGGGAAACCAGCTCGTGGAGGAGCTTGCAATGAAACCAGAGTCTCCATGAAGCAATCTTGCATCGCACAGGAAGCAGTTTGCAATTCAGACTTGCCTTTCCCCCAGAATCTTGGGACTGACGTGTTCTGTGTGTGCTCATTAATGCTGGTTTTTCCCAATGGTACACACAAAACCATCCTGAAACGTCATAACACGGATACTGTAATTGTGGTTTTCTTGACTGGTCATCACCCCCAAACAAGTCAAGGTTGCCTCTGCAGAGACTATGAGAGCAACAAACCAATCCCTTTGCCAGAACTCTCTCCAACGCCGGCTCACACAGAACATGTACTGTTTGCACCCTGGTTTTAGCATTCGGTCATTTATAGAGTGCACAACTACTATTTAACCCTCTTTGTCTAAATGCTCTGTTACTGGTGTTTCCACAAAGACAAGAATGATGAGATGGGAACTGTGGTGCCCTCCTGTCATCTCAGCACTGTAGAAGCTGAGACTAGAGAATCGTGAGTTCATGGCCAGCATGGACTACCTAACAAGATCCTCTCCCCATACCAAAAAATTAAAAAATAAGAAGCCTGCGCCAGAGATATGGCTTAACAGTTAAGGCACTTGCCAAAGGACCCAGGTTCAATTCCTCGAGACCCATGTAAGCCAGATGCACAAGGTGGTGCATGCGACTGGAGTTCATTTGCAGTGGCCGGAGGCCCTGACATGCCCATTCTCTCTCTCTTCCTCTCTCTCTTTCTCTCCCTCTCTCTGCCTCTCTCTCTCTCTCTTTCTCTCTCTCTCTCTCTCTGTCTCTCCAATTACCAAATAAAAATATTTTAAGAAATAAAAAAATTATACCTTGAAAATATTCTTTCTAATACAAGCATATAGTCATGGTACATATTCCATAAATTCTGAATCAATCTGTGAATTAGCTAAATTCCCCTGCTTTTAAGTTTCTCTTTGTCAAGATAATTTTTTTTTCCTATTTTACCTTAAGCTCTCAGAACATGCCAAGGAATTTATCCTAAAAAGGGATCCTAGAAGTCAAGCCAGGCTGGGATATGAAAATAAAATATTCTTAAATTAGTACTAGTATCATTACATTTATAAAAGGCAAATATTTTAACCAGTCCATACCTATAGAATCTCAAATGTTGGAAGTAGGTAATAAAATTCACCCTGTTTCTTAATTCAGACTCTGCTAGTGGAAAGCTCTTAGCAAGATTATTCCAAGTCTGTCAGCTTATAATGTCTTAGAAGAAGCGTGCGGGTCAATCTTTTTGACCTTTCCTAACCCAACACCACGTATGAACATTCTTTTTCTTAATGTGGTGTCATAGGTGGCTATGCTCCATACTTTAAGAAAACTGAGATTTAAAAGAATCTGTTTTGTAGCCAAAAAAAATAAAAAAAGTAATACTTGCTTTGCGGAAAAAAAAATTTAATTTAAATAGCAAGCTCCTTCTGAGTACTTAAAATATGATTCAATTTACCAAAACGTTACTGGTGCATAACAAGAACATGCTGTTCATCTGCTGTTATTTAGGGCTCCTGCACTCTGCACTTTGAAAGAAAATGCCCATTGCAAAGTTCTCAGCCTTCTCTTGAAGGAACGTAGTGCCATCTATATGTATAATGAGAAATGTGTGTAAGTGTGTGGGTGGCTAGGGCAGACAAGGCTCTGGAGATCGAGGTCGCTGCCCAAGCAAGCTGTCCAATTGTCCTGAGAACATCCACCTGTGACTTCTGGCTGCATACACAGGGCACGTTATTTTCTTTTGTCTGTTGTGGCTGTTGGTGGTGTTTTGCTAAAGAGAACTTTTGTTTCCCAGGACTGTTATAACAAAATGCACTGTAAACCACCAAGTAGTTTAGCATATCCAAAATGCATTGTCTCAATTCTGATGGCTGAAAGATGGCTAGAAGTCTGAAATCAAGGTGTCGTCAGAACCATGCTTTCCCTAGAGATTCAGGAAGAACCTGTCTCATGCCTTGTCTTGTTGCGGGTCATCCTTGGCTTATGACAGCAGCACTTTAGCTGCCTCCACCATCCAACTATGGTGTCTCCTCACCTCCCTGGGTGTCAGACCACCTGTCTTCAAAAAAGTTTTTTTTAATGTGGTATGGAAATTCAACCCAAAACTTAGAGCATGCTATATCAGTCACTCTACCACTGCCCACCCTCTTTCCTTCTTCTAAAGAAGAAGAAAGGGGTCAGTTTGGATGAGAGCCCACCCTACTACAGTATTAGCCCACAAGAAGTAATTGCAGCCACCAAGACCTTATTTCCAGATAAAGACACATACAGAGGTTCCTGGAATTATGACTTCAGCTAGCCTCTCAGGAGAATTCACTTCAGCCCATGATGGGCTTTCATGTGTGCAAACTGTTGAGGAGGAGCAGAACACTGGCCCTGCATCTCATCTCCATGAATGCTGCGCCATGCCATGCTTCTCCAGTTAAAACTCTCACTTTCTGAAGACCTACTTGTGTGGAGGGGCGTTCTGAAAGCTTCCTTCCAAAAAAAGTAACTCAACCAGTGCAAAGGAGTGAGGTGGGGAGGAGGGCACAGATGAAGGAAGGAATGTGTGGGAGGGATGAGGAGACTAAGGAGAAGAACAACAAGGAGGGCAGATCACCTTGGAAGTGGGCGATGGTGGCATCAGCTGCTTGGGAGAAGACTAAGAGAGTTTGTCACTTGATTCCCAACATCTCACAGTCCCACCTTCACCCATAACCTGCTCCCGACAGAAGCAAACCAAGTGCATGAAGTATGCTCTCCTTTTCTTCCTTTGGACTACATCTCTGGCTTATATTTCCCTCTGCTCACTGGAGATGAGCCCAGAGAAATGAGAGCTGGTGTGATTTCCAAGAATTTCAAAGCAACACTTAAAAGAAGAAGCCCCCAAATGTCCTCTGAGCTCTAGTGTGGACTGCAGCCACTGGGGAGTTCTTCTGCTTTAAGGTGAAAATAAAAATTAGAGAGGAAAGGCCAACCCTTCCAAATGCACACGTAGGAAAGATCAAACTGAAACAATTGACCTAAAAGCTCTCCTCATTTTCAAGCATAACCTTTCAGTCTTCAGCACTTTAATGGAGTTTGTCATGCTTGACAGATATGTGTTTGGTCAACATATTCTGCTTCCAGAAATTATCCAGCTAACCATCATAGCTAATAGCATCATACTGAAATTTGAAATGATGTTTTTCTTTGAAGTAATACTCCATGCGCTAATATTTTTTTAAACTGCCCATAGACACAAATTGACCTGACATAATTTAATAAAAATTTAAGAGTCATTTAGGAACATGAATGAGGCAGTTGGGCAGGAAGATGGTTCCTCTGTTATCCTCTGTTTTCTTTATTCTCTGTGATTTGTTCAAACGCAATTGCAAAGCTCCTCATTAAACAAAGACATTTGGACAGGGACTGCACAGCTAGTGAAATACATAAAGCTAGAAAAAAATTTCAGCCAAACTACATACTTTTTCATGCCATTATGTAGAGTAAAGTTTGATCAAGCAATTTTCTCACATGACAACTATAATGCAGATGACTTGCAAACCTAAATTGGCACATTAAATGGGTTTAGTTATTGATCAGAGATAGGTACCTGATTTGTCAGAGGCTGGTGTTAGGAAAACCTTGCAGACTATCCATCTCTCATTACCTGAAAGGCTGCCTGGTTCGACCCAGCCATTCATGTCATACCACGTATTACCAAGTGCCAACAAGAGTGCTGACCACTCACTAACCATACTCAAGATGCTTCCTGACTTCTAAGTTTCCCTGCCTCATCGGTTACTGGAATGGCTTTCTCCTAGCCTCTAAGTCTTAGAATTCTCCATACTCCCCTACACCAAAATGGCCTCCCAAAAGGAGTATCCTTAGCAGCACAGAGCTTCCCTCATTCAGCTGCCCTCAGCCTTCTCCACAGAGCACACACCTCCCACCTCCGCCTTCTCTGTAGCCAACATGATCTAGACCAGCACCTCCCTTACTGTAGAGACTGGAGGCTTCTGGGTAAAATGCAAGTTCTGGGTCATATTCATCTAATCCAATAAATTTTCCTAAGTCCAAGCAAGAGGTTGCCCAACAATTGAGTTTCTTGACTAGACTGGTAGAGTTTTACTTCTTTTCCTCAGTGCAAGGCGCAAAGCCCACCTCCTGCAAGATCCGCAAGGAAGACATAAATATGTTGATACATGCTTTATCTTCGGTGTCTATAAAATACGTGGTCTTTTCAACTACGTATGCCTGGTTAGTAAGTCTCATGGTGTCCCTGTCGGAGCCAGTTCCTGTAAAAAGGCATTTCACTCTTGGACCCTTCACTTAGGGTCTTAAAAAAAAAAATAACTAATGCTAATGTCTATGTTCCAGATGAAGTAATTTCATTGCTGCTTCTAGGATCCAGACCTGGGCGTTAATATTTTTTAAAGCTCCCCATTGATTACGAGGGGCACCGAGCCAAGTATATTAACCACAGTGGTGGAGGCATAAGAATAGGAAATAGACTGGACTCGATGGAGCATGCCTGTAATGTTAGCACTCAGAAGGCAGATGCAGGAAGATCACCCAAAGTTCAAGGCCAGCTTGATCCACATAGCTAGACCCTGTCTCAAAAAATATAGTAAACAAACAACTAAATAATAATAAGCAAAATATCAACCACAGCACAGCACATGGAGCAATTTAAAAGGGCTTCACTAGAGCCCACACATCTTTGTGGCCCACTGTGGATTTCACTATGAGGCAATAAAATCCTCCTTTGAAATTTAGTATTTTCTTCAGAAGATGCTGTTAAAATATACATATATAAACATGTGATACACATAATATGATATATACACTGTTGAGGTACATGTATATTCATGTATATACACGTGTATACACATAATACATATGTGATATGTAAATATATGCATATAACCCACAATCCCATAGGGAATACAAGCAACCCCACTTAGGAGGGCCCCCTGTGGAATGGGGTCAGGGAGGAGGGAAAAGCTGGTACCAACACATGATGAATCCACCCAAAGTATGTTCTTAATTTTAAAAAGTCTAAAAATATATGCATAGAAACATAAATGCGTGCATGCTATCCATTCATCTCCAAGCTGCATACAGAATGAAAAGAAAATTCCAGAAGAGGACATGGAAGGAAGATCCCAGGGCACATAGATGCAGTAAGACTTCCACCAACTTGGCCTTCTCCAGTTGTTCAGGGTTTACCTTGCCCCAAGTTTCACATTGATAGACTGTGACTTTAAAAAAAAAAAAAATCAATACTTGGGGACTGGAAGGTGAAATTTTTTAATTAAGTAAGTAAATGCCCAAGACATAGAGTCTCAAATACCCCATATTCCCTGAACCTTGAAAGCACACTACAACAATTCCTGAAAGAAAAGGTTAGTGACCTCCAGTCATAGCCAAAACAAAAAAGGCAAACAAGAAAACTAACAAGAGGGTAGCCCCATAAAAATAAAGCTTGATAAAAACTTTATAGAGATGACAGCATTTCCCAGGAAGCACCACCTGGGGACGGACAACCCTGGAGATCCCTCTACACGGTTCTTCCTAATGAGAATTTCTGAAAACCAAATATGCCCAGAGTGAGTTCCCATGAGGTGGTAATTCATAAAACCGTCCTTATACCATGCTGATTCTCAAATAGACTGGCTCGTGATACACCAGAGACTTGTGGGGGGAAAAAATGTTATGGGAAAGAACTTGAGTGATGGAAGGCTCCAGAGAGATAAGAAGGCACATCTGGGCCTATGAGTGCACCTCAGATTCACTCAGCCACAACCTCCCCAGGGGACCCTGCGTCCATATCCTCTGAGCCACGAGGAATAGTCATCAGTCTTTGCCTGAGGAGGCAGATCTGCTCAACTGCCAACAGCTCGGGAGGAATGCGAATCTGTGGCCAGGTCATGGGTCTGAACTGCCCTCTGTGACCTTACCCCTTGCCCTAACTCCTTCTGTCTCCAATTTAAACAACAATAACCAGACATGAAACGGCAATGGGCTGTTACTAAGGGAATCAGATACTTGTAGCAAATCCTCATGAAGTTCCCTGATGGGTTTGAGTCAGCACTGGATGTCTCAGAGACATTCCAGATGATTCCAGGGAGGCAAGGGCAGACGGGTAATTAAACTCCACGAGCAGGGAAGGCTTGGAAATAGAGAACAAAGGGCAAGGGAAGGAGAAGAGAGGAAGCAGAGAAAGGAAAAAAAACCTGGCAGGATCTGTGTATGTCTTCCTCAGCCTTCTAGAAGCCCTGACAAGAAGCAACTCTCTTGCTTGGTGTGCACTACAGGCAGCCAGGTCTTGGGACTGCTTGAGCCTTGTGGGCAAAGACCCAGACAGCAGACAAGGAAGATGCGAAGGCAGGGCTTGCAGGAAGACGTGTGAGCTGGCCTACGGGCTCCAGGGTCAGCTCATCCATTGCAGATGCTGAGACTCCGCATTGCCAGTCAGCAATGGGCATGCGTGGCGTGTGGTGGTTCTGAACCTTGGAAGCCAGCACAGAGCATACTGGGGGCTTCTCTGTGCCCCCAGAGAACCACTCTCCCCTGTTGCTAGCCTGCTCCATCCTGAAAGGTCAATGACAGTGACTGTATCTAAGTTCTAGCGGATCTTGGGATCTTGAGGCTTGCCCAGTGGAGACACTGCAGGAGCTGGGAGAGAACAGTGCATCCTCATATTCATTCATGGTCCTACTTTCTCCCGGGGAGTCGCGTAAGTGAATGCCACAGTTTTCCTACCCAACCAGCCAGCGTCCTTTCCCTCTTCTCATTCTTCGTTCTTCAGGGCCTTTGCTTCACTGTGACTAACCTTGGGCTGTGCACTACTCCTTAATCATTTCTGACACCAGATGCACCCTTCCTTTCAAGTCCTTTATTGAGCCACTGGGACAGTGCATCTCTGCTTATTAATTGGCCAAGACTTAGTATCACCATGGAAACAGATCTCTGTGCATGCCTGCAGAGGCTTCTAGATGAGATTAATGGAGGTGAAAGACTCACCCAAAATAATGTGGTCAGTGCCATTCCATGGACGAGACAGGCTGGACTGTAGAAAAAGGAGAGACCTGACTGAGCACAAATATTCACCTCTCCCTATGTCCTGACCGCAGACTCAACGTGACCGGCTCCTGCCGCCATGATGAACTACATCCCCTTGAACTGTAAGCCAAAACAAACCCTTCATCCTCAAGTTGTGTTTTTGTCTCAGCAGTGAGAAAGGGCACCTAATTACAGACACCCTCAAATGAGCTGATTGACCCGCACCGTCCATCTCCCTGTAAGACTCAAGGGCTGACCCTTGAGCCAAGGAGAATTCCACACCCATGGTTCTTGCAAGGCAGTCTCCAAAGTGGTTAAGCTACCAACATCCTGTCTTAACTTAGAAATGTCTCCTCCATGTCAAAGCTTCCAACAGCTGCTAGCAATGCAGTCTGGCTGCTAAAGGAACTTTCTTGGTATCTGAGTGGCCCTTGGCTGGGGAAAAAAGAAATGGCTATTCTTTTCTCTTGACCTGAAGCCCATACACGGTTCACTAGCAGCATTAGCTGTCTGTGCATGATGTCAAAAGACATCATTGGCAGTGATGTGTAGGCCAGGAAGGGGTGGGTTCTCATCTCAGCAAAAGAGGCAGAAAGCTGGGAAGATGGCTCAGTGGCTAAAGCACTTGCTGCACAAGTGTGCGGACCTGAGTTTAGATCTCCAGCATCCACGTAAAAGCCAGGCATGGCTGTGCATACCTGTAACCCCAGTGCTGGGGAGACAGAGACAGGAGGATCCCTAGAACTTGCTAGCTAGCTTGTCTAGCCGAATGGGTGAGCTCTGGGTTCAGTGAAAGATCCTGTTTTAAAAAATAATGCAGGGCCTGGAGAGATGGCTTAGCGGTTAAGCGCTTGCCTGTGACAGTTCAAGGCTCAATTCCCCAGTACCCATGTAAGCCAGAGGCACAAGGTGGAACATGCATCTGGAGTTCATTTGCAGTGGCTAGAGGCCCTGGTGCACCCATTCTCCTTCCCTCTTTCTCTCTCTCTCTCTCTCTCTCTCTCTCTGTCCCTCTTTCCATCTCTCAAATAAATAATAATAATAAATAAAACAATATTTAAAAAAATAATGTAGAGCCTGGAGAGATGGCTTAGCAGTTAAGCACTTGCCTGTGAAGCCTAAGGACCCCTGTTCAAGGCTCGATTCCCCAGGAACAACATAAGCCAGATGCACAAGGTGACGCATGCATCTGGAGTTCATTTGCAGTGGCTGGAGGCCCTGGCGCACTGATTCTCTATCTATCTGTCTGCCTCTTTCTCTCTCTGTCTGTCTGTTGCTCTCAAATAAATAAATAAACAAACAAAAATTTTAAAATAATGTGGAAAGAAAACACCCAACATTGATTGACCTTTGGCCACACACACAGGTGGACATGCACACCTGTGTATACACACATGCTCACTTATACATGAACACTGTTGTGTACGCATGCATACAAACATGTGTAAAAACAAAGAGGCAGGTAATAAGCATGCATGAAGGAAAAAAAAGGTCAGTCAGAGTTTGCCTTTGAGTGTCACCCTGTATCACCTAGTGTGACACTCTTGTGCTAAGATACCATGTCACAGGACTGTGCAACACAGGGCACTGGAGCCATCGATGAGCAGCTTGGCATGCATTGCCTGGAAACCCTTCTCATCGTCTAATCCAAAACCTCGTTGCTCTAAAACCGAATGTTTAACAAATCATAAGTGTTTGATGTAACATGAGATTGCTTCATCCTCCCTCATCCCCACACCCTCATGGAATTTGAGTTGCATCTCCTCATTTGGGGATTTGGGAGAGAAAATAAAACAAAACAATCTAGATCTGGGTCAGCAAAAAGTCTGTTTGTTCGGTGTAACTAGGCCTCTCTGCTAATTAACACGTCCCTGGAAAAAAGGAGTGAAGGCAAGTGCGAGGAACATATATATCCCTCTCTCCATGGCACCATAGCAAATTCAGGGGGGAAAAAATAGCACTTACCCCTTCGAACTGGAATAGCGATCGCACGTACTGAGAATTAAAATTCCAGAAAGCTTCAATGCCGAAAATTCAGCCAGCCACCTGACAGAACTAATTAAACTTCTTGGGTTGTTAATTAGTACAGCCGGCACTCTGTATCTGCAGGTTCCTCATCCACAGACTCAACCATCCCTGCATCAAAAACAGTTTTTAAAAAAGAAAATAAACAACATTATGCCTTACTGAGCATGTAGTGGCTTTTCCCTTATCATGATTCTCTCAGTTATGCAGTAGAACAAGCACATCCATAGCATTTACACTGGATAAGGTGTTACAAGTAGTCTGCAAGTGACTTAAAATATACGGATGTGCGTATGTTATGCACAAACTCTTTTATTTAAAGGACTTGAGCCTCCATAGGCAACAATGAAGGATCTTAGAACCAATCCTCCCCCCACCCCCCAGATATTAAGGGGGAATTATATTGACTAAACTAGTGGAACCAGTGTCTAAGGATTTGGCTTGGTGGTAGAATGCTTACCTAGCACGTGCAAGGTCCTGGGTTCAGTCCCCAGCACTGTACAAAAATAAATTATGGAGGGCTGGAGAGATGGCTTAGTGGTTAAGGTGGCCACCTGCAAAGCCTAAGAAAGCCTGTTTGATTCTCCACGTCCCATGTTTAGCCAGACGCAAAAAGTGATGCAAGGGCGTAATGCCGCACTTGCCCACAAGGGGGCACATGCATCTAGAGTTTGTTCACAGCGGCTGAGAGGCCACTGGTGCATCCATTCTTTCTCTCCCTTTATCTCTCTCTCTCTCTCTCTTTGTCTCTCTCTCTCTCTCAAAAAAAAAAATAAATTATGGAATTAACTTTAATGGCTTTAATTGCCATTCTTTTTATAAAGCTATTGTCATCCCTGCTTCAAATAGGGATGTATGGTGATTTTACATTTTGATTTTCCCTCAAAACCACCAGATCAATGACACGAGCTAGACAGAGGTTTGAATACTACTTTTTTTTGTAATAGTGAGCAAGTTGACATCTTGGTTCTCACTGTCTCTCTCTTCAAAATATTTCTGTTTTTAAAATATTATATTTATTTATTTATTCGTGAGGAGGAAAAGGAGAAAGACTGATTGTATGGTGATTCAGTATAGAATGTACAGTGACTAAGTACAGCTATAAAAAGGTAGCACAGGGCTGAAGAGGTGGCTTAGCAGTTAAAATGTTTGCCTGTGAAGCCAAAGGACCCAGGTTCGATCCCCAGGGACCCACATAAACCAGATGCACAAGGGGACACCTGCATCTGGAGGTTATTTATAGTGGCCAAAGGCCTTGGTGAGCCCATTATCTCTCTCTTTCTCTCTCTCTCTCTCTCTCTCTCTCTCTCTAATAAATAAATTGAAATTTAAAAGGCAGCACAGGAAACCTTCATGGTCATGTGATAGTTCTGTACTTTGATGTGGTAGAAGCCATAGCATACTTTCTCATTGTTAAGACAAAATACCCAGTCAGAAGTAGCTTAGGGAAGGAAATGGTTTATTTCTGCTCACAGTTCCAGATGGGAGAGTCCATCGTGGCAGGAGCAGGAAACCAGCTTCACATCATCACACAACAGGGAAGAAGGGGAAAGAGCAAGCGGGTCTAGGCTGTAACACCTCAAGGCCCAACTCCACAGACACTCCCTCCAGCAAGGCTTCACTTCCTAAGGGTTCCACAGCCTTCCCAAACAATGCCACCAGCTGGGGATTACATTTGCAAACATAAGTCTATAGGGGACATTTTTCATTCAAACCACCACACAGGGCAAACTACAGATGTGATGAAACTGTCCACAACCACACACACACACACACACACACACTGACATACATAAACAAGTCCATGAAAAGTTGGTAAAATCTGACTATTTCCATACCTCAACTCTATTTTTAAAAAAAAAGTGAAAACTAAATATTGTGGAGGGTTGGAGAGATGACCCAGTGGTCAAGGAATTTGCCTACAAAGCCTAACGAGCTGGATTTGATTCCCCAGTACCACATAAAGCCAGATGCACCAAGTGGAGTGTGTATCTGGAATCTCTTTACAGTGGCTAAAGGCCATAATGTGCTTATTCAGTCTCTCTCTCTCTCTCTCTCTCTCTCTTCTCTTTCCTTACAAATAAATAAATAAATATAATTTTTTAAAAAAAGAAATAGTGTGAAGAGAGAGACCAAGATGTCAACTTGCTCCCTGTACCCAAAAAAGTAGTGTTCAAAACTTTTTATCTAGCTCATTGCTCTGGTGGTTTTGAGGTGGGAAATAAATGCTATCTCTACAAGCAAACCCAGAATAGCCTAAAATGTGCTCTCTTTCTAATTTCTCACACATTGTGTTCAGATAATAATATTCACAAAGAGCAAATGAATTCACACTCACAGCCACATGTGCTCAATAAAGGCAATCTGATGGATTTGTGCTCCATCATAGCACTGCGCACTTTCTATCACAGATGGCTGCTTCAGAGGCATCTTGTGCAACATAACATATTCCAAAACCTGATTCTTCCTCCCATGTTCATCTGTTTAGACTTTTGCCCTCCAAGAAAAAAAATATGTTCTGGTGGGCTCTATATCACTATTTACATCAGCACCTTTCTAGAATCCAACCACCAAGTGAAAAATATCTATTTACTGAGCATCTTCCATGTATTTAGCTCTCTCAGCTAGCTGCCTAAAATATGAAAATGTACAACATAGTGATTTTTTTCTTTTAAAAAAAGATTTTATTTTATTTTATTTTATTTTACTTTATTTATTTATTTTTATTTATTTATTTATTTATTTATTTATTTATTAGAGACAGCGAGATGGAGAAAAAGAGAATGAGAATGGGCGCACCAGGGACTCCAGCCACTGCAAACGAATTCCAGATGCATGTGCCACCATGTGCATCTGGCTTACGTGGGACCTGGACAATTGAACTGGGGTCCTTAGGCTTCACAGGCATGCACCTTAACTGCTAAGCCATCTCTCCAGCCCGTGGTTGTTTTTTAAAAAAAATATTTATTTATTTGCAAGTAGACTGATACAGAGAGGTTAGAGAGAGAGAATGGACATGTCAGGGCCTCTAGCCACTGCAAACAAACTTCACATGCATTCGCCACTTTGTACATCTGGCTGTGCATGGGTACTGGAGAATCAAACTTGGGTCCTTTGGCTTTGCAGGCAAGCACCTTAACCACTGAGCCATCTCTCCAGTACACCATAGTGCTTTTACTAAACCAGGGACATGAACATGTTTCATAGAGATAATACATATCCAAATGTAATAGCAAGCTGACTGCAAGAGATAATGATAAAATGTTCCATTTGTATGATAGGAGATCAAAAATAAATTTTTTAGCCGGGCGTGGTGGCGCACGCCTTTAATCCCAGCACTCGGGAGGCAGAGGTAGGAGGATTGCCGTGAGTTCAAGGCCACCCTGAGACTACATAGTTAATTCCAGGTCAGCCTGGGCCAGAGTGAGACCCTACCTCGAAAAACCAAAAAAATAAATAAATAAAAATAAATAAATAAATAAATTTTTTTCAAGGGTGCCAAAACTCTTTGATTGTATGTGCAGAATAAACCACAGTAAAAGAATTTAACAAAATAATTTGGAAGGTGTTTTTTCATTAGGGGCATGAACCTCACACAGTGTCTGGTACTTAGCAAGGTCTGGGAAAGTGAAGAAGTCAGTGGATGTGAAATGTACAGCGAGTGCACTGGAATGATCTGGAAAAAGCCTCTGACCTGAAACTGCTCTTGAACTAAGCCATGAAGCAGAAGTCACAAGCCGCCAGCCCTCGGGGTAGATCCAGATGCATCCATGCTTCATTTGGTTCACACTTTGGAACTGGGTTGGTGACAATATGAATGAATGAAAAAAACAAAACAAAAAAAAAAACTGAACAAGCTCAGCCCATTTCTGATTCCCTTGACCCACATGGCTATAGCCTGAAGGATGAGGAGGCCATGGAATAGGCAGAGAGGAGGAACAGCTTGCCTGGTCTAGCACATTACTCTTGGAGTCCAGTGACAAAGGCTTGTGTTGGCAGGAAGAGAAGGTGAGGGAAGGAGTGTGCTAATAAACAGAGTCAAATTGAAGTGGAAATTGTGTCGTGGAGATGCCAGTGAGCATCTGGGATAGATGTGAACAACACACCTTCTATCTACTGCTTGTCATCAGTCCACCCACCCTGGCTTTCCCTGCACCCTGTGCCATTCTGCCACCACACCCTTCAATGACTCCCCTAGAAGAAAGGTTACACGCTCTCCATAGGCTCTTGAACCTTTTGGGATCTATGAATATCTGCTCACTTCTCCTGCCCCAACACCTACCTTTCCAATATATTCACTTCCTTTTCCTTATTTTTTCAAATCTCAATGAGACTTTGAATAAGAAATTCTACCTTATTAAGAAACCTGGCTGGGTGTGGTGGTGCACATGCCTTTAATCCCAGCACTTAGAAAGCAGAGGGAGGAGAATCACTGTTGGGTTCAAGTCACCCTGAGACTGCTTAGTGAATTCCAGGTCAGTCTGGGCTAGAGCACAAAAAGAAAAAAAAAAAGAGAGAGAGAGAGAGGAAATCTGGCCCACCGTATCTTCCTAACACACACCAGCAACTTTTTCAACCTCCAGCTCAAATACACTCCTCTCAAATGAACCTCTCCCTAAACCCCAGTAGTCCCAAGACATAGGATGCCTTCTCTACACCCCTCAGCTATCTGGTATTTCTCACCTACTAGAAGCTGGCATCGTCTGCGAGACACAGAGTGGGAACACCCATGTGGATCATGTGGTAATTAAAGACACCTGCTGATCCCTCGGCTGACCGAGTGTGCCCAGACCTTGAAGATGCCAGCTTCACTCTTGTTCCCTCCCTGGAAATTGACCCGTTGACTAGTTAAGTGGTTTCAGCTTTTGGCTATTACCATGTGCCAATTATCATTCACCCTGCTTTCACCTCCTAAGCCCTCCCCACTGTACTAGGGTCTAAGAGTATTTCCCCCAAGATTCCCCATTTGCTGTCATCGTAGTTGACTTTGAACAGAAATCAGCAAAGTCTGTTGTTGAAAAGAACTAGCTGCCACCCTGTCCACACTCAGCATCTCTCCCTCCTTACCCAGTTCTTGCCCGTGCTGATGTCAAACTGTGCCACTGTTGGCTTTGGTCAGACCTCCTTCCAGAAGCAAGCTCCTTAAAGGCAGTGATGATGCACCTTTCATCTTTGTGCTCTCTCGTATGTGTTTGGCATGTGCGTGGTATGTGATGTATGCCATGTGTGTGCATATGCACACACCCCATGTGCACATGGGCCCAGGCCAGAGGAGAATGTAAGGTGTCCTTCTCTTACTGCTGATCAAGGTATTTTTCTCGAGACCCTCAACCTGAAGCTGTTTTCTGTCAGTGATCCCCAGCAATTCTTCTCTCCCCTCCTCCTTAATACTGTGTGTACAGATACACATGGCCGGTTGTGTACAGGGGTTCTGCAGAGGTAAACATAACTATCTCCAGCCTGAGAGGTTCTCAGACCTAAGCAGCTATTGCTCTTAGCCACTTTGCCATCTCTCCAGCCCTGTCCTTTTCATATTTTTTAAAATACACACACATATACATACATACATACATACACACACACACACACACACACACAAGCTGAGAAAGAGAGAGAGAAGAGAGACAGAGAGGATTCCAGCTGCTGCAAATGAACTTCAGATGCATGCACCATTTTGTGCATCTGGCTTTATGTGCGCACTGGAGAATTGAACCTGGGTTGTTAGGCTTTACAGGCAAGCACCTTAACTGCTGAGCCATCTCTCCAGTCCCTGTCCTTTCCATCTTTATGGCCCCAATACCTGATGAAGTATTTCACATAGCAAGGCACTATGATAAAAGGTGATTGAGTGGATGCATGAACACATCTAGTGATACAACCCCCTCCCATGACCCTTAAAGAAGAAGAACTGTGGGGCTAGAGAGATGGCTTAGCGGTTAAGAGATTTTGCCTACAAAGCCAAAGGATCCCATTTCAACTCTCCAGGACCCACATAAGCCAGATGCACAAGGGGTGCTTACATCTGGAGTTTGTTTGCAGTGGCTGGAGGCCCTAGAGTGCCTAAGTGCCTCTTCTCTCTCTCTCTCTCCCTCTCCCTCTTTCTCTCAAATAAATAAATAAATAAAATATTTTGAAAATATATTGAAAAAGAGGAAGGACCATAAACTAAGTTGCAGTGTTAACACCATCTACCAAAACAGGAACATTAAAGAAAATAGAGTCTTTTATTTTTTTATTTTTCATTTATTATTATTTTTATTATTATTTTTTTTTCTTTGGTTTTTCGAGGTAGGGTCTCACTCTGGCTCAGGCTGACCTGCAATTCACTCTGTAGTCTCAGGGTGGCCTTGAACTCTCAGCAATCCTCCTACCTCTGCCTCCTGAGTGCTGGGATTAAAGGAGTGCGCCACCATGCCAGGCTCTAGAAAATAAAGAGTCTTTAAAAAAAAAATCATTGCAGGCTGGAGAGATGGCTTAGCGGTTAAGGCACATGCCTGCGAACCCTAAAGACCCTGGTTCTATTCTCCAGGTCCCACGTAAGCCAGATGCACAAGGTAGTGACTGTTTCTGGAGTTCATTTGCAGTGGCTAGAGGTCTTGGTGTGCCCATTCTCTCTCTCTCTCTCTCTCTCTCTCTCTCTGACTCTAATAAATAAATAAAAATAAGTCTTTTTTAAAAAAAAAATCATTGCTCATTTTTCATGGGAATCTTTGCCTTATAGTTCGGAGGTGAGATGGTGGCTATAAGAAGCTAGATTAAGTCTGGAATTTAAAAAGAATCTTTCAGAAAAAAAAAAAGAGAGAGAGAAGAGTTCATGTTGCAGGTAGACCCAATGTGTCCCGGGGAGGTCACTTATTCCCCTGTTTAGCAAGTGGTCTCGGTGTTCAGGTTTCCCATAACCAGGATGGGTTGGGGGACTGGGATGTGCAAATTCTCAGGGACTAGGAGGAGAGTCTTTACTTCGGTGGAAGCCGGCACCTGGACTTGGGGGACCCCAAAACTACTGATGTCCTGGACGCTTTCAGTGACCACTAGAGACTTGCTCTGCTTTCCCACAACACTCCCCATAGTCTCCTTCGGGTGCTCTTTGTAATCAAATGTCAGGGGAACCTCTTCTTGAGACTGTTTTCAGGAAAGATTGTTGAAAAGAAAACCTGTTAAGTCAAAAGGAGACTGCCAAGATTCTCTGCTTACGCTTGGGTCACCTCTTGAGACCAAGAAAAGCCAAAGCGAGTTTTGGACATGAGTTCTGCCTCTTCTGAGAGTTAGATTTTCCTCTCAGCCATATAAACAGTGGAGAGGGAGAACTAAGTAATGTTCTTATATAAGTGCTGCCTAAGTAACAGCCACTGTGTTTATCTTTGGAAACCCTCTGCAAACCCCACCATCTTCGTTTACAGAAAAGAAATACAACAAACACTGGCCGAGCCTTGTTTGTGTGTCTGCAATCTAAGCTCCCCTACAGCTCAGCTCACAGTCCTCCTGCCTCAGACCCTAATGGTTAGATTGTAGACACAGCTACCACACCAAGCTCTAGGCCTTGTTTTTGATTTAAAGAGACAGTTGGTTTTCCACATAGAAAATTTAGAAAAATGAGGAAATGAAAATGACTTTGAAAGGAACAACTTTTCTTTGATTATGTTAATAGGAATGAAAAAAAAAATGAAGCATGGGGCTGGAGAGGTTGCTCAATGATAAAGGGGCTTTCCTGCAAAGCCTAATGACCTGAGTTTGATTCTCCAGTACCCACATAAAGCCAGATGCACAAAAAGGAGTATGCATCTGGAGTTCGTCTGCAGTGGCTGGAGACCGTGGCATGCCCATTCTCTCTGTCTGTCTCTCTTCTATCTCTTTCTGCTTACAATAAATAAATAAAAATGTTTTTTAAATGAAACATGTGGGAATTAGTCATTTATAGATCACTATAGAAAATTATAAAGGCTAAGAAATAGGTCCTAATGAGGAAATGTGGTAATGCCATTGGAGAGTCTCATAAATGGAGGGGCTGGGATGGGGAGATGGAGGAGAGGTTAGGCTCCATCCTGGTTAGAAAAACTCACATTCCACTCTCTTGAGTCCGACTGGTAATCATATTGTGATTCTCTGCACATCAGGAATAAAACATGACACTTCAAGATAGAACCCGGGGAGGAGGAGGAAAAAAAAAAAGCAACTCAAGATGGAGGCTAACAGGGCATAATCACTACTTCAACCGTTTACAGTCTGAGCTCCTTGCGCAGAGAGCTTGTTTTGAAGCGATGAAGGCTTTTCTCCAAGAACCACCGCTTAGCTACCAAATCTATTAACAAAAAGCCCCTGGCGTTTTTATCTTTAAGATTCCTGTGTGCTTCCAGCACTGTTTTTACACTTATCTGCAATGAAAAGGTGATTTCTCCAAGTGCTTTGGATTTGGTGGGATCAGATTTAGCTTCTGCCTCCACCACTTTATTCCCAAGTACAGTGTAATAGGAAAAAGGAGTCGCTCCTCCACGTCCCCACGGGTTCCTGTGGCAAGGTGGTAAAAATTGTGTTTTCTTTACCACTTTCCATTTCATAAGAGAAATGGTCTCAGGGAGAGGATTTCTAATGCAGCTTTGTTAGATACAGTCTATTAAATATGTGGGGCTGAATTGCCAACCTGGATCTGTAGCCCAAAGGGAGAACTCTCCTTTTGTCATGGAAAGCCAGGGGGAAAAGTTGGTCCGTGCTGTTTTATGAATTAAAAATCGAGAGGAAGAACACTTTCTCCATTTCATAGCTTGGAAGACGTCTCAAGACGTTCACACTTGGATGCTATAGGAATGGCCTAGCATATATCTAAGATACTCTTTTTGGGGTGTGGAGGGTTCCCAAGGTAGGAGCTTGCTCTAGCCCAGACTGACATAGAATTCACTCTGTAGTCTCAGGGTGGCCTCAAACTCACAATCATCCTCCTACCCCGGCCTTATAATACTCTTAATATTAAAGAAAAAAAGAGTTAGAGGTGGTAACACATGCCTGGAATCTCAGCAATTAGGAGGCAGAAGGATCAAGGGTTCAAGGCCAACCTCAGGTACAGAGTGAGTTGAAGACCAACCTGAGCTACTTGAGACCCTGTCTCAGAAAAACCAAAAGCAAGGGGCTGGAGAGATGCCTTGGTGGTTAAGGCACACGCCTGCAAAGCCTAAGGACCCAGGTTCAATTCTCCAGGTCCCACGTAAGCCAGAGGCACATGGTGGCGCATGCATCTGAGAGATCTTCTGCAGTGGCTAGAGGCCCTGGTGTGCCCATTCTCATTCTCTCTCTCTCTCTCTCTCTCTCTCTGTCTCTAATAAATAAATAAATAAAAATAAATCTTAAAAAAGAAAAACCAAAAACATAAACAGAGAGAATAGTTGGTTAGTTAATCAAATGTAAGGGGAACCTGTTCTTAGGGATTTCAATGCAGTTTAGTAGAGTGAGTGAGTTAGGTAGGTAAGTAGGTAGGCAGATAGTTAGTTAGTTAGTTAGTTAGTTAGTTAGTTAGTTAGTTAGTTAGTTAGTTAATTAGTTAGATGCAATAGATGAATTCAAACACAATATAACCATTGTCATGTAAAACAAAAAGACATAAACAGAGCTGAGCATGGTGGCCCACGCCTTTCATCCCAACACTCGGGAGGCAGAGGTTGGAGGAGGATCACCGTGAGTTCGAGGCCACCCTGAGACCACATAGCAAATTCCAGGTCAGCCTGGGCTAGAGTGAGACCCTAACTTGAAAAAAAAAAAAAGAGAGAGAGAGAGAGACAAACAGCTCTTGGTTCTTTGGTTCTTCTGCCTTTGAACTTTCTAAGGGAGAATGGCTATTATCCTTGAAAGCGTGTAGTCATGTATTTGCAGCCCTGCAACCAAGGGCACTGTCAGGACAGGGCTAGAGAACTATGAAAGACTGTAACCATGCTAGTGTTATAAAAAGTTCCAAAAGGAAACATAGTTTGGGGGGTTGCTGGAGTCACAACAGCATCAAAAACGATTGAGAGAATTAGCTTGGACTAATAACATGGGGAGAATTCCCATTTCCAGAGCACTCTGCGCTCTCCGCTCTACCGCCAATATATTTTCTGTCCTTTTTGAAATGAGTGAACTCTGCCAACAGGCCCCAGGGTTTTTGAATGCATTAGCACTTTCCAGCTCACTGGTCTGTTGGAAGGTCTGTGTGAGACTGCAGGCTCTGTGGCTAACATCTAAACCCAGCTTGCTTGTACTGCGTGACCAAGGTCGAGCAACTACTACTCACTGCCTCCTCGTGTCCTCATTGCTGCTGTGGGACGGTGATGATTAAACAATGAGATATGAGTGACAGGATTAACATGGGGTCCACTACATAGCAAGTGCTTGATGCCATTTCACTAAACCAAAATGTCACCAAATATCTACAATGCCCAGCTATCTCACCTGCAAAGTGGGGATGCCGGAAACTGTAACTACCTTTCAACATTCTTTTTTTGTGCATCATTTAGACATTCCTGCTGGGGTCTAGTTGGTGAGGTAACCATCACTGTTGTTACCACTGTCGCTACTGGCATTGGTACCTATTTCAGACCCAGCTTCTGCAGCTCCACTGTATTGTTGCTTCCTCAAGTCCGGTGGGGCCACTGGATGCCCGGCCTAGGCAGTCACATGAAGCTCAACCCGCTCAGCCCGTATGCTTGCTGGCCTTAACCCTCTGCTGTTGCAATGTAGAAATTCTTCACGCTATTGAACAAGGAGCCCAGACTTTTAATTTTGCAGTGGACCCCACAAATTGTGGGGTACATGCACTTGGATTAAATGTGTTCTGAATGGACTTGACATTGACTCACATGCAGCTCATCTCTTTGAGATCACTTTTGAAGCCCAAAGCTCTGCCTGACCTTATGGAACTATTTTATGAGCAGTCCTTTGGCCAATAACCAGGGTCAGTGACAACAGTATTTATTCCAAGTAAATCCTATTAATGCAAAAATGGACTGAGAATGTGTGGGATATGCATTTGTACAATAAGACTGGCTCAATGTGAAACAGTTTTGGTCTTTTTTTTTTTTTTTTCTTTTTAGGTCAGGTTAAAAATTGGTGTAAAAACGTTATCAAATCAAATTTGGGGAAAAAGTGATTTCTAATGTTCTTAATAGTGGCACAGTTAGTAACTGATTTTAAACACTTTCTTGATTCACCTAAAAATCTATTTCAAGGGAAAGGAAATAAATTACAGGGCCATTAACAATCATACACTGTAGAAGTACCCATTATGAAAGAAAATTCTAAGTTTTGCCACTCTGTATCTAAGCTCTTTTCACAGGAATAATCAAATACCACACTTGATTTCATTTGGAATATTAATGATGTTGAAATAAGCTGTAAGTTTTCCTTTGACTCCTTAAGGTAGAAAGTCAAAGTGCTAAAAATATACAATTGTGCTTCAAAATGGGTAACTGTAGGAAAAGAATGTTTTGTTTTGCTTTTTTTTTTTTTTTTTTTTTTTTTTTTTTTTTGCAGAAAAGTAGTTTAAAGGAAAAAGACGCATTGGAAGACGTGTGAACCAGTTGTAATGCAGAATTTGGCTGTATATAAAGATATGTCTATATTTTGTCATGTAGCTACATTCTCCAAAAATATCTTAAGACTTTTACAGCCAGAGAAAGTATCAATAACATAAAATTCCACAGCCCCCTTTTAGAACTGAGGCCTTAACATTTTGTAGGGAAATAAAGCTTTGGTTAACCTTGGCTCTGGCAGACCTCATTAAAATAACAGCCTGTCAAATTCAAGTTTAAAATAACAGGGTTGTCAGTTCTATATGCAGTAGAACAATCTACAATTTCATTCCTTGGGACAAGACTGTGGGGAAGGGGGCAAATTGAGCAAAGATTGGACAACACTGCCATCTGGCGGCCATGGTGAATGTGGTTATTAAATGCCTTCAGGTGAGGCTCATTTGCCTTGAGGGGGAAAAGGTGGACTGCCTGGCTGTTTTGAACAACCTTTTATATCAACTTTTTGACAACCTTTTGTCTTTAAAAATCTATGTACCAGCTCAGAGCCAACATGTAATTTATAATCTCAGAATTGCGGGAAATCAGTAAGAAGCTTCTAATATCTGTGACTTGATTTTTTAAGTGGAATCTCATGAAGAAAAAAAAAAGAAGCAGGATTGAGCAAAACCTTTGAAGTGATATTTTCCTTTAAGAATTTCCATATAATCATTTTTTTTTGCTGCCTGTGACATTAAACTAGTCTTCTCCACGAAGGCAGGGATTCTCTTGTCTTGCTCACAATTATCTCCCTTGTGCCTCCCACACAGCTTGAAAATAATAGTTACTCACTAAATCCTTACTGAATTGCATGCTTGGGAAAAAAAATAAAGAATTTACACATAACGGATGGTTTGCCGCATCAGTATATCTTGGTGCGAATTCATCAGTGTTTGTATGTGATTTGTGTCTTTTCCTGGCTGATTATTGTACTTCTATGAATAAATGTAAGCCAAAAAAATTTTCTTGTCTGTAGGCAAAATAGTGACAGATGTCACAAAGCTGACTGCAACATGTTCCCATTTATGTAAATAGTAGCAATTCAAGAGGAGAGGTAGGCTGGATCCCAAATAACCTGACTTTAATTGTGTTCTTTCCTGATGCGCTTTGGGTATTTGATTGAGAGATTCGGGGGTGGGGGGACAGGAAAGGCCTCAGTGACAAGGTACAAAATGAGTTCCTCTGAAGGAAAATGTGGCATACCTATCCAAACACAATAACATGGAGATGCTGAACACTGTGTTAAGTGAGCCAGTCATCTCAGACTCAAACGACAACAGTTAGCCTGGGACGTGTGTTTAACATCTCTTAGCAGCAAATGTCCCTCAACCCGTTCAGTGCTCAGGAAGGATCTTAGACTGTGCTCCTAGTGATGCAGGATTTGGGGGTTCAGGAGAAGTCCCTGAGAATTTATGAACCACAAGTTTGGGGTTCTGTCCTACCTTTAATAGAGAAATGATAAAGATGGATGCAAGAAGGATAAATTAAGTTTACTTAAGGGAAAATCACAAATGATGGGGTGTATTTAAGGGGGATATGCATTTAAGGGAAACGGAGGCCTTTAAAGAGAGATTAGGGTAAAGCTGCAAGCATGTGGATTAAGAGAAACTGAGGCTTTGAGAGAGAGATTAGAGTAAATCTACCAGCACGTGGAAAGCAGATTCTAGGAGCTTGTGGAGGGGAGACCAAGGAGGAACCGCCATGGCCTCGGCCATGTGTTTTTAGGGGAGTTAAGAGGACCAACAGTGAAGCTCAAGCAAGAAAAAATGAGAGGGGAGATATCCTAGAGATTCCAATGAGAGATGAGTAATGAAGAGAGCTACACTCATGGTTACCCCGAGTTGAAAGAAATTTCACAGGCAGCAAGCCTAGCGTTGGTTACAGCACCCACATGGTAGATCTGAGATTCACACATGGTAAGTTCAGAGACCAGAGGAAAATCACACATGTAATTAAAGTGAGAAGTTACCTCAAACTATAAAGCAAAGGCACACAGAAAAAAAAAAAAAAAAAAAACATGCAGACCAAGAAATAATTACGTGAGAGGGGAAGCCACCCACAGGTATCCAAACAGAGATGAGAGGGAATGCAGACACACACACACACACACACACACACACACACAGAAGGGGGGGGGTATGTCAAGAGATGGGGAGGGACTAGAGGCTGCAGCCTTTATAGCAGCAGATTTAGGTATTACAAGGGAAAGACCTGATGGGTTTATAAACTTGGAAGGGGGACCCCAGGGCCAGCCCACCTGGGCTGTTTTCTTTAGATAGCTTCTAGACGATGGGCAGCTGGAGGTGCTGTGGATCACTCTCCATCAGACATGAGTTCCCTTTCTGCCAAGAGTTCCGTTCTTGTGCCAGGGCGAGGTGGCACCTCCTGGTTCTCTTTGGACTTTAATCTCTAACTAAAACTGCCTTACAAAGCTAGCTTTTACCTGTCCTCCTTCACTTGGAGGGCAGCCTCCAGAAACAAATGACCACTGAGCACAAGAGGTGTCCTTAGACTGAACTGAGATGGCAGTAAGCAAAGAAGCCATACCAGATTGCGAGACCTGTGCCATCCAATATACCCCTCTTCTGATGTGGCTACTGAGCACGGGAGCTATCCTTAGACTGAACTGAGATGAGCCATGAGACCCCGCCCCCAACCCCCATTGCAAAGTCCTGGAACCAAAAAAAGATCATAAAACATTCATTGCCTATTTTTTCATACTTACTGTATGATGAAGAGGCAACATAACATTGTAGACACGTTGGGTTAAACAAAACCTACTTTTCAAATTAGCTTCCAGGTACGTTTTTCCAGTGTAGCTACTATTAAATTTTAAATGACATCGGTAGCTTACGTTGGTGGCTCTCCTATTTCTGGTGGCTAGCCTGCCTTTGACTCTTAGTGCTTCCTTCCCTAGGATAACGGCACTACCAGGGCTCAAGGGGGCTTCTCCAGGGTTGCCTGCATCTGGACAACATGTATGATACAAAAGCACTCACACGGTGACCTTCAGCATGCTTCTGATGGAAAGGGGAAAGTCAAGTACTCTTATGAGTCTTGGATCTAATGGTCTGAGGTGTAGATGGTGCGCCCCGGCTGATGCCGCATGGGGTAAATTGGATCCCTCAGGTCGCCAGATGGCTCCCAGGAACAGGTAATTTACCTCACAGGGGTAAAAGCTTGATTTCCAAGAAAGAGTTCAGTTTAGTCACCCTATGCCATCTGTCCCCGTGGTGATGCTTCTGGTTCCAAGCACCCCAGCAACATGTTCATTTACTAAGCTTTTACTAAATCTGTACGAGGATAGCATTTTGAGGAGACAGGTATGTTCCTCCATTTTGAAAGCAAATTTGTAGAGAGATCAGGCAACCTTGTGCAAGTCTCACTTGAAGTGCACACACACACACACACACACACACACACACACACACACAGAGTACTTCTGTGCTCCATGTACCTGGTTGTCTCTCTGTGGGAAGAGGTTTCCCATCTGTGAGCTTTGACAAAACCCTCAAGGGTCTTCTGTTGCAGTCTTCCTAACTCTTCTGTCAGCAAATCCCTCCTCTCCTTAGAAATCCATTCCAGGGCTGGAGAGATGGTTTAGCGGTTAAAACGCTTGCCTGCAAAGCCTAAGATCCCATGTTCAATTCCCAAGGACCCATGTAAGCCAGATGCACAAGATGGTGCAAGCATGCAAGGTTGTACATGTGCACAAGGTGGTACATGTGTCTGGAGTTTGATTAGAGTGGCTGGAGGTCCTGGTGCACTAATTCTCTCTCTCTCTCTCCCTCTCTCTCTCTCACACACACACACACACCATTTCCAACTACTTCCACCTACTTCCTCCTTTACAAAGAAACATTAATCCTACTCTCACATTATTCAACCCTTAAACAGAGAGGCCATATACATAAACATAAACATATATATACATAAACATATACATATACATATGTCTTATCTATGACTACATGCCCAAGACTTGAAAATCTTCCTGTGCATTGAAGATTCTAAGTGTGTGTGTGTGTGTGTGTGTGTGTGTGTGTGTGTGTGTGTAGACTCTATGCAATCATTTGGCATGTGTTATAGTCAGGTTCACATTGCTGGCAGAAAACACCTGACCAAGAGCAGCTTGTGGGGGAAAAAAGAGTTTATTTTGGTTTATAGACTCAAGGTGATGCTCCACAATGGCAGGGGGAAACAATGGCATGAGCAGAGGGTGGACATCACCTCCTGGCCACATAAGGTGGACAACAGCAACAGAATGTGCCAAACACATGCCAGAGGAAGCTGGGTCAAACATCCACCTCCAGGACACCTAAGTTTATGGGGGACATATGGATCAGTCCCCCACGGCATGAAATAAGAGGTCCTCTGGAAAGAGGCTTACCCCAATGGAAATCATTGCAGCCAGATCACCCCGGCCTCTGCCTCTCAAGTGCTGGGATGATGAGTATGCACCACCACCCAGCCACAAGTTCATGTGGAGATCCTAAATTTAAATATACTCCTTGGCCAAGCCTGCTTCGTTCATCCATTCATTCATGTTCCATCTCAGTGCTGAGTACTGCTGTAAACCAGATGTTGCACTAGAGATGGGAGAAACACAAAGGGAAGAGGCCCCATCACTACAGGCTGTGAAGAGCCCGCCCCCCCCCCTGCAACACACACAGTCACAATGAATGGGGAAGTCTTCACAGCAGGAAAGGTGAACAGGATCCCTGTGGACACATGCTCTGTGGAGAACCTAAGTGTGTCTGGCTGTCAAAAAGGAGCCCTATTGGAGAAATGGCTTAGCAGTTAAGGCGTTTGCCTCCAAAGCCAAAGGATCCCGGTTCAATCCTCCAGGTCCCACATAAGCCAGAGGCACAAGGGGGCACATGCATCTGGAGTTCATTTGCAATAGCTAGAGGCCCTGGTGTGCCCATTCTCTCTCTGCCTGTTTGTCTGCCTCTCTTCTGTCTCTCTTCCTGCTTGCAAATAAATAAATAAATAAATAAATAAATAAATAAATAAATAAGAGGAGCCCTAGAAGAAAGACAGTCGAGCTGAGATCTGCACAGAGATTTATCCACTAAAGTGTACACTCACGTTCGAGTCAGAGCTCATGTACATCATGGGGGCCTGTGACTTACATTATTGCATATATTTATTGGTGTCTGATTCTCTTCCTTTTAGAATTCACTTAAGCTAGAATTCACTACTAGTTAAACCTATTCCTTTCCACCCAGGACATCACCTTGTATCACAATTAAACCACAATTGATGCAAAGTAGCACTTATTATGCACCACACAGTACATGTCCACAGAGTTGCATATAAATCATATCACATATGTCCAAAAGATATGTATGTGCTTTTTATTGCCTGTTCCATAAAAGATTTAGGACAACTGATCTCTGTCCTAAATGGCATTAGAATTTAGATAAGTCTGCTTTGCTAAATGTTTTTTTGCACTGCACCTAAATGGCTTTTTCCATTGCAGTCATCTGGGGAAACTCCTGGGGTTGGGTGGAATCAAGTATATATCTTAAGGAGGAGGCCTTGCACCATTGCGCCATTTTCAGTTGAGCAAAATGATATTTCTTATCTCCTGTTAAGTTCCAAATATCTTCAGGAACTTCACACAGAGAGAGAGAGACTGTACTCTGAGGAACAATGAAAGAAAGGGGTATGTTTGGTCACGTGCTACATGAGAGAAGTCACAGAGGGAATGGATCAGAGAGTGGGAGATAAAGAAGGCCTCTGGTCATTCAAAGTCTCGAAGGTGTATTGGCCATTCTACCCTGCTGCCCTTCCACTCACAGCAGGGGTATGGTTGGGAGAGTCAGGAAGACACTCAATAAGAGAGCACAGTTGTAACTCAAGGTTACCTTGGTCTGGGCAGCAGAGCCTCTTAAAGTGACTCCATCTGTTTTCCAATAACGATGAGCTTAACGGAATCACTGCATAGACACCTCAGTCATGCCTAGAAGCTGAGATTGGGCCTCGGTTTAGATCTCCTGAATATCACCCAAGCCCCTATAAAGAGGTTGCATGTAGGAAGTAATAGTTAGCAAAGAGGATTGTTCAGCAACACCATATGTTCAGTACATTCACCCTTTCTCCGCAAAAGCAAAATGGGTGGTTTTCTGAATTGAGGCTAATTTCGACATTCATCATATCCAAAGTGACGAATCTCATTCCACCACCATGATCTCGCTTACTCTTTTAGAAAATAGAGGAAGTGTGTTTTATGAACCACAAAAAAAAAAAAAAAACTACCAAAGTCATCATTCTATAATGATTAAACAGACAAGAATTGGAGCACAGCTGGGTTTATAAACACCCAACCTGCTTCTGTGAGCCTTCCAGAACTGGTTGGAACACCGGATTCCTTCTGTCCATGTGAGATTGCATCTGAGATCTCCCTGTCCAGCACCGGGAACACTGCATGCCTTGTGACCCAATTCAGAATTGGTGCTTGCCACAAGTCATCCTTGAGATCAGTAAACAATTAAATGGATCCTAGGAGAACCTTGGTCAAGAATAGTGTAGAAACTTTGAATCATGGAGCTCCTCTGAGATTCAAAATCCCATGATTCAACAGTAAAACCAGTCCTTAAAATCATTTATATTCCCCAGCCTTAAGAAGTAAACAGTGCCACAATTAAGGTGCCTACTTTGCATAGTAATTCTTTGATTTCATGTGAATTTCCAAGACTAGACAATTTCCTATTTTCTCTACTGTTGAATCCAATGTCAAAATGTCATTTCTCAAGGGCAGGTGAAATACTTTCTACAGCAAAATGTAATATAGAAAACAAAGCACAATTAGAACTTTGTGTACACACCTGAAAATGTACAACTTTGTTCTGATTGTGCTCTTAAAAATCTTTGCAAGAATAAATAATTTTTTTAAAATTCCAACTAAACAAAGAAAAATCTTTGTGAAAGAAAGACAGGAAGGAAGGAAGGAAGGAAGGAAGGAAGGAAGGAAGGAAGGAAGGAAGGAAGGAAGGAAGGAAGGAAGGAAAGAGAGCAAGAGAGAGAGGGGGAGGGAGGGAGGGAGGCAAGAAACAAACAAACAAACAAACAAACAAACAAACTGGAGAGATGGCTTAGCAGTTAAGGGCTTGACTGTGAAGCCTAAGAGCCCCAGTTCGATGCTCAATTCCCCAGGACCCACATAAGCCAGATGCACAAGGTGGCGCATGCATCAGGAGTTTGTAGTGGCTGGAGGCCCTGGTGCACCCATTCTATCTGCCCCTTTCTCTCTCTGTCTGTGGCTCTCAAATAAATTTTATATATATATAATATGTATGTATGTATATATGTATGTATGTATGTTTAGAAAAAGAAGCCGGGTGTGGTGGAGCACACCTTTAATCCCAGCACTTGGGAGGCAGAGGTAGGAGGATCGCCATGAGTTCAAGGTCACCCTGAGACTACATAGTGGATTCCAGGTCAGCCAGGACCAGAGTGAAACCCTACCTCAAAAAACCAAAAGATAAAAAGAAAAAAAAGAAAAACAAAGAGAAAGAGAGAGAGAGAGAGAGAGAGAAAGAAAAGAAAAGAAAAGAAAAGAAAAGAAAAGAAAAGAAAAGAAAAGAAAAGAAAAGAAATCAGACCTGAGCAACATAAGGAGACATCCTGATGTTTCCCAAGTTTAATTCACTTTGAGGACCCATGTTTTGCAAGGTGAAGATCCCATCTGTCTTTTCAGGGTCATGCCCTTGATAGAAGGCTATCATCTAGCCCAGAAACTCCACACCTGAAGCCAGAGGGGATAATTTACTCTTTAAATTTATCATCTAATTCTCCACCCTCTGAGAAACTCAGCAAAAGTAGGCATTGTCTTTTTGGTCCATCAAAGATTCTCTAACTCCCTACTGGTTTTTTGAGCCTTCTTGTTTATCCTAGGAAAATGCGTGAATGTTTGTGTCCTTGGGGAGTCATGTTACAAGTGCCATACCAAGGGGGAGAAACTATGTCACATGACAATAGACGAGAAGTTGTTACTGAATTCCCTAAAAATGGATGGTAAAGCCCAGACTGTTTTTCAGTCTCATAGTGACTTGAGGACTTGGTGGGGACTCGGTGGAATGCTGGGGTGTGTTATGTGGGAAAAATCTGCTTTAAGTTCTCTGACAGACTGAGTTCAGCAGATCCCTGCTGTCATCCCCAGGACTTATTTTAGAAGTTTCCTGAGAGAAAGCCTGTTACAAGCAATTTCTCCACAAAGCATTGCAGAATTTACACAAACCTTATACAATAGGGACACCCTGAGACATGACTAGTCACACCAAAAAGTCCCTCAAACCCAGAATAAGTTGAGAACTGATGAGTAAGAAGAGAGTCATTATGGAAAGACATGAATCAGAGCCCAGGCTTCATTATAAATTGAGTGAATAGATTAAGCCCGCCTTATGTCTTCAGCTTCCTCATTGATGTCCAAGGAACATGTAACTTCTGCTTCCTCCAAGAACAGTAGGCAGACTGTTTTTAGATGCTTGGCCATGCTGGAAATGTTGGAAATCCCTCTCCAATTTAGGAATGTTAAATACAGCAGACTGTGTGTGTTCTCAACTGAGCAGGAGAAGTTTTAAACAGGTACTTTCTCAGGCCCTGTTTGATGACTGAGGAGACTTAATGACTTGAATCCCAAGACAGGCGGGCACAGTGACAGGAGCAGCTTGAAGCTTTTAGCCAGGATCTCTCTTTGCTAGCGTAAAGCTAGATGTGGTGGTTTGAATGTAAATGTATGTCCCCCATAGACTCAGGTAGTTTTTGATAAAACGACTTAGTCTTCAGCAGGTGTGTCACTGGGGGCAGATCTTGAGTCCACCCCTATTGGGTGTGCAGACAGCCAGCTTCAGCTTTGGCTGTTTGTACTGACTGGTGTTGGTTTCTCTCTCTCTCTCTCTCTCTCTCCCTCTCTCTCTCTCTCTCTCTCTCTCTCTCCTGTGGATGTATGTGAAAGTGAGCCAGCTTCTTCT
Source organism: Orientallactaga sibirica (assembly GCA_036365145.1). NCBI lineage: Eukaryota > Metazoa > Chordata > Mammalia > Rodentia > Dipodidae > Orientallactaga > Orientallactaga sibirica. Next base: position 5,242,568 of record JAEOAD010001748.1, on the reverse strand, counting down.
GCCACGATGAAGCTTCCCCTGGAATCTATAAGCCTTAAATAAGCCCTTTCCTTACATAAGATGCTTGTGGTCAGGTGTCTGTCCCAGCAACACAAAGGTAACCTCAACACTGGACAAGACCACTGTCTCCAAAAGTAGATTGATGCAAAAATGGTTTTATGCAATGTGAAATTCTCTTAAACTGAACAAGTAAAGTAGCTTTGTTCATAAAGTGAACACCAGGCTTCCTTTATTTTTTTCAACCAGATTGTTTTCCAACGTTAACAAATGACCTTCAGCTTATAAAATATTCACATTGTTTTTCCCCTCATTATGTATTATTTAGTGTATAGCCCTTTAAATATTAACCACCTTTTTTCTAAAGAAATGGTATATATTATTTACTTCTGATTACATTATGTTTTTATACAGATGAAGTAGGCACATTGGAATCTCTCTGAAGTCCTAAGTAAGCAGGGTCATGGGGCCAGCTGCATGCAACAGGAGGCTAATGAAGTACATTCTGGTCAGGGGTGATTGATGGAGGACAGCAGGTGGTCCTCTCATGGTGGCTGCCCAGGGGAGATCCAGAAGAAGGAAGGGGTCTGGGGTCAGCAGACTTTGGACTTTGGGTGGAAAGGACACAAACATGGGTAAATCTCTTGAAGAAGAAAGTCAAATATACTCAAATAAACCCCCATAGAAGACAAAGATAGTAACAGAATTCAAAAGAAAGAAAGAGGGCTGGAGAGATGGCTTAGCAGTTAACGTGCCTGCCTTCTAAGCCTAAGAACGCTGGTTCCAATCTCCAGCGGTTCCAATCTCCAGGTCCCACGTTTAGCCAGATGCAAAGGGACGCAAGGGCGCAATGTCGCACTTGACCACAAGGGGGTGCACACATCCGGATTTCATTCTCAGAAGCTGAGAGGCTGCTGGCGCACCTATCTCTATCTGTCTTCCTCTCCTTCTCTCTCTGTCTCGCTCCAAAAAAAGAAAGAGAGAGAGAAAGAAGGAAAGAAAGAAAGGCCCCAAATAAGAATTCTGCAGGTCTTGGGCTTAAACAAGAAGCTTCTAGCAATACTGTGACTTTATAAGGATTGTAAAAACTTTTAAAATGGAAATCACTTGATTTAATTTAAATTCTCTTGATTTTTTTGTCCCCCAAGCCAACATTACCTTTGTGGTCTCTGAGGCTCTCCCACCAACCAAATCTGGGTAAATGACACCTGGAATGACATTTGCAATGACAGAGCCTGGAATCCTAATTAGAGGATTGGAGGGATCTTCTGAGATCTTTGCTTGCTCTGTGTGTAATCAGGTCAAGGAAATATACTTTTCTTCTAAGGCATGACTGAATTTTCCCATATCTTTGTGACTCACTAAAGGAAAGCCCAGACGGCCATAGCTGGCAGATAATCGATCATTTTTGAAATCTTACTTCTCTTCGCAGATAATTGGTAGTTCAGTTCCTATATGTGTCCATTCAACAAGTATTTATTAAGCACCTGGTACACACTAAGTACTGGTTGCTGGGTCTTAGACTGTAGCATAGATACTCCCTGGGAGTCATGAATGTCCAGTAACTCTTTAGCAAAACAGGCAGCTGAACACCAGAGCAGAGGCTTAAAGCAATGGACTGTGCATGGGCAAAATCATCCATTTTTTGGAAATAAAAAGCCTGGAGGACATGGCACGTTTTGTCTTCCATCCCCCTGAATAGAATGACTAATTACCCTGCTTTCTAATAGCTCCCTTGACAGAGTTCAGCAGGCAGAAAGAGCAAATATCAACAAAGCCTTACTTGCTTGTGAGGGAATATGGTGTTCCCCAGACATCAAATCTCCAGACAAATTAGTATCAGTGCTCCCACAGCCCTTTGTTGGGAATTGCTAAACATGGGCCAGGACTGTCAGGAAGCTGGCCTGAACTGTTAGGACATGGGCTGGGACCTTGGGCTGTGGGGGTTGCATCTGGCCTTATTGTCGGGAACCCACCCTGGCAACAGAGACTGGCCCTCCCTACCCTCGAGCAAGGTTGTAGTGTGTCTTGTCACCACCCAGAGTGGACAGAACTGGCGAGGCACTCCCCCCTTCTTGATCCCAAAAGCATCTGACCAGTCCATGTGTCAGGCATTGCCCGCCCCCCACAGTTCCTGACTTTGTGGCTAGCTGCCCAAAAGACCCTTATATGGCTGAAGTCACATAGCTTCTCCCACCATTCCTGTTATCTCTCTCACAGCTCCTCCCTCACAGCTGTGAGTCACGTAGCTTTTCCCGCCACTATCTCCCTTACACTTCTGCCTTTCAACCAATAAGATAGAACCCGTAAACTGTGTATCCAATCACCATGTAGTGTGTATGTGCCTTCTCAACCTTTCTCAAGTGTTTATAAACCCACTCCCCTGTTCAATAAACGAGAGAGTGCTATCCATCAGATGGTCTCCCGGGTGTTCGTTGTCCGTTGCACTCACCCGCTCCAGGACACTGCTTCTTCCCACCAACTCCTTCTGCACCCGGGACGTTGGTGGCCAACAACCCTGGGAAACAGTGAGGACCCACAGCCCTCTGCTTTGTCATAAGTACATTCCCTCCATATCTCTTTGCCCTCACCAGACAATACATATGCAAATCCTTCAAGGGCAGTGAAATGTACTTATCATTTTTTGCCTTCCCAAAGTCTAGCATAAAAGCTGACTTGTAAAGAGGCATAATGTTTAATGAAGGAAGAGTAGCAATAAATCCTTTTCTTTCTTATTTAAGGAATGTATTTTAACTTCTCTATGTTGTCTTACACTTTGCTCTCCCATTAAGCGGAATTCACTGAACATTACTGAACGTTTTGCTTGCTAGTTCACTGAGTCAATATAAAACATGTGAGTGCATGAGCAGAGGGATCTCCAGTTTTCTTTTCTGGTCTTAAACTTTCATCAGCAAAATGTTCAATATCACAGACACCTAAGGTTCTTGTGATTATGTATACATTAATTATGTATTAATACTACTTAAGCAATATAATCTATACTTTAGATAGTCTGTGGGATAGTAGAAACTTCTGAAGGGTGAGATGAAGATACAGCAAAGGATGTTGATTATTTTGACTTTGATATGTTGCAATATAGCAGGGGTAAGCTACAGCAATTGCTGGAGCTCAGAGGTCAGCCAGCCTGGTGGAAGAAAATGGCAGCTGCAGGTTTGGTGAGAGCATGCGTCTCAAGGAAATAAAGTGGAAAAGCAACAGAGGAGAACATCTGACATTATCCTCCGGCCTCCACGTGTACATTTGCACACAAATGTACACACACACACACACACACAAACACACACAATGCCATGTATCCGACTGCACAGCACTACTTCTTTCCGAGTTTTGCATTATATCTTTCAAACATCACTGAAATGGGAAAAAAAAAAAAAAAACAGTAAAATGAACATCCATACACTTACTCAGTAGTGATTGCGGGCCGGTGGGTTGTTTTGCTTGCTACTTTCAAGTAAGTGAAAGACACAATGACATTCTATCACTACATATCTCAGCATGAATCTCCTAAAGGAGATGACTACACAGTCACCATTATCACAGTCAAGAAATCTAACAGCAATCCAATATTCTGAACAACTATCTGTTCTCTATTCGAGATTCCCCAATGATCTCAAAACTCTTACAGATGGCCGCCAGCCTCCAAATCCAGGACTCAGTCCGGGTCTTACGCACGACATTTGGTCGGTACACTTTTTGGAGCTCCTTTTCATCTAGAACAGTCTTCCTGCCTTTATTGATTTATTTATTTACTTTTGCTCTTTTGAAGAGCTGAGGCCAGTTGCCTTACGTAATGTCTCATTCACTAGATGTGCCTGATCATTTATTTATGGTGTTACTGAGTTTGTTGCTGTATCCCTAGAACTTTCATAAGATTCAACTTAAAATATTTGGGGTAAGACTAACTTCTTTGGTGATATTGTCAGTTAAAAGTGGCTGACTGATCCTTCATTCTACTTTCTGACTTTTCTCTCATCTCTGCTCCATAGCAGTCCTTCTGCCTTGTCACCTTCCTTCCTCTTCTGTGTCATTGCACAGTGGCACTAGAGTGGCTCTGGTGTCACTGCCTCCCTTCTCTTTGAGATAGTGTTTTCACCAACTATTATCCTAAGTCTTGAACTAAAAGATGTGTCTCTATGGAAGCTAATAATAGAACTTGTCAAGAATCGGGGCTGAGGAAATGGTTCAGCTGTTAAAGGCACTTGCTTGCAAAGCCTGATGACCTGAGTTTGATTGCCCAGCACCCACGTAAAACCCAATGCAAAGTGGTATATCCCCCCCCACACACACACCTATACACATGCAAATAAATAAATGCTAAAAGAATCAAAAGAACTCCAGTTAAGTCCTAAGGGTGGTTCATGTTTTCCCTGTGAACTCCAGCTGTATATATTTGATTCAAGATCCTTAAGAATAACAGTGAAGCTGGAGAGATGGCTTAACAGTTAGGCACTTGCCTGCCAAGCCTAAGGACCCCAAATTCAATTCCCCAGTACCCACACAAGCAGATGCACAAGGTGGTGCATGCATCTGGAATTTGTTTACAGTGGCTAGAAGCCCTGACATGCCTATTCTCTCTCTACCTGCTCCCCCACCTCTCTCAAATAAATAAATAAATCAAATATTGTTAAAATAATAATAACAGAGTTGTTTATTTTTTTTGGAATCTATCAATGACATAGGTGAAAAACTTAATGCTTGCACATTACAAATGGTACTAATATAAAAGTATTGATAATACAGTGTGTAATGGTTGTAAGTCAGTTTTTCCTGGAATAGCTTAATTGGGAAGTAAACAAAAGGTATTCATACTTTCAGTATTTGATCCTAGGACTCTTTTCCCACCTTGTTTGTGTCATTAATGAAGTAGGAGACCGTGTTATTGTCCAAAATATCTTTGTACTAGTGGATCTGTTAACATAGGGCTCAGCTCATAGTTCTACACACTGCAGTTTCCAGGAAATCAAAACAGAAAATCCCAAAACTCAGATCTGGAGCTATGGAAAAGCAGTTACATATATTATTCAGAAATTTCTTAAAAAGTAAGTAAGTAAGATGAGAAAATAGATCTAAATAATGTGAACCCTGAGAACAAACTGCCCCCATTGGAGCACATGTCTGAATCACAGGAATGTTCTCTCCCAGTGGCTAGCAGCGCCCATGTGTCCAGCTGTCTGCCTGACCAGCACAGTCTGCAGGTGAGTTGCCCATGTCCACGTAGAATATTACAGCAGCATTTACATTTCTCACTGCATCTATGCTGTTATCTCTTTCCATTGCACAATTAAAATACATAGCTATTTAAATGCCAGAGAGAACATGTCCTGTTCTAAATATCTTGCTGCAGAGAGCAATCAGGGCAGAGCCATAGCCCCATCCTCATGAGCAGCTCCTTGCGTAAGGAAATACAGTTCTGTGTCTTCCTTCTCCTCTTCGGGGATGAAGAACACTCATGATTATGATGCCCAGTCATCTGGTGTTTACAATAATGTCTATGCACTTGTAATTGAATGAGACAAAGCTATTATCTCAACTGACACGTCTTGAGCACCTTCTGTGTGTGTAAACACGTGCTTACCAACTCACCCAACTTACCTAGGCCTTGCTAGTTTTGTTTTGGAAAATTCAGCAACCTGGAGTTCTCCTAAAGCCCAAACTTAGATGGCTGGTCACTCAGATTGTGTTTAACTTCTGAGGGTGAGGCAGTTCACACCCCATCCCTGCCATCGAGAAGCATAGAGTCTAGGAGACGAGTTTAAGGAATCTCGTATCTGATAAGAGTGAAGTCAGCCTATGTGATCAGCCCACTGGACCCTGGCAACACAGAGAACTGAATCGAACTGGGTGCCAGAGCCCCTCAGCTGGGACAGTGCTTGAACTTGATCTAAAGAATGTATAGCACAATGTTCAGTTCCATTTTGTAACTACTGCGAGATTATCTACTCTGGAGGCTGAGGCTGAAGAGTGGTGAGTTTGTTGTCAGCCTCAGCAACTTAGAGAGGCCCTATATCAAAAGAAGAGAAGGGCTGGGCTGGGGATATAGCTCAGTGGTGGAGCGCTTGCCTAGCATATGCAGGCCCCCAGGTTCAATTCTCAGTTCTGAAGGAGGAGAGACCTGTGAGAGACTTCTGGGACATGGTGTAATTGTTTCGGTCTATGAGCTTCAGCACCTGCATATCTGGTTTAGAGTCCTAAAGCATAAAGTTGGGGAATTACGGAACAAAATAGGCAGCAAAGCAAATACCAGACAGACCCAAGACCAATCAGGATGACAAGAAAAGAAAGCCAACTGCCTAGCGTGAGTCAAGTCATTTCTTACTACATGTGCCAGGGCCCAGGAAACATCACAAAATAAGTGGTGGATTAAACATGAGTGCCACGCTCACTGCTAGCCTGACAACCTCCTCTGGGTGGGGGGATGGCAGTAGACACAGAGGAGTCTCAAAACTCATCAAAGTAGACAAGAGGCTTATGAGAGCTCCATACTAAAGGAGACTCAGAGAACACTGCAGAAGAGAGAGAGAGGAAAGAACGCAAGAGCCACAGGGTAGAAAAGTTCCTCTGAGGCCTTATCTCCCCCACACAGACTGACTGGTGCATCATGACCCCACAGTGATTGTCTGATAACCCCACTGAGGAGCAACCTCAGTGAAATGGGTTGGGGGAGAGGGACCACAAGAGTGGAACCTGGTGGGAATATTTCCAATTTGTAATATGTTCATATACTAAAGTTCTCAGTTTTAAAAAGTATCACTTTTCCCTTTGTAATCTATAGGACGTGCTTTGAGATTGTGTGAGACCCTCATCAAATGTTTACCCAATGGCTTTTGCCTCTGTATGAGTTTGCTAGGACCATCTGATGAGAACTATACAAATGAGGTGGCTTAACATGACAAAATGAAATGGCTCACGGTTCTGCAAGTTATAAGTGTGATCAGGGTTGGGTCCTGAGGCTCAGGAAAGGATTCTCTCTCTCTCTCTCTCTCTCTCTCTCTCTCTCTCTCTCTCTCCCCTCTCTGGCTTGTCCATGACTTTTGTCTTCCTGTTGCCATCATCGCCCCTCCATCCATCTCTGTGTCCACAGACTCCCTTTGTATAAACACACTAGCCAAGCTAAAATAGGATCCATCCTAATGGCTCGCATTCATTTCCTTACCTCTGTAAAGACCCAGTCTCAAAATCATGTTACATTCTGGGGTACTTTGCATCAGGAGTTCAAGATTGTTATTATTTATTTATTTATTTATTTATTTGTAGGTAGGTTCTCAACCCATCCAGCTCAGGAAGATTGTTCACTTGTGTGGGCGCAATTTCAACCCACAGCTGATGCATTTTATCCCCCCATGGATTCTCACAGTGCTAGCAGGATGGCGATCTCATGAACCTACCCTACATGTTCATTAGAGAGCGCAAACAGTACAGAATCCCTGTCCCTGTCCTTCTCACAGGGAAGATGTTAGCACTTAATGGCAAAAGCACTAAGACACCAGGTGAAGCCCATCCAGCCCTTTGGCCTCAGGACTGCCCTTTACATTTATAGTTAGAATGGCTTTCCCTTTCCAGAGCAAGAGATTTTAAAGTAATTTGGTTTGCTGCTCACCATCCAAATGTGTTCTGTGTGAGCATGTCCACTGTCCTAGAGCAGAGGTTACCAACAGATGAACTAGTGACATTTATCACCTCTAGAAACAAGTAGTCCAACGGGAAATGTGCTTTATCCCTCAACACATTATTTTGGATCATTCTTCTTACGTCCAGGCCAGTGAATTGTAAAGCATGTATTTAGGGTGTTTGCAACAGGGACTCTTTGCAGGAGAGGGAATCCAAGCCAGGGGAGACACCTTTTAGTATTTAATTCAAAAAAGAACAGAAAAAAAAAAAAGAGGGAAAACAGAGAGCCACACACCAGAGAGTTCTCTTGTAAGCACTTGAAGAAAGTAGTGGTGGTTGTGAGGCTTTTCAGCATCACAGTGTCTTCTCTCTTCAAAATAGTAGTCTGTACCCCTTGCATCACAGGTCTGTAACCTTCATCTTCTTCTGTCCTTGTGTAGAAATGAGTGAAGTCTGAGGAGGGTGCTCACTTATGTTCCTTCGTTTCAGGTCACAGACATAAAAGAGAAACTGAAGCTCTCTAAAAAGGTCTGGTCGGCATTGCCTTACACCATCTGCAAGGATGACAGAGTGACAGCAGGCACGTCCAATGAGGAAGAGTGCTGGAACGGGCACAGCAAAGCCAGGTGAGGCACCTGGCTGGATGTTCAGATAATGGCACAGCACACTACACCCTGCAAGAGTCTCCTGGGATGACTAGAGGCTTCTTTCTGCAAAAAGCAATGGAGAGTGGAGGGACACTCAGTGACAGCTGTTGAGAGTGACAGGTTTGACGGGCACCTGGAAGCACTTAATCTCAAGGTGCCATTAAATGTGAAATCTTTGTTCCGAATGTCTTGCTTCTAGACGAGGACAGAGGGAGGGTGACAGATGCCAGCTTACATGCATCCTAAGACCACAAAGAGCCCTTTTATGTTCACTTAATGGCTTTAAGATAGCAGAGCTAGTTTTATCCATAGTCATATTTGCAGGGCTTTTTCCTTTTTCTTTTAATCACAAGTTAAACAGGAAATGAAAATTCAACTGCAATATTTTTCACCCTTGGAGGGGAAAAAAATCAAAATGAAAAAGTAACAGAAAATGGCTCAGGGACAAGCAGGGAATGGACCGAATAGTCCCCATGCCTTAGAAAGTCCCATCAACCTCCTGGATGAGAGGTGACCTTTTTCATCTTTCTGCTGCACTAGCTGAGGCTGTGGCCACCCGATAAGGACTTTCTGAATCTGTTGATTCAGCTCAGACTGGGTTTGCCCTGGGTTTGTCTAAGATGGAGAAGTTGTGTGGAGAAACTGGGCAGGAGTTGGCAGGCTGGGCAGCATATGAGGAGAAGGGTCTGCCAGCCCTTCAACAGTGAGGCCGCAGGTGAGTGAGGCAACTGGTGTGTTGGACTCAAGAAATTTCGGGGGGGGGGCTTGTCAGCAGGCAGAGAAGCTAAGTGGGAAATCTACTTGGACAAGGGGATTATGAGGCAGTCAGTGAGACAAAAGTTGTAATCCAAAGGAAATAGGAAGGTATGTGAATACTGAGTTCCAAAGAAGCTGCTGGGGGTAAGCAGGGAATGCAAAGGAGGTGTGTTCGCTGTTGGTTTTCTCATTGCTGTGTTGAGTCACTTCTTTTGTTTTGAGGTGTATTCTTGCAGTACATGTGCACACATATACACGTGGTATGTGCATGTGCATGCAGATGTACACATCTTGTGAACATGGATGCCAAGCCAGGGAAGGATGTAGAGTTCCCTCTACGGTTGCCCTTCAACTTTATTGCCCTGAGACAGAGTCTCTCCCTGAGCTTGGACCTCTCTGGATTTTTTGTTGTTGTTGTCTTTTTTTTTTTTTTTTTTTTTTTGGTTTAACTGGCTGACCAGCTCTTCCCAGCAATGCTTCTATCTCTGCCCAGCCCTTCAGCTCTGGAGTTATGGGCATATGCAACCATGCCTTACTGTTTTTATTAAAGGGTGCTAGGGATTGAATTCAGATTCTCATGCTTGCACAGCAAGTGCTTTTACACTCTTAGTCATCTCCCCAACCCTTACTGCATTTAAAAAATATATTTAATTATTTAGTTATTTATTTATTTGAGAAAAAGGCAGAGAGAGAAAGGGAGAGAATGAGCATGCCATGGCCTCCAGCCTCTGCAAACAAACTCCAGATGCATGCACCCCCTTGTGTATCTGGCTTAAGTGGATCTTGGAAAATTAAACCATGATCCTTTGGCTTTGCAGGCAAATGCCTTAACTGCTGAGCCATCTATCCAACCCCCTTACTGCACTTTTAGCATTTATTGGCAATAATAACTTATTGTTATACCAGGAAGAACCTACCAGAGTGAAACCCAGACACATACAAAAAGATCTGGGCTGGAGAGATGGCTTAGCGGTTAAGGCACCTGCCTCCTAAGCCTAAGAACATTGGTTCCAATCTCCAGCAGTTCCAATCTCTAGGTCCCACATTTAGCCAGATGCAAAGTAATGCAAGGGCGCAATCCCACACGTGACCACAAGGGGGCGCATGCATCAGGATTTTGTTTCACAGAAGCTGAGAAACTGCTGGTGCGCCCATCTCTGTCTCCCTCTCCTTCTCTCTCTGTCTGTCTCTCTCTTTGTCTCTCTTTAAAAAAAAATAAATTTAAAAAAGATCTGCAACCATTTCAAATGCTCAAAATGTGCTGAAATCTTGGATCATGAAATTACAGCAGGAAACTCATTGTATCAGCAATGTATCACTCAAAAGTGCCTGAAATCACTGTAGCAATTACCTCCTCATTATTGGGACAAAACACACAACTTGAAGCAGTTTATGGGAAGAACGAGTATATTTCAGCTGACAGTCTCAAGGGGAAGTTTCACCATGGCATGGCAGAGCAGAAGCTGGGCATCACATCTTGCCACAGCAGCTGGCAGGAAGCAGCAAGAGAGTGAGCTGGCTAGAACTAGCAAGATGGGCTAATAAACCTCAAAATCCAACCCCAGTGATAAATCTCCAGCAAGGCTCCACCTCCCAAATTACCACCAGCTGGGGATTGTGTATGAGGCCCACTCATAGACACATGAGGCTATGGGGGACACTTTACATTCAAAGTACCACAATCGGTTCCCAAAGACTATGAAAAAAGACACTAGGAAGGACGATCCAGTGGCCTCAGAGACAAGTGCTTAATATTTTGAACTGTTCTGTTGTCCATCTGTGTTTACCCAATGCTGGCTAAAATGAAGTCTGAGGATAGTTAGGGTAGCTGGGCATTGCACATATATGATTTCTTACAAAAGAAAATATAAAGACTGAATGTGCTTGTGGGCAAACAATGGGACTTGAACTCCACCAAGAAAGAGAATGGGAACATAAAGGCCATGGAAGTGAGAGCTCCAGGAGGGCAGGTGACTTAGCCAAGTTCATGATTGCTGAGAGTAAGCATCTAGACAAAGGAGGTGACTAGTTCATAGCACCCAGTTAGCAAGTGTCGACACTGGTAGTCTCCCACCCTGGCCAGCATTCTTTTGCCTCATAAGCAAACAACAGCTAAAGACTCTCTTCTCCAAGTAAAGAAAATAAATGGCATGGGTGTTTAGTTCACAGGAAAAAAAAAAAAAAAGGAATGGGTCTACATTGCTCCTTCAAGCTATCAGTCCACCAGTAATATTATTCAGCATTCTCTCTGTCCAGGCTCTGCTGATTAGCTGCAATAACAGAGCTTCATGCAGGGCATGGTGGAACATGCCTTTGATCCCAGCACCCAGAAGGCAGAGGTAGGAGGATCGCTGTGAGTTTGAGGCAAGCCTGAGATTACACAGTGAATTCCAGGTCAGCGTGGGCTACAACAAGACCCTACTTCAAAAAAAAGAGGGGGAGGGCGTCTTAAACTTTTCTAATCATAACTTCATTTCGCAAAAGAAATTTTTATATAGACATATAAGATGTGTGTGTGTGTGTGTGTGTGTGTGTGTGTGTGTGACACCTTCTGGTTTGCTGAGATGAACTTCCAGACCAGGCACAGTTATGGAGGAAGAGATTTATTATAGCTTACAAATCCAGGGGAAGTACCATAATGACAGAAGAAACTGGCCTGCTTTCACAGGACCAAACACAGATAGAGAATCCACAAGCCAAAAGCCACACAGCACAGAATACTTCAGGAACTCCAGCTAGGCACACTTTGCATATCTTTAGACTGAAATCTTAAACCCATCACCACACCTTAAGATCTGCCTAGTGACATTGCCTCCAGCCAGGTGGATTCAGTTGCAAACTATAAACTAATAAAATACTGAATATATTGGGGGAAATCTATTCAAACTACCACAATATATATCAGGTATAAAGGTATATAAAATAGGTATACAAATCAATATTTACTAACAATAAGTCTTAAAAGTTACCTTAAATCAATTTTTGGTACACATACAATTTTACCATTTATTGAAGATGAATTCAGTTTTGCCTATTGAGATGAATATGCTTAATTTTTTGGCCGAAGGCATTAAATGTTCCTAAATATTTAATACTGAAGGACGCAGAGCATCTTCAGTGTTCCTCAGAGTTGATCCATAGTTGAATTTTATAATCATCAATGCTGTGAACGCTATTTGTCATGAATACATAGTATAAAATGGCAGAGATACTTAGACTTAGGGACATTGTAGAAATTATTGGAAATTCTGTCCCAATCCCAAGCCAACATTCATTGAATCACTTTTTTTTTAATGGAACTTAAGTCAGCAACTCGAAGAGCATTTTTTTAAAAAATCAAACATTCTCTCATAGTACAATCCAACATTATATTAATTTGAGACATGCTGAGGAATGATGGTGGGGAAATATTCAAAGTCTTTGTTCTGCATAAATAAACCACTGTTTCCATAATAGCAGACGTTTGGGGTTGTTCAGTGAAAACACTGCCATTCCTGACATGAAATACTCTTGAGCTTGAACAGAGGCATTGGAGGCAGCACTCAGCATTGCACAGTGCAGTTGCATGCACAGTGCTGTGTGTTCAGAGCCAGTGCTGCAGTGAAGTCATGGGATGCAGTACAGAAAGCATGAACAGAAACACTTCAGACTCATTATGCATTTGATGTTTCCTCTCTCAGTTGTATAGATCAGTGTAGGGCCACACCCCATGGTTTAAGAAGCTGATTGCTCTGTGAGGGTGATGTTAATATGGGCAAGGATATGGTAGCTGGAGAGGTGGCAGGGACTGGAAACTTCAAGAGCCATATCCTTGGACTATAGTTTTAGGAAGAACTACGCAGATGGAGAAGCACCTGAATCACTTGAGTTTTATCCTGAGACCAACATGAAGCACTGAAAGATTTTATGCAGAGAAGAAAATGACCAGGTTTAATGCAAAACAGTCATTTCTACAGATAATCCCAAAATATGTAGCCCAAGACAGTATGTCTTTTATTATACAGTAAGTGTGATTTAAAAAGACGGGGCTATCAAATATTTGTGACTCAAATTACATTCCCATTGAAAAATTACAATCCATGCCTCCTTTTACTTCCCTTTTACAATTTTTCTATGAGAAGGGGTTCTTAGTATAGTAACTTTGTCTTTATTACCTTAGTAAATAAAGAACCAGTACAGGCATGTTAGATTCAATTTAACATAAGCTATTTTCTCATCAAAATATTAATTGATATAGAACCAGATGAGAAAAGTTTCTCACTAAAAGAAATTCTGCTGAACTTTCTTCCAGGCTGAAGAATTCATGTCACGAGAGACCTGTCAATGAACAAGTACTATGTTACAATTAGGGAAAATGAACAAGCTGTGGTGTGTGTGTACACGAAGGTGACTGTGCACAATAATAATGCATTGTATATTGCAAAAAAAAAGCTTGAAGAAAGGATTTTGAAAGTTTTGAATGATAACTACTTAAGGAGGTAGATAGATACATTCACCTTGCTTTGAATATCACACGTGTATACAGGTATCCAAACATCACATGAGACACCCCCTCCATAAGCATGTACAATTTTATGTGCACATTGAACACAATAACACAGAAGGTACATATAAAGCAAAAAATATTTTCCTGCTTTTGAAGTATGGATTTTTAAGATGCCAGGCATTATAAATATTTAGAAAAGGCTACAAAGCAAGGAAAAAGAAGGAAGATTATTCTTTGAAATACAAGATCCAGAAACTTTATTTTTAGGAAAAATTCTCTCCACACATGTTAATGGATATGGAACAGAGGCTGCTATAAGGATTGATAGGGTGTTGCGGTCTGGAGTTTTTAAACCAAATCCTGTGTGCTGAAGTCTTTTCTGATAAGCCAGACAGTTCTTCCTGTCTTGTGTTTTATCCATCAGACCCCCTCAGACACATTCTTCTTCTGCACTCACTCCTGCAGCCCTTTTGCCATAAGTATTTGCTCAGACTTGTCTTCTATCACCCACATTTCTCCCAAGTTATTTTGACTCCCACGCCATATCTCTTCACCGTATTTCCTTGATCCAGGAACATATGTACTTCAGATTGTAATGTTTCTGATATCAAAACGACTTCTATAGTGGACAGGCCCATTTGCTACAGTGATTATCTTATTTTCCCAGAAAGCTGTTATTACATTAATGGCACCTGCTGAAACTGATGATGACTTGAAATGAACAGGGTACACCCATTTGTGGTTTTGCTGTGGCAGCCTCAGGGAGGAATTTGCTGTATTGAGTCCATGGTCAAGGGTATGTGAGCAGTAATTGCCCTGGGATACAGTGACCCACACACTGCAGCTCTCCACCTGCCTGATGGGTCTCACTTAGCTCTGTTGCCAGGCAGGAGGTGGGGTGGGAAGAGAATCTGCCCTTTGAAAAATTGTCCACTGTCTATATTGGCATTTAAATCTTCACTCTCACAAGACAAGGTGGCCAGCCACAAGAACCTCTGCCTTTCCCAACCACCTGGGACACTGTGACAATCATTAAGATACATCAGTGAGAAACTGTTCGTAAATTCTAAAACAATGCTACTCAAACTTTGATGTTATAGGCTAAACTCTTGGAAACATTGTTTGAAAATGCAAATCTTCTGGCTGGGTGTGGTGGCACACACCTTCAATCCCAGCACTTGGGAGGCAGAGGTAGGACGATAGCTGTGAGTTCAAGGCCACCCTGAGATTATATAGTGAATTCCAGGTCAGCCTGGGCTAGAGTGAGACCCTACCTCAAAAAAATAAAAAAGAAAGAAAGAAAGAAAGAAAGAAAGAAAGAAAGAAAGAAAGAAAGAAAGAAAGAAAGAAAGAAAGGAAGGGTGACCTACTGAGGCTTCACAGATACAGCAAAAGAATTTGAAGTTTTGAGTAGAGCCCCGCCTTCATGGTGCCAGATGTAGTCCACACAAGACAGGGAGTGCAGTGATGTAAGAAGGAATGCCTGGAGTCCTGCATCCTTGGTCAGTGCTTGTCGTAGTAAGTTTAGTGTGTAATAGCAAAGGCCATTGCTGCTGATGCTGAAACGACAGAATTTCATTTCACACATTTCTAGATGTTGGAAGTCCAAGATCCCGATGCCAGGATGGTTGGTTCTGGCAAAGAGTCTGTTGCTAAACATCCTGCAGGCGGCTTCCTTCTTCCTATATCCTCCCCAGATGGAAAGACAGAGTTCTGGTATATTCCACTTCTAAAAACACTTCTCCAAGCCAGGCGTGGTGGTGCACACGTTTAATACCAGCATTTGGGAGGCAGAGGTCAGAGGATCGCCATGAGTTCAAGGCCACAACTATGAGACTACATAGTGAATTCCAGGTCAGCTGGAGCTAGAGTGAGACCCTACCTTAAAAAACAAACACATGGGCTGGAGAGAATGCTTAGTGGTTAAGGCACCTGCCTGCTAAGCCTAAGAACGCTGGTTCCAATCTCCAGCGGTTCCAATCTCCAGGTCCCATGTTAAGCCAGATGCAAAGTGATGCAAGGGCGCAATGCTGCACTTGACCACAAGGGGGTGCATACATCTGGAGTTTGTTCACAGCAGCTGAGAGACTGCTGGTGTGCCCAGCTCTATCTGTCTTCCTCTCCCTCTCTGTTTCTCTCTGTCTCTCTCCAAAAATAAATAAAATAAAATAAAATAAAATAAAATAAAATAAAATAAAATAAAATAAAATAAAATAAAATAAAATAAAATAAACACACACACACACAAAACACTCCTCCAATCTCATGACCTCATCTAATCCTAATCATTTCTCCAAAGCATCAGCTCTAATTGCATTAAGGATTAGTGGTGTGGCCCATGGATCTTCTGGACACACCAGCATTTAGTTCACAGTGGTCAGTACTCAGAATCACATCCCACTGACCAGAAGAGCTAGTATAGGACTGCCATCAGTGTCCTTGTCAGTGTCCGTTGCATGAGAAGGCAGTTTAGGATGTGACTTCAATGACCGGCAGGATGCGAGTCTGCAGGTAGGACTTTTACAACACTCATTTTTCACTGACCTCAGCAACTTCTCAAGAGGAAATGGGAGAGGATTGAGGAACACTGACTCAACGCAGACAAATAAAAAGCTAGTAAGTTACAGGGGAAAATCGATAATAATCTAGAAGGCCAAAGGGAAAAAAAATTAAAGACTCGTGGTAGAGGTTACAAATCTGAGCCTCCTGAAGTTCCCGGGGTGATGCTGGAGACCCTAAGAGGACATGTGCGGTCATCCATCATCTGAGAAGGACGTTCCGGGCAGCCAGTGGCCAGAATGAGCTGTCTGTGCGGGAGCTAGAAAAGAATGATTAGGTGGGAGACAAGAAAGCGCAGGCATAGCAGGAAATAAAACTTTTATATAGTTAACATACACACGGTAGAACTCTAGCTGTCCGAAAAGGAAAAGCCAAGCCCAGTGGTTCTTGAGTGTATTGCTGGTGAGCAGCAGAATTTTGCTTTTTCAGGACACAGTCCTAATAAACTGAATCCCTTACAACTTCCTTCATGTCTGTTTTCTCCTCCTTGAGACCCTTGTTTTATAAATTCATAGGCATTAAAAAGGAAAGAAAGCTAGGCTTGGTGGTGCACGCCTTTAATCCCAGCACTCAGGAGGCAGAGGTAGGAGGATCACCGTGATTTCGAGGCTATCCTGAGACTATAGAGTGAATTCCAGGTCAGCCTGGGCTAGAGTGAGGCCCTACCTCAAAAAACCAAAAAAAGGTGGGGGTGGGGGGAGAAATGTCTGCAGAGAAAAGAAAAGAAAAGAAGAGAAGAGAAGAGAAGAGAAGAGAAGAGAAAAGAAAAGAAAAGAAAAGAAAAGAAAAGAAAAGAAAAGAAAAGAAAAGAAAAGAAAAGAAAAGCCTGGGAAACAGGAGACAGGGCAGGCTGCCAGCAAATGACACAGTCTGAGAGCCATGTTCCACCAGTACATGGGTCACCCGAAAGGGCATCAATGATATAAGGCTCTTCGGGGTCTCTACATTAGTCATTCCCAGCCTCCTCACCCCACAGAGCCAGCAAAACAGCTTTCTGATCTTGCTCCCTGGAAACCAGTGTTTCGCCTGTCCATGTATCCCTTCCTGAAGATGCCTTGTGTGACAAGGTTACCAAGGACCTGGCTGAGGAATGAGGATTAACTAGACCTGTAAGAGGCACTGGCTTTTGCAAGCAACTTCTGCTATATTTCAAGGCACCTGATCCTCCCCGACTTACTTTTTCCCCAAGGAAAACCTTCCGCGGGCCAGAGAGTAAACACAGTAAATTGTTAGAAGTAAGAAAAGCAGGAACATCAGTCACTCTCACCAGCCACTGTGCATGGAGTGACTCCCCAAAGAAAATAGCAAGTTGTGACTGGGTGAGTGGGAGCAGATGGAAGGAAAGCAAACTGATGCACGAGGTTGAGGCATCTGTCAAGACAGTGACTCGCCAGGCCTGGCGTGGGGATATTGTTTTCGTCTGATGGCAGAAGATGTCCAAGAGCATCTACTATATTTTAAAGGACTGTAAAATATTCACTGTATATACTCACCCAGGCAAACAGGTAGGGAAGGTGGGAATTCTGCCTGAGAAAAGAGATAGCGATTGTCAAATGGGGCATCCTCAAATATAAGCTTCCCTTCTGTTGGAACACATGGGGCCTTTTTTTTTTTTTTTTTAAACTGTCCTAGAGGAGAGAGAGCTGCACTGACGTCCTGCATGCAGTGGAAAATGTTGAGCAAAGGCAGTCACCAATAGGAGGAAGGGAAAGTGTTGCTGGTCACCAGCTCAACAGCTCTGGAAATTGATTCTTGATCTTTTCTGTCTGTTGTGTAATTCACAGATTCTGGCTTTACCAAGAAAGATAGAATTTGGAGGTCCTGGCAGTGAGTTAAGTAGCCTCGTCAAAGAATTGAGCTCCCGGGAGCTATGTGTTCATTCTCCAAGAGTTCCCAAGCCATATCCCTCCCACTTGGCCTTCTCCAGGTGGAGCACAGCCTAGTTCAGCACATGAACTCTGGCTTTAAACCCGCCAGTGCTGCTCCTCTGCCCAGCCACTCCTAAGAACAAGCCTTGCACGTGGGCAGCCACATTAACTATGCGCGTAAAATTAGATGGCATGAGTCACGAAGTCAAACAGCTAAAGGACCTGCTGTGGACACACTGTTGAGCCCCGGAGAGCTCAAGTGTCCCAGGCCATAGTAAGTGAACCTTTGGTCTGTCTGTCAGTATCTCACTGTAATCCACAGCCTCCAAGAATGTTTACAGCCGAGCGTGGTGGCGCACGCCTTTAAACCCAGCACTCGGGAGGCAGAAGTAGGAGGATCACCATGAGTTCAAAGCCACCTGAGACTGCATAGTGAACACCAGGTCAGCCTGGGCTACAGTGAGACCCTACCTTGAAAATTAAAATTAAAGAAAAAAAATGTTGGGCTGGAGAAACGGCTTAGCAGTTATGGTGCTTGCCTGCAAAGCCAAAGGACCCAAGTTCTATTCCCCAGGACCCACATAAGCCAAAGTGCACATATACACAAAGTGGCACATGTGTCTGGAGGCCCTGGAGTACCCATTCTTTCTCTCTCTCTCTCTATCTCTATATCTCTCTCTCTCTCTTTCAAATAAGTAAATAAATAAAAATTTAAAAATATTTTTAAAATATTTATAATAAAGTAATGTTTAAATCTACTTAAAGACATAGATCACAGTGTGTTTGGGGCAATACCACGTCTTACCTAGGAAAAATGGAAAGGGAAAGAGTGATCTGTATCCACTTTTAAAATGATAAATATGATAAATTTGATAAATATGATAAATATGATAAAATGATAAATATGATAAATTTTACCAGGCACAAAATGGACCATCTAACATTTTGCAGTGTGCAGTGATACTAAGAACATTTACGTTGTACAACCATCAACACCATCCACTCACCCAATTTCTTTCCAAACCAAACTTCTACCCCCATTGAACACTAAATTCCCCACCTGGCCCCCACCACACCCTGGCGTTAACCTTTCTAATTTCCATCTGCGTGAATGAGTACTCCAGGTTCCTCATACAAGTGGGGATCATACATTGCTTGTGCCTAATAACCTCAAGGTTTACCCATGTTGAACTATGTGTGAGAATGTCTGTCCCTTCAGCCCTGAATAATAAGAGCCTTGTGTGGAAAAACCACATTTCCATGGTTGCCATGAAGATGTGGGTCGTTTGAACCTTTTAGCTATTAGGAATAATGCTGCTATGAGCAGTGGTGCGAATATCTGATCCAGTCTTTACTTCCAGTTTTCTTGGGTAAATACCCAACCCGGGAAAGTTGCATCATAGAGTCGTTTTCTCTTTAGTATTTTGAGGAACAGGCCTGCTGTTTGCTGCGGAGGGCACACTGTTTTACATTCCCAGCAGTTTGTACAGGGTTCCATTTCGCCACATCTTCATTAACACGTGTGACTTTCATTGTCCAAAATAATACTCATCAGAATGAGTGACAGTGTAAAACTTGGATTTTTAAATAAGCTTCTAAAGGAGGTCACAAGCTTGCAATCTCTTATTTGAAACCCTTGAGACCCTATGCCTTTTCAGAATTCACGATTTTTTATATTCTAGAAAATTACCACAGCGAATGTGCAGTATATTACGTAATGTTCCCAGTGGAGTCTGGGTCTATGAACCCACAGTCAAATACATTAGTATTTCTGCAGAAAAAGTGCATTAGTTTGGCAGTAAGTGGGAGAAATGAGGGCCGTAATTGGCCTTATTTCAGATTTGATGATGTTTTGCTTTTGATTGTAGTGAAAAAAGAAACAGGAGATTTTCAAAATTTGGAACTGTGTATGAGGAATTCTGCATCTCTATTCACAATATGTCTTCTAAGAGCAGGAAGATTCCTAAGCCTGCTGAAAATGGATGAGCTTACGTATGACTAGAACTTTTTATAAAAAAATGCACATTGAATGGAGCTCATTTGCTTTCATTTGCTCTCACAACAGTGCCTGAGGGAGGAACAAACTCAGGCTAACACCCAGGTCCACCTCCATTTCATCCCATTTCTGCCTCAACTCCTGTTGTACTTTGTTTATGAAGTGTCCCACCTTCTCCCCACAAAGGCACATGTGTTGAAGACTTGGTCCCCAATACACTGTTCAGAGGCGAGGCTTTGAGAAAGTGATTAGGTATGGGGGCTCTGATGTAATCCAAAGTCATTCCATTGACAGATTCATAATATGATGTCATTATTGGGAAGTTGTAGAAGTTAGGAGGTGGGGCCCTAAAGGCTATGCTTATCTGGTCCTTTCCTCTTACTCTCTGCTTCCTGAACACCTTGCTTCAGCCATACATCCTCACAATGATGTTCTGCCTCACCTCAGAACAAAAACCAGGTGAACGCAAATGAAAACCCCAAGACCATGAGCCAAAATTAAATTTATCTTTTTAGTTTTCATGGGTACTTTGTCATAGGGACTGAAACCTGATCAATACAGCTCCCACTTGGATTCATGGCGACCACCTGTCGTCAGGTACCTCTCAACTCACCTTCCTTGCTGGCTCCTCGGACTCTTACTAGCTTTTAAATCTCAAAATTGAGGGTGTGTGTCCCTTTACCTCCATACGTAGCTCCTTATAACAGAACAACTACCAGCATGAACAGGCTGAAAAGACATACTAAATACTGACAAGTTAGCACACATCTCATCCCAGAAAGCATATTTGTATAGCAAAAGGATCTTTCTGGAAGCACTGACTCAACCTTGGGGAATGAGTTCCAACGATGAGAATGGCAGATGCAGAGGTTGGCCACTGGGAAACTTCTGCAAGGACAAGTTTGTGTATGGTCTCTCAGGTGACAGAAGCTGTAACTGGGCCAGTGATTGTCCTGGCACAGCTCCTTACCCCCCACACAAAATTGAATATGTCAGGCTTCCCACCTGCTAAATTCTCATGGGATTCCCACCGTAATCAACTCAAAGCCTAACACAATGAAATTACACGTGAAGAAGAATTCTGTCGAAGTGCCTGAGATGCAGCCCTAGCCATACACTTGTAAACAGAAACCAACTGAAATGAAGAAGTCGTGCTTGGATACACTAGAACCTCACCCACTTGTCCCACCACAGCAGGAAGCATTGGCAGAGGATGGTGGACAAGGGCTTTCTATGCGCAACTCTCTGTCCTCATTCATATATTCTCCCTGCTCCACGCACATGCGCATCCAGCTTTGAAACCTGCACTGCCTGTGCCCAGATCCCAGAGATAGAACGGGGCAAGAACTAACACTGCATCAAGAGAGCTGTGCATAAGCTAAACAAAGAGAACCTTGTGATCAATTCTTAAGGGCACGAGATTTCTACGGAGACCAATATAAGAGGAAACCAAAAGAGAGTCTCATGAGTCCCAGGTGCCCAACCCCGCCCAGGTGCACAGTGCCCATCATGAATTTAGTCTCAGCATCTATGGGTACTGTAGGAAAAGGACCATTTTTGTTTTTCAGCTATTTTATGTTTACATTCCTGAAGTCACCCTTGGAAAACACAGAAAGGAGACAAGGTTCTGCAGGGCACAGGCACACACTTTGTTCCCTGTTTTGATTGTAAGTGACTGAGCATCAGTAAGCACAGCAAGAGGCTGGGTTTGCCTGGCAGTCTCCTCTTATTGCTGGATGTTTGGGCTCCCAGGGGCAGCATTCCCATGTAAGCTATTGCAGTGAGCTGCTGACAAATGAGACCTGGCTAACTGAGCAGTGCATACGGCATTGGGCAGAGAGGGACACAGCCCCCCTCTGACTCAGCATGCATACAGCTGCAGGGATA
Source organism: Orientallactaga sibirica (assembly GCA_036365145.1). Classification (NCBI taxonomy): domain Eukaryota; kingdom Metazoa; phylum Chordata; class Mammalia; order Rodentia; family Dipodidae; genus Orientallactaga; species Orientallactaga sibirica. The sequence continues at coordinate 5,220,743 of JAEOAD010001748.1, read as the reverse complement.
ATGTCCAAAATACAGAGGGCATCAGCATGCACCTTCGCCTTGCAGCTGTCCCAGACCCATCAGCGGTGACGGCCCGTGCTTGCAGCCTGAGTCCAACAGGCTGTCATAATCGTTGAACTCCTAAGAGTCTGTCACTTAGAATGACAGAGCTATAGCAGCCAATTCAATGGGGCGTGTTAAAAGTCACACCAGGAGGACAATCTCCAACTCTAGCAAGAATTAGTTCATATAACAGTTAGCTTAGAAAGTCCTTCAATGGCACCCTCCATGCCAGCTCTTGGATAGGTGGTTTCTGTGCCCTCGGGTGCTTTGCTACGGTACAGGGATCTAAAATTGCTGTTTTGTTTTTTTCCTATTAGGACATTACTATAGGGCAGTGATGATTGAAGCTTCCTGTAAAAGAAGTGATAATGCACTCTGAGTTTTATTACTATTTAGTGAATATGACAACATCAGTTTTGCTCAAAATAGGGATGAAAATATCTTTTATTCAGGAAACCCCTGATTTAATAGAGATAAACCAGTTCATATCCAAATATGCCATGCATGAAATCGGATGCCCCCAAAATGCTTGAATGCCACTTTCTCTGTGTAGTTCCTGCAGAAACTGAGGGCTGGGGCCATCAGTCTCTGAAATTGGGAAGGTAACTTTCAGGAAGGGGAAGAATTTTAAGCTTAATGGCAATGCGCACCAAAGTGTAAAATGGGAATGATAAAATAGAGGAAAGGAAGGATTTCAGCTTTCTAGCAGAACCAGTGAAGGGCAGTAGGGAGATCAAATCATGGCAGTTAGGCTGTCAGCCTGGAAGAGGAAGGTTATAAACCGCAGAGGCAAGAGAGCTGCATGTTTAAGGCCAGCCTGGGCTACCTAGCAAGACTATTAAAAAATAAATAACCAGCCAGGCATGGTGATGCAGGCCTTTAATCCCAGCATTCAGGAAGCAAAGGGAGAAGGATCGCCGTGAATTCGAGGCCACCCTGAGATTACATAGTGAATTCCAGGTCAGCCTGGGCTAAAGTGAGACCCTACCTTGAAAAACTGAAAAATGAAAAAACCAATAATAATAATAATAATGAATAAATAAATAAATAACCAGCCAGGTGTGGTGGTGCCACCTTTAATCCCAGCATTCCAGAGGCAGAGGTAAGAGGATTGCTGTGAGTTCAAGGCCAGCCTAAGACGACATAGTGAACTCCAGGTCAACTGGCCTAGAGCAAAACCCTACCTCAAAATAAATAAACAAACAAGTCAACAACAGATTATGATGGCACACACCTTTAAGCCCAGCACTTGGGAATATCACTATTAGTTCAAAGCTAGCCTGGGGCTAGAGAATGAGTTCCAGGTCAGCCTGGGATAGAGTGTGACCTACTTAAAAAAAAATTGAAGAGATTTAGAAATCCCTGGAGAGCTCTAACCCCCCACCTTGACCTCTGACCTGTGTATACAGTCCAGATTACCTGGGCTTCCTATGAGCTGGCTTCCAGCTTAGCTCAGCCAATGGGAGGCTATAGCTGGAGGTGAAAAGGAGGAGCAAGGGAGGTCCAAGGCCTCAGGGCCAGGTGTGAGTTGAACAGTTGCTGTGCCCTCTGGTGTTTTGCTGTGGTTTTAGGTCTGATATATTCAGTTCTGGTAACAGTGTTCCCCAACCCTCTTGGGACCTCTTCTGGTGTTGCCAGCCCTGGGTTTTTCATTCCTGTACCCTTTTCATTTAATATTGTCTGCACCTTTATAAAGACCATCCCTTGGAATTCTTCCTGCACCTCTAAGGGTGCCCTCCATTCCTCTATAGGACACAAGTATTGACAGAAACTTTGCAGGAATTAGAAAAATACAAAACGAGCACATAGGTTCATTGCATGATGGTCTCCACTTGTGTCCATTTTGAAATTTCCTAAAATAAAAAAAAGAAGAGCCAGGCGTGGTGGCGCACGCCTTTAATCCCAGCTCTCGGGAGGCAGAGGTAGGAGGATCACCGTGAGTTCGAGGCTACCCTGAGACTACATAGTGAATTCCAGGTCAACCTGGGCCAGAGTGAGACCCTACCTTGAAAAACCAAAAGAAGAAGAAGAGGAAAAGGAGGCTCTTCACTAACGAGCCCTGCAGGTGCAGAGCTGAGCTGAAATACCAGTAGTGACAGCATTCCCCAGCTTGGAGAGGTGACTGCATACAGGGTCTAGAATGCCTATCTGAACCTCGAAGCCCTGTTCAAAGGTGGGAGGCAGATCCCTGTGCACTGGAAGTATTTTAGGAGAGAATGAGTATCCGCCTGAGTCTTCTTGAAGGATATTTGTGACTTAAATGAAGAAGTCTACCATGAACCAAAAGAAAACCCTGAAAAACGGTGTGCTGTTTACTTCTCTGCTCTCATGCCACAGTCAGCACACGTCCCTGACACTGGAAGTGTGGCGATTTCTCCCTGCCAGCAAGTCAGAATTTGGTCCTACAGTAGACTCCACTCAGGTGTGCTGTAGTCCAATTCAGTCCTGACAGAAGATCCCACAGGTTGAGAGCTCGGTTCACAAGACTGCACACACACGCACATGTACACAAGCACACATGCACACATACTTCCAGTGCCACTTGTAAGCCCCAGGCTTGCTACTGGCCACTTGACTAGAACTCAAGATACCCACCACTCCCTCCTTAGCTTCAATTAATTTCCCTGAGCAGATCAAAGAAGTCAGAGAGATCCATTCACCCACTTACTATATTATTTATTACGAAGATGAAGAAACAGGGCTGGGGAGATGGCCCAGTGGTCAAAGGCTCTTGCTAGCAAAGCCTGATGGCTCAGGTTCAATTCCCCAGTACCCAAGTAAAGCCAGATGCACAAAGGGGTGCCTGCATCTGGTGTTCCATGGCAGTGGCAAAAGGCCCTGGTGTGCCTGTATTCATGCTCTCCCTCTGTCTTCCTCTTTCTGTCTCTTAAATAAATAAATAAAAATATTTGGAAAAAAAAGACAAATGAACTAAAGCAACACAGGGTGACATATGAGGGCAGGATCCTGAAACTCCCAGGCTTCTGTGCACACACCAGCTTCCACTCACCTCCATGAGTTCCCTTACCTGGAAACACTTCCAGCTCTGTCCTTTGAGATTCCTATGGAAACGTCATTGCCTAAACACAATTGCCAATAGACTGAGTGGGAACTTAACGAGGCCTGTCTGCTCCACATTTCTGCAGCATCATGAGGCAGGACCTGCAGGAATGAGAAGGGTCTTATGACCCAGGATCAGACAATTGTTAGTGAAAAAATTTGTTTCAGGGTTTAAGAGAAAGGTGTGATGATGGGGTTTGGAGTTTCTGTAACCTGCCTGGGAGAAGAGAAAATCCAGTATCTGTGGCTTACCTTGGAAAGAGTCCTGAGCCAAGAAACAATGATCCAGACCAAATATAGATTTCATGGTATGACCAACGGGCAAGCATGAGATGGGTGGAGGGAGGACGTTCTGTAAGACAAGGAGCTACCCTTGAAAGAGCATCAGTGACAGCATGCGTGGAGATGAGCTTTGATGGCCTGGCTGCAGAGCGTGGATGTTCATTTTGTGAACAGCTGGTCTGTATGAGGAGGGACTGGGCATGTGGGCTCTGGAGTGGGGATAACTTACCATGGTTTGGCTGTCTTAAGTCAGACTGTGCATCTGCTTATCCTGACTAAGCCTTGGATTTCTATTTAAAGTGACACCTATTTCCTAGGTGGGCTCATGGGCTGAGTCTTCTTTTCTTTTTGAAATATATTCATATTTCCTTCTTTCTTTCTTTCTTTCTTTCTTTCTTTCTTTCTTTCTTTTTTTGTTTTTGTTGTTGTTTGTTTGTTTTGTTTTGTTTTTCGAGGCAGGGTCTCACTCTGGCCCAGGCTGACCTGGGATTCACTATGTCCTGTCAGGGTGGCCTCAAACTCACAGCAATCCTACCTCTGCCTCCCGAGTGCTGGGATTAAAGGCGTGCATCACCATGCCCGGCTCAGTTTTCTTTATTTTTTTGTTTTAATTATTGATTTATTTTCAAACAGAGAGACAGAGAGAGACAGAGAGAGAAGAGAGAGAGAAGACAGAGAAAATGGGTACGCCAGGGCCTCCAGCCATTGAAAATGAACTCCAATCACACATATCACTTTGTGTACCTGGCTTTACATGGGAACTGGGGAATCAAACTTGGATTGTTAGACTTTGGTCAAGTGCCTTGACGCCTGAGGCATCTCTCCAGCCCTATGGAACTGCGTCTTCTAATGTTCATGGGACGTGTGTAAAACTGTGCCTGACATTCAGCGAGTAAATAGTGGACATCAGCCACTATTTTCTAAAGTGTTTGAACAAAAGAGTGACAAGTCAGAGTGGTGTTTTGGGGAGCTTCAATAGACAGCACATGCAGAGTGCACTCGAGTGGAAAAGGGGAGCCAAGGAAGTGAGTTTGAGCAGCTGGAACCTTCTGTACTATAAGGAAGGATGCAGGGGAGAGGAAGAAAGAAGCAGGTAAAAGCAGCTCTCTGAGACCAGGAGTGAGAGGTTGTGAGAATGAGAAGTTACAGGTCCTCTGAGCATACACCTGAGATCTTTAACTCACTTGTATAACTACAACCAGGCAGTCTTAATCAAATCAATTGATGTTGAAACACAAGTGTTGTTAACATTTTGGTATAAGCCAAAGCAATATTAAGCCAGAAACATTAGATACTAATCTTCTGTTTTACTATTGGTAAATCTACCAATTTAGACTCAATATGATATTATACAATAAAAGGCCTGGGCTAGGAGGTATAGATAAATTATATATATATATATATATATATATATATATATATATATATATATATATATATATATATATATATATATATATATATTTGAGAGAGAAAGAGGCAGAGAGAGAGAGAAAAGGGCACACCAGAGCATGCAGCCACTGCAAACCAACTCCAGATGTGTGCGCCCCCTGTGCATCTGGCTTACATAGGTCCTGGAGAATCAAACCAGGATCCTCTGGCTTTGCAGGCAAATGCCTTAACTGCTAAGCTATCTCTCCAGCCCACATAAAATTTTTTTATATATAGCCAGAAGATTCTTTGAACTAAAATCCTATTTTTCTTGGGGGAAAAAAAACTCCTTTTATAAGAACTTTCTCTGATCTCATACCACTTGTAAATTTGATTCTTGCTCCCAAACTTATGATACCTGAAAAAGCTACCAGGTCTTTAAATAAAGCTATAAAAATTTGTGAGTGGAGGAGGGAAAGAGTACTTAATTTTAAAAAACTAATTTCTCTAAGTCCCCAGTTTAGCATTGATCTATAAGCTAACTTACCAAATCATTCACAAAAATGAGTTTGAAGCCCTTTTAGCCCCTGTTCCCTCTCAGAACATTTATTGTTATTGTTTGGCTTTTTTTTTTCCAGAAACAGCCCAGTTTTACCAGGTGCTGAGACACAGTTCTGTCAGAGGTGATATAACAGCATTTGGTCCTGACATCCCTGCAACATCACCCTGATCCATGTCTCCCTCTCTGCCTGCAGATACTTGCCTGAGATCATGAACGACGGGCTGACCAACCAGATCAACAATCCCGAGGTGGAAGTGGACATCACCCGGCCCGACACTTTCATCAGACAGCAGATCATGGCCCTCCGAGTGATGACCAACAAACTGAAGAATGCATACAACGGCAATGATGTCAACTTCCAGGACACAAGTAAGGACCTCTTCACCAGTACCAGAAACTTACAGAGTAAAAAGTGGTTATAGGACATTGTGCTATTTTTTCTTTTCTCAAGGAACAATGGATGTCTTTCATGATGCCTCAGTGTTTCCCAGTTTGTAAATCCTTTTATAGTCTAAGTCACGGTGTTTAAGTTGCTACTAAATTGCTACTGAAATCACAACTGCTCCTAATGAAGAGTCTCAAGGGATCACGTTGCACTACATGAAAGCCAACATTGAGTTTCATCTACCAATTATGCATTAATGAAAAAGTAAAAGAAAGTAATGAAAGAAAAAGTTTTACTTTCTCCTTTCTGTATCCACATTTATAACTGCCCCATACTCCTGTCTGCTTTCACCCAACACCACTTAAGGAAGAATTTTCTAGATTTCTCAAAACAAGCTGGGCTTCACTCCCCATAAACTGTTTCTCTCTCATAAACTGTTTTCTTGAACAAATTATAGGTGGTCCCTGACATCTGTGATTCTCCTGGTGACTCTTTGACTTTATGGTGGTGCATGTCATATACATTCAGTGGGAACTGTACTTCCAGTTTTAAGTTTGGGTCTTTTGAGTTAACAGTGTGCACATGATGTTGACTCCCGTGATTCTGGGAAGATGGAGTGAGCAACAGATCCCAGTCGGCTCCAAGATCACAAGGAAAAGCAACTGACCTCCTCCAGAGTACTGTGTGCATAGGTTAGGATTCTGGGGAGGTTAGGCATATCCAGTGCATTTCTACTTACTATATTTTCAACTTACAATGAGATTACTGGGATGTGACTTTCTTGTAAGTAAAGAAGCATCTGTACTGCTATTAATATTAGAGTCACTTAAATATTAAAAAATATGCACAAGAAACATTACAGACGAAGGGGCATGTGTGCTGCTCTCATTGTTAACCTGACAACATGTTCTAGGGAGAGGCAATGTAGTGCCCAGTTCACAGTGCCCTGCCCCGCCCCCAGAGACCACCAAGGAGTCCAGACACACATGCAAAGCAAAGAGCTTTATTTTGGGCTTAAGCTCAGTCTCTTAACTTCACCAACACAATGGATTCGTGCAAGAGCCTCGAGTTGCATTTGGGAGAAGCTTTTATTGGGTTCAAACAAAAAGAAGGGAAATTTCTAATATGACTGGTTGACATTTACCATGAATTTACATGTTACAAGTTGATTGGTTATACAGCAGCTGAGGAAGTTAAGCAAACTTATCTATAGATACAAAGCCACAGGAATGTATAACACCTACTTAGTTTTGTCTAATTGGCCCATAATTTTGGGTTAGTGTGATCTTTCCAGTAACTGTTTGTTCTGACTTACATTCTGGGAACCTGACCTAAGTTTAACCTGAGGCCTGCAAGGCAGCTGAAGCCTGTCATGGTGTTACTTTGGTTCTTGAGCCTTTCAACAATGTGTACTAAGGACACTCAAAACTCATCAAAGCAGATATCCGGAGGTTGCAGAAAACTCAACACAAAAGTAGGCTTATAATTTCCCTTCCAAGGCCCAAGGAAGAGAAGGTCAAGAGACTGTAAGAGCCACAGGCTGGGAAGGAGTATTTTGAGGCATTATGTCCCCCACCCCTAACTTCACCCCCCCCACACACAAAGACTGACCCCACAGTGAAGACCAGTAGCCCCACTGAGGAGGGTCCTCATGGAATGGGACAGTGATGAGGATATAAAAAGATAATACCAAGGGAATGAGACCAATATAGGTTTGATTCAGGAAGTAAAGTTCCTAATTAATAGGAAAAAAGTTTGTTTATTTTTAATGTGGGGAACAAATAATGACAAGGGGTTTCACTAGGGGCTTGTTGGGAGGCTCCTTTGAGGTAATTTACGAAAGAGCAGTTTTGACTGCATGTGTCTCTCCCCTTTCAACTGTGTACACACACGCACACACGCGCACACACACAATCTAGATACTTGTATCTGAAATACTGAGAGATATCATAAAAGGCTGATGCAATATGATCCATGACTGTTCTAATAAGGCCCACAGAAACCTGATAAGTCAATTAATGAACTAGTAAGTGAACATTCATGAAACTCTCTATATTTGGGTTCTGTCTAAGCTCATAGCTAAAAAAAAAAAAAAAAAAAAAAAAGTGCTTTTTTGCAGGATTGCTTTTTCTTTCTTTCTTTCTTTCTTTCTTTTCTTTTCTTTTCTTTTCTTTTTTTTTTTTTTTTTGTTTGTTTTCTCTTAAGCGTGTGCCCTGAGATAGTTCCTAGAGAAAGAATTCTTGAACACGGCGTGCGAACTCGCCAGTGATTCTGTAATTTGGTCGCTGAAGCAGAAGATGATGGCTGTGTTCTTGAATTAATGAGACGGGAGGAAACACGTTACAGATGGAAGACATTAAGTCATCTCAGCTCCGCCACCATCCTACCGGGCTGTCCCCTGCAGGACATTTTTAATGCTTTCTTCCATTTTAAAGAATTCAAAATTAATTTTCTAAACAGAGGGCAATTGCCACCCTGGTGGACTTTGTTGCTGTCAAGCATCTCAGAATCACCACATTATCTCTCTCAGCTTTAGCTAAGCTTCTTCCTCCTTCAGAAGAGGATGTTGCCAATAGGTTTTGGCCCTGGAAGTTTCTTCCTTGCTTATCACTTAGCCTCCTTTTTCTCCTTTTATCTATTCTGTCTCCTCCACATGATAAGATGCTGTCTCGCTTAGAGAGTAAGTACTGCAATGTGTAATTTAAGGTGCATCAGTCTTAGTTGAGGCAACACCTTATTGCTTCTCTCTGGCCTAAAATGCTGTCTAATCTGAAAAGCCTGGGGGATGTGCAGGAGGCAGAGCTCTTGGTGCATTTCCTCTCGGAAGAAAATAAAAACCAAACAACACTAAAGAGCACCTGATATGGATCTAAATCTGAGAGACAATGGCTATCCAGCGTGAAGAAACGAAAAGGATCTGAGGATAGAGTGGGCTAAGAGGCAAATTCAGCAGAGGGGGAAGACACCACCCTAAGGTGATATATCATGTGGGAACCTGGGCACCAGTCTTAAGCAAGGAAGGGCAAACTTTTCTGGTAAGGGGACAGATATGAAATATTTTAGATTTGAGGCACACACCATCTCTGTCACAACGTTCCATTCGTGTAACATGAGTGCAGCTGTAGACCTTGGGAACATGAACAGGTATTATGGGCTATCAAACAAGAAGTTGGAATTTCACATATATGCTTCTTATGATCACAAAAGAGTGTTCTTTTCCTTAAGTTATGGGCCGTATAGGCAACAGGCTGTGATTTACTGGTTTAACAGGAGACACAATATGAGAAAGAATGCATCCTTGCTCATGGGAAGACAACAGAAAAAAAAGTAGTAATATCTACCTTCTACAACTTTTTCAATTGCTCCTCCACTTTCTTATTTGTACTGCTTGCTTTTGTCTTTTTGGTTTTGGTTTTGGTTTTTTGAGGTAGGGTCTTGCTCTAGCCCAGGCTGACTTGGAATTCACTATGTAGTCTCAGGCTCGCCAAGAACTCACTGCGATCCTCCTACCTCAGCTTCCTGAGATTGAAGGCATGTGCCACCACATCCAGCTGCTTTTATTTTTTTTTCTTTGTTTTCATTTAAAATGTCCATTAAAAAAAATTAGGTAGGGTGGAGTGGCACATACCCGTAATCCCAGTACTTGGGAGGCAGAGATAGGAGGATCACAAGTATAAGGCCAGTCTAGGCTCCAAAATGAGATCCTGTTAAAAGAAAAATTCCTTTAGGGCTGGAGAGATGGCTTAGCAGTTAAGTCATTTGCCTGCAAAGCCAAAGGATCCTGGTTTGATTCTCCAGGACCCACGTAAACCAGATGCACGATGGGGTGCATGCATCTGGAATTTGTTTACAATGGCTGGAGTCCCTGGCACACCCATTCTCTCTCTCGCCCTCTCTCTCTCTGCCTCTTTCTCTCTCTCAAATAAATAAATAAACTATGTATTTTTAAAAGTTTTTTTTAAAAAAAACCCTTTAAAAGCATTACATTATCTCTGAATGTCAAAAGACACAAACAATGGAATTTCTTTTTTTAAAAATTTTTCTTCAAGGGCTGGAGAGATGGCTTAGCGGCTAAGGTGCCTGCCTGCTAAGCCTAAGAACGCTGGTTCCAATGTCCAGGGGTTCCAATCTCCAAGTCCCACGTTTAGCCAGATGCAAAGTGAGGCAAGGGCGCAATGCCACACTTGCCCACAAGGGGGCGCACGCATCTGGATTTCTTTCACAGCAGCTGAGAGACTGCTGGCACACCCATTTCTGTCTCCCTCTCCCTCTCTGTCTATCTCTCTCTCCAAAAATAAATAAAAATAATAATTTAAATTTTTTTTAAATTTTTTCTTCATGTGTTAGAGAGAGAGAGAGAAGAGAGACAGACAGAGAGAAAGGGTATGCCAGAGCCTCTAACCACTGCAAACTACAGACACATGCACCAGTATATGCAGCTGGCTTACATGGGTACTGGAGAATCAAACCTGGTCCTTAGGCTTCGCAGGCAAATGCCTTAACCACTAAGCCATCTCTCCAGTCTGGAAATTTACATATATAAACATGTATATATATGTATGTATGTATGTGTGCATATATATATATATATATATATATATATATATATATATATATATGATTTTTCGAGGTAGGGTCTCATGCTAGCCCAGGCTGACCTGGAATTCACTATGTAGTCTCAGGGTGGTCTCAAACTCAGGCCATCCTCCTACCTCTGCCTTCCAAATGCTGGGATTAAAGGCATGTGCCAGCATGCCTGGCTCCAGGCTGGAAATTTCTTAATGACATGTAAATATTACCAGAAGAAAAATCTTCCTGATACCAACATGTTAGAACAGCGTCCCATCACACCTAGACTTCCATGTTCCTTAAGGTATTATCTCTGGCTACCCATAAATATTGTACATCAATCCTTATTCCAATGCACTCCACAGACCCATTGGGGCAGGTGAGCAGCCCCTGATGGGGAGTCCCTACAACACCTGACCCATACCTGTCATGTTCTTTACCTCCATTTCCAACTGTTGTGGATTCTAACTTTCCTTTCTGGTCATCCCCACCAGGTGATGAATCCAGCGGCTCAGGAAGTGGCAGCGGGTGCATGGACGATGTGTGTCCCACTGAGTTTGAGTTTGTCACCACCGAGGCCCCAGCCGTTGACCCCGACAGGAGAGAAGAGGACTCTTCAGCAGCCCCACTGGGTCACTCCCTACTGTCCTGGTCTCTGGTCTTCGTGGTTCTGGCATTGCAGAGGCTGTGCAGATAATCCTGGGCTTTGGTCAAATGAAACTGCATTTTAGCTATTCGAGTGGCCAACTCCCTTCTTTTCTTACACTCTTGGACAATGGACCATGCCACAAAAACTTACCGTTTTCTATGAGAAGAGGGCAGTGTTGCGTTCTGCCTCCCTTTTTGTTTTCCCAAAGAGTACCAGGTGCCAGATGGACGGCCTCCTCTTTCCTTCAGCTATCTGTGGGGACCTTGTTTATCCAGAGAGAATTCTTACTCAAATCTTTCGTACCAGGAGATTTTCTTACCTTCATTTGCTTTTATGCTGCAGAAGTAAAGAAATCTCACATTGTGAGGGTTTTTTTTCCCCCATTTGAAATAAGTAAATAAAAGGTAGGAAGAAATTTTTTTTTTTTTAAATCAGGCCAAACCCCAAGACAACTGCATTTTCAAAGAAGCAACCCGAGAGGAAAGAAAAGGAACTTTCATGCTGCAAGTACAGTAGTGACAGCCAACTCCCAGGATAAGCTTTTCTAAGACAAACCAGGTTTACAAAATGCTTATGGGGAGCAAGCTTGAAAAAAAAATGTTTTAATGTAGTGAAAATGCACTGTTGTCTTGGAGCTATCGTCTTGCACTCTATCCACACAATACCAAATTGATTTGGAGGTACTGATATTAAATTTATCATCTTTAATAGGAGAGCAAACTTACTACAACCCAGCACCTCTTTCACCTGCCCAATTTCCAGTTTAGTCATGGCGGCATCTTTCTTAATTCCCTTCATGTCTGACCATTGTATCGAACTGGCAAAGATTTTTCTTCAGTACCTCAAAGATGTCCCCCACCGGGTCTTCCTTCTCCGAGGTCTCAGTTGAACATCACATTCAATGAAATGATGTCTGCTTTTGCCATGAGTTTGACATGAATTAGATGTTTCTGACCCTATGTCCATGACCCCTTCCCCAAATAAGAGTTCTTTTGCTGAAGTGACAATTCGTTCCATACATGAGTTCTCATTTTAACTCTGCTTTGCGTCAGTCGGTTCCAGCATCACAAGGGCATTCTCTTACAAAATAACTTACAACTACAAATAAGTCAAGACAAAAAGAAAAAAAGAAGCTATATGTATAGTATTGACATGGAGATTTCTTTCACTTTTTTAGTCTTAGTATGACCATCTATTTTTATATCTATATCTATATATATATATATAAATCACAGATTTTAACTTCTTAATTCCAAGCTCAGGGTTGACACACCTTTGTAAGAAAAATGTTTTGTCAACCAACTCTTCTTGTCTTCTGATGCTCAGAGAAGGGATTCCTCAACGAGCTGTGAGCGCCGAGAAGCAAGAAAGAGAACTTTTTACGTATCTAACTGTCCATCTATTCAGAGTTTGCTGGGGCACATCCCTTTTCACATGAGCTCTCTTGGTTCCTGGTGCTCCAGACTGTCCTGAGCTCATTGGGATGAGCCCTGAGTGTGTAAGACGTTACTGGGGATGGAAACTGTGTGTGTCAAGAATGCCATTCAAGAAAATCATTGCTTTCATTTATAACACCTTCGGCCTAGGACTCTGGTTTGGCACTTGGATAAAGGAGCTAAAAACTCAAAATGCCAGTTTAAATCCACAGCCTACTCTATCTGCAAAGCTAGGCCCAACATTCACCCTGGCAAAATGAACCAAACTAGGGTTTTATTAATACAGTTGGCTATCTATGTGTTTCTTGGTTTTTATGATGCATCTGGAGTAAGGAAATGTACTATTTCAAGACACCGTAATATGCCAGTCACATTTTAACTAACTCACTGACAGTATTGACATATAAATGGTATTCTTTTAATCTCTGTTCTCATCGAAATTAAAATTAGTTATTGATTTAGCCATCACATTTAAGTAGAAACACGTGCGGCACAATAGTATTAAGTATATTCGAGCACTTTTGCAAAACAGAACTTAGTTACAAGCATGATTGCCACTTTATGCCTGACGAAATATGAAATGCAGGATTCTGAGAGACTCGGTGGCATCTTTCATTCAAATCTCTGTGACGTGAACACTTACTGTACTTCAGCATTGCGTACTTTGGAAAACCATCCACCTCACTGCCAACCTTTGGCTTCATAACAACACACACGACATGTCTCTGTGGAGGACCAGTCACCTGTGTCACGTGTTTCATAGTACATTCAACAATTAAGGTGCAATACAAATTAGATCCACCTGGATTTTCCAGAATATTTGAGTAACAACTTGTTTTTATGGCTTTAAACTCCCAATCTTCCCCCCACCCCAATATTTCTGCATTTTCTTTTATGAAATACATCAGGATATCTTGTTTCTCCTATGCTTTGACCCCACAAGATAATTTTGTGCATGTGTATGAAAACACATTATATTAATGAATGTGAACACATGTTCTGTACACACTACTCACACAGATAATATATAAACGCCCACTTCATTTGTTTCATATTGATATTATTCCTATTGATGAGATAAAGTGATGCATATGAGCTGGGCAGAGAGCTGAAATGATAATCAATTATCGATGCCACATCAATCACCCTGCATGGACATGGTCAAAATATTCCTCACCTGCACTTACTATTCGTCCTCACCCTATTATGATATGATTTTTAATAAGATTTTTTTCCTGTCCCTCAGGCATTACATTGAGTTATCCCTTCTCAGTACTTTGGAGTCCTCTTCCCAAGTGAAGTTCCTTGTTTCAATGTAGAGATAGGGGATGAAGTAATGTTCCATTATCTTTTATCACCTGCCCTCATTTGTTGTGATGTCCCCCTAAATTCTTTAATCACATCACAATTTGTATTATGAGTAGAGAGTCATGGGATCCCTGGAATTGGACACTCGAAATTGGTGGGCAATGCTCATAATTGCAAACACTTAGCTTATTGAAGTGCCTCTATTTACATGTTCTTTAGTTATAATATGTATTTTTCTAACAGAAGTACACGTCTGTAATTGATGTATATTATACTTTGTATGTGTTACAACAAAGGCTGAACAGAAGCTAAAGTCTTCAGCAGAAAACAATTGCAAATTGATGAATGAGAGCTCCGTGGTTCTGCATCGAAGGATAGCCATGAGATAGCCTTCTGTCATTGTAATGAAGGTCACATTGGCACTCTGATCATAGCCATTGTAGACTGTAGCTCTACAGGTCTGATTCCCTTACAGTGATTTACCAAGTAGGACCAGTGACTTGTGTCACGTGCTTTAAATGTGAGGGATAGAAAGTACTATTTTGTCGACACTGCAAAACCCTATGATTCATTGACAAGCAGCAGTAAATTCAAACATAACATTCTTTAAATCAAACACATTGAAAATATTATTGGATGCAGAACCATGAAATTTAATTTATATTCCCTGCTATAGACATTAGCCTTCTTTAATTCTTTTGCCATTACATACATGTTTTGGCTGCAGGCTGAACACCAACTAAAGTCCCCAAGGAGGAATAAACCTTAGCAAATTCCTGAGTTGTGATTCATTTATTACCTCTCTTTGCAAGGCAAATTATCAGGTGGTTTGATTTTAGGTGCCAGTGTTAGCAAATACATGTTTGGACTTATCCAAAACTTGCAGAAATTTAAGTTTATTTTCTTTGACTTACAGTCACTAATAGATATTTTTTTCTTTACAAAAAAAAAGAGGTTAGTTTTGCCATCGGAAAAGTAAAGGGGACCATAACTTATAAATTTGCAATGTGTTCCTCCATGGTGGAGACATTAGCCAGTGTTTAGTTTTAGGCCAATTTATACAAATAGAGTTTTGATTTGTACGCATTCTGGAGACTTGCTATGTCATGGTTTACTACAGCCCAGTCTCAGCTTAGTAGGGGAATACTGGGGTTTCATTCAGAGTGGAGTAGAGACTGGAATTTTTGGCATTGCTTTATACTGAAGAGCTTCCATGAGAAATATCTAGGGATGGCATCACAGTGCAGTCTCTGTGCATATAAATTATATATGCAGGACAAATGTGTGCACCAATCAAACTGAAAATTTTATGTGACTGTCAAATGACTATTATTTGGGTTAAGATTTTTCATTTCTGATTTGGATAGAAAATTGCTATTAATCTTGTATTAAAATAGTTTTTAAAAATCTACCAGTGCCCTTTCTGTATTTTCTTAACTATTGCCTTAGCTTTTGAATTTGTTTTGTTATCATCCCTTTTAGAAATTTCAATATTTTTAAAAAAAAGGAGAAACCTCAACAAAGTACACACAGCATTGGAAATATGGATTGTCATAAATAGAGACCATTCAGTTTCTTGAATGTGTGTGGAAAGCATCCCTCTTCTTTTGTATTAGTTTCTTTGTGAAGACAAAATATAGTGACTTATAACTAATATCAATACCATATAAATGAGGTCAGAAATTGAGCTTATATTTCAAAGGACTAACCAGTTCCAAATTTAGCAAGCTGCCGTGATTTTCATTTTTTGACATGTTTTCCATGCTCTCAATCATGCAAAATATTGTATAACCCTCTAAAGATTGATTTAACAAACAGTATCATAACCCTGGGTGCTGTGTCATGGGTCTCCAGAAACCACCAGCTGAAAATTACTTATTCCTCCATGAAGTTAACCTTGGTTATCGCAAAGTCATCATTTATTTCAAGAATGCTCTTTTAAAGGCTGGGGAGATAGCTTAGTAGGTAAAGTACTTACCTCACTACCATGAGGACCTGAGCTTGATCCCCAAAGTGACTTATTTCCTAGGTGATTCAAGATCGAATCAAGTTGGCAACAGTGATTAACCATCCCAAATCCACCTCTTCTCAGCCTGACACCAAGACATACCACTTTTAAGTCATAAGCTTCTACCTTGCATCCCCATAGGCTCACAACCCTCTCATAATGCAAAATGTAATCTGTCCAACTTAAAAAGTCCCCATGGTTTTAACAGTTCCAACCCCTTTGAAAAGTATAAGTGCAAGCTTCTTCTGATAGTCAAAGCAATCTCAACTGTGAACTTCCATAACATCAAAACTATGTAACATCAGTCACAGAGTACAAATATATAATGGCACAGAGTAAATATTCCTGTCCCAAAAAGGAGGAATCGGCACATACCAAGGAACAGCTGGACCAGAGCAAGACTAAAACCCATTAGGGCAAACACCAAATCCTACAGCCCCCACGTCTGGTATTTGGGATTCGTAATGGAATCACTACACTCCAGAATGCTTGGGTAGCCCTGCCTCTCCAGTTCTGCCTGTATACATAAGCTTCTCTCTTGAGCCATATCTACTTTATGCATGCAATTGTCCTCAGTAGATGTCCCATGGTTCTGGCATCTCCCACCTCTGGGTGTATCTATCACAACTAAGGCTTCACCTTCACAGCTTCACACAGTGGCATCTGGCAGCCTCCTTGCAGCAACTCTGACCCTACCACATAACACCTATCTTCAGCTAGTTCTTTTGAACTGTAGCACAAGACTCCCCCTCAATCTTGCATCTTTCATTCCTGCAAAACCAATACCATATGAACAACATTGCCAAGTTTGTCTTCCAGCTTGGGCCAAAGTTTCAAACTCTTCTTCATTCTTCCTACAAGCCAGTTTCAAAGGCCTGGGGATCATATAGTAAAGTTTATCACAGCAACAACCCCAGTCCCAGTATCACAATCTGTATTAGTCAGGTTTCTCTTAAGGAATAGAAATGGTACAAGGAATACACATTCCAAGAAGATAGGCATACACAATATAGCATGGAGAGTCCAAAATAACTGTCTGCGGGGAGGCTGAGAACTTAGCTCACTTAGCTGATTTAGCCTCCTTAGTCCATGAGGCTGGAGGGCACATCAACCCCAACGACAATGAAAACATCCCAGGAAGTCCTGTGACTTTGAAGCTTTGCCCATCCAAACCTGGTGATGATGACTGGAGATGATATCTGCCTTCACATTTTCTCTTTATATTTGCTGTAGTCACTTTCACGTTGCTGGGATGAACTCGGTTTATGGGAGGAAGAGGTTTATTTCAGGCTTACAGATCCAGGGGAAGTTCCATCAAATTTTGGAAGAAGCTGGTCCCCTTTGACCGATCCAAGCAGAGAGACACAACCTAACAGCCAGCACTATAAGCAAGGAAGCACAAACCTACAGTAGCAGGATCCCCGGAGTTCATATTTCTCTGCATACTGCGTGCTGAAATTGAGATTCACCCCCCAGTAACACTCCCTCAGTGACACAGCCCCCCCCCATAGCAGGAGTCTACCTGCTAGTGGCAAAAGCTTCAAGCTCAATTTTAATAACACCTGAGTCTATGGGGGGGGACATACATTCAAACTACCACATTCCAGCCCTAATCCCCAATAGACTCATGACCATCTCATATTGCAACTTGTATTCAATCCAGCTTCAAAGGCCCCATAGTCTTTGCCAACTTTATGATTGTTCCAAAGTCCCAAGTCTCATCTGAGATGTAAGAGTCTCTCTCTTAACTGTGAGCCCTTAAAAAATCAAAACAAGTTACATATTTACAACACATAAAGGCACAGAGTAAACATACACATTGCTGTAATGCATAATAAGGAGAGACTGAACGAATACAAAATCAATAACCATTAGGCAAACAACCTGCAGTTCAAGTTTAATATTTATAACCAGTAACTGACAGTCTCAGAATTTTCAAATTCCACCCCTCCAGCTGGGCTGAGTAGTTAGGGACAACTTCCATCCCAACCTAACATCACTCCATGGAAGTCCTAACACGGTCCCAATATATCCAAAACATCTACAGGTCTCCAAGGCAAACCACGGTCCATCTTTCAATGGCCTCACTGGTCTCTCTATCAGAGACTTCATGTCCTGCCTCATATGCCATGTCTCAGCAGTAGCTCCTGAAACCAACCCACTCAACACATTTTTCAGGCTTCAAAAAACAATATCAGGTGTACAGGACACCGCCATATTATTAACTCAGGGGTGAAATAAATCATGACCTTGAAGAGCGGATTTTTTTTTTTCCTTTCAATTCCAACAATTGTTTCATTGCAAAGCAGTTGGCCACCCGTAATCATGGTAACATCACCTTAACAATAGCAGCTTTAGCAACCAATTCTCAGTACCAGTAATTTTAAACCTGCTTGAATTGTTCCAAATTGAAATTTTATATCTCTCAGATCTATGTCTTCTACCAGTACGTTGCCTTTAAACTCAATCTTGATCAGATTCTTAGGGCTTGAGCAGAAGAACACAGCCAGCCTTTACGCCAGTAGCCCAATCCCAATGATGTTCTCTGAAGTCTTTCCTTCCTTTTTGAAAGTTCATAAGCAAACCTCTAAAAACAATTCTCTCTTCATTTAGCATTTTCAAACTTTCAACAGAATAGTGTCAAAACTTGGCTTACCTCTCTGAAAAGCATCTTCAGTTGCAAGTACCAAGTTTGGTTCCATTCCTCCAGCACAAAAGTTCTAAAAAACCAAAATCCACATGGGCAGGTTCATCTCTGCAATGAGCACACTCTTGGTACCAATTTTCTATTGCAGTCAGCTTCACATTTCTGGAATGAACTTTCAAACCAGATACAGTTTCTGGGAGTAAGGGATTTGTTTCAAACTTATATATCTTGGGGAAGTTCTGTCAAATGGCAGGAGAATCTGACCCCTTTCACAGATCCAAGCAGAGAGACACAACTACACAACCAGCACCATAAGCAAGTGTCATGGTCAAATTTTGAGTCAACTTAATCTGTTTAGGAATCCACAGACATTCCTTATACGTGGGTCTCTGCGGTTGCTTCCAGGAAGGATTAACTGAAGGCAGAAGTCCTTCCCCCAGGATGAACCTTTCCCCCAGAGTGTGCAGCCCCTCTCAGAAGGGAGGGGCCTTTCTGTAAAGAAGCTCTGGGCAGGAAAGTATCCCCTCCTCCCACCTGGCTGCTGGTGCTGCTTGCTGCTTTCCAGTGTGGACTGAAGAGCAGTATCTCTCCAGGATTCCTCTAGGCCTTCAGTGCCAGATTTGGACTGCTGAGACGTCCAGCCTCATGGACTGAGCATCTACCAGGTTCCTTGATTCTCGTGCCTACAAACTGCTATTGCTCGACTGCCGTAAACTAATCCAATAAATTCCCTTTTAATACAATTCATCCTATAGGTTCTGTTCCTCTAGAGAACCCTGGCTAATACAGCAAGCAAGCACAAACCTACAGCAGCAGGACCTCCAGAGTTCACACTTCTCTGCATATCTTAAAGTGAAATTCAGATCTGCTCCCAGTGACACTCCCCACTGTCCCCACTGTAGCAGGAGCTACTGCTAGGGGCAGAAGCTACAAACTCAATTTTAATAACACCTGAGTCTACATTTAAACTACCACAATATTTGTGTGTGTGTGTGTGTGTGTGTGTGTGTGTGTGTGTTGCATATGTATGTATGTTTGTTTGTGGGCAGGTGCACCTGAACACTTGTTTGCTTGTGTGTGGAAGCCAGACAATGGCATTAAATATCTCCTTCAATCACTCTCTACCTTATTGTTGAGACAGGGTCTCTGAGTGAGCCCAGCGCTCACCAATTTGCCTAGTCCAACTAGCTATCTTGTCCCAGGAATCCCATCTCCACTCTTGAGTACTGGGATTATAAGCACACATCACCATACCCTACAATTACATGGGTACTCGGGATCCAAACTCAGGCCCTTACTTTTGTGTGGCAAGTGCTTTACTGAATAAGCTCAAAATTTTCTCTTTACACATTTAGAAAGATGAATGTCAAGTTAGGGAAAAGTCTACAAAATTCCACTCATTGTTCTCTCATGGCATAGCATGCCTTATATTTGCCTAACACAACTCACCTTACAAGGGACTTTCAAATTCATTTCAAATCCATTTTCCTGCCATGATCTTCACTACACTTCCTTCTGTGAAAAAGGCAGGGCTGATTGTCCTTGCTCTACAGAACAGAGAAACCATCTTCTCACCTGGCTTCAACTGACCATCTTTCTTTTCCTGTCCCTTCCCCTCCAACAAACTGAACCCTAAGGATTTGAAAATAAATCATTCTGGTTCCTATCAACCTCTTAATTTGTGTGATCAGCTCAACCATTCAGCCCCAGGAACCCAATATCCAATACTAAAGTTGAGTCTGGAAGAATGACACCCAATGGTCTTATGATGCCTCGAGCTCTAAATCAAATATCATGACCTGTCATGAGCTCCTACAGGTGACACATAAAATATCCCTAGAGTCAGCCAAGAAATGTCACTGAGGAAATTATTAAAAGCCTATTAGTCATGCAGGAGTGATTTTATTAGTTTTTGTTTGTACCATTGCACATAAACTGGCATGGGAAGGGCATATATATAAAGCCAAAGATAAGCCTGGGTTCTATACATGTGTTTGTGCCTCAGCATGAAGTCTTTTTATTTATTCATTTATTTAAGGAAAATGAAAAACTTTATAGCAGGTAGTATGTACTTGGACAGAGAGCGTCAGTCAGGAGAAACAGGCAAGCAAGACGGCTTTCTCTAGGAAACGATGACCTTTCCTATACCCCAAGTCTTTCTTCGCTTGAAGCAAAGCTTTCATCCTCCCCACTTATGTCTTAGGAGAAAGGAGGCTGTGACTTGTGCTGACACAGGAGGAGGTAGAAGGAAGGAATAATAACACTCTGGGTCTTTGAAATCTGTTCTTGGTTTGCTACATTTACCTCATCATTGCTGATATGTCTTCTGTCCAAGGGAGAACACCTACAGATAATGTAAATCAGTGGCACTTAACTCGAATCTTCCAAACAAATCACAGAGGGCCTGTGGCACTTTGAATGAATATTCACCCCTACTCACCAAGTGTAAGTCAGAAGCCAGCCATATGTCCCAAATTGTCCAAGATAGTCCCCATGCATCTTTTGTCCTAGTATAATGATCAACAGTGTATACAATATACATTACAATTTTTCAAAACACCTACCCAGCTGAAGAGATACTAGGAAATGTTAGTCAACACTAACTTCTCTATTTAAATATGTCCTGCCTACTTGTATTGAAAGCATTTGGAATCAGAATTAAGAATCCAAAACCATCTCTGACATTGTCAAGTACACTATCTATTCCCAACTCACAAATGCCTGGCACTAAACACTGGCCTGCTTTTATCTCCAAACAGGCCATACTCGAAACATGACCCCAAGGAACTGACCCTTCTGCATTTTGGCAATTTGGCTGGATATGTCCATGCACAAAAACCTCTGACAATTGGAGCTGCCCTAAAAGTTGTATTTTGGTTCCATTTGCTGATATAGAGAGATGTAATCTGAGGCTCATTTTTTTTTATATTTGCCAATCTTAGCTGTCCCAGAACAATTATAAGCATTTTATTCTGTGTTTTGAGTCATATGTAGAATTAATTTCTTTTTTAAAAAAAAAATTTATTTTTATTCATTTGAGAGAGAGAGAGAGAGAGATACAGAAATAGGCAGGTAGAGAGAGAGAGAGAATGGGCACGCCAGGGCCTCTAGCCACTGCAAACGAACTCCAGATGCATGTGCCCCCTTATGCATCTGGCTTACGTGGGTACTAGGGAGTTGAACCTGGGTCCTTTGGCTTTGCAGGCAAGCGCCTGAACTGCTAAGCCATCTCTCCAGCCCCAGAATTAATTTCTTAAACCCTGTTATCATGTTGGCCATATGTACCAGAGGTCTCCTGCATCTAACTCTAGCACACAGCACATATGGTGTTTACATCAGATGATACCAGGGGTTCCTGGGCATTATATTGCATATAACACCTCCTTTCTCTCATACTCAAGTGCAAGGAAATAATGAGCATCAAATTATTAAGCTAATAATGAGATCACTCCAACACAGAAAGTCACGTCCAAATTCTATCCATTCAGTCATTATTTTTAATAAGCTACTTGCAGTTTCCACTTAATTCCTACACTGGTGTCATTAAACTCGTGATGTTCTGTTTATCACCTAGGAGGATGTGTTCAAAGAGAACAAGTATTATATAAAGAATGACGCCACGTGGGCTGGAAGATGGCTCCATCAGCAGAGCCCTTGTTATACAAACCTGAAGACCTGAGTTTAGGTCCCCAGTACCCAAATAAAGACTGAGAGGGTGTGGCAACCTACTTGTAATCCCAGAACTAGGAAGACAGACCAAGGATAAGCTGGCTAGTTAGATTAGTTTGGCCCAAATGGCAAACTCTGGGTTCAAGTGACAGACCCTATCTCAATAAGTAAAGTGGTGCTTGATTGAGACAGGTTGATGTGATGTCAATCTCTAGCCTCCACAAGCATACACACACACACACACACACACACACACGTGCAACCACATATGTGAAAATATGCATATATACATGCATACATACCAATACACACAGACATGAAAGAAAAGAATAGTATCTGCTCATAGCCAAAATATAAAACAATACCTTTTTGGTTGGCAGCACTGTCAGACAGGAAGTTATCTTTTTATAAAGTCACTCATCCTTTCATAAGGTTCTTCAAACTTTCTTTGGTAACATTAGCTACTCCTAAAGGTTTTCTTTAAAAAATCATTTGGGGACTAGAGAGATGGCTCAGTGGTTAAGGCACTTGCCTACAAAGCCTAAGGACCCATATTCAATCCCCTGGGACCCACATAAGCCAGATGCACAAGGAGGCACTAGCATCTGGAGTTTATTCTCTCTCTTTTCTCTCTCAAATAAGTAAATAAAGTATTTTTTGTGTTTCTTGATCATGCCCTGGGGGGTGTCTAGAAGACAAGTAGGTCTGGGAGGATAGACAGAGCATTCAGATAGCTACGTTACAGAGACATGGTTATAAACCCCACTCCTGATACTCCCATGAAACATACAAGACACAGCACTGACTAGCTACGTTCCAGTCCATCTTTTCGGTCTTGACAATACAGAGACGTAGCGCAGTGGCTTTGTGCTGGCTGTTTAATGAGCTCTCCCGAAAACACTCCATCCTGAAAGTGCTGTCAGCAAACACCTTCCCTGAGGCTGAGTTTCCCACAGCTCCATGCTCACCGCCCTCCCCCACCTCCATGGTCGTGTAGAGCCATGAAGGAGCAGAAGGGGAGAGGAGCATTCTGATGTTCGGTGACAAGGACAAGAAGGTACTTGACATTACAGTCACCCTCCCAGCCTGCCAGGCTGCCCGAGTGATCTCTCCACTTAGCCTTGAGCCTCTATTAAGCCAGTGTGGAATGTGGCAGTCTCCTAAGTGGTAGTCATTAAAGTCAGTACCATGGTGCTGCTGTGGGATGCTGAACACCTCACATTTATTTACCTCAGGATATTTCAGGCCAAATATTGCAGAGATGGGGTTCAGAACTTGGGAAAACAGCTAGACTGCGAAGTGTGCTGTTCCCATCCATCAGGAGCGGGAGCCACAGGGCAGGGATGTCGCGCCCTGCATTTGGTTCACATTCATTAGGTGTTTCTTGCTGAGCACGCCTTTCCCACAAATATTGAAGACAGCACTGACTAACGATTCCCCATCAGCACCACCGTCCCTAAGTACTTCATAAATACTATTAAAAGATTTTGCTTTACAGTGAGGGCAATCATGCCAGATGTGATATTGTGTTATTAGACAAAGGCAATCTTGAAGAGCTTTCAAGGTAACATTTAAAAAGTAATCCTCTTATTAGGTTGCCTAGCAAGATACCCCATGAGCACTTAAAATACAGAAGAGGTGTGCATTCATCTCAAAGAACGTGCTACCAGATGGAGGCAATAATTACTCTGTCCTCCGACTTCGATTGTGTTTACCCTGCCTTTTGCCTATGAAGTTGACAACACAAAGTCTGGTTTTTCAAGGGGAGCACACTGTTTCCTTTTTGCCTGCTGGTACCCATCTATTAACGAACGAGTCCTTTTATTAACAGTGTAAGACAAGACTATTCCAATCATGCTGTTGCCTGTATGGCCTGATATAGATCATACACGACAAGAATAAAATTTAATTTGCAACAACTCTTTGGAGGCAGAGTAATGGTTGCCCAGGAGTGCTTTGTCAGGGCATCTTGGCTTTTCATTAAGTCATCAGCTTCTAAATTCTTTTCACCTCCTGTAGAAGCCACCAGGGAACACTTGGGAACTCTTTAAAAAATGCATTCTCCTCATCTTCAAGTCATTGCAAAAACTCTTTAGCATCTCTTAAGATGTCTTCTCCCTTCAAATCTCCCTGAAACTAACAGGAAAAATGCACGAAGGTGTTTCTTAACTAAGCAGAAAGGGGACTGGAGAGATGGCTCAGCGGTTAAGGCACTTGCCTGCAAAGTCAAAGGACCCAGGTTGAATTCCCCAGGATCCACGTAAGTCAGATGCACAAGGGGGCACATGCATCTGGAGTTCATTTGCAGTGGCTAGAAGCCCTGGTGCACCCATTCTCCCTCTCTTTTTCTCACTCTCTTTCCCTATTCTCTCCCTCAAATAAATAAATAAAAATAAAATATTTTTTTTAAAAATTAAGCAGAAAAAAATGATAAGGGGGGATCTGACATCACAATAATGGCAAAGAGGAGAAAAAGAGAGACAAGAACACCCCTAAATCTTAAGACATCAGATGTCCCCCTCAAATGGGCCTTATTGCTATTATTAAGAAATCTTTTATTTCAAAATGAAAGACTTAAAGGTGGTTAAGCCCCAACATCAAGGTCCATCAAGGCTTTTAAGTAATGTGTGTGTTGGGGGGGGGGAGGGTGGGAAACAGCAGCTAATCTCTCCTTCTGGCCTGAGAGATCAGAAAGGAGCGATGTGTGGATGCGGCTGGGCAAAGGGTCTCATGCCTCTGCTCTGTGACCTGGGAGCCCAGTGCATTCTGAGAATGGCCCACACGGAGGTAATTATTACCACAGAGGTAATAACCAAGTTACAAGAAGGTCAAGGAGCAAAGGGATAGGGAAGGAGACAGAAGAGTGGGCCGCTACGCACACAGGAACTCATGTGCAATTCCAAGCTGTCCGTCCATTCAGCATGTTGCTGGCAAAGATCGCAGGTCTGACAACAGAATCCACACTACTGGAAAAGACAAGGGATCTCCCAGCACTTGGGAAGCAGAGGTAGGAGGATCGCCGTGAGTTCAAGGCCACCCTGAGACTACATAGTTAATTCCAGGTCAGCCTGAGCTAGAGTGAGACCCTACCTCGAAAAAAAAAAAAAAGACGGGATGTGAGGACAGGACCTCCTACCTCCATGCCAGTTTACAACTCTCCCTGCTTTAAATCCACAACCCCCTAACCTACTTTCTCTCTAACCTGCATTTTCAGCAGGCACTTACCAATGAAACCTCGCCACAAATGCTGGGAACTTTGCCGATAAGCATCTCAACTAAACCCTGCTACCTCATCACACCGTGGACTCCAGAATTTTTCCTGCTGCTTGTATTCAAATTTGGGATCGGCAATAGGAACGAATTCTAGAATGACCTTTTGCACTGTTGCCTACACTCATCCGTTTTGTGAAAACTATCCGCGCTCTGGTTGGCTTAATGGTACATCATGACTGATAGCAATGTGGAATCGCCATGAACCATGGGAACTCGTTCCTTGGGCTCTTCTCTCACTCACCGTGGGCAATGCCCTCTGTCTGCTCTGCACGCCATGGTCAGTTTGCCCCGAAGGAGATCAGACCATGCGCCTTTTATTTGTGTACTTTCTCCTTGGTGTGGCTGTCATCAGGATTCATGGATTCCAGGTGAATTGCAAATTCACCTGCTCACTAACATCGATTGGGCGGCCCCAGTGAGGATTCACGGTGCTGTCCATCATGCACAGATGTGCGTGTGTGTGTGCGTGTGCAAAGTCCTGAGTGGCCTCACTGCCAGGTCCCAGCTGAGTTCCACACTGTGACACAGTGATGCTCAGCCCTCTCCACTCAGTCCTCATCCGGGACAAGTGTCCTTTCTACACTCAATTCATAACTGCCTTCTTCACCTTTTCATGCATTTTGTTGGTGATTTTGCCGTTTGGCAAGTCACCACACCAGTCGCCAGCATAATGCTGAATTACTGTCCCTAAACTCAAGGAGTCTGTGATGTGCATGACAGAGAAAATACATCATTAGCTATGTATCAGGCAGATGTGTTATAATGTTCCTGTCAGTGTGTGTATGTGTGTGTGTGCATGCCCACATGAGTGCATGCATGCACAAGTATATCAAATGAACTTAAATATATAAAGAACAAAATCAAATATTGGCCAGTTGATTTAAAAAAATTAAGAAAGGCTTACAGAAGCCTATCCCTATATTTCCTCTGGGAATAATGACCCAGTGTTTGCTAATCCCATCTCCACTGCGGCTTTACAGAGGCTGAATCGATTGCCGTGAATGATGAGAATTAATTCCATCATCAAAATTGCTTCCTGGGCTAGAGAAATGGCTTAGCAGTTAAGGCGTTTGCCCGAGAAGCCAAAGGACCCCAGTTCGATTCCCCAGGACCCACGTAAGCCAGATGTACAAGAGAACGCATGCATCTGGAGTTCGTTTGCAGTGGCTGGAGGCCCTGGCATGCCCATTCTCTCTCTGTCTGCCTCTCTTCCATCTCTCTCTCTCTGTTTGCAAATAAATAAATAAAATTTTTTAAAAAGTTGCTTCCTGTTCTCTCGTAACTTGGTAGGTTCTAGTCAAAACTGATGACATTGAGCAATTATCTTGAGGCTAAATCTATCTTTCTTTCTCTTTCTCTCCTTTTTTTTTTTTTTACTTTTTATTTGTTTATTTATCACAGAAAGAAGGCGGGAGAGAGAGAGAGAGAATGGGCATACCAGGGTCTCCAACCACTGCAAACTAACTCCATACACGAGCACCCCCTTGTGCATCTGGCTAATATGGGTCCTGGGGAATCGAACTGAGGTCCAATGGCTTTGCAGGCAAACACCTTAACCACTAAGCTATCCCTCCAGCCCTCTCCTTTTTTTTAGTCAGGCTGTGGATGGACCCAGGACCTCACCCATGCTAGGCCAATGCCATTTTAAAGAAGGTGTGTTCTCCAGTCATCTTACCATCTTAGATTATAAATTTCTACAAAAGTTTTGATCTCAGACTGGGCGTTGTGGCACATGCCTTTAGTCCCAGCACTTGGGAGCCAGAGGTAGGAGGATCACCATGAGTTCGAGGCCACCCTGAGACTACATAGTGAATTCCAGGTCACCCTGGGTTACAGTGAGATCCTACCTCGAAACCCCCCCCCCCAAAAAAAAAGATTTTATCTCAATGACCAATGGAGCCACTTCTCTCCAAGGCAATGTTTTTTAAACTTCTACTCCAATGACATGGCTAACATTACGTAAGGCAGGAAGGGTGGAACCTGGTGAGAAACTTAAACTGTTTGGAACTCTGCTCTAAGGGATACGAAGGAGTGAGAGGAACTATGGCATGGAGTATTTGGGAGCCTTTGACTTCTGTTGACAGATAGATGAATGAGGAAAATATTAGTCTAATTTAGATTATTCCTCTTTGCATTGCACACTGTGGGCTAGAATGAAAACATAGCAGTATTTAATTGTACAAGAAAAACCATGGAAATTACACACTCCATATGTCACCCAATAGATATCACATATACCTTCTGAATAGAGGGAATCCCATTCCTACTTCAGTGTCAGTAGGCACCCCCATGGGCACAGCAATATCACTCACCAGGCCCATCCTATTGAAAATGAAAGTGTGGTTGCCTCATACCGGGGGAAAAAATGCTCCCATAGATATGAAAACACAAACGTTTTATCTGTCTTCCTCTCCCCTTCCCTCTCTCTTCCCCCTCCTTGTCATGACATTTTTTTTTTAAATTAGACATTCAGTGCCACTTAAGGAGGTAGATGAATAAGGAAAATATTAGCCTAATGTAGATTATCCATCTTCACATTGCATACTGTGGGCTGAAATGAAAACACAGCAGTATTTAATCTGTACAAGATGAGAAAAACCACTGAAATTACACACTCCGTGTCCACAGCCTGTGCAAATTCATATGCTTTGCTCCCACCCACCTGAACACCGGGCAAAACCAAGATGGTGGCTGTCATCGCACTTCCTGCTACCCACATCCCCTACCTGTGCTTGCAGTGAGGAAGGAGAGAATAAAAGGAAGAAAAAAATAGGTAATTCTATTTTTCCCTTCCCTACCATGTTTTTGTTTTCAGAGTAAGTTTTCTTGCGGAAGTTACATGACTAAGAAGAGAAAGAGGAAGCTTGTCTGGTACTTTGAAATACCACCGCTGTCTTCATGCAACAGGGGCCAAGTTCTCAGTCACATGGAAGCTTGGCCCTTGGGCCGGGCACCAGCAGCCCTTACTTCCCTACTCATCCTGTGCATAATACACTCCTTTGCACTCACAAATAGCTTCACAGAACTTTCACACATCATCATCAAGTCCATGGTAATTTAATGTGCATGGGACATTTGCAAATGAAACACGGGGAACAACAGACATACGCATACTTTATGTATGCATCCTCTGTTCACATACATGTTATATCGCCCCATCAGACTTTAGATGCAAAACGTGAGTTCAAAGAGAACAGTCATGGGAATTTCAAGATGAGTGACAGAGCACTGAAGCCCCTTTGAATATGGGACTCTTTGAGGCTTCATGTTACTGCCGCAAAACAGCTGAGGCACTTAACCTATGACAAAGAAAGTTGTTTTTTTTTTGTCTTGTTTTGTTTTGTTTTGTTTTGGTTTGGTTTAGTTTTTCAAGGTAGGGTGTCACTCTAGCCCAGGCTGACCTGTAATTCTCTCTGTATTCTCAGGGTGTCTTCGAACTCACGGTGATCCTCCTACCTCTGCCTCCCGAGGGCTGGGATTAAAGGTGTGCTCCACCACACCCTGCTAAGAAGAAAGTTTTTTTTTTAATTTATTTATTTTTATTTTTTGTTTCTTTATTCACTTAATTTTTTTAAATTTTTTAAATTATTTTTTATTTATTTGGAGAGAGACAGAGAGAGATAGGGAGAGGAAGACAGAAATGGGCACGCCAGCAGTCTCTCAGCTGCTGAGAACGAAATCCAGATGTGTGCGCCCCCTTGTGGTCAAGTGCGGCATTGCGCCCTTGCCTCACTTTGCATCTGGCTAAACGTGGGACCTGGAGATTGGAACAGCTGGAGATTGGAACCAGCATTCTTAGGCTTAGCAGGCAGGCGCCTTAGCCGCTAAGCCATCTCTCCAGCCCAAGAAGAAAGTTTTATGAAGCTCTCTGTTTAGAAGTTCAAATCCAAAAATCAAGCAACCCCATTGGTTTTGGTCTCCAGTGAGGAGAGTGGATGGCAGTGCTTTGAGCTTACACTGTACAACCAGAAAACCAAATCACTGGGACAGTGTGGTCCCACAGTCCCCCTGGAAGGCATGACTCAGCGACCTACGGACCCCCATTTACCCTACCTCCTAACGTTCTATCACCTCCTCATTTTGCATCCCTGGAGCCAAGCCTTTAACACACGGGTCTTTAGTGACATTATCACTATTAGAACCTCAACATTACGGTACTGGTATACACCGATTAAGCTGCCGCAGGCTGAGCCATACCTGGGATCCCCCATGGAGCTTCTACAGCTTCTTGTGGAAAGACTACCTTAAGCAAGGGGGTCTTGAAAAGAAGCTCCGACAGCCTTGGTGAATACCAGTTATATAAAAGAAAATTCTGGACCCTAACTTGGATCTAACTGGGCAAATTATTTAAAAAATCACTTAAAAACATATTGAGGGAACATGAAGAAATGGTTCAATAGTTAAGTGCTTGTCTGAAAAACCTAACAACCTGGGTTTGAATCCCCAATATCCACATAAACTCAGATGCACAAAGTGGCACATGCATCTGGAGTTCACTTGCAGCATCTGGAGGCCCTGGTGAAGACCCCTTCTCTCTATTGGTCTTTCTTCTATTTCTCTTAGTTTGTAAATAAATAACTAAATAAATGAATAAAAATATTTAAGAAGTTGAAAGCCATTTATAAAAATACACACTTAGAATCAGTGTGTGGTTCAGTGGTAGAGCACTTCCCTCACAAACATGAGGCCTTGGGTTCTAACACCAGCATTATGTGTGTGTGTGTGTGTGTGTGTGTGTGTGTGTGTGTGTGTGTGCTACATGAGATCTAGACCCAGGTGAGTTGCCACACAGTTCAGATCAGCGCAGTTTTGAAAACTAGATCCATCTTTGAAAAACGATAAATGTTAACAGGTTTTTCAAAATCAATGGTGCCTACAGGGAAAGATTTGAAGAAGAAGAAGAAGAAGGAGGAGGAGGAGGAGGAGGAGGGGGAGGGGGAGGGGGAGGGGGAGGGGAGGGGAGGGGAGGGGAGGGGGAGGGGGAGGAGGAGGAGGAGGAGGAGAAGAAGAAGAAGAAGAAGAAGAAGAAGAAGAAGAAGAAGAAGAAGAAGAAGACGACGACATTTACGAAGAAGAAGAAGAAGAAGAAGAAGAAATCTCAATGCATAATGTGGAAAAATGTTCAAAGGTAGGAGCATGAGGTGGGAGCCTAGTGGTGAACAGAACAAGAGGAGGGAGAGGGGAAGGAGCCAGCGTTGGAAGCAACCGCAGGAGCAACTTCTGGGAATGAGGGAGGATGGAAGAGTTCATGGCCGGTGCTGTTATTTGAATTCTGAAAATGAAAATGAGAATTGAAACTTCAGGAAAGAAGCAATTACCAGAAACTATGAATGTAGATAGTCAGAACAGAACAGCAGAGGAGGAGGGAAAGGCCAGCAAAAGGCTCTGAAGGGCAATTAAAAGGAAAAGGGGACAGATAGGGGCCACAAGTGGTTATTAATTAACTACTGGCTCTGTGGATTTGATTGACTCTCCAAAGCCATTTGTGCACCTTCTATTCAAATGGTTTGCAACGCACAGATGTGGGCTGTGGCAGACAGATTCTCAGGTGGTCCCCTTTAATAATAATTGTGCCCTCCACTCACATGCTGGTGGCAATATGTGACTGGTCCCCAACCAATAGAAAATTGCAAAAGCGAAGGGCCCTGTGTGGTTATGCATTTGAAACTGTGTTACATAAGGTGGCAATGCCTTGGTCTCTGCCCCTTATTGGTTTGAAGGAAACAAGTGACCATGTTGCTAATTTCCAAGTAGTGAGGAACTGGGAGGCCATGTGGAGATGTCAGCCAGGAAGAAACTGATGCTCCAAGTTGGGCAGGCCACAAAAGACTGAGTTGTTGCCACTAGTCACAGAGGCCCTTCCCCCATCCAACCTCAGAAGATACGTCAGCCCTCACTGAGACCTGGAGTGCAGCGTCATGAGCCTGTCACCCTGGGCTTAGAGTCCAGGCCTGCAGAAATCATGACAACGTATCCCTGTTTTTGAAGGGATCTCTATGTGTGATATAGATATATTCACAGACATACATTCATATATATGTACACACACATACCGACACACACAGTGTGTGTGTGTGTGTTTCCCCATATTATATTTATTTTTATTTATTTATTTGAGACAGAGAGAGAGAGAGAGAGAGGGTGGCGTGTCAGGGCCTCTAGCCACTGCAAACAAACTCCAGATTCACATGCCACTTTGTGCATCTGGCTTACTTGAGACCTAGAGAATTGAACCTAGATCCTTAGGCTTTGCAGGCAAATGCCTTAGCCACTAAGCCATCTCTCCAGCCCAAGAAGAAAGTTTTATGAAGCTCTCTGTTTAGAAGTTCAAATCCAAAAATCAAGCAACCCCATTGGTTTTGGTCTCCAGTGAGGAGAGTGGATGGCAGTGCTTTGAGCTTACACTGTACAACCAGAAAACCAAATCACTGGGACAGTGTGGTCCCACAGTCCCCTGGAAGGCATGACTCAGCGACTACGGACCCCATTTACCCTACCTCCTAACGTTCTATCACCTCCTCATTTTGCATCCCTGGAGCCAAGCCTTTAACACACGGGTCTTTAGTGACATTATCACTATTAGAACCTCAACATTACGGTACTGGTATACACCGATTAAGCTGCCGCAGGCTGAGCCATACCTGGGATCCCCCATGGAGCTTCTACAGCTTCTTGTGGAAAGACTACCTTAAGCAAGGGGGTCTTGAAAAGAAGCTCCGACAGCCTTGGTGAATACCAGTTATATAAAAGAAAATTCTGGACCCTAACTTGGATCTAACTGGGCAAATTATTTAAAAAATCACTTAAAAACATATTGAGGGAACATGAAGAAATGGTTCAATAGTTAAGTGCTTGTCTGAAAAACCTAACAACCTGGGTTTGAATCCCCAATATCCACATAAACTCAGATGCACAAAGTGGCACATGCATCTGGAGTTCACTTGCAGCATCTGGAGGCCCTGGTGAAGACCCCTTCTCTCTATTGGTCTTTCTTCTATTTCTCTTAGTTTGTAAATAAATAACTAAATAAATGAATAAAAATATTTAAGAAGTTGAAAGCCATTTATAAAAATACACACTTAGAATCAGTGTGTGGTTCAGTGGTAGAGCACTTCCCTCACAAACATGAGGCCTTGGGTTCTAACACCAGCATTATGTGTGTGTGTGTGTGTGTGTGTGTGTGTGTGTGTGTGTGTGTGCTACATGAGATCTAGACCCAGGTGAGTTGCCACACAGTTCAGATCAGCGCAGTTTTGAAAACTAGATCCATCTTTGAAAAACGATAAATGTTAACAGGTTTTTCAAAATCAATGGTGCGTACAGGGAAAGATTTGAAGAAGAAGAAGAAGAAGGAGGAGGAGGAGGAGGAGGAGGAGGAGGGGGGAGGGGAGGGGGGGGGGGGAGGGGGGGAGGGGGAGGGGGGAGGAGGAGGAGAGGAGGAGAGAAGAAGAAGAAGAAGAAGAAGAAGAAGAAGAAGAAGAAGAAGAAGACGACGACGACGACGAAGAAGAAGAAGAAGAAGAAGAAAAGAAATCTCCAATGCATAATGTGGAAAAATGTTCAAAGGTAGGAGCATGAGGTGGGAGCCTAGTGGTGAACAGAACAAGAGGAGGGAGAGGGGAAGGAGCCAGCGTTGGAAGCAACCGCAGGAGCAACTTCTGGGAATGAGGGAGGATGGAAGAGTTCATGGCCGGTGCTGTTATTTGAATTCTGAAAATGAAAATGAGAATTGA
Source organism: Orientallactaga sibirica (assembly GCA_036365145.1). Taxonomy (NCBI): domain Eukaryota; kingdom Metazoa; phylum Chordata; class Mammalia; order Rodentia; family Dipodidae; genus Orientallactaga; species Orientallactaga sibirica. The sequence goes on along the minus strand of JAEOAD010001748.1, from coordinate 5,187,749 downwards.
AACTTCAGGAAAGAAGCAATTACCAGAAACTATGAATGTAGATAGTCAGAACAGAACAGCAGAGGAGGAGGGAAAGGCCAGCAAAAGGCTCTGAAGGGCAATTAAAAGGAAAAGGGGACAGATAGGGGCCACAAGTGGTTATTAATTAACTACTGGCTCTGTGGATTTGATTGACTCTCCAAAGCCATTTGTGCACCTTCTATTCAAATGGTTTGCAACGCACAGATGTGGGCTGTGGCAGACAGATTCTCAGGTGGTCCCCTTTAATAATAATTGTGCCCTCCACTCACATGCTGGTGGCAATATGTGACTGGTCCCCAACCAATAGAAAATTGCAAAAGCGAAGGGCCCTGTGTGGTTATGCATTTGAAACTGTGTTACATAAGGTGGCAATGCCTTGGTCTCTGCCCCTTATTGGTTTGAAGGAAACAAGTGACCATGTTGCTAATTTCAAGTAGTGAGGAACTGGGAGGCCATGTGGAGATGTCAGCCAGGAAGAAACTGATGCTCCAAGTTGGGCAGGCCACAAAAGACTGAGTTGTTGCCACTAGTCACAGAGGCCCTTCCCCCATCCAACCTCAGAAGATACGTCAGCCCTCACTGAGACCTGGAGTGCAGCGTCATGAGCCTGTCACCCTGGGCTTAGAGTCCAGGCCTGCAGAAATCATGACAACGTATCCCTGTTTTTGAAGGGATCTCTATGTGTGATATAGATATATTCACAGACATACATTCATATATATGTACACACACATACCGACACACACAGTGTGTGTGTGTGTTTCCCCATATTATATTTATTTTTATTTATTTATTTGAGACAGAGAGAGAGAGAGAGAGGGTGGCGTGTCAGGGCCTCTAGCCACTGCAAACAAACTCCAGATTCACATGCCACTTTGTGCATCTGGCTTACTTGAGACCTAGAGAATTGAACCTAGATCCTTAGGCTTTGCAGGCAAATGCCTTAGCCACTAAGCCATCTCTCCAGACCATGTGTTTCTCCATATTTTGGCTCTTTTTTGTTGTTGTTGTTGTTTTTCAAAGTAGGGTCTCACTCTAGCCCCCAGTTGCTTGTGTAGCACCCTCTGGCACTAGACTAGCTAACTGTCTGGGGACTGACCCTCTTCCAGATTCTAACAGTGCCTAGAGGAAGACATTGATGTGCCCCTTCTCTCTCCCCCTACCCTCATTGTCCCTCTCTCTCGCTCTCTCTGCTTGTAAATAAATCAATAAATAATTTTTTAAAGTGATCATGAATGAAAAGTACTTATGAAAGCCTTGCTCTAGAAAACTCTGCCTAATACAGTTACTAACAAGAACAATCATAGCTAATATTATTCATTTAGTAAATTATTCAACCAGTATTTACTAGGTGATGTCTCTGTTCCAGACATTGTTTTGAGCACTGACAACAAATAAATATGTGTGTTCATAAGATATATACCATTGTTCTTCATTTCCCATCTTAAAGTGCAATGGTGGAGGTATGCATGGACCCTCCAGAACAGACTGGATCAGGGTGGCCTGTTGAACTATTTGCACTCATGTTTCAAAACCCACACTGTGGGCTGGAGAGATGGCTTAGTGGATAAGGCATTTGCCTGCAAAGCCAAAGGACCCCGGTTTGATTCTCCAGGACCCACATAAGCCAGATGCAGAAAGGGGCGCATACATCTGGAGTTCGTTTGCAGTGGCTGGATCCCCTGGCACACCCATTCTCTCTCTCTCTCCCTCTCTCTTCCTCTTTCTCTCTCTCAAATGTATATATAAGTAAAATATATTTTAAAATACATAAATAAATATTTAAAAACCCACACTGTAGCATCAAGAGTGTAACAGTAAGAGTGTACTAATAAATTTCAAGTGTTTTTAAAAAAAACTTAGGGGTGGAAATTGGACAGAGGAGCACATATACCCAAACAATCTTGAATACTTCAAGAAGGGAAAAGCTAGGAAGAAATTCTAGCTTCTTACAGCAAGTAATTCATGTATCAGTTAACAGAAACAAAGAGATGTGGTCATAGCTAGACCTCCCCCCACACAGGTGCCATCACATGGTTGCCTGCTACTTTTGGGAAAAAAGGGCATCGTAATGAGGGTCAGGAAAGTAATGTCCATGTACTGGATTGGTACTGATTGGCACTGAGGCGAAGTCTGCCCACGCTCCATTCCCTTCTTTGTCGACGTGTGTTAAGTTCACGAAATGTGTTGCTAGCATCCACCCTTTCATGTTTGTTTGCTTCAGGTGTTGAAGGCTTGGTCCCTAGATGGCAATGCTCAGAGGCAGGATTTGGGGGAAGTGATTGGCTCATGAGGGCTCTGTGCTCGTCAATAGATTACTTCCTTGATGGTTTCACTAGCTCACGGGTTACTGCAGGTGGTAAGCAGGAGCTTTGTAAAGGGAGTCAGGAGCAAGGGGGTTGTTTGAGGGAATACCTTTGGGAGCGATTCATGTCTGTCTGTTGTCTCTCTTCTCCTCCCCTCACCTTCTATCTCCTCTTCTCCTCCTCCCCTCCCCTTCTCTCCCCTCTCCTCTCCTCTCCCCTCCTGTCCTCTTCTCTGCTCTCTTCTCCTCCCCTCACCTTCTCCCTCTCCTCTCTTCTCTTTTTCTCCCCTCACCTTCTATCTCCTCTTCTCTCTTCCTCCCTCCCCTTCTCTCCCCTCTCCTCTCTTCTGCTCTCTTCTCCCCTCACCTAGTCTCCTCTCTTCTCCTCTCTTTTCCTCCCCTCCCCTTCTCTCCCCTCTCTTCTCTTCTCTTCTCTTCTCCTCCCCTCACCTTCTCTCCCCTCTCCTCTCTTCTCCACCCATCACCTTCTCTCCTCTCCTTTCCTCTGCTCTCTTATCCTTCCCTCACCTTCTCTCCCCTCTCCTCTCTTCTCCTCCCCTCACATTCTCTCCTCTCCTCTTTTCTCTTCTCTTTTCCTCCTCTCACCTCCTCTCCTCTCTTCTCTTCTCCTCCCCTCACCTTCTCTCTCTCCTCTCCTCTCCTCTCTTCTCTTCTCCTCCCCTCACCTTCTCTCCTCTCCTCTCCTCTCTTCTCTTCTCCTCCCCTCACCTTCTCTCCACTCTCTTTCCTTGTCTCCCTTCCTCTTCTCTCCTCTCTTCTCCTCTCCTTTCTTTCTGACAGCTGCCGTGAAGTGAGCAGCTTTGGCCCACCGTGCACTTTCCTATCTCATACATCCCTTCAGTCAGACCCAGAAACCATGAGCTCAAGTGTCCATGGACTGAAAGCTCAGAAACCATGAGCCAAAATAAATCATTTTCTTTTTCTAAGTTTTTTTTTTTTTTTTTTTGAATCTCAGAAACTTTGTCACATGACAGACAGAAAGGTGACTGACAGAAAAGGCTGCTCCCACTGGATGGCTCTGTCCCGTCCAGGCCCTCAGTGTATTGGATGGTGCCACTCATAGTCGGGGCTTGGTCTTTTTCCTCCATGTGCTGTCCTCCATGTCAGTCATCTTTGGAGAAACACTCAGACAGGTCTTTTACTAACTTCCTAGAAAGCTCTCAGTCCAATGAAGCTGACAACGAAGATTAACCATGCAAGGGATAAAGTACTGAGGTGTGAGCACTGCCTTCAGGAACGGCAACCCAACAGCCCTGTGCAAAAGTGCCCTGCTCTCTGGCAGGCAGGCTGCACACCTTACCATGTCACTCACAACTGTCATTGGTTCAAGGATATAAGTAAATCAATCACCGTGAGATTTCTTTTTAAGGCAACATTAGATTTCCAATGCAGAATTTCTGAAAGAATACCTTCTACCACAATAGTAAAACTGCAAGGAAGACAACAGACAAAACATGCCACAACCAAATTAGAAAGGGAAGCCTTGCATAAGCCCATGGAAAATCCTCATTTCCCATGAGGAAATCTAGTCAGCCCTCTCTCTCTATAAGCAACCCATGTCTGTGGTGGTTTGAATCCGATGTCCCTCATAAACTCATGGATTCTGAATTCTTGGTCCCCAGCTAGTGGCAGTTTTGGAGGTGGAGCCTTGCTAGAGGAGGTGTGTTATTGGGAATGGCTTTGGGGTGTTAGAGTCATCTGCCTCTTACCAGAGATTGGCTTAGTTTCTTGCTGTTATTTTCTACCTACTGTGGTAGAGGTGATGTCCATCCTGACCCAAGGTAAGTCTGCTAACTGAAACCTGGAACCAGAACTGGGAACATTTCCTCTGGCTGACCTGGCAGGAAAATGTGACAAGAAGAACTTGGTAATGAGACAGAAGCACTATGTCAGTTGCTTAACGTTCACTCACACATAGTATTTCACACACCATTTGCATTTCAAATCTCTCTCCGCCAAGTGATGAGTATGGGAGCCCTTGGGGGTTAGCTGTCCTTGAAGCACCTCTCTCTCTCTCTCTCTCTCTTCCTGCCTTCTTTCTCAGTCTGAGGTAAAAGGTCTTGACACCATCTGAAACCACCAGGGCTCAGTGATCTACCTGAGCATTAAGAAACCACACAGGTCCTCCTGTCATGCATTTAAAAACCAACACAACCCTTCAGCTCAGCCCTGCTTGACTTTGCTGATCTCTTTCTCATGCCTCAGAGTTCCAGAGCCTGGATTTCCAGTCTTAATGAGTAAGATGTATCACGCAGCACTGGCTTCATACACGAAGCATGCAGAGATGCGTGTGTGTGTGTGTGTGTGTGTGTGTGTGTGTGTGTGTGTGTGTGTCCTGTACGTATGCATGGTCATCTGTGTGTAGTTGCACATGCATGTGTATGCACCTGTACAAGGATGCCAGAGGACAACTTTGGGTGTCCTCTTCAGGAATTCTGTCAACCTCTTTTTGAGACAGAGTCTCTCACTGACCTGAAGTTTGTAGGACACAGTTGAAGGCCCTCGGGCTACTGGAGGTTGAGGCAGACCTGAGCTGTCAGTCATGACTAAGGGCTCTGGACCCTCGAGACCAACAGGAGTGAGGCCGCTCCCTCCCCTCACCTGGGGCACCTGAATATCCTACTGAGACTTAGGTTTCACTTTCCCCAGAGCCTTGTGACCTTTGTCCGCTTACGTCACTATATGTTAATGAGGTATCAGCCAGCAGCCTTCGCACAGCCAATCCCCCTGTGACCCATATCCCGTATCTCTTCCCACCACTACACGAACACTTATAAGCCCACTCCTCTGGCATATAAACGACCTGTCCTCGGATGCAGTCTCCTGGGAGTTTCTTCCAGTCACACTCACAGCCACTCAAGACCCTGCTCCACAGTTGCCTGGATGTCTCTGGGAAACCGCAGCCATGAGGACCCCAGGAACCACAGGAGCTCATCTAATAGGATAGAATGGCTGAGCAGCAAGCTCCAGGAATCCCCAATCTCCACCTCCCCAGTGCCAGGATTCTAGGCATACGTCACCACAGTTAGCATCATTTACATGGATTCTGGGGATCAGCCTCAATCCTCATGTCTGTGAGGCAAGCAATTTACCAACTGAGCCATCTCACCAGCTCCTCCAAAGGGACTTGATTTTTTTGTTGGAGGGGGGTTCAAGGTAGGGTCTCACTGTAGCTCAGGATGACCTAGAAGTTACTATATAGTCTCAGGGTGGCCTCAAACTCATAGTGATCCTCCTACTTCTTCTCCAAAGAGATTTGGTAAATAATACTTGCATTTTTCAAGCAGCAACTCTGTGGTAGGCTTTTATTACAGGATGTGATGTATTCCTCAAAATTCACATATCAAAGTACTGCAAAATGTAACACATCTGGAGAAAAGGTGTCTTAAGGATGTAATTAAGTTAAAACAAAGAACATGAGAAAGAGAAACTTTTTTTTTTTTTTTTGCCTAAATGCAAACTGACCTTAGCTCTTCCAAGAGGAAATAGGAACACAGAGACAGCAGAAATGCTCACAGACACATGGAAATATCCAGAGAAAAGTGACTGGAGTGTAACAGGGTGCCCAGGATCCAGGAAAGTCCTTGAACCCCAAACCCTAGCATCATTTCTAATTTTAATCAAAGAGTTGAATAAAAAAGGCTGAGAAAGATAATTATTAAATTATTATATTTATTGAGGGGAGTACAGAACCAAGGGGAAACACCCATGTGACTAGAGATCCCATGTGAAAGGCCTATAAAAATGGTGGAGAGAAAAGAAAGTTCGAGGAGCTCCTGCCATGTGGGGAGCTGGAGGGGGTAAAGGACCCATGTGGAGAGTAAGGGCTTTGGGGTGGGGGAGCCTCCCCTCCATTCATCCTGGCTGAGCCTGGGCTGTCCCAGCCGAGGAAAACACTCACCCACACCTGGAAGTTCCCAAATGGTCAGAGAGCCTGCCCTCCCTTTGCAAAGGTATTTAGAACCTTATAGTGGTGGGCTGTATATCTGGTTCAGGTGAACCAGCTGGTTGGTTAGGGCTAAGGGCCATCTCAGGAAGAGGCTAACAGCAACACCTAACAAGTTGGGGGGCGCTGAACTTGACTAACCATAAAGTGTAAATCCTCTGAAACTTCCACAAAGGGTTCTGCTGGTTTATGGAAAAACAGGTCAAGGGAAGTAGGCAAGAGATAAGAAGTCAGATCATCTTTTTTTTTTTTTTTTTTTTTTTTGTTTGGTTTTTCGAGGTAGAGTCTCACTCTGGTCCAGGCTGACCTGGAATTAACTATGTAGTCTCAGGGTGGCCTTGAACTCATGGCAATCCTCCTACCTCTGCCTCCCGAGTGCTGGGATTAAAGGTGTGTGCCACCACGCCCAGTTTAAGAAGTCAGATCATCTTTGATTTCTAGCAAGTGCAGACTTTCCTGCCTTTTTTTACTCCCAGCTGTCCAATCACACTAACTGTACCCCCCTCTCAGAAAGATGGCTGCCTGTAAGCCCAGGAGAGAGGCTTTTGGAGAACAAATCCTGCTGCCAACTGGATAGTGTTTTTCCAGCCTCCCAAGAGGAAAGAAATTAATTTCTGTTGTTTGCACCACCCAGTGTAATGTAATAAACATTCAGTGCTGAAGAAGTTATAGATAGTGATTCAATTTAGTCCACCAACAATCTGTGGGTGTGTGTATGTGTGTGTGTTTCTCTTTCCCTCTGTGTGTGTAAGAGGAATATTAATCATATCCTTTTGCAGGCAAGAAAATTAAAACTCAGGGCAGTTAAAAAGTAAAAGTTTTTTTTTAAAAAAATAGGTTGGTTCCCCTGCTGCTAGCTTTGGGCTGCCTGGATCCTGTGAGCTTGCTGTGGAAGCAGGCCCCTTGCTCCAACTTACTGATTGAAGGGTCCCTTTGTCCCAAGTTCCTGGATTCCCTGTGCCAGAGGGTGTGCGCAGAAAGGTAGTGAGGAGATAAACTACCCCTTGCACTTCAGTCAAGCCACAGCTGAATCCACTGAGGAAGTGGGAAGATGAGCAAGAGTGCTGCTTCCATGGTGAACCTGATATCAGCACCAGTGTGAAGGAGACAGACACTGAGGACACTCAACACCTACCAAAGCAGAGATCCAGAGGCCCCCAAGAGCCCATCACTGAAGTAGACTTAAAACTCACCCACCATGGCTCAGGGAATTTTGCAGAAGTGGGGGCGGAAAGATTGTAAGAGCCACAGGTTGAGACATCATGCCCAGAGGCATTCCCTTCCTCCAAAAATAACTGAGTGCTGCTCCCACAATGCATAAACTGCAACCCCATGGGGAATACCTGCAACTCCACTGAGGAGCGTCCCCAACAGAGTGGGGACAGGGACGAGGGAAAAGAGGTTAGCAACACAAGATGCATCCATATGAAATATGTTGTAAATAATGATAATAATAATAGACAAAAATTACATGGTACGTGAGTGATTAATCTAGAATTTAATTCCCTAAGTTCTGCCTGCCACCAGAGGCCACAGGCTGACCCCATGCTGTGCCTCTATGTCTAGAGGAAGCCATCACTATGGGTTGATATGTTGACTTTATTTCTCTTCATCTCTTGAAAAAGAAAAGAAAATTCCTTTTTGTTTAGTTGAGGTAGACATTGTGGTGTCTGGGAGTGAGTAACAAACCCAACAAGTCAGCACTTCTGGTTTGTTTGTTTGTTTGTTTGTTTTCCCTTAAATTCCCTAATGATGAAACGCAACTCAGACTGACTAAATTTAAATAAATGAAAATTGAAGAAAGGACAGGTATCTTCCACCCCTCCCCCTGGTGGCTTCAAACACATACTCTTTCTCTCTCTCTCTCTCAAGCAGGTAAAATGGGACTCATAATTCCAGATCTTACATCATAAGCTTTAGAGATGTGACCAGGTATGGTTGTTTGATTCAGGTGTCCTCCATAAACTAGGTGTTCTGAATGCTAGGTTCACAGCTGATGAAGATTTGGGAATTAATGCCTCCTGGAGGTAGTGTATTGTTAGGGGTGGGATTATGGGTCATATAGCCAGTCTCCTCTTGCCAGTGTCTGGCACACTCTCCTGTTGCTATTGTCCACCTGATGTTGGCCAGAGGTGATGTCCACCCTCTGCTCATGCTGTTTTCCCCTTTCATCATGGAGCTTCCCCTCAAGTCTGTAAGCCAAAATAAACCCTTTTTTCCCAAAATCTGCTCTTGGTGGGGTGATTTCTGCCAGCAATGTGAACCTGACTGCAACAGTAAAGTTGGTACCAAGAATGGGGTTGCTGCTAGACACCTGACTGTATAGCTTTGGCTTTTTGGAGCTGATTTTTGAGAGGAATGTGGAAGGATTTGAAACCTTGGCCTAAGAAACGCCTTGCAGTGCTGTAAGTACAGCTTGATGGACTATTCTGGTCAGAGTTGAAAGACCTGAATGCAATAAGAACTAAGGACTGTGAGGTTTGGCTTATGAGGGTGAGAAAGAGCTTTGTCTGGACTGGGCTAGAAGCAGTTTGTGTGAGAGGCTTGCTGTTATACTTGTGTCCTGAGAATTTGTGCAGGTTTGCATTGTGTAGAAATGGACTGGTGTGAGCAGAGGGATATGGCACAGAAATGAAATCTTTGGGCCAAAACTTCTGCCTGTTCAGTTGCAATCATATGACATTACCACCTTTGAGACTGGGCTAGCTTACCTGTACTGGGGCAACAGGAAGAATGTAGACTCTTTTGAACAGGCCTGAATTCTGAAGGAGTGTCCTGTTCTTCAAAGTCTGCTTTATTCCTCCTGCCTCCCCCATTAACAAATTAGCACCTCCAGCTGGTATTATGCAGTATCAGAAATGCAGGAAAGAGAGGGTCATTGAATTTGCAGCATAGTCTGTGTTTTGGAAATGGCCATGGACAGTGTGAAGCAGGTTTGCTGGATGCCTGCATGGAGACCTGATGGAGCCATGACCATGGACCATGAGTTGCAGTAAAGACCCAGTGGAGATGCCAGGACCACGAGATGGCTGCTCAGGAGAGCTGCCTGCCCCAGATGAAGTTTTCCAGGACTGTGAATAGCCTAGCTGGAGGGGCAGAATTGGAACTCCAGAGACTTGTTCCTGGTTAGAATTATCAGAGATTTGTCACTGACTAGAGTTGTTAGACTTGGAGCTACAGAGTTTGGTGTTTAAATCTTGTATTGGTTAAGTATTTCTTTGCTATGCCCAATGCCATCTTTTGCAGTGTGAGTGTTTATTATATGCCATTATGGTTTTGGGGAAGTTTTTTGGTATTATGTCTCAGTAAAAAGATTTTGGACTACAGGAATGTTTGAACATCATTGGGACTGACAAAAACTATGGGGACATTTAAAATTGCACTGAATGCATTGCATTTTACTCATGGATAGTTATCAGTTTGTGGGGGCCAGGGGCAGAATGTGGTGGTTTGATTCAGGTGTCCTCCATAAACTTAGGTGTTCTGAATGCTAGGTTCCCAGCTGATGGTGGTTTGGGAATTAATGCCTTGTAGAGGAAGTATATTGTTGGGATGGACTTATGGGTATTATAGCCAGTGTCCCCTTGCCAGTATTTGGCACACTGTCCTGTTGTTATGGTCCACCTTATATTGGCCAGGGGGTGATGTCCACCCTCTTCTCATGCCATCATTTTCCCCTGCCATAATGGAGCTTCTCGTCGAGTCTGTAAGCCAAAATAACCTCTTTGTCCCCCAGATCTTCTCTTGGTCAGGTGATTTCTGCCAGCAATGTGAACCTGACTGCAACATCTGGGTTTCTGGATTTCTTTCCCTGAAGGTTCAGCAGAGATCCCTTCTGGTTGCTTAGCTTTCTATATGATATTCACAACTACAAAACACTGTATTCAAGGGTACGGAAGAGAGTCATTGGTTTAAGATAACAAGGTTTTCTCCCAGTCTCCAAGCTGAAGGTCTCAGGATGAAAGTGGAAAATACCTCCTCAAGCTTGTTAGAGGTTGCCTGTGGCTGGGGGAGCATGAATAAATGAGAATTGGTGTATAATGGGGTCAAGAGTTTCTATCTGGAGGCTGTGGACATGACTCAAAATGGCAGAGCACTTATCTAGCATGCCCAAGAAACTGAATTACATCCCCAACACAAGAAGAAAACAGGGTTCCTATTATGATGGAGAGAAAGTTCTGAAAATAGGAAGTGGTAGAGGTTGGTGTCCACTGAAATTATATGATTAAAAATAGTTCAAGTGTCAGATTTTATATCATCATCACTTCACTGCACAAGTAAGTAAAAAGTGAAAGAAACATCTAACATACTGTACTTACCCAGCAGCTGAAGCAAGGGGGTACTTCCACCCTCCTCCCCTGCACATAGAAGACCTTGACGGCCTCCCAAGCCATCAACGCAGTGCAAGGTCAATGGACAGGACAGACACCTGGCAAATGTCAGCAGCCTGGGAGAATTCACACCAGGCTATCCTGAGCACTGGCATGAGATGGAGTCCAGGAAACAGGGATTATTCCTGGGAACTCAGAAACCTATGCTGGAGGTCCAGACAATTCATACAAAGAGACCACTATGGTCAAAATATTAAAGTTCAAAACAAAAAGTTGGGCTGGAGAAATGGCTTATCAGTTAAGGCATTTGCCTGTGAAGCCAAAAGATCCCTGTTTGATTCTCCAGGACCTACGCAAGCCAGATACAGAAAGGGCACATGCATCTGGAGTTCGTTTGCAGTGGCTAGAGGTTCTGGCGTGACAATTCTCTCTGTGTCTGCCTCTCTTCACTCTCTCTCTCTCTCTCTTTCTCTCTGCTGGCAAATAAAGAAATAAATAAATTTTTTAAAAGTTTCTCTCCATGCAATACTCTCCCTCTCTCCCTCTTCTCTCTCTTTGCTGTTCTACTCCAGGTGTGTGCATTCTCCTCCCCCTCTTTATCTCTCTCTCTCTCTGACTGGTGCACACATATCCTTTCTTCTCTCTCTCCCTCCCTCCCTGACTCTCTTCTCCTTCTCCCCCAGTACAATAAAGTCTTAGATCAGGGGAAAAAATTAAGGTTCAATTGAGAAAAAACAAACTGGAATCTCCTTAACTGGCGCTGTTGAGTGGCATTTTCAGGGTTTGCAGGATGGTGGCAACATGGTGGGTTTAGGTGTGCGACAGCAGAAAGAAACGGGATGGAGTTGAGATACCTAGAGAGGCTGTTTTCTTCTGTGACTACATACAGCTGGGAACTTGTCCAGCCGCCTCAGGAAACCCAAACAGCACCAGGGTTTTATTTTCTGACAGGGACAACAAGGGTAAAAGCTATTCAGCGGCACCTTCTCCTTCAGCAAGGGGAAAAGTAAGTCCAAGACAGCCACCTAGCTGCCAGGTGAGTTCATGGTAACTGGATGGTTGAGTCACTGTCGCGTGAAAGCAGTCGATTACAATCCATTACTTAGGATGATTTTTATCATGTCTCCTTTTGTGTAGCTAGGCTGGGCTGTGACAGCCGCCCAGAAAAGGAACAAATTTGCATGTTACTAGGTTGTAGGGAGCCCTTTGATTGTTGGAGAGACCAGATAACGCTGTCAAGTGGGCCCCATGCAGACTGAGCGGCGCCCCAACTGCAACGGATCCTCCCTCTGTGTGTGGCTGACAGCAAACATTGCATCAGGGAGGGATCAAAGAGTAGGGGCCTATCTCAGTTAATAAAAAAAAAAAAAACCACTGAAAACACAAAGAACTCTGCATCTTAATAAGAAGGCATCACTGGGTGGGGGGAGAAATACACAAAAAGACAATGACCTTGAGTCCATAAAATGTTACACGCCTCCGAATTGTAAGTGCACGAAAGAATATGCCAGCATGCAGCTCAGACACAAGGTTCTGAAGTAGCAGGAAAGGCTGAATGTGGGGTGCTTGCTGAAGAGGACAGGATAACTGACCACAGGGATGGCCAAACGCTTGGACTGTGGCTTGGACAACACATCTCCCGTCAATGCTGTTCATTCGCTTGTGAGAATGGCTCTAATGACTTAATCCACACCCATGTATGCTTTAGATAAGCATCCTTCAATGATGTGAAATGCAAGATGTTTTACATTAAAAAGAAAAAAAAAAGCAGGGCATGGGGGAGTGCACACCAGTAGTCCCAGCACTCTGGAGGCCAAGGAAGAAGGAGAATTGTGAGTTCCAGGCCAGCCTGGGATATGTAACCAAGCCTTGTTCAAAAAGGAGAAGAAGGGGCTGGAGAGATGGCTTAGTGGTTAAGGCGCCTGCCTCCTAAGCCTAAAAGAACACTGGTTCCAATCTCCAGTAGTTCCAATCTCCAGGTCCCACGTTTAGCCACATGCAGTGATGCAAGGGTGCAATGCCACACTTGACCACAAGGGGGTGCACACATCTGGATTTCATTCTCAGCAGCTGAGAGTCTGCTGGCACGCCCATCTCTATCTGTCTTCCTCTCTCTCTCTGTCTCTCTCCAAAAAAAATAAAAGGAGAAGGGTTGGTTGGAGAGATGGCTCAGTGGTTAAGGTGCTTGCTTGGAAAACCTAACTATCCATGCTCGATTCCCCAGTACCCACATAAAGCCGGTGCACAAATTGGCGCATGCGTGTGGAGTTCTCCCATTTTCTCTCTGTCTGTCTTCTCCCTATCTCTACTTGTACATATATCAATATTAAAAAAAGAAAAAAGAGTCAGGCATGGTGGCACCCACCTTTCATCCCAGCATGTGGGAGGCTGAGATACGAAGATTGCCATGAGTTTGAGGCTAGCCTTGTGCTATAGAGTGAGTTCCAGGTCATCCTGAGCTGGAGTGAGACAGATCCTACCTCAAACAGACACACACACAAACAGACACACATACATGCACACGAGAGAGAGAGAGAGAGAGAGAGAGAGAGAGAGAGAGAGATTGAGGGAGGGAAAGAGAAGGAGTAGAAGCAGAGAAGAAAAGCAGAACCAGAGGAGGAAGAAAGCCTGGCTAGCAGTGATCAAAACAAAGCTTATTTGAAGAAGCAAATAAAAATACTGGAAATAAGGGCTGGAGATATGGCTTAGCAGTTAAGATGCCTGCCTCCTAAGCCTAAGAACGCTGGTTCCAATCTCCAGCAGTTCCAATCTCCAGGTCCCATGTTTAGCCAGATGCAAAGTGATGCAAGGGCACAATGCCGCACTTGACCACAAGGGGATGCACGCATCTGGATTTCATTTGCAGCTGCTGAGACGCTGCTGGCGCGCCCATCTCTGTCTTCCTCTTCTCCCTCTCTCTCTGTCTCTCTCTGTGTCTCTCTCCAAAAAAACAAAAATTACTGGAAATGAGACTTTAGGTAAAACTGTCAATAATAAATCCATTACTGTGGAAATGAAGTCATTAGCAAAATACACCATATAATTAAGTATGTGTGAACAGCAGGGCAGTAGATAGTTCTCCTTACAGGAGGACTCCATATTCCCGTAGCAAAGTGTTTTAAACCTATGGCCCTAGTGTTCTGACGTACACAAAATTTCTTGGAGTAAGCAGACACATGACCTGCCCCCAGATTTCTCCCTTACCTTTCACACGTTTACATGACCATACGAAGGAAAGTTTTAGAAAAACTAGCTAGAGACCATGTTTCCTTTGTCACCTAAGTTCTATTCTCACGCATATAACCTAAAGTCACCACGGGCACCTAATGAATGCTTGATTTTGTCACCGTCATGTCAATAGGTCAGATGTGAAAAGTGAATTTGCCACAGCAAAGCACATTTATAACACTATACATGAATGCTTGATTTAAATAGCTATAACTGGTTCTGATTTGTCAGTTCAATAATTGTTGTAGAAACTAGGCCAAGGCCAGGCATGGTGGCACACACTTTTAGTTCCAACACTTGGAGGCTGTGGTAAGGAAGATCGCTGTGAGTTGAAGGCCAGCCTAGGCTACAGTCAGTCAATAAGACCCTGCTTCAGACACATACACATACACACACAGGGCTGGGGAGATTGCTCAGTGGTTAAACACGCTTGCTTATAAAACCTGCCAGCCTGTATTGGCCTGAGTTTGATTCCCTGGTACCCCCAGTACCCATGTAAAGCCAATTCATCCTCTCTCTCTCTCTTCACTAGCAAATAAATGAAAATATGTTTACAAAAACAAAAACAAAACTTTCCCATGATTTTTCTTCCTAATACTGGTTTTATTGTTTGATTTGTGATACAAGACCTTGAACCCAGGGTCTAACAGCACACGTCAGACAAGTGCTCAACCACTGACCTGTATTCTCAGCCCTGGTTTAACTTATTTTTAAAAAATATTTTTATTTTTATTTATTTGAGAGAGAGAGAAATAAAGAGGCAGAGAGAGAGAGAGAGAGAGAGAGAGAGAGAGAGAGAGGGAGGGAGAGAATGGATGTACCAGGGCCTTCAGCCACTGCAAACAGACTTCAGAGGCATGCACCACCTTGTGCATCTGGTGTACATGGGTCCTGGGGAGTTGAACTTGGGTTCTCTGGCTTTGCAGACAAGTGCCTTAACTACTAAGCCATCTCTCCAGCCCTGACTTTACTTATTTTAAGACAGAGTCTCACTAAATGTCTCAGGCTACTCTTGATCCTCCTGACTCAGTATCCTGAGTAGCTGGGGCTATAGATCTGCCCCACCAGTAATAGACAAGTTTTTAAAGTGCTTTCCTCAATTTCTAGATATAGTGAAATACATACATACATGTGTGTGTATGTGTGTGTGTGTGTGTGTGTGTGTGTGTATATATACATGTCTATATATCTATGTAAACTAAATTATATCCTGTCTGTATTTGCCAAGTGAAGGTTTCCCAGTGCCTGAAATATTCCCCCAAACCATTTTAGGTTTGTGGGCAAACATTTAATATTATAAAATAGATGAAAATATAAATCCAAGAGTCTATCCAGGAAGCCCTTTCCTTCAAAATATGTGCTTTATCTAGTGTGATTTCTGAATTTATGGCACACGTCCCTCTGGCTAAGCACGAAGTAACAGTAGTTAGAGGGAGAAGAACTGCCAGCACCTTGGACTCCATAGTGCAATTTTCTAGTCCAACACAAGAGGGCAGGTTTTGCTTTAGTGTGAACCTAATTCCCTCTGCTGGTCTTCAAGATGGTCATTGAGACTAATTGCAAATTCATCCTCTCCAGCTGGCGTACAGAGTGAGTCTCTGCCGTGTATAACGTTGGTAATGGAACCTCCACTACTTTATTAAAGGCCAGGCTCAAGCCTTTCTATCTGGCATTGCTCAAAACACAAGAAACAATTCCACTTGGGAGGCACTGTGGAATACTTTTTGTATGTTTATAAACTCCCACAGGAGAACAGAATATCTTAAAAAAAAAAAAAAAAAAAGTGGGGACTGGAGAGATGGTTCAGCAGTTAAAGGCACTTGCTTGCAAAGCCTGATGACCTGGGTTTGATTACCCAGTACCCACATAAAGCCAAACCCACAAAGTGGTGCCTGCATCTGAAGTTCATTTGCAGCAACAAGAAGCCCTAGTACTCTCTCTCTCTTTCAATCTCCCTCTCTCTCATAAATAAATACTATTTTATTTATTTATTTATTTTATTAGTTATGCTCATACTATGAATACATTCATGTTGGTGCCACCGATAGTCTCCTCCCTGTCCTCCCCCTCCTCTCTGTGCACAATGACCCAACTTGTGGCTCTCACAGTCTTTCCGCCCCCTCTTCCGCAAGTTTCCCTGAGCCATGTTGGGTTTGTTTTAGGTCTACTTCAGTGATGAGGTCTTGGGAGCCTCTGTGTCTCTGATTTGGTAGGAGTTAAGTGTTCTCTGTGTCTATCTCCTTCACCCTTGTGCTGATACCAGGTTCACCAAGAAAGCAACACTCTTGCTCATTTCCCCAGTTATTCTATGGTTTTAGCTGGGGCCCTGGTAAGGTGCGATGGGTCGATTCTCTCCTCAGGTTCTGCGTCCATCTGAAAACGAGAAGCAAATTCTCCAACAGAGAGAGGGTAATTACCACATTTAACCACATTACATCCAAGAAGTCCAACTTGCATGCCTGTGGCACATAGCACACACAAGCAGGCCACTGGGTCTATCTAACAGACTCGGTCTCCATGAAAATGCAGACAGCACACAAGTCATGGTTAGGGACCTTATGTGTTCATGTTTTGTTTTGTTTTGTTTTGTTTTGTTTTGTTTTGTTGTGTTGTGTTTTGTTTTGTTTTGTTTTGCTTAGGAAACTTTAACATGCTCCATTGCTCACCATTTTCCTGTGTGCTATTTTCAAGATTTCATTAAACTACCTGCCAAAACACGATTAAATTCCCAGGGGTTATTATTTTTTCAGTTTGAGCTGCTATTACAGCTAAAGTCAGAGTAGAGTCCATCCTCCGGCAGGTTTCTCTTTAGCAGATTCAACTAATGAAGGATGGGAAATTCAAGGGAAAAAAGAACCATGAGTGTGTGTTCATTACCTAAAGAGTACAGTGCAACAAGTGTTTTCCCAGCATTTCGGCATCATCTACATATGATGGAAAGCACGGACTACACGTGTTGTTTATTTGCAAATGCTATGCCATTTTATATAAGGGACTTGAGCATCCACAGATTTTGGATACCTCGCGGGTGTGGGAACCCTAGAAACTAATATACCCACAGATACCCATGGGCGGCTGTTCTGATTAGTGTGTGTGTGTGTGTGTGTGTGTGTGTGTGTGTGCACTTGCGCGCACCGTGAAGGCAAGAGGTTGACCTCACATGTCTTCCTTAATCACTCTTGTCTCATTTTATTCTGTTTAGGCAAGGTGGTCTCACTTGAGCCCAGGGCTCATGAATTCAGCTAGTCTGGTTAGCCCGCCCAAGGGATTCCTCTGCCTCCTGGGAGTATAGGCAGCGGCCATGCCCACCTGGGGTTTGCATGGGTTCTGAACTGTGAATGCTGGTCATCCTGCATCCACAACAAGCACTTTAGCCATGGAGCCAGCTCCCCAACTCCCCAAGTCATCTTTAAAGAGTTTTCTAGAGGGACGCTGCATGGGCTCCATCACCCGGATGGAGGCACTGGTTGAGCTGAGTAAATAATGTTCTCTCTGATGGCTTAGTGGTTAAGGCGTTTGCCTGCAAAGCCAAAGGATCCCAGTTCGATTCTCCAGGACCCATGCAAGCCAGATGCACATGGGAGCACACGCATCTGGAATTTGTTTGCAGTGATTGGAAGCTCTGGCATGCCCATTCTCTCTCTCTCTCTCTCTCTCTCTCTCCTTCTTTCTCTCTCAAATAAATAAATAATATATTTTTAAAAAATAAAAATAATAATGTTCTCGCTAAATCCTTCCAGTGAAACAAGGCTTTTAGGATATCAGATCTGGAGGGCTCTAAAATGACCCATGTGAGTACAGGAGGGAGAAGTAAGTGAGAAAATAAAATTGGTTAACGGTAAAAAGACAATGCGTCTAGAAAAAAAATATGACTGAGGTGTCCCCTTGTGTTAAGTGGCATCAAACGATAGTCTGCTTCCCAAAGGCGTAACTCACATAAATCTAAAGGATCAGCTGTGGTGAGTTTCATGGTGGACGTGGCATGTTTGATCTAGTACATGTTACAAAGATGCTCTGAGTGAAAAGTTCTAACTTTAAGATTAGCTCATTCATTCAAAGATATTTAGAGTATTGAGGGTGAGCAAGGCTGGAGAGAGGCTTCCATGGGTAAAACGCATGAGCACCTGAGTTGGATCCCCAGCACCTCCACTTGAAAGCCAGATGCTGTGGAGGCGCATGCCTTCCTCAGCGCTGGGGAGGCAGACACAGGGGACCTTAAGGCTCGCTAGCTAAACAGTCCAGCAAACTGATAGAGAATGATTGAGGAGGACACCTGATGTTGACCACCAGCCTCCACTTGAATGTGCACCCATACAACTGCACACATTCATGTGTCTTCCACATAAGAACACACATACACACATGTATACCACACACATGTACAGAGAGAGAGAGAGAAGAAATAGGAAGACTTCGACCTTGGGTTTTGACATGTGTTGGGAAGTTCTCCCGAAGCGAGAACTGGCTAGAGGGAGAAGTGGCTCTTTTCTACATCTGTCTCAATTAACCAGCAGTGTTCTCTGAGTCCTTAAGTGCTGATGTAGAAAGCCGCCACTACTTGACCTCTAATTCAACTCTAGACGTACAAAGGAACGCTGAGTGGTCATTTCCTTTGACTCTGACTTCCTTCTGGAGCTCTCTAACAGGTCCACTGACCCTTGTGGACTTGGAGAATTCTTAGGATCTTCTACCTGGAGGGACTTCCTGGACGAAGTTGCCACCCCAGGCAGGAGAGGGCATTAGATGGTGAAGACACAGAAGGAACCTGTCACCTGGGCCAAGGCTGTGCCCTCCTGTTCTACGAGCACAGTACAAATCCAAGATCTTTTGTTGTTGTTGTTTTGTTTTGGTTTTTTTTGAGGTAGGGTCTCCCTCTAGCCCCAGGCTGACCTGGAATTTACTCTGTATTCTCAGGGCAGCCTTGAACTCATGGTGATCCTCCTACCTCTGCTCCCAAGTGCTGGCATTAAAGGCATTAAGTCTCACCCAAAAAGCAAGAGCTGATCTTCAGAAGGGAAGTGGTTATTGTGTGCTTGATATGCATTTCAATACACTTATGTTGAGTGCCCAAAATAGGGAAATTCATACATATAAGTTGAAATACAATAGCACCAAAAGACAAGCAATAATCTGAAAATCATTTATTTTTATTTCTTCCATAAGTTTTCTACCACTTATTAATGTAAGGCTAAAATTATTCATTAAGAATGTTAAATTTAACAATGTTAAATTGTTGCATGCAAGACACAGATTAAGATATAAGGAGTTTGGATATAGAATAGAACCATGTTCATAAAATGAAAGGTGAGGCTGGACTTTATTCCACCGACTTCTGAACGCTAGCTTCATACAGACACTTCTACTGAAGCCACAGTTCATGTACATACACTTTTTTCTAATACCAAGGATATAAGCACATGAACTGATCTGTTTATTTTCTTTAAGGTTGAATGTGTTCTCATCATTGAGAAGTGTAGCTTTGCAATGCTCAGTGACATTTTCTGAGTTTATTTGCATGCTATTCACTGTAAGTAAATACCATTTTTTTATTCCATAAGTTTATCCTACCTGCAGTGTTGTTAAAAGGCATTCTTAATCAATTTATTAGAAGGTTAGAAAAATGCTGGGACAATTTATTCCTCCTATATGAACTACAAAATTACAAAGTTATTTCTTTTAGGGAAACATAATAAAACACAATATTTATAAAGATACATACTCCAAGTAAAAGTAGCTAAGTATATATGGTTACAATTTATCTCTATTGCAGCTATATCTTTCTTTAACCAAATATTATGAGAATTCAGTGTATGAAAATTCTGATATGCCTGAAAACTAAGCTAGAGGTGGTTAGTTGCTTTATAGAATTACTCATAATAGTTCATCAATAAAAAACTGATTTCCCCTGGTGCTTTTTAGCATATAATTGATTTATATATAAAACTTTTCAGAAACATATCTACCATATACAATTTAATCTTCATTTTAATATATTTTCTCTTTTGGTTAAAAACAAATCAAGATATAAAAACATATACCCAAGGCTGAAGAGATGGCTTAGCAGTTAAGATGCTTGCCTGTGAAGCCTTAAGATCTCGTGTTCGAATCTCCGGGTCCCACATAAGCCAGGCACACAGTGACACAAGCGCATAATGTCGCACATGTGCACAAGGGGGCACGCGCATCTGGAATTCATTCTCTCTCTCTCTCTCTCTCTCTCTCTCTCTCTCTCTCTCTCTGCCTCCTTCTCAAATTAAATATATACATCCAACAATCCTGACTCAGAGAATAAACGTCCAAAGAGAGCCACGTTGCTATAGTATCTATGAAGACCGTTAGTGGCAGAATTCCGATCTGTGCACACGGCTGTGAGTAAGTAGAACAAGCTGACCTTCACCCTGGTAAGGAGGCTGGCTTATCTTGGTTGTGATCCCTGAGCCTACTTGCAAATGCACCTGTAACTTTATGAAGCTTGGACATGGATTCAGCTCCAGCAGGGCACGGTCCCTTCTTGCGACGTTAACACTCATTGCAAAAGATCACACTGGTTCTTTGTGAAACAGGCACCCTTTTGTGCCCCTCCCCTATACACACACAGAAGGCAGCTCTAGAACCCTCTTAACACCCATTCTTTATATACACACCAACAAAGAGAGGCCAACACAGTCCTACAGAGGGAGGCGCCCCATCTATAACGTCAGCCTTAAGACATGCGCGAGAGCAGACGGAATTTACTTGTACTCTTCTTCTCATTGTTTTGAAACAAGGTCTCGTGCCGTCACCCAGGCTGCCCTCGCACTCAGTAGCC
Source organism: Orientallactaga sibirica (assembly GCA_036365145.1). NCBI lineage: Eukaryota > Metazoa > Chordata > Mammalia > Rodentia > Dipodidae > Orientallactaga > Orientallactaga sibirica. The sequence continues at coordinate 5,167,089 of JAEOAD010001748.1, read as the reverse complement.
CTCCTCTTGCCTCAGCCTCCAAAGCGTCGGGATTTCAGGTGTGAGCCATCATGCCTGGCTTGACATCTTGGTAACTTTTACCTTCTCAGAAGTGGGGACCATCATGATAAATCTAAGCCTTGAAGCAACGACAGCCTCATTCTCATTTCTCCTGGGATCACTTCTTAGCAGAACACAATCACGTAATCCCACGTTGTTGTGTTCGGGACAGATGGTTTTGCTTTTGAATGATAAGACTTAATTGATTAGCACTCATGAGTAATTACTAGTGCAGTGCTGCATTAATCACTCTAAAGCTTAACACAAATTCAAGTGCAATATACAAACAATTTTGGTCTGAGGCTGCCCAGAAAAAGAGTTCATTCAGGATCAAGGAAATGAGACCTCAGAGTAATGGGAGTCTAATGGAATGGTCTCATGTTCAAGATTATAGCTTCACCAGCCTCAGTCCGGTCAGCCTTCCATAAAAGGATTCCATATTTGTCAATAGGGTTAGAATTGTGGGTTAGTGAGAAAGTTCTAGATTTTTCTTTTTTTTTTTTTTTTTTTTTTTTTTTTTTGAATTAGGGTCTCACTCTAGCTCAGGCTGACCTGGAATTCACTCTGTATTCTCAGGGTCGCCTCAAACTCACAGCGATCCTCCTACCTCTCTACCTCTGCCTCCCGAGTGCTGGGATTAAAGGCGTGTGCCACCACGCCCGGCTGAAAGTTCTAGAATGCTATGCCTGCATCTGCTTATCACTGTAGGGTCCATGTTTATCCAGCGATTGGATTTTTATAATGCTCCTTCTGTTAAGAACTTCAATTTTTAAATAAATTGTGTAAAGTTCAGTTCATAAGACAGAAACTGAGTTGAGCCTTCATCTTTTCATCCTCCATTCTCAATGGGAAATGCGTCTTGTTTTCATCATCAAGGCTGGAGAAGACAGTACGTGAAAAGGAAGAAAAAGCAGCTCAAGTCAGACGAGGAGGAGGTCACCTACAGCACTTTTTAGCTAAAAGGGAGTCTTCTTCGAGAGCCAGCAGGTGCCTAACACCCTGCCATGGCATGGACGTGCTCTCCCCCTGCCCCCAGCAAGGCTTCATTGGTTAAAAGTTAATCCACACGATGAGGTTATTAATAGGGGTAAACACCTAACTAAACTTTGGTTTTAGCAGTGAGGGAGTCATTAGGATGAGAGGTCATCAGAACAAAGGGCCTGCTGATAGAATCCTGGGGAATTTATAAGAAAGACGAGGGAAAGAGAGCAAACACACACGTCGACCGGCTTTTCCTGACTCCTGGGCATGTCAGAAATCCTCCTCAGGATTCTGTTAACAAGAAAATCATCACTAGATGTAGCCTGTAGTCCTTCCACCTGGAAGACATGAGCAAAACCTTTCTCTCTGTAAAGTGGGCCACTCTTAGGTATTTCAATGCAGTAATGAAAAGCTGACTGATACATCTCCCCCCCCCCCCAACACACACACCATTATAAAGAAGACCTGATCGTGGTCTTATGTAGCTGTCAGATTACACTGAGTCACAAATGTACATGAATCTACTCACTAATTTATCTGTTTTTCTTCTCTGGGGTGCTTTTAGAATAGGATGAGGTTAATAGGAGGAATTTTTTTATCAAATACCACAGATTGTCATGTCCATCTTACATTGACAGTAGAGACAGACCCCAGCAACGTTAACAAGTTCATTAAACAAACAAGCAAACAGGAAACTCGAACAAAGCACACATCCTCTGTGTTAGGGATCAGCATCACAAGAGAACACATACCCAAGGTCTTCACCTAAAGGAAGAGCAATGAAAATGAATGGAATAACCAGGCCAGACCCACGGCTTGGTTGGCCTTTGTTCTAGGGTAAGTCAAGAGCCCTCTAAGCTTCCTCCATGTAGGCCTTGTGGCTTAAATGTGTCTCCAGTAAGGGTGCATATCCTTTGCGAAGCCTTCTGTATTGGAGGAAAGCAAGTGTCCCCAAAAGACCAACCAAAGCCACCAGTGTTCCTGTGACCACTGAGAGCGTTGTGGTCCACCGTGGAGTATCTGCAACTGAAATTAAAGCAGAAGAGAAGGTTCTACAGTTAGGATTTTCATCAGCTGGATTCTGTTAGGAAAAGAAGGGATCGAGCCGGGCGTGGTGGCGCACGCCTTTAATCCCAGCACTCGGGAGGCAGAGGTAGGAGGATCACCAAGATTTCGAGGCCACCCTGAGACTACATAGTTAATTCCAGGTCAGCCTGGACCAGAGTGAGACCCTACCTCGCAAAAACCAAAAAAAAAAAAAAAAAAAAAAAAAAAAAAAAAAAAAAAAAAAAAAAAAAAAAAAAAAAGAAGGGATCAAAACATGTGCCTTGTATAGACATTTTTTTTTAAGTAGAATTTTGGTCTTTTTGGTTTTTTGAGGTAGGGTCTCGCTCTAGCCCAGGCTGATCTGAAATTCACTATGTTGTCTCAGAGTGGCCTTGAAATCATGGTGATCCTTCCACCTCTGCCTCTCAAGTGCTGGGAATAAAGGCATGTGCCACCACTCCCAACAATTTTTTTTATTATCAAATTATTTATTTATTTATTTATTTATTTATTTATTTATTTATTTGAGAGAGAGAGAGGCAGATAGAGAGAGAATGGGTGGACCAGGGCCTGAAGCCATTGCAAATGAACTCCAGATACATGCACCACCTTGTACATCTGGCTTACATGGGTTCTGGGGAATTGAAACTGGGTCCTTAGGTCTTGCAGGCAAGCGCCTTAACCATTAAGCCATCTCTTCAGCCCTCGTATGTACATGCGTTTTTGTCAATAAAGCACAGCTAGCTCTCTAGAACTTCATCTTCTCTTTTCTCACTCTTAATCACAACTAAAATTGTTTTCTGAAGGAACTTGGAAATGGCACCTCATTACTTAACTACAGCTTATTGCATTTTGTAAATTTGTTACAATAAATGTTTATATGCAGAACAAAGTCTCTAAGGAAATATAGAACTACTTTGAAACTCATTTGTAAAAGTGCATGCTAAAATGGTATCTGGAAATATACAACCCTCAGTGGGAAATTGTGTTTTTGTCTCTACATTTTTTTAATAGGTGATAAATGTGTGTGGGAGAATACATTGGCTCTTTTAACAGGAGACATTCAATAGCAGAAGCAGATATAACCATTTAAGTAGTTGTGAATAAAATCTGAATTTCCCACATGATAAATCTACTACCCACATATATACATATAAATATATTTTTTTTAATTTGAGAGAGACAGAGAGAATGGGCATGCCAGGGCCTCTCAGCTGCTGTGGACAAATGCCAGATGCATGCGCCCCTTATGCACACGTGTGACATTGCGTGTTTGCATCACTTTTGCATCTGGCTAAACATGGGAACTGGAGATTCGAACAGGTGTTCTTAGGCTTCGAAGGCAGGTACCTCAACTGCTAAGCCATCTCTCCAGCCATAGATAGATAGATAGATAGATAGATAGATAGATAGATAGATATAGTTATAGATATATAGATATAGATATTTTAGAGAGAGAGACAGAGAGAATTGACACACCAGGACCTCAGTCCCTGAAATTGAACTCCAGATGCTTGTGCCACTTAGTGGGCATGTATGACCACCTTTGTGTGTCTAGCTTATGTGGGATCTTTTTTAAAATTCATTTATTTATTTGACAGAGAGAGAGAGAGAGAGAACAGGAGAGAATGTGCATGCCACGACCTCTAGCCACTGCAAATGAACTCCAGATGTATGTGCTACCTTGTACATCTGGCTTATGTGGGCACTAGGGAATCAAAACTGGGTCCTTAGGCTTTGCAGGCAAGTGCCTTAACCACTAAGCCATCTCTCTAGCTCCACATATATTTTATAATACTCTTAATGATTTTTTTAAATATATTTATGTCTATTTGTTATTTCTTTTTTAAAAAATCATCTTTCTCTGGACTAGCTATTCTAAACTTTTAATCACTCTAAGTCAGCTTCTGGCTCAATGCCCTACTTTCATCTAAAGACCAGACCATCTTCCCCCTCAATCCCACAGAAGATCATGGCTAATCTTGATAAAAGAGAATTTTAATGTATCTCTTCCTGATACATTCCACCAACACCTATTACTAGTTTCATTTAGAAATTAAAAAAATATTTATTTGAGAGAGAGAAAGAGAGAGAGAGAGAGAGAGAATGGCACACTAGGACCTCCAGCTGCTGCAAATGAACTCCAGATGAAAGTGCCACCTTGTGCATCTGGCTTATGTGGGTACTGGGGTATCGACCCTGGGTCCTTTGGCTTTGCAGACAAGTGCCTTAACCACTAAGCCATCTCTCCAGACTGTTATCTAGAAATTATTTTGCCATTTCTTTGACAAGATATCTCCTGTAAATTATTTTTGTAATTGTGGTAACATACATATAATATGCATTGTATCACCCTAACCGTCTGTTAATACTGTTCTATAGCATGAAGTTCATTCACATTGCTGTATGACTGAAACCACCATTGTCCATAGAACTATTTCACCTTATAACACTGAAATCTTGCACTCAATATATGGTAAGTCACCATTCTCCCTGCCCCACTGCCCTTCTGTCTCTTTGAACTGTACTAGTCTATATTCTTCTATATGTGGAATCATATAATGTGTGCCCTGTCATCTACAGCATGTCATTTAGCTTAATGTCCTTAAGTATCAGAATAATGTTGCATTATATGTATATAACATATTTTGTTTATGTGCGCATATTTAAAAAATATATTTGATTTATTCATTTATTTATCAGAAAGAGAGAAAGAGAAAGAGGCAGGTATATATAGAGAAAATCAGTGCACCAGGCCCTGCAGCCTCTGCAAACAAACTCCAGACACCTGTACTACCTTGTGCATCTGACATATATGGGTCCTTCGGAATCAAACCTGGGTCCTTAGGCTTCACAGGCAAGCACTTTAACTGCTACGCCATCTCTCCAGCCCTATGTGTGCATCTTTGATGGACGCTTGGGTTGTTCCCATCTTTAGCTGTTATGAATAATGATGCTATAATAATGGGTATGCAGAAGTATCTTCACAGCTCTGCCTTTGGTTCTTTTGGGTATATACCAACAAATGGAATTGTTGGGTCACATGGCAATTCTACAGTTCATTTTATGAAAAATTCCCACAATGTTTACCACAGTGGGTATGCAACCTCGTATTCCCACCAGCAATGCACAAGTGTTTCCATTTCTCTACATCCTTGTTGGCATGTGATTTTTCTGCTTTGGTCTTATAGTAGTGACCTAAAGGGTGTGAGATGATTGTCTACAGCCCTACCAACCATAACGTTCCCACTCTCATCTAAGGTGATATTCTGGGAGAGAATCTGTCTACTTTTAAGGCTCTGTGTAATCAGGCCAGTTCACAGACGAGAATGTCAGCCATAATAATTCTCTGCCTAGAACTTCCAATACCATAAGGTACAGGAGAGAAAGGAATGTTTTTATGGTCTGAAGTTTCCATAATTTGAGTCTATAAAGCAAACTTACTATAGGCAGGTTAACAAGAGGAAAGAAATACCAATTTATGAATGTCTAAGTGCATAGGAATATTACAAAGGTCAAAATGGTAAAAACCATTGGGTAACGCTTACTTACTTTATAAAGGACAGGGAAGTGGGACTTATACCATGCCTGCTTATTGCCGTTGGAAATGGAAGCAGGCGACAAGCACAGTCTCTATCTTTGGATATTATTAGGTTTAACCCCAGAGCAAAAGAAAGAAGTTTATCTACCAAGATGGCTCAGTGGCTAAAGCACTTAACACACAAGCCTCATTAGGAACTGCAGACTTCATGCAAAAGCCAGAAGTCAGAGTGAACTTCTGTAATCCCAGTACACCAAAGGGGAATAGTGGGGCAGAGACAGGAGAATTTCCCAGGAATTTATAGACCATCTGGCCTGGCCAACTCAGTGGTGAACAACAAAGAAAGAGAAATCCTACCCCAGACAAGGTGGAAGGGAAGGACTGACTCTCAAAAATTGTCCTCTGACTGATAGAGAATGGAGGAGGACGAAAGGAATGAGACATTAAAACAGAGGAAGGACTACTCAGAAAGAGGAGGGTACTTAGGAAAATGAGGGTGGGGGAGGGGACAAAAGAAGCTAATGAGATGCAAATATGATCAGATTACAGTGCGTTTATGTATTGAAGTTCTCAGTAAAAAATATGATCAGATTACATACAGTGTGTTCATGTATTGAAGTTCTCAGTAAAAAAAAAAAAAGTTTTAAAAAAAAGATGACCATAGAAAACTTAAGTCATCAAGAAGAACAGGAAGTACCAGATACCGAAGTAGAAGGAAAAGCAGGGAAGATTCTAGAAGAGGGGCGCCATAAGTGGTCTTGTTTACTTTGTAATCTGAGATTTAGGGACAGTGGGACTCTGAAAGGTCCTAGCCTTCAGCTTCTTGACATTAAGATATTTTTTGTTGTCTTTCTTTCTCAAACTTTCCTAATACTCTTTAAAGGACGTGTGAAGTTATATTGAAGTCTGGAAAAAGAAAAGAAAAGAAAAGAAAAGGAAAGGAAAGGAAAGGGAAAGAGAAAAGTGTATTCATATCTACACTGAAAAAAAAAATAATGTGCCCTATTTTGAACCAATTGAGAAGACTGAATAAAAAAAAAAATCTACAATTTAAAACCATGGTCATGAAAGCACGCACATAAACCTCCATGTAGCCCAGTTTGTTGTCAGGCCAACGACAACCTGCATGAATCTGTGCCTGCCATGTTGATAAAGTGAAAGCTGATTTAAAATGACTGAGCCAGTTGCAAACTAATGTAAATGTATCAACCAAACAAACAATAGTCTACATTTCAAACTATAGAGAGGCTGGAGATGTGGCTTAGTGGGTAAAGTACTTGTCTATGAAGCCTAAGGACCCAGGTTTGATTCTCCAGGTCCCATGTAAGTCAGATGTACAAGGTGGTGCATGTGTCTGGAACTTATTTGCAGTGGCTAGAGAGCCTGGTGCACCCATTCTCTCTCTTTCTCTCCCTCTGTCTGTCTCTAATAAATAAATAAAAGTAAAAATAAAAAAAACTATAGTGATGTTCTACTTATTATGAAGGCTTTGCATTAATATTTTAAAATATTGCCTTATATTATTACCACAGTTACTGAGGTTTTTTGGCCTCCCTTTTCATTTTGTGTAAGACACTCTCATGCTTATGATACCCAAGCCCTGTCTAAAGACAATGATCTCACTAGTCTCCAGCCCATGTGGATGGCTCAGTTTATCAGTAATACATTTCAAAGACCATAGGGCTGCTTGCCATGCACCCGATTAATGCAGATAGAGTTGTTGCCTAGCTCTCCTGTGGAATGAAGTCTCTTAATGACCTGCAGTTTTCTAAAGCAATCTGCAGCTAGACCCTTTCTGATGTCTAATTGGTAGCTTAATAGCTCATCTTGTTAAATCCAAAGATATTCTAGAAAATAGCCAATAAACTTAACTCAACCTGAATGCTTCAATTAAAGGTCTTGGTTTACAATAAGAAGAAAGAAAGAAAGTGAACGCCTTTAGAAGTTGAATGAATCACCCATTTAGAAGCTGTGTTCCTTACCTGACAGATCAATGGCGTAACTGTAGCCAAGCTGGTCTGCGGTTAAGAAGAGCTCTTCATTAGTCACCGGAGGGAAGAAGGGAACCATGTTATACAACCGATTGTGGCCAATGGGTGCCAGCTCTTGAGGCCAGGCATCTGGAGGAGGGTTGTTTCTTTTCAGCCACTCGTCAAAGATGGCGTCAGTGAAGGAATGGAGAACCTGAAAGGAAGTTGAATGTGGTATTGATGTTGGTCTGTCTGTTCTAATAAGCCAATCTAACTAGAATTTCTCTACAAAGGACAGGAATTCTTTTTTAAAAAAAAATATTTTTATTTATTTGAGAAGGAGAGAAAGAGAGAGAGAGAACGGGTGGGCCAGGGCCTCCAGCCACTGCAAACAAACTCCAGATGCGTGTGCCACCTTGTACAACTGGCTTATGTGATCCCTGGGGAATTGAACCTGGGTCCTTTGGCTTTGCAGGCAAGCACCATAACTGCTAATCCATCTCTCCAGCCTCTGGATGGGAATTCTTGACACTAAAAGTATCTGCATTGCCGATCTAACCTTGATAACACATTCACTGGCTTTTTTTTTTTTTTTGATGAATTTTTTGATGATATGTGGACAATTCTCTTCAAACAGAATTGTAAACACTTTTGTTAAGTTGCACCAATGAGTATTCGTGTTGCAGAGTTCACATCAGTGTGGAAACATCTTTGGCATATGTGTGTGTGAACTGTTAATTTCAGGGGAAATGGCAGGTGCGAAAAACATGTCCTCGTCAATATTCAGATGCTCTGGTTCAGAGCAGAGCAGAGGAGAGGAGGTGGCAGTTACTGTGAGTGTACAATGAATGGACACTGAGGCTGGGGAGATGGCTCAGCGGGTTAGAGCACTTGCTGCCAAATGTGAGAGCTTCAGATGGCCTGAGTTCAACTCCACATCAAGAGTGGAGCACGGCCATCCATGCCTGTCACCCAGTCCCATGGAGGGAGGGAGGAGCCCTGACGCTCGTTGGTCAAGAAGACTGCCTGAAAACAGAAGCCCCGGGTTTAGTGAGAGACTCCACCTCCACCTAAGAATGGTACAAGACGGTTCCTGATGCTTTCCTCTGGCCTGTGCACACGTGAGTACTGGACACACACATCTGCACACACATGCACACACCACACACACTAATAAATAAGTGGACTAAGAAGAAAATCTCCAAAATGGATTTTCAAATTCTGCTCATCAGAAGCACTCTTCAGGCTCCACCACGTTCTAAGCCTTTCCCTTGAATTCTTGTTGGTGTGCCAACAACAGAAAATCTAAAAGAGTTCCAATACACAGTGCCCGTGTTCATTTTCTCAAGTAAGCTATAAAATCTTTATTTATTTATTTATTTATTTATTTATTTATTTATTTATTTATTTTTTTGGTTTTTTTCAAGGTAGGGTTTCACTCTAGTCCAAGCTGACCTGGAATTCACTATATAGTCTCAGGGTGGCCTCAAACTCACAGTGATCCTCCTCCCGAGTCCTGGGATTAAAAGCATGTGCCACCACGCCCAGCATAAAATCCTTTTTGAATATTGCAATCATATGTTTGAAAATGTCCCAGGTAGAATGTCCATGTGAACAGGCCTGATTTTGCAATAGGTACAAGGGGAAGTTCAATCCAGACTTCACATCTGGCGATTAGAGTTCCTCTACCCTTCCTAGACTATACATTCAGGAGCTCAAGAGCAGCGTCTGCTTTTCTTGCCTGCTTTGTCCCAGGATGGATACCTCATGGCTATAATATGAGAAATCCAACTGTCTGGAGACAGCCATGCTGGAAGGGAGCTCAAGCCAGCTCATAGAGAGAAGCCCCAAGGCTTCAGGAATGAGAACAAAGGTTAGCCAGGCCACACCTGTTCCAATACCTGCCACCAATGGAATGCCATGACATTGAGACCCTGAGCCAGCGTGTCCCAGTCAAGCTCCACCTGAGTTTTTTGGTTTTTTTTTTGTTTTGTTTTGTTTTGTTTTTTTGTTTTGTTTTACCAAAATTCATGAGACATGAAGGGAGAAATCATGAGAGATGAACTGATCACTGCTGCTTCAGGCCACTAAGTGTTGGGGTGACCTCCTATGTGGCAGGGAAGATCAAAAGCAAAGAAGGTCTGAACACAGTGTGACAGGCCCGTATTCACTCCAGCATGCTTACTCCTGATCCCCAAGAGAGCACAGAGATGCTAGGAGTAACAATGAGATTACACGGACTCAGCCCATGCTCTGGTGACCAGAACCCATTAGCAGTGGTCACCAGCACATGACAGTGGGAAGATGGAGATGACAACAGAGCCCCGTCAGAGTTCCGTTCATGGTGGAAATGACAGCACTGTTACTATCACTGTGACCATATCAGCATTGTTATTATTTTAACCTGGGATAAGGACTTACAGGAGAAGAATGAAGAAATTCATATTTGACAAGTATATGTGAACTACTGTAGCTCTGAAATCATAACTTTGCATGCTAAGAAAAAGCTGAGCACTTAGAAAAGCACACAGCACATCATTCTTTATAAATAGATGAATGGGCTGGAACTTTTACTGTGCCAAACAATAATCTAAGAACCTTACCTCTAATGTAACGTTGAACCCTCAAACAATATGACATGGCAGATGCTACTTGCATTAAGTGCACAGGCTACTGTCAAAAGTACTACTAGACATTTACTGTCCCCCAGTACTGGAGGATAGAAAATGCCAGCAGACCCAGTTCCTCCTCCGTGCTACAATGGAGAATCTGTCCCAAGCCCATTGCCCAGCTTCTCGTGAACTTCGCCGTTGATTACAGATCTTGGGCCTCATGTACGCATGTTGCTTACCCTCTGTGCAACTGTGTCAAAATCTCCCCCTTAATATGGATACCACTGTGGCTTGAATGTCTTCCCCCACATTCACATTTGTCACTGTAATCGTATGAAGAGGTGGCAGAGCTAAATGATAAGACCCTATCAGCAGAAGACACCACAGGCTGCAAGCACAGGATAACAAGTGATCTCACACTGGAATTGAGAAGAAAGCCAGCTCCCTGCTGGCTAGTCCTCATAGTACTAGAAAGTAGGTACGAGAGCTGCTGGTGGGTAATGGTCACCAACAGCAGAAACAAGCAGGAGATCCTGTGAGCTATAAAATCAATCAGCCAGAAAAGATGTACACATCTATGCAATACTAGCACACAGGTGTAATCAATGGCTCCGATTGGATGTGAGGCCTGCTCAGTGCTCTTGGAACTGAGAACCAAGGCAGAATCCTTTGGATAGGAAGGTCCTAGACTCTAGAGAGAAGCTCCCACTGTTCTGTGGCTTAGAAGAGAGGGTATGCTCATCAAAAAGTCTGAAGAGGGCTGGAGAGATGGCTTAGTGGTTAAGGGGCCTGCCTGCTAAGCCTAAGAACGCTGGTTCCAATCTCCAGGTCCCACATTTAGCCAGATGCAAAGTGACGCAAGCGCGCAATGCTGCACTTGCCCACAAGGGGGCGCACACATCTGGATTTCGTTCACAGCAGCTGAGAGACTGCTGGTGCACCCATTCTCTATCTGTCTCCCTCTCCCTCTCTGTCTGTCTTTCTCTGTGTCTTGCTCCAAAAATAAAAATAAAATAAAATAAAAAGTCTGAAGATACTATACCTTCTTTGGTCTATGCTACTCTCACTCTTGGTTGAAGAATCTACTTTTTTTTTTTTTTTAAATAGATGGCAGTGAATATTGGGAGAACCAAGATCTATCAATATGACAAGAAAAGGTAGCCAATTGCCTAGCATGAGAAGAGCCATCCCTATTCCATATACCAGGATCCAGGAGACACTGCAGAGAAAGTGGCAATTTAAATTCAAGTGCTGCTTTCACTGCTAGACTAACGACCATCTCCAGAGAGACAGGGGCAGACACTGAGGAGACTTAAAAGTTACCCAAAGCAGAAATTCAGAGAATGCAGGGAGCGCAACATGAAAGGAGACTTATAACCTGACTGCCCAGCCCCAGAGATTCTGTTATAGCATCGAGAAGTGGACTAAGGCCTCACCCATATTTGATTAGGGACCTACCCTATGCCAATATGGCCTTATCTGAGCTTACTATGTCTGCAATTACCGTACATATCCTGCAGACTTGGGATCTCCATATTTGAATGAGGAACAGGCATAATTTCAACCATGAGCGTATTGCTACAAATGCATCAAGCAACTGGCCCAAGAGCACACAGCTGGCATGTGGCAGAGTGAGGATTTGAACCCATAAAGTCTGGTTCTAAAGCCAGAGTTAAACCTCATACGGCTTCCTCTATACATCCACGTTATACTGCAATTATTGATTCTACCCTCAGGTCCAACTAGAAAGAGACAAATCAATTTTTTAAAAACTTTCTATTGACATCCATCCATACATACAATGTTCAGAATCATAGTACCCTCCCACCAGTTCCCCTTTTCCTTCTCTCCTGGGGCCCTCCTCCACTGAGTCCCTTCCTTCTTTCCAGCTAGTCCCTCTTCTAATTTTTTTTTTTACTTTTTAAAACTTTTTATTTATTTATTTGAGAAAGAGAGAAAGGCAAAGAGAGGGGAAGAGAGAGAATGGGCATGCCAGGGCTTCCAGTCACAGCAATCGAACTCCAGACACATGTGTCACCTTGTGCATCTGGCTAACGTTGGTCCTGGGGAATCGAACCTGGGTCCTTTGGGTTTGTAGGCAAATGCCTTAACCACTAAGTCATCTCTCCAGCCCTCCTCTTCTAGTTTTTTATTGACAATTTTTATGTATGTACAAATTGAGAAATCAGCTTTAGAGCATGTTCCTAAATTTTGAAAATGAGGAGAAAGCACAATTTGACCTTAGGTGTTCTAAGTCCCTTAACTTACTTTGTGAGTCCAAATAAAGGTAAAAACAGTGATTAGAGAGGAAGACTCTCAGGACACAAAGAGGATGCAGTCTCAGAGCAACCAAGGCAAATGACTTTGGGGAAGGTAGCAGAGCTCACCAGATGCAAAGTGTGTAATTACAAAGCAGACAGCACTCTAAAGCAGTTCATAATCTGGAGAGATAAAAGAATAGGGGAGCATAATAAGGACAGACAATGGGCCTCAGAAGGCTGTAAAACAAACAATAAATCCTCCAGGAGGGATGACATAGAGAGTGCTGAATTTACAGAGTGTAATAAAGAGGCTGGTGCGTGCTGAGACATTGCAAACCGAGTCCTAAAGAGGGTGCCACAGGTAAGAGCTGAGCACAGGCTAAAGAGGAGTGGTGTCACCTAGAGAACAGGTACTTTTGTTAAAATTGTGGATGCTGTTCCTCTAAAAGATGTTTTGAATGATTCTTAGGGAGAAGGCAGTCGCATATTTGTTAGGCACAAATTAAAAATGAGCTTGAATTGGACTGAAGGCCCTCTCTATGGGAGGGAATACATACCCGGTACTGAAAAACCTAAGTAAAAGTCTATGGTAGGTAAGGTCATGAGCCTTGGGGGTATAAGCCTGCTCATGTCTGACTAAATGTATATATTATTCCCACCAAGCTGCCCTGGGGACACTACACTAAATGTTCATGTTCACATATTAACGCTACTCTCACTTCTGGCTAGAGAAGCTTCTCTTTTCAGATGGTGATGACCACTGGGATGACACAAAAGGCAACATAGTGCTGAGAAGAAGGGATGGAGGAGTGCCTAGCACTGAAACACCTCTGTCACATCCTCCAGTGGCTCAGGGACCATTGCGGAAGAGGGGGCGGATAGAATGGAAGAGCCAAAGGAAGGATATAACCTCTTACAATGCAGCTGCCCAGACAGAAATTGGCCTCGATATCCATGATCTTGCAGTGCCTAGCAATACCTTTGCAAGACCCTCAAAATAGAAGAGAAAGATGATGTCATCAAATTAGGAGAGAGACTAATGGAGAAAGGGAGGGGATATGATGGAGACCGGAGTTCTAAAGTGGAATGGGGGAGGGGAGGGAAATATCAGGTGGGGTTTTTTTCGTATGTAAGATTAAAAGTCAATAAAAAAAATGCAATGCATTCATCCAACTTTAAAAAAAAAAAATGAGCTTGGCTTTGGCCCCTATGAAGGCCAGATGTCATTTTGGGATGAGATAAGAAAGTAAAAGTTAAGTGAAAGTATGGTGCCATGTCCTTTTGTCCACTACAGCTATACAGAGCTTTATGTTGGTAATAAAAAGAATTCAGTGTTTCAGAAATGATGTTCCAAAACTTGGCACATAGACCCATTCTACCTTGCTTTTAATAAAATAAGGATAAGCAAAAGAAAAATGAAGAAATCACTAAGTCTTAACTGAGTAACTGAGTACATGGGATTTCACTGAAATTTTTTTAATTTTATTTTTATGCATTTGTGAGAGAGATGGAGAGAGAAAGAAAGAGAGAGAGAGAATGGGCATGCCAGGGCCTCCAGCCACTGCAAACAATCTCCAGATGCATGAACCACCTTGTGCAGCTGGCTTATGTGGGTCCTGGGGAATGGAACCTGGGTCCTTTGACTTTGCAGGCAAATGCTTTAACCGCTAAGCCATCTCTCCAGCCTGAAAAAAAAATGTTTAACGTGACCTCTGCAGGAGAAAGCAATCAATCAACACATATTGTACTTGTAGGGGTGATGACAATAAAACACAGAATGATACATGCTTCCCTTTGTCAAGATCATTGGAGGGTAAGGTTACGACTGAAGGGCCTTAACAAAGGTGGCTATAAATTCAGATTCTTGCCAGAGTAAGAAAATGAGAATAGTTTCAGAGTTTCTGCAGCTGGAGAAAAGAAGCCATGAACATCTGAATCTGGCTATAGAAAGGTATGTATATTACCAAAGACCAGCACAATGTGACTTTTACAACCTGAGTCTGCATGTGACCATACCGAACACACATCATTCATAATCAGAGAGGATCTTAAGGTGGTAACATAATACTGCTGTGGTCCTCTAAGGGTCAGAAGGGAGGTGGGAATTAAGACATGATCACTTAAAAGTCACACGGCAGACATAAACACAGGTGAATATGGGAACTCTAATTTTTAAAAAAAGTTGGACTGGAGAGATGGCTTAGCAGTTAAAGTGCTTGCCTGCAAAGCCTAAGGACCCAAGTTTAATTCCTCAGAACCCACATATGTCAGATGCACAAGGTAGCACATGCGTCTGGAGTTTCTTTGCAGTGGCTAGATGGCCTGGTATGTCCATCCCCTCAAATAAATAAAATTGTAAAAAAATAAAATTTAAAATATGTTTTAGGGCTGGAGAGATGGCTTAGTGGTTAAGGTACTTGCCTACAAAGCCAAAGGACCCAGGTTTGATTCCCTAGGACCCACGTAAGACAAATGCACAAGGTAGAGCATGCATCTGGAGTTCACTTGCAATGGCTGGAGGCCCTGGCGCTCCCATTCTCTCTCCCTCTCTCTCTCTCTACCTGCCTATTTCTCTCTCTTTCTCAAATAAATATAGAAAAATAAAATGTCTTTAAAAAGAAAAAAATTAAAACATGTTTTAGAAGTCAAAAGTTATGAATTAACAGAACAATCTTTCTAAGTAAAAGAAATCCTGGGCTGGAGAGATAGCTTAGTGGTTAAGGCGCCTGCCTGCTAAGCCTAAGAACCTGGTTCCAATCTCCAGGTCCCACATTTAGCCAGATGCAAAGTGACGCAAGGGCGCAATGCCACACTTGCCCACGAGGGGGTGCACACATCTGGATTTCGTGCACAGCAGCTGAGAGACTGCTGGTGTGCCCATTCTCTATCTGTCTTTCTCTCCCTCTCTCTCTCTGTCTCTCTCTGTCTCTGTGTCTCTCTCCAAAAATAAATAAAATAATAATTTTTAATTTTTTTTAAAAAAAAGAAATCCTGATGGCAGTTTCTTTTAAAACCATTAATCAAGCTTGTTGTTTTAAGAACCTAAAAAAAAAAAAAATCTTGCCTTTTTCTACCAAGGATTTGAAGCAACATATAATGGGGATGTTTGATTCACCTTTCCCTAAACATGCCATATGTAATAGGAGTGAAATAATCAAATGACACTCAGGGTTTCCACCTGGCTGGCTGAGCTCTACCACAGGAAACATATTTCCATGAAGAACAAGAAATCATGAAGAATACATGCATGTATGTGAAGACCCACCAAGGAAACAGGTGTCCATGAGCCGGGGGAAGGCCCTCCCCTTACATGGATATGTTCATACAGGAGTCATGGACTTCCCAACAATGAGATTGTGATTCAAGCTGCCCAGTCATTGTTACAGCAGCCTGAATGGACACTGGAGCAATAACAGCGTCCTGCGGGCCCAGCTCAGCAAACGTGGCCTATGTTTCCCATTTTGTTATAATTTTCTCTCCCTATCCTTCCCCATCATCCACCCTCTCACTGGACCCCTGAGCAAATAGAATAGAAGGTAATTTTCTGGCATTTTAAAGAAGTTTCATCTGCAAGACAACCTCTTGCTTAGATTTTTTTTTTACATGTGTGTAGTGTGTGTGCCTGTGTGGGTGCATCTGTGTGTGAATATGCATGCATATATGTGAGCATGCATGTGGTAGGGAGGAGAACCTTGGGCTATAATCCACAGGTAGAAGGTCCACCACTTTTAGATGGTCTCACATTGCCTTGGAACTCACCACCTAAGCTGGTTCAAGTGATGAGTGAGTCCCAGGGATCTACCTGTCTGTGCTTCCCCAGCACTGGGATTATAGACATGCACCACCACACCCAGCACTCACACTGGATCTGGAGCTCAAATTCACGTTCTCATGATTGCAAAGAAAGCACCTTACCAAGTAATCTATCTCCCCAGCTCTGATCCTTTTCAGGTTTTTAATGATAACACTATATATAAAATATATGTATGAATATACAAGCATACACATGAATTTCCTGCAATAATATAATATAATATAATATAATATAATATAATATAATATAATATAATTAATATGTAAAGGAAAATGTCATAGGGACTATAATTTCAGTTGTTAACTTCTTGAAAAAGAAAGCTTATACTGTAAGGATTAAACTCTGAACAGAAGCAAACAGAGGGCTACAACAGGGTTCTGATGAATATAACTTTAAAAGCAGTGACCAGGTCAACAGGCATCATAAAAAGACAATACAGGAGCTGTAGAGATGGCTTAGCAGTTAAGGTTAAGTTAAGCAGTTTGCCTGCAAAGCCAAAGAATCCCTGTTCAATTCTCCAGGACCCACGTAAGCCAGATGCACAAGGGGGTACATGCATCTGGAGTTCGTTTGCAGTGGCTGGAGGCCCTGGCTCACCCATTCTCTCCCTCTCCCTCTCTCTCTCTTTCTCTGCCTCTTTCACTCTATCAAACAAATAAAACTTTAAAAAAAAAAAAAAGAGAGAGAGAATACAGACCAAAGACAGAGAACCATGGTGCTGTTGGAATGGAGCATCCCCACAGGACATTATCCAAACTCTAGGAGATGGGAACTCGGATCAATGCTAGGCCATCTTAGATTTATGCATAATTGTGGTTTGCTAATGTGTCCATGTTTTATTTGACCAGTAATAAAGGGCCTCAAATTCACGTTCCTTCTTCTCTCAACAGAATATGCATTTATCTTTGTAAAGCGTAGAGGTAAAATGACCCCTTCAGGTGATACATAGCACTTGCCAAGTTAGCATCCCCTAGTCTGAACCCACAGGCATTTCTGCTACTTCAGTGCCCTTCCCATGTGGGTTGCCATCCATCCTCTCAGACACTTCAGCTGTTCCAAAACTCACCCAGACATTACGGCGCGTAGGAGATAGTGACCGTATGTCTGTTACATTAAAACTGCATATTAAGTAAATAAAGACCGCATTCAAGAAGCATAGATACAATAAAACTACGGGCCCCATCTTTTCAAAAGCCATGAAAAATTATTCAGGCATGCCCTCTGCTAACAAGGGCTCATTCCGATTAGCGTGATGTAACAGAACTAAATTACCCCCGCTGTAATGAGAGCAATTGTGATGGGATCAAGTTAAGAATTGTTTAAACTGACAAAAGGGAAAATCGTTAGAAGAATGAACATGGGAAAATCTGTGAGAAGGAATCTTGTTTTTGTAGTCTCTGCCCAGACACTTTCTTGTTGATGAGCATATTTTCATAGCTTCTCTGAACTTTATTTCCCCCATACTGAAAACAAGGAGAAGGGCTTACCATACAGAGATGTGTGAAGTTGGAATAATTATGTTTGCATCAACACTTGGAATAGAGGCTGTCCCAGAATAAATGCTTGATAATGCAACCACCTCCTGACAAGGAAAAGACAATGGAAGCCAGGCATGGTGGGGCACGCCTTTGATTCCAGCACTCAGGAAGCAGAGGTAGGAGGATTGTCATGAGTTCAAGGCCACCCTAAGACTACATAATGAATTCCAGGTCAGCCTGAGCTACAGTGAAACCCTACCTCGGAAAAAAAATTGAAGAAGGGGTTCTGGGACCAAGCCAGGGCCTCATACATGCTTATCACATGCTCCCAGGTCAGTACAAAAATTTGTTGAGAAAATGGAGAGATGGCTTAGTGGTTAAGGCACTTGCCTGTGAAGTCTAAAGACCCAGGTCTGATTCCCCAGTACCCATGTAAGCCAGATGCATAAGATGGCATGTGCGTCTAGAGTTCATTTGCAGTGGCTAGAGGCCTTGGTGCACCCCATTCTTTCTCTCTCTCTCTCTCTCTCTCTCTCTCATCTGCCTCTCTCTCTCTCTCTCTCTCTCTCAAATGAATAAATTAATTATTCTAAAAAAATTCATTGAGCATGAAAGTATCAGGTTGTATGTAGTGTCAATCATCACACTACCCAAAAAACTAAAATATGCATTTTATATACCCATATTATTATGCTTCCCATAAATAAAATATGAACTTGCTTACATAGAGAACAAATCACTTTCATTAAGTCTGACTCTACTGGATATTTAAGGCTTCTTTTCTTTTTTCTTTTATTCAGAAGTCATGATTCATGTGAACATACACATCACGTAAAATGAACGCAAGCACACTTTTTAAATGCATCAAAAAGATGCTAAGGTTCTGTTCTAAGAAGAGGAATGCAAATTAAAGTCACCAAAGAACCTTTTCACCAGACTGGCAGGATAAGATGGAGACAAAACATACACACACACACACACACACACACACACACATCATGACAGAGCAAGGGAACTGGGGGCCTCCACACAGGTATTAGGAGGAACTGTCTTCGGCCCTCCAGAGGCAATTCTGAAAGAGTCTGCAAATGTCAAATGCAGTTATGCACCCTTAGCCTGTGACTCTCTACTGCCTGCTTACCTGCCATGTTCTAGCTGTTACTGCAGTATGATTTGACAGAAAAAGATTAGAAATTGCTAGAGGCTGGAGAGACGGCTTCATGTCTAAGGTGCTTGTCCATGAAGCTTAAGGACCCAGGATCAATTCTCCAGTACCACAAGGAGGTGCATGTGTTTGGAGTTCGTTTGCAGTGGCTGGTGTGCCCATTCTCCTCTCTCTCTCTCTTTCTATCTGCCCCTCTCTCTTTCTTTTTATTCTCTCTCTCTCAAATAAATAAAAAAAATTAATTAAAAAATTAGAGAGCTGGAGAGATGGCTTAGCAGTTAAAGCACTTGCCTGCATAGCCAAAGGACCCCGGTTGGATTCCCCAGGACCCATGTAAGCCAGATGCGCAAGGGGGTGCATGTGTCTGGAGTTTGTCTGAAGTGCTAAAGGCCCTGGCATACCCATTCTCTCTCTAGTCTAATCAAAAATGGCGAGCTCCAAGCTTTGTATCAAGGAAATAAGGCAGAAGAGTGACAGAGCAGGACACCTGATATAGTTTGCTTCAGGATAAGGCACCCAACTGAAGCAACTGATATTAGGAAAGAGTTTATAGTGGCTTATAGACTAGAGGAGAAGTGTCATGATGGCAGGAGAAAGAAAGCACAGCATGAAGAGAGAGTGGACATCATTTCTGCCATCATAGGTGGACACTAGCACCAAGAAAGTGAGCCAAGTGGGGCTGGAGGGATGGCTTAGTGGTTAAGGCATTTGCCTGCAAAGCCAAAGGACCCAGGTTCAATTCCCCAGGACCCATGTTAGCCAGATACACAAGGGGCACATGTGTCTGGAGTTCATTTGCAATGGCTAGAGATCCTGGCATTCTCTCTCTCTCTCTCTCTCTCTCTCTCTCTCTCTCCTCCCTCTCTATCAAATAAATAAATAAATAAAAATAAAATATTAAAATAAAAGAAAATAAGCCATGCTCTGGCAAAGGGGAGCTGGCTATAACAAACACCCCAAAGCTTGACTCAGTAACACACCTCCTCAAATAAGGCTCCACCTCCCAAATTATTTACCAGCTGGGGACCAAGCATTCAAGCCACACGAATGTATGTAGGGCATCTCATTCAAACCAGCAGAATACCCATCACCCTTTTGCAGGCTCCACTCATGCGTGTCTGTCCACGCACATCTGCATCGTCACACATGTATACACAATACACACACAAACCACATGCGTGCATGTGCACACACAAACCACACATACACCGGAGAAAAAGAATAACACTAAAACTACAATGAGATACCACCCCAATCCAGCCGGAGGACTGTTATCAAAAAGCCAAGGTAGGAGAGCCTGTGAGGATGTGGACACCAGAGAACCTTTACACACTGTTGGTATATAATTAGTAGAGTATGGAGGCTCATCAAAAAAAATTACAGGGCTGGAGAGATGGCTTGGAGGTTAAGCACTTGCCTGTGAACCCTAAGGACCCCATGTTCGAGGCTCCATTCCCCAGTACCCACGTAAGCCAGATGCACAAGGTGGCACAGGCATCTGGAGTTAATTTGCAGTGGCCGGAGACCCTAGTGTACCCATTCTCTCTCCCTCTCCTCTCTCTCTCTCTCTCCCCCCACCTTTCTCGCTCTGTTGCTCTCAAGTAAATCAATAAATATAAAAAATAAAGCCAGGCGTGGTGGCGCATGCCTTTAATCCCAGCACTTGGGAGGCAGAGGTAGGAGGATTGCCATGAGTTCGAGGCCACCCTGAGACTACATAGTTAATTCCAGGTCAGCCTGGACCAGAGTGAAACCCTACCTCGAAAAACCAAAATAAATAAATAAATAAATAAATAAATAAAAAATAAAAATAAAAATAAAAAAAAATTATACCACCATAGGATACAACAATCCCACTACTAGGTATCTATCTAAAGGAGATGAAAATATCAAGGAGGCAAAGTATGTCAAACACCTGTAACTCTCATGTTTCTCATAGTATAAGTGTCCATCACAGGGACTGATTTTTAAAACGTGGTACACATACACAATGAGAGACTATTCTGGTATTAAAAAAGGATAATTGGGCTGGAGAGATGGCTTAGCGGTTAAGGCATTTGCCTGCAAAGCCAAAGGATCCTGGTTCAATTCTCCAGGACCCACGTAAGCCAGATGCACAAGGGGGTGCATGCATCTGGAGTTCGTTTGCAGTGGCTGAAGGCCCTGGCACACCCATTCTCTCTCTTTCTCTCTCTCTCTCTCTGCCTCTTTCTCTCAAATAAATAAATAAAATGAAATAGAATGATAATTTTTAAAAAAGAAAAGAAAGTGCCTTTAAAAAGGGGGGGGAGATAATCGATTGCCTCTGGGACCACACGGAAGAACCCAAGGACATGGTACTAGCTGGAGTACGTCAGGCACACAGACAGACACTGCATGACCTCATTGAAATGGCTTCAGGAACATTTGCAGGAACTGGGGAGAATATTGCTCATTTCTCACACAGTTTATTTCTCAGCAGTTATCTACCTTTATGATCTATTGGCTTCCTCCTCCCTACACACACACACCCTTTTTTTTCTTTCCTGGATTATATCTAAAGTTAATACAGAAGGCAGCAAGGCTTGGCATTCCTGTGGCCTAATCTTATTTTCCATGACAAATGTGTGCATTTGCTTCAACTGCCTTAAAAATTATTAGAATTTTGGAGGTTTCCCATGCAGAGGTTGTCCTGCACTTTAACGTTCTGCTTGCTTTTTATTGTGATCATACACCATTTTGTATTTCTCTTGCTTGAAGAGATTTCACAAAAATATTTTTAATAAAAAGCTGCATGGGGTATATTTGCATAAATTGCCTCATGAATTTGAAATCCTAGAAGCTGTAACTTTGTTAAACTATAATGGTTTAACCTAAATCTAAATATGCAAAAAAAAAATCATTTAAGGCTAAATTGGCTTCAACATAAAATGCTTTGTAAATAGCCTAAAGTAAGTGTGTGCTCTGAAACCAATGCCAAGACATTATTCCTTCTACGCTTCCAAAGAAAACGTACTTGTTTATTTGTATGTATGTATGTGATACCATTAACACAGAAAAGAATGGAGTTTTAAATATGGAAGATATTAAAAGGAATGAAGATTGGGTTTGGGAGATGGCAGAGTGGATAAAGGGGCTTGTTTGTGAAGCCAGACAGTCCAGGTTTGATTCCCCATGTCCATAACTGCCAGGTGTACAAAGCAGAGCACATGGCTCGAGTTCATTTACAGCGGCAAGAGGCCCTGGCATCCCCATCCTTGTGTTTATATTCTCTCTTTCATATACTCTCTCTGTCTTTCCCACTCTTTTTCCGTCCTTCTCTCCATCTCCTCTTTCCTTCCTTTTCTCCCTCTCTCTATAGTAGATAAATAAAAATATTTTTTAAAAAGTAATGGAAATAAAGATGACTACACATCTAGCACCTTTGAAGTATCTGTAAGTTACAGGTTCTTTATCCATCAAGTAACATGGACTCTCACCTACAGCAGGGGGAGAATATGACTAAAGGGATATTCCAGGAGGCTGAGGTAAGAGGAGTGTGATGTTAAGACAGCCTGGATGACACAGTGAGACCCTGCCTCAAAAACAAAATAGCAAAAAAAGACAGAGAAAAAGCCTTATAACCCTACTGACAGAACACTTAACTCTTACAGTAGGTACTGGCAGACTAAATTCTGACTCTACTGTGTTAAATGAAATAAGAAAAGCACAGAAAAATACTGCATGGGCCCACCACATGCTTTTCTAAATAAAATTTTTATTGGAATGCCACACTCATTGGCTCGTATGCTATCTTTAGCTGTTTTCATGCTATAATGACTGTTGAGTAACTATACAGGAGAAAAAGAAAGTCCAGAATATTTGCTATCTGGCCATTTGCAGAAAACTGTGGCCAGTCCCTGTGCACTTAGTGAGCTTCCTCCAAAGAAGGAGACAATCACCCTACAGAAGAACAAATTACTAGCTTCACTGTTATTTCCTTTGGAGGACAGGAGGATTTGAAATCTCATCCTCAACTTGTCAGAGGATCTCATGGTTCTATGCAAAATATTCCAAAATACTAGATAAAAGGTATGGTGCCATTTTCCTTACTCATATATTGTATGTACAAATTATATATAGTTGAATGTACATGCCTTAATAAGAACATCTTTAGGGGTTGGAGAGTTGGCATAGCAGTTAAGGCACTTGCCTGCAAAGCCAAAGGACTGCCATTTGATTCCCCAGAACCCACATAAGCCAGGTGCAAAAGCGGGCACACACGTCTGGAGTTTGTTTGCTGTGGCTGGAGGCTCTGGTGCACCCGTTTTCTCTCTCTCTCTGCCTCTTCTTCCCAAATAAGTAAATAAAAAACTATTTTTAAATTTTTAAAAAAAAATCTTTACAGGCATTTAGTATAGATAAACAATAGAAAAGCTAGACAGTGGATATCTAGGCATAAGCTGAGGGCTGAAGTGGTAGACGGAGAAAGGACCTGAGATATTGCCAGAGGCCTCGAATGAGGCAGGCATACAAGAGATGGCAAAAGCGGCCTCACAAATGGGTCCCCACCTGGCCAGAGCCTGAGACCAATAGTCCACACTCCCGACATGCCTATCATGGACTGCTATTGCATAGATCTAAGAGGAGAGACCATTTTTAGAGGGACGAGCCATTCCCTAGCTCCGCCTTCCATCTCAGGATTCCCTGACACTCAGCTTGACCACATTTCAATCCACCTGAGAGCCTCAGAAAGCTACTGAGACCTGAGAGACTACATCCGTCACACACCCAGGCAAGCAGAAAGTCACTGGAAACTATACCTTTACACATCTCTCTCTCTTTTTTTTTTTTTTTGTACCCCAAGTCCAGTTTAAAAAGAAAAAAAACAAAATAATAAATCACCTTCAAAATTCCTCTGACTCTGAGCTCGTCAGTGAGTTTCCTGAGGGCACAACTGTCTGCCATGGAGCATGAGATAAAGAACCTTTAACTGAGATTTGGAAATTCAAGCCCAACACATAATTCTCCAATTCTCTCCCACCAAAGACCACAGAAGACATTATCACTTTGAAGACAGCATTTGAATTTTCAAGAGTGTCATTGTACTATCCTGTCCCCTAAGATTGGCTCTAATAAGCCTGCCACAAGATCCAATCATGTGGTTCAGTGACATTCCCAGGATGGCATAAGGTAGGACTAGGTGGAAACAGGTTCACTTTGAACCCTCCTTTCTATGCTGTGATCATTGAAGGGGTCCAGCAAAATAAGCCTGCTATAAAGTGATAAACTGAATTGAAGAGTCCACTTGCTGTCCCATGGGGAGACTTTACCCTTGATATGTGACTGCATTTGGAGATGAGACCTGTAAGGATGTACTAAGGTTCATTGGGATCTTAAGAGTGAGGCCCTGGGCTGGAGAGGTGGCTTAGCAGTTAAGGCACATACCTGCAAAGCCCAAGAACATAGGTTCGATTCTCCAGGTCCCATGTAGGGCAGATGCACAAGGTGGTGCATGCATCTGGAGTTTGTTTGCAGTGGCTAGATGCCCTGGTGCACCCATTCTCACTCACTCTCTATCTCTCCCTCTCTTTGTCTCAAATAAATAAAATAAAATAAATCTTTATTTTAAAAAAAAAAAGAGTGAAGCCCTGATATAAGATTAGAGTCCTTCTAAGAAGTGACCCTGGAAACTTACTTCCTCTTTCTCCACCACACGAGGTCACAGTGGAGGGTACAGGAGGAGAGCCTTCATCAGATGTTCAAACAGCCAGCATCTACATCTTGGACTTCTGGCCCTCCAGAACAGTGGGTATAAATACCCTATGTGTAAACTGTCCAGTCTGTGAAATTTTATATTTGTTTTTGAGGCAAGCCCAACAGACTGACCTTTCTTTTTTTTTTTTTTTTTTCTTTCTTTCTTTTTCTTTTTCTTTTTTTTTTTTTTTTTTCAAGAGGGAGAGAGAAGTTTCTTTCTTTCTTTCTTTCTTTCTTTCTTTTTTTTTTTTTTGCAAGAGGGAGAGAGAAGTGGCATGCCAGGGCCTGTAGCCACTGCAGTCTAACTCCAGACGCGAGTGCCACCTTGTGCTCATGCGCTTGCATCACCTTGTGCATCTGGCTTATATGGGACCTGAAGAGTAGAACATGGTTCCTTAGGCTTCACAGGCAAGTGTCTTAACGGCTAAGCCACCTCTCCAGCCCAGTCAGTGAAATTTTATTATAACACTGTAAGAAAATGAAGATGCACTGCTGAGAGTCACACCCAGGTGCAAAATATTCTGGAAGAAAAAAGGGTGTTTGGGTGGGGCTACAATCTAAACTCAAAAAAAATGCTTTCAAAGTAAAAGAGGGCAAAGGTCACATTTCTTTTGGTAATGGCTGCCAAGAGACATGTGACTGTGAAGGGAAGCTGTCTGAAAACAAGATGTGTGAATGAAGGATCTGCAAAGCACAACCCTTTGCGGAGTTCTGCAGTCAGAACATAGGTGTGCACACTGCACAAACTTTCTTTTTTAAAAAAATTTTTTAAAAATTATTTTATTTATTTTTTGGAGACAGACACAGAGAGAGAGAGTCAGAGAGGGAGAGGGAGGCAGATAGAGATGGGCACGCCAGCAGTCTCCCAGCTGCTGCGAACGAAATCCAGATGCGTGCACCCCCTTGTGGGCAAATGCGGCATTGCACCCTTGCATCACTTTGCATCTGGCTAAACGTGGGACCTGGAGATTGGAACTAGGTTCTTAGGCTTAGCAGGCAGGCGCCTTAACCGCTAAGCCATCTCTCCAGCCCTGCACAAACTTTCTAAGTCAGCGTTGGTGAGCTGTGCTTGAGAAAGAAGAAAGCACACAGCCTCCACTGTCCAGGAGCTGGCCCGGTGCTGTCCACCAGGCCGTGGTGTCCTCTGTGAGACAGAAGCACTTACATGGGCCATCAATATCAGACAAGGCATTCTATGACCAAAACCAAAACAACTCTGTAGACATGTCCTAGCACTGACACAATGTCTGAAAGTCCCTTGTGCTGACCAGAATGTGCAAAGATTGCTGCTTTCCCAACACCCTGCATTTACTCTGTCCCATGGATAAGAGCTGCCAGGTCACCAGTCACAGTTCTGCCCTTGTTTCCCACCAGCATCACCCCATAGCGAAACTCCCTTACTCTCCCCCCACACCACCAGGTATCAACCAAGTCCTGACAAACTTTTCTAACACTGATGGGCCGAGACTCTCCACCATCCTGCATTCTTTGCCTGCAAGATCATAAGAAATCCAATGTGTTCAACTACAACAGTGGGAAACAGAGGTGTCACATGTTCCAAGGCCCCAGTGCATGCCTGAAACACAGAAAGTCCTGTATATATGCCATGTTTTCCCTCTACATGCATATCTATGGTAAAGTGTAGCATGTAAATTAGGCAAGTAAGAAATGTAATAGAAAAATAGCAATATATTATAATTAAATGTATACAAACATGGTGCCTCTCTCTCCCTCTCTCTCTCTCAGATTATCTCACTGTGCCATACTCATCCTTCCTCTTCTTCTAAACCACAGTTGACCATGGGAACTAAGCCACAGAAAATAGGGACTGTTTAATAGCTGTCCCAGAAGTCTGCCTAGAGGGCATTAATTATCAGTAGCTGCACAGCATGGTGCTACTGGGCACATCCCCCATTTTGGTTGTCTCAGAAGAACCCTTTTTGGCAAACCTATCCTACAAACTGGTACAGCTTGGAATTCTAAAATTTATAAGCCCATTTGACAAGAGCAATCAATTTTTCCTTCTGTTTTAAGTAAGACAGAAATCAAACTGTCACCAGGCGTGGTGGTGCACGCCTTTAATCCCAGCACTCGGGGACACAGAGGTAGGAGGATCACCATGAGTTCGAGGCCACCCTGAGACTACATAGTGAATTCCAGGTCAGCCTGGGCTAGAGTGAGACCCTACCTTGGAAAAAAAAAAAAAAGAAGAAATCAGAACTGTCCAAGGGGCTCATCACACTCGTGATGTTAGAGAACCCTGAGGACCCTCCGTGGTCCCAAGCAATACTCTTCACCGGTCGTCTGATATCTCAGAAGTAGGAAGCCAGATAACACAGTGTGAGTTTTATACCACCGTGGGAAAGCATTTGTAGCTGTCATCTGGCCAGCATAGCTTTTCCTTCTTTCTTATTTCCAGAACTTTTCTTTCCTGCAGGCAACTTGTTGATGGTTTGTGTACAGCTGCCGCTCATCAATAGCACGGGTTTTGCAGATGAAACATGACCTGCGTGTACGCTAATTTATGGTACAAGTTAGGATCGCATTCTGCTGACTTGTAACCTCTCCCCCGACTATTTCCATCTAAGTTCATCCAAGTTCATCCCTGAAGAATGTATTTCTGAGTTGGGGCTTCCGTGGTTTAAATGTGAACCACTCCCTATAGCCTCCTAGGTTTTAAATACTTGGGTTCCCCCGCCCAGCTGGAGGCAATGTAGGAGAATTGTGGAGCCTTTGAGTGGTCCAGCTTTGCTGGTGCTGTGTGCTACTGGGTAGACATCGTCCAGCCCATTGGGTGTTCAGAACTGGCTCGCTCAGGCCACTTCCTTCCTGTTGAAGTGGAGGCATTATGCCTCAATGGCCTGCTCTAGCATGGGTTCCCAGCATGATGAAACTTCCCCTGGACACTGTAAACTGAAACAAACCCTTTCCTCCCACGTGCTGCATCTGGCTGGCTGATTTGTCCCAGCAATGAGAAGGTGACTGTGATAGGACTTCATATGCTATTTCTCTAGTGTCGTTTAAAATAAGTTCATCAGATCCAGGCATGGTGGCGCACACCTTTAATCCCAGCACTCGGGAGACAGAGGTAGGAGCATCGCCATGAGTTCAAGGCCACCCTGAGACTACATAGTGAATTCCAGGTTAGCAGGGACTGGAGTAAAACCCTACCTCAAAAAACTTAAAAAAAAATCAGTTCATCTACGTATATGTCACATTGCTCACACAGACAATGAAACACCAACTCCAATATATGATCTAGATACTTTCTCATTTGTTCTGAGTCTCTGAACGTACCACAAAGACAGGATCGTTGGCAGCTGAATGTGGCAAAGCATTTGTCCCGTTCAGGAAGGAGTGAACCAAGTTGTGAAGGCTCATAACTTGAGAGTCCAGTGTCCCATCTGCTTTGTCAAACCCTTCCAGGGCATTCCTGAGAAAAAACAGCACATCAGTGACAGCAGGTAAAGACTGACCCTCTGTTCCCATCTACATCTCCTAACCTGAGAAGGCTGCAGCTGTGAGCGGCTCTGTCACAGCTAACTGACAAGAGTGAGCTCCAACCTTAATGATAATCTTCTACAAGGGGAGGGACTTTTTAATCAATGCTACTTTTTTTTTTTTTTTTGGTTTTTCGACGTAGGGTCTCACTCTAGTCCAGGATGACCTGGAATTAACTATGTAGTCTCAGGGTGGCCTTGAACTCACAGCGATCCTCCTACCTCTGCCTCCCGAGTGCTGGGATTAAAGGCATGCACCACCACGTCTGGCCTCAATGCTGCTTTTGCAGCTCCTTGCTTATCTTGTACCTTTTTTACCTTCATACCTGTTTCTTATGCCCTTGAAGGACAGAGTCTGTATTTTCTTCATATTTTTATTGTCAGGGATCTGTATTCCACCCAGAACACAGTCTGTGATCAGTCAATTTTTTGAATACACCTACTATATATTAATATATAATCCTATATCCATATCTTTCAATAAATATGCCTTTGGGGGCTGGAGAGATAGCTTAGTGGTTAAGGCGCCCACCTGCCAAGATCTCCAGGACCTACGTTTAGCCAGATGCAAAAGTGACACAAGGGGGCAATGCCGCCCTTGCCCACAAGGGGGGAGCACATGTCTGGAGTTCATTCACAGCAGCTGAGAGGCTGCTGGTGCACCCATTCTCTCTCTCTCTGCCTCTTCCTCTCTCAAAAATTTTATATAAATATATATATATATATGTCATCTTTACTGTCAGACATTTGGTGGTCTAAACACACCCTAATAGTTCACTTATCCTCTCTTCCCCCTCCCCCCCTTTCATGAAATTCTAGGTATCTTCACCCTAACACAGTGAGTCTTTAAAGTAAGAATGCCCTACAACTGTGGGAGAAAATGCATCTTTTTACAACCCACCCTTAGAGTTTCTGATTCAATAAATACAGGCCGCATCCTAACAATGAGCAATCTAACCAGCTTACAAAGGATGCCCGTGGGGGTGGTCTGAGCACCATGTGTTAAGTTCTGCTCTTCTAACTCAAACCCATGGGGAAAACCCTATGGCTAAGCACCATTTTGATCACAATGAAAAACAAATGCAGGTTTCTTTTTATACTGGTCTTAAATGTTGCCCTTTATCTACTTTAATACTACTCTCAGGACCATGTCCAGCACAGGCTCAAAGCCGGGCTACATTTACGCTAACTCCTGTTCTCTCTCATCCCATACAAGTAGATAAGTTAGGAGGAAGAGAGAGAAGGAGAAGGAAAGAGAGAATATCTACTTTGGGGAGGTCATGAATCTATCCACTATCCTCTTTTGGAAATTCTATGTTTTGTTTTTTGTTAAAATCATACTTCTATACATACGTCCATAATTCCTAGAGTCTTTGGGGATAGGAGAAAACTAATAGATTGTCTTCACATCTCAAGTATTAGGTTGTCATTGCTGCGCAATAATTTGAGCTGAGGTTTGCCTACACATTCTCTGAGAGCTCAGACTCCAATATTAAAGTCTGTGGCTGATGGATTTCCAATGTCAACATTTAAGAAACTAAAGAAAAAAAATAAAAGGAACATGGACACTTTGAAAGTACAATGCTTAATGAAGAAACTTTGTTTGAAAGATAATGTCTACATGTGTACAGAAATTAGAATGGCTTTGAGCAGTTACATCAGAAGCTAATGAAACAGTGCTCTTTGTAACTGTGGGCAACTGAACACTTCCTGACATCTCTTCCCCATTACCCTCTCTTTCTAAGCCTCCCTCCATTACTTAGCTTTGTAGGTGCCTCCCAACACCTGGATTTCTTTCTGGCCCATTACAATCGCAAGCACAAACGTGTAAAGGTGTGGAAGCTCAGGGTGCCAACCTGAAACTGAAGGTGGAGTTCTGGAAGAAAGGAGGATTGTCAAACTTCTGGAGGGACAGGCAGTCTTGCACATTTTTTAAAGTTGGCAGTTTCTCGCTTTCTCTTCCCACTCGGTTTCGTCTCAGCAGACCCTCATAGGTTCCATTACACAGGGTGACGCGGCGGTTATAGTCATCCAAGCTAAGATGTACAAGATTAAGAGCAATCCAACTTAACCCGTGGACAGCGTCAGGAATTTGGACCAAGCAAACCAGCGAGGGTCACCGTCATGTTGAAATGTTATATTAGTTACTTTATAGGGCGTCAAAGATACATAGTAAAATACTATCTTTGAATGTGATGACGAATCAAAGCCTTTCAATAATGTGGATGCATCACATATGAATGTGATCGTAATTGGAAATGAGCAAATTTCATCACTATTACCATGCCACTGAAAGAGAGTGGCAGGGTTTACAAAGCAAGGTGGTGACCCCTATCATTGCATTTGGATCTGGAGTAACTGAAGGGACAGAGGGGAAGTCTCTGTGACGCTAAGCAGTCAGGTTAGGTGGGATTTTTGTGTAGAGGTAGGGAAAAAAAATTAGATAAACCAAGACAAACAGGGAATAAAGCAGATGAAACTATACAGAGAAAATGCATTCATCAAAAAATGTTTTGTTACTTGATACTTCAGGTGATGAAAGTGTTAATTACTTTGACTTGATTATTACACTATGAAGACATCTATCAAGTGATCACAGAGCGCCTATAATTTATACAATTGACATAATAATTTTTAAAAATGAAAAACAAACACCATATTGGGAAGTGCGTGAAGTCAGCAGGAGCTCAATAGTTAGGTCGTAAGTGTAGGCTGAAAACGTCCTGTGTCCAAAGCCCGTGGCAGCCTGCAATCCGACATCAGAGAATTAGTTCATAGACAGAGATAGATTTTGAAAACTTCGCTGCATGAGGTATCAAGACTGAGGGGGAAGGAAAGAGTATTTGAGAACACAGTACGCACAAACATGAGGCTGGGAGAGGCCAAGAGCCAAACGGTAACCAACAAAAGGTCTCTAAGGCATCATTTCCTAAAGTGTGTTCTGGTGAGATGGTCTGTGAAATCAGAGTCCCAGGGTCAGATGTGTTTAGCGTCTTCTTGAAGGGTAATATGTCCACCTATGGAGGCTAGGAGATATTCCAACATTTTTAAACACACATTTTGGAACTCATCATTTTTAAACTTACACAGTCACAAAAATGTCTTTTCACGGTTCATTTATTAATATCTTTGGCCTGATGGGAAATACTGCTCCTTGGGACTGAATGAAGTCATACAAAAAGGGTGCCCTGACCAAGGGCTACAGCACACGTGTAGAATACAGAAAAGTGGCTCTGCGGTAGGCCCAGGCCCCTCAGAGCACACATTTGCCCATGTGTGGTGTTGGCACAGAGCTGGGAAGTGACCAAGAGCTTGGGGCCCTGGGAAAACCTATTGATACGAGTGACACAGGTGGGGAGGAGAGCAGAGCAGTGGCGTTAAGAGCGCAGGGATTTGAGAGAGAAGAATCTTACTCCGAGGCACAGTTGTCCTCTTATTTACAGTTTCTGTTTTCCATACTTAATTACCTAACATCAACGCTCATCTGAAAAGATCATCACCACAGTGCACTGAAGGATTCATTTCTTTTGAGAGAGAAAGAGGCCACATTCACACCGGTTTGTATCATAGCATGTTGTTACAATTATTCTCTTTTACAATTAGTTATCATTGTTGATCTCTTCCAGTGCCTAGATTATGAATTAAACTTCATCACAGGTATGTCTGTATAGGAAAAAAAACAGCATTGCCGGGTGTGGTAGCGCACACCTTTAATCCCAGCACTTGGGAGGCAGATGTGGGAGGATTACTGGGAGTTTGAGGTGGGAGTTCGAGGCCACCCTGAGACTACATAGTGAATTCCAGGTCAGCCTGAGCTAGAGTGAAAACCTACCTCAAAAAAAAAAAAAAAAAAAAAAAAAAAAACAGCATGTATAGAATTTGGTATTTTTTGAGGTTTCAGACAGCCCCTGGAGTCTTTGAATATACCCTTCAAAGGTCAGGTGAGACTATTACATGCTGTCTAAAAAGGAAACAAGTTTCAGGACACTTTGAAAACAGAATGATTCCAAGACTATGGGCCCCTTACCTGTTCATGTAAGTTTCATCTCCTGCACCAGATCTATGCTCTTGTCCCCCCCACTCCCCAGCATCCTGCAGTCCAGCTACCCCAGCCTGCTTCTAGAGATCTTTCTACCTTCACACAAGATGCTTTCCTCACACCGAGGACACACCTGCCACCCTCTTCCCCCTCTTTTAACACCTCCTTCAGGCTCAGAACCATCAACCCTACCCAAATGGGGACTTGTCCTGACTTTTCTTGGCTTCATCCACCCACCTGCTGTCGTACTTCTCAAAGTGGGTGACAGATTCATAAGCTACATATGGACCTCTGTAAATACAAAATGACATTGACAAGGGAGGCTGCGATTTATTCATAGTGTGCATACGAGATGTGTACCCCATCACCTAGCCTATGATTGATGCTCAGAAAATAATTGGCTGAGTGCAGGAACCATTTCTGATTTTAAAATAATTGATCTCAGGCTGGAGAGATGGCTTAGCAGTTAAGGCACCTGCCTGCTAAGCCTAAGAACCTGGTTCCAATCTCCAGGTCCCATGTTTAGCCAGATGCAAAGTGACGCAAGGGCACAATGCCGCACTTGACCACAAGGGGGGGGCACACATCTGGATTTCGTTCACAGCAGCTGAGAGACTGCTGGCATGCCCATCTTTATCTGTCTCCCTCTCCCTCTCTGTCTGTCTCTCTCTGTGTCTCTCTCCAAAAATAAATAAAATAATTTTTTAAAAATTGATCTCAAAATGATGACCCCAGGAACTTTTTCATGTTCCTATAAGTAACCCCTCATCCACAATCCGTAACTAAGCCAAACAAACTCGTTGCTTTGCCAAAGTGGAAAAAACAAATGATGGCCAACCACATCCAATTCATGTATGTGACTTTGATAATTGCTTTCAGAAACATGCAGATAGGACTCCATATACATTAGAAATAGAAACGCAATGCCCATTGCTCTGACCTAAGGGAAAATCAGTCCTGGAACCCCGGCTGCAGTACATATGCCATTACCTGTCGCACACAATCTCCCAGCTGGAGAATCTCGAGTTCTGGCTGATTAGAGTCGGGTCATCCTGTCTTGCTGCCCCAAGCAGCTGGTCTGTACACACGTCACACTCGTTCTTCCCAGTGGCAAAGTTCCAGTAGGGCAATGCAAAGGACTCGTTGCCAGTAAGTTGCTAAAAGCAAAGGCAAGTCTGGTCACTCCATTTATGAGACAGATGCAACAAGAATGCATGTGATGCAAAAACTGGTATGTTTCTTGGGCTGGAGAGATGGCTTAGTGGTTAAGTCTCCTGCATCCTAAGCCTAAGAATGCTAGTTTCAATCTCCAGCGGTTCCAATCTCCAGGTCCCACATTTAGCCAGATGTAAAGTGATGCAAGGGCACAATGCCGCACTTGACCACAAGGGGGCAGATGCATCTGGATTTCATTCACAGCAGCTGAGAGGCTGCTGGCGCGCCCATCTTTATCTGTCTTCCTCTCCCTCTCTCTCTGTCTCTCTCCAAAAAAAAAAAAAAAAAAAAAAAAAACTGGTATGTTTCTTTACCAAATTTATAGTGAAACTAGGAAAGCCAGTAAGTACAAGATAGAAATATATTCGTATACATCTATATAAATATATATTTATGTAAATCTCACATATATATTTGTGCATATGTATGAATACTCGCAATATAATATTGCCCCTCCTTAATAAACAATGAAATACTACCATTTCTATCACTGTAGATGAACCCAGAGGACATTTTGCTAAGTGAAATAAACCAGACAAAGAAAGAAAAGTACTGCATGATCTCAGTGCTGTGTGAAATCTGAAAAAGAGAGAAAAATCAAATGCATAGAAACTGGGGAAAGGGTAGGATGAAGGATAAGTCTGGCGATATGGTATGAGGATTAAAATTCATAATATTGTGTTATTGGTAATTTGCCAAGAGCACTGATTTTTAGATATTCAAGACACAGAAAAGAAAGTTAACTATATAAGTGTCTTTGCATACTAATTTATTGACTAGTTATCTTGGAAAGTACATCAAAATATCATGTTGTATAGTACTCTTTAAACATATGCCAGTTTAAAAAAACTAAAAGTATCAAATGTATAGTTTTTAAAATATTTTATTTATTTATTTTTATTTATTTGAGAGAGAGAGAAAGAGGGAGAGACAGAGGGCCCACTAGCACCTCCAGCCACTGCAAACTCCAGACACATGTGCCACTTTGTACATCTGGCTTATGTAGGTACCAGGTAATTGAACCTGGGTCCTTTGGCTTTGCAGGCAAGTACCTTAACCACTAAGCTATCTCTCTAGCCCCAAGGGTATAGTTTTGACCAACCTGCAAATCTCTTTCCAACCACAACAAATGGTACCGGTGCCAGGTGACAAAGGCAGGCCCTTGGTGTGAGAAATCAATGGCCTTATAGGGTCGTCCTGGGCCTAAAATAAATAGGAAACATTGGAGATCACAGACTAGCAAATGTTGAGTGTTAAACTTTACCTGGGACATGCCTGTGCAGCCAAGAGTTACATGATGTCTTAATTAAAAAAAAAAAAAAAAAGTTATTTATGTCTTCAAAAGCAACCATAAAGACAAAATAATTTCACAAACAACTAGCACTTTAAAGATTCCCATCACTCCCAAGTCTCAAAAGTTTGATTTCTAGCAGGCCGAGAAACTCAAGTCACTTTTAGTATTAAGAGCCCTGCTACAGCTTTAATTTTTGGCGTTGTTGTTGTTGTTTTCAAGGTAGCATCTCCCTCCAGCCCAAAGCTAACCTGGAATTCACTCTGTAGCTCAAGGTTGGCCTCAAACTCACAGCGATCCTCCTACCTCTGCCTCCCCAGTGTTGGGAT
The DNA here is from genome assembly GCA_036365145.1 of Orientallactaga sibirica. Taxonomy (NCBI): domain Eukaryota; kingdom Metazoa; phylum Chordata; class Mammalia; order Rodentia; family Dipodidae; genus Orientallactaga; species Orientallactaga sibirica. The sequence continues at coordinate 5,132,092 of JAEOAD010001748.1, read as the reverse complement.
GAAAGGTGTGCTCCACAACTCCTTGTGTATTTAATTTTTTTTTTTTTGAGAGAAACACAGACACAGAGAGAGGGAGAGGAAGACAGATAGCGATGGGCGCTCCAGCAGCTTCTCAGCTGCTGGGAACGAAATCCAGATGTGTATGCCCCCTTGTGGTCAAGTGCAGCATTGCACCCTTGCGTCACTTTGCGCCTGGCTAAATGTGGGACCTGTAGATTGGAACCGCTGGAGATTGGAACCAGCGTTCTTAGGCTTAGGAGGCAGGCGCCTTAACCGCTAAGCCATCTCTCCAGCCCGTGTATTTACTTTTTAAACAACAGTGCATTGAGATGAAATATTTAGATCATTATGACCTAAATGGAATATATTCTAAAGACATTTTCTAACCTGCTCTTTATAAGTACATAATTGTGTAAAGGAGAGGTTACTTAATAATACAACTTTAGCCACATTTAGTCTCAATGCATGCAGCTTTTATGCAACCAAAAGGACCTTTAAATGGCTTCTGCCTCACCCATCAATCAATCAGAACTACTTGCTGACAAGGGTGGTCGCTGAGACCAGAAGTGAGAAAAATACATTCAAACCAATTTGGCTGGCCACTGGAACTGCCAATTTTAGTGAAGCGCTTTGGGCAATTTACTGCCTTCCTTACTGCCTGCTCCATCCTTCTTCTCCCGTTCATAACAGCTTTGGATGGTTATGTAGAAACTTTAGCTAACTTTAGTTCTCTTCCAAAGTACCTGTAATAACTTCAGAGAGCTGAACAGACATAAATATAAATTTAATTCCTAGATATGACCAGAAACTATAGTTTTCCTTGCTTCTCAAGAGGCGACCCTAGCATAAAGCAGAAACTCCTCTGCGCAATGACAGGAAAACTATAAACGTTTGTAGCCAGAAGAGTCTCCTTATCTATCGACAAAGAAAGACTGATGCTTACCTGTGAGGCAGGTTTTAAAAAACGCTCATACTGAGAGCAGAACTTCTGTCACTGCTGTTGGCCACACAGCCACACGGGCTGTCTAAAATGTTTTCATCTAGAGACAAGTTCCAAGTTTCCACACAAAATGATGAGGGGGTCATCAAAGGATGGGAGCCAGTGATAAACACCGGCGGGCAGAATGCCAGGGGAGACTCATTACTCAATGTCTTTAAACAGCCTGATGCCCCCATGAGGAAACTCAAAAGGAAGGACAGCTGCAGGGCAGCCGAGCATGTTGAGTTACTGTGAGAAGAATCTACAACAGATTCCAACTCTACTAGAGACTTCATCCATAGCAAAGGATGTAGCTGGGCTGGCTTGATCAATGAGGTTCATAGCAGTTAGCCTCTCAGGCAAGTCCTATGTAGACCCAGGACCCCGGAAGGATCCTCAAGATTTCTCAAGCACCATTTTTTTATTGACAACATCCATAATTATAGACAATAAACCATGCTAATTCTCTCCCTTCCCCCACTGTCCCCTTCACAAATCCACTCTCCATCATGTCCCCTCCCCCTCTCAAATAGTCTCTCTTTTATTTTGCTTCTTTCTTTCTTTCTTTTATTAAGAACATACTTTGTATGGATAGATCATATGTTGGTACCATCTTTTTCCTTCCTCCCTCCCCCCATTCCACAGGGGGCTTTCCTCAGTGGGATTGCTTGTATTCCCCATGGGGTTGTAGGTTTTGCTCATTGCACCATCCAACTTAGAGATGGTCCAAATGGCTATGCAAGAGAGAACCTCCATTGCTAAATATCAGCTTGTACATCAACACCCTGTTGCAGAAACCCCTGAGGACCCCTAGCTGTGCCTGAGTACCATAAGCGAACTTCCAGCTGAATGTCCAAAGACATGTTATAGTTTAAAGAGACACACACTTTACATGCCAGCACTCTTTTTTCCCCACCAGAATCCATAATTTTATTTAGATTCAAGTCATGTGGGACAATGTCTATGAAAAATGGAGAAAAACAGAAAACCAAAATCATCTCTGAAAGCTGTTTGCTTGGTGTTCCACTGAATTCTATAATGTAGATGACTGACTCAACCTTACGCAAAAACTTGATTTACGTGCGTGGTGGCGCACGCCTTTAATCCCAGCACTTAGGAGGCAGAGGTAGGAGGATCCCTGTGAGTTCAAGGCCACCCTGAAACTACATAGTGAATTCCAGGTCATCCTGGGCTAGAGTGAGACCCTACCTCAAAAAACAAAAAAAAAAAAAAAAAAAGAGTTTCAAAGATGTGTGTTATATGTTTTAAACACATAAAGCAGCTGATATTCTTTGAACACAGTCTAAATCATAGAAAGTTAAATGATCTTAGAGGACACTCTTCATTCCACACAGAGAAGCTCCGTGTGCCTTGGAACATGTTCAGTTAATTCTTTAATTTGAAGAAAAGGTCAGAGAGGGCATCCATGGCCAAAGTTACATGTTCTTTTTGTTGTTCTTTCTGGAATCAAAAGGAATTTGCCTCCACATTACCAACTCTTGCCTTTGAGGATTAATAACTTCACAGGGCAGAGTGTAGACTTTGAACCAAGAACATAAACTCAAGTGTCTGCAGCCAACCAACAGGAAGAAACAGCCCCATTTTAACTTCAGGCAGTATTTGGTAATTCTGCAAATGTCATAAACCTCACCCGGCCTTGAGATTGCGCCCTTAATAATTAACTTGTGTCCGATGACTTTGCGCCCCATCCCCCAGTCCCAAGTCTGTAAGTAAGTCAATGTGGGGGTGGGGAGGGGTAACCCACCTAACAACGTATCTCTGACAGAATAATAATGAAGCCACACAAAGAAGTCGTAGATGCTGCAGTTGGCGATCTGTGGCTGGGTTCCATTGGGTCCGAGGAGACCCAGCCAGTGCTGTGTGGTGATCACATAGTCCGGGTGGACGCGCTTCTTTGCAAGGTCTAAGGCATCCAAGAACTGCTCCCTCTCCTGAGCAGTCAGCGAATGGATATTCCGCCGGACAGCAGGACTCTTCCTCCGATCACAGTTGGGGCCAGTCCAGCCGAACTTGCAGCCCCCACAATTATAGCCGGCAAAGTTTCCTAGTTAACACACAGGGGAAATGAATTGGAATTTGGCCAAGAATGGAAGACAACAGGATGTTGTTTACAAGGGAGCAAAGAAGATCAAACTCCTGACACATTGAGGGAAGACCATACAAAGACGCGGTGAGAGGAAAGGGAAAGAGACTTCTGGAGAAATCAGTCCTGTGGCTGACGCCTCATGCTTGGACTTTACGGAAATAAACTTTTATTGATAAAGCATAAGGAAGAAGAAGAGAAAAAGAAGGGAGTAGGAAAGGGAGAAAAGGAGGAAGGAAATTAGGAGAAAAAAAGAAAGGCAAAAAGGAAGGAAGGGGCAAGAAGAGAGAAATGAGGAGGGAGGAAGGGAAGAAGAAAAGGCAGAGTGAAGAAAAGGAGGGAGGGCTGGAGAGATGGCTTAGCAGTTAAGGCACTTGCCTGTGAAGCCTAAGGACCTAGGTTTGAGTCTTCAGGACCCACATAAGCCAGATGTACAGGATGGCACAGGCATCTAGAGTTCATTTGCAGTGGCTAGAGATCTGGCATGTCCATTCTCTTTCTCAATCAATCAATAACTGAATAAAAATAAAATATTTAAAAAGAAAGGGAGGGGATGAGGAAAAATATGTAGGAAGCAAAAAAAGGAGGAAGGAAGGAAGGAAGGAAGGAAGGAAGGAAGGAAGGAATCAAAGGAAAGAATGAATAAATGAAGAAAGGAGGAGTGAAGAGGGAGGGGGAAGGGAAGAAAAGAAAGAGGAAGGGAGAGGGAAGGAGGAAGGGAAGAAGGAAGGAAGGAGAGGTGGAAGGAGGAAGGAAGGAAAGAGGGAGGGATGAAAGAAAGAAGGAAGGGAGGAAGGGAGGAAGGGAGGAAGGGAGGGAGGAGGGAGGGAAGGGAGGGGGAGGGAGGGAGGAAGGAGAAGGAAAGGGAAGGAGAGGGCAGAAAGGAAGTTGCCTCCCCTCATTTTCCACTCAAAATCCACCCAAGTACAGTACACTAAACAAGTATACAGAACACTAGAAAGTTCTGTAGAAACATTCCCAGGAGAAACAAGATATGAAATGCATTCAGGCTGCCACAGAGTGATCTGAATCCCTCTCAAAATGCATATGCTGCAGTCCTGCTCCCCAGCACCTCAGCATGTGACTAGTTCTGGAAATCAGGTTGCTAAAGTAGTGGGTAATTGAAGCAAAATTAGGTCATTGGAGCAGGCTTTATAATCCAGTATGATTGGTGTCCTTATAAGAAGAGGAGACAGGGGGCTGGAGAGATGGCTTAGTGGTTAAAGTGCTTGCCTGTGAAGCCTAAGGACCCAGGTTTGATTCCCCAGGACCCATGTAAGCCAGATGCCCAAAGTGGCCCATGTGTCTGGAGTTTGTTTGCAGTGGCTGGAGGCCCTGGTATGCCCATTCTCTCTCAATTTCTCTCCCTCCCTCTCTCTCTCTCTTTCTGCTTCTCTCTCTCTCTCAAATTAGTCAATAAAAACAAAATACTAAAAAAAAAAAAAAAAAAAAAAGAGAGAGAGACAGGGACATGACAAATACACACAGAAGACCTAAGGACAGTCATGTAAGCCAACAGGGGACACCATGTTTTCAGACATCCCCATGCAGAGCTGGGAGAAGCAAATGTCTGATCTCTAATGCACATGGCTACAGCATTTAGCTATGACAGCCCTTGCAAAACAATCCACATCCTCTCCTTCCCTTAGCCTACCACAGGGTTGTCCCTACTAATGTCCTCTCCACGTCTTGATGTAGGCCAAGTAGCAGCCTTGGGATGTCCCTCGGAGCTATTCTGTCTGTGTTGTGCTACATACCACACGGCTGCTGGCCCGGACTGATCCGCTGACTTGGAGGGAAGAAAAGGGGGAATTAAAATTAATAAACAAACAAGCTGACTTTTGGGAACTCAGGGGACATCTAACATTAAAAATGCTGTTTTATTTCACAAAGGAGACAGTGTTAAGACAAAAATCAATGGTGGCTGACAGGTCATAAGAGTGACTGAGCTGCCCTGATGTCGGGAAGTATAAATCCCGCAGGGCCTGCTGTGAGCAGAGCAAAGTCCCTGCTTTATCAACACCCGGGGAGGGGACAAGGAGTTCTAAGATGGCCCAGAGGATTAACCTGTAAAGTTTAAATTTCTTTTGCCTGGGCCATCCTCCACTTTCTCAGCCTGGTAGGTTTTGCTTTGGGCATAACCACACTGCATTCCTTAGACACTGATACATTACAGAGTCAGAGTTGAGTGTTAAAATCAAGCAAGAAGATAATATTGCTTATCTCCAGGAGATAACAATGCTTATCTACAGAAGATTAAAGGGGCAACATAAAGCGTCTAACGTGGGTGACCAGGGATCCTCCTCATCTTTGCTCTCCACCTCATGCCCCCAGGGTTATTTACTTGTTCTGCCTGGTGCCTGGGTTGTGTGATACTGTCTTCTCAGGAGAAAAAAAAATATTGCCACCTTTATAGAAGCAGCTGTGACCTCTCAAGAGGGACTTGTAGAGATTGGGTCTTTTGATGCTCCTACATCAAGGAAGAGAGGGGGAGGAGCTACTAGACCCTCAAGCAAGATCTCAGGTGTCATCGCCTGAAGAGATGGCTTGGGCAGTGAAGGCGCTTGCCTGCAAAATCTAAGGACCCAGGTTCGATTCCCCAGGACCCACTTAAGCCAGATGCCCAAGGTGTTGCATGTGTCTGGAGTTTGTTTGCTGTGTCTAGAGGCCCTGGCACACCCATTCTGTCTGTGTCTCATAAATAAAGAAAGAGAGAGAGAGAAGGAAAGAAAGGGAAATGAAATTAAAGGTGCATGAACAACTCTAACTGTGGGAAAAGTGAAAACAGGAATAAACTAAGTTCAGTGGGATGGTAAAAGACAAGACAATTACTGCTGACTCAGAAGACCAAAAATACTTCACTGCTATGGTGAATGCAGACCTGTAATGTAACCAAAGGGCCCCGCAAGGCAATGTATAACTGCCAATGAGAAAGCATTTATCTAGTTGAACCCACTTAGGATACAGAATTGTAGTCAATTAAAAAATTCCTTTCCTAACACATGAAACAAGGCCCTTTCATTTTTGGAGCTTTTAGACCTGGCCTAAAGATTTTTTTGAAAGTGCTTAAGACAAACAAAGAAGGACATTTATGTCTTTAATTAAGAGTTCCTGGTAGTAGGACACTTTAGAAAGGAGTGTGTTCTACTGGGAAATGGAGAGAGGCTGAAACAAAGATGATAACAATCTGTCTCCATGGACTTTGTACTTGAGCAAAAGTGAAATTTTGTTAAACAGACCACGGCCTGGAGAGATGGCTTAGCAGTTAAGGCGCTTGCCTGCGAAACCTGAGGACTCATGTTCGACTCTCCAGGTCCCATGTAAGCCAGGCACACAGTGATGTGAGCGCACATGGTTGCAGGTGTGCCCAAGGGTGCGCACACATCTGGAGTTCAATTGCAATGGCTGGAGGCCCTGGTGCTCCAAATCTCTCTCTCTTTCATTCTTGCATTTAAAAAAGGCAGTCTGTTGGTCTTGCCTCGAAAAAGAAGTCCAAGTCCTCCACTGACTCAGGCTGGGATGAAGGGAAGGAGAATGTCTAAACCCTGCACGCACGTTCCTACACGCACTGCAACAGCCCAAGCTCAGAAAGCTATTAGACTAACTAAGCCTAACGACCACCGATTAGTGAATTTACAAGGAACTCTAAATAGCCTATTCCTTTTAATTAGAGATTCTATTATTTTAATAACAATACTTTATCCTGACACAGGTCCTTTCATCTGCAGAGCTCAAAAAGATGTTACAAGTGTGGTTTCATCATTATTCCCATTTCAGAGATTGAAAAATAGAGGCACTTAGTCACTTGTACAAACAAGAAGTTCTCAGCCAGCTGCTCAAAAACAATTTGGTGTGTGCTTCCAAAGCCCAGGGGCACAGCTGCAGCCAGCCGGTCCTCATAAATGCTAACTGTGAGCCCGAGAAGCATGGCTGACACCAAGGTCCCCTCAGTTAGGTCTTTCAGAAATTAAGTTCAGTATTTTTGTTCATTTCAGCTTATTCTGGTAGAGAATAAGGGCATAGAATTTAAGGAATTTTTTAAAGAAATTTTTTAAGAGAAAGAGGCAGAGTATGAATGAGTGTAGCTGCACCAGGACCTCCTGACACTGCAAACAAACTCCAGATGCATGCACTACTTTGTGCATCTGGATTTATGTAGGAACTGGGGACGTGAACCCAGACTTCAGGTTTTGCATGCAATCACCTTTAACCACTGAGCCATCTCTTCAACCCAGGGATTTCTTTTTAACTCTCAGCATGTGTATTTGTTTGTTATCTCCCCCAGTGTCAAGTGTCAAGGTCATCAGTGGTCTGATAGCCATAAACTAATTGCTACCTCCTCCTTAGGAACCTACCAGGTGATCCAAGAGAGCACCAGGTGCTCCACTTGCTAAAAAGCTCAGGAGGCTACCAGAGGGGAGAGCCTTTGGGAGCTCAAGGCTATCTGAAAATTACGAACAGAGCACCCTAGGAAGGCACGTGAGTCACTCTTTGGGGAGGGAAATGAGAGAACATGGTCTTGCTTTGGGTCACTTGATACATCACAGGATGGTGACTATTTCATATACCAAGCAACTTTCCATCTCAAGTCTTTAAGGACTTTGGTATTTCAAGACACAAGATAAAAGGCCACCTAGCCACTATGAGTGGAGCCAGCCAAAGTTGGGATATCATTCAGCCTTTAAAAAATAAGGTAAGGGAGGCTGGGCGTGGTGGCGCACGCCTTTAATCCCAGCACTCGGGAGGCAGAGGTAGGAGGATCGCCGAGAGTTCGAGGCCACCCTGAGACTACATAGTTAATTCCAGGTCAGCCTGGACCAGAGTGAGACCCTACCTCACAAAACCAAAAAAAAAAAAAAAAAAAGGTAAGGGGGTTGGAGGGATGGATTAGCGGTTAAGCACTTGCCTGTGAAGCCTAAGGACCCAGGTTCAAGGCTCAATTCTCCAGGACCCAGGTAAGCCAGATGCACAGTGGCACATGCATCTGGAGTTCATTTGCAGCGGTTGGAGGCCCTGGTGTGCCTGTTCTCTCTCTCTCTCTCTGTCTCTCTCTTTTCCTCTCTCTCTCTCGCTCTCTTTTCCTCTCTCTCTCTTTTCCTCTCTCTCTCTCTCTGCCTCTTTCTCTCTGTGTCTGTCTGTTACTAAATAAATTAATAAAACTAAACAAAAATTTTAAAAAGAGGGTGAAGAAGGAAGAGGAGGAAGAGAAGGAGAAGAAAGGAGCTTGGAGACATAGCTCAGTGATAGTGTTTGCTTAGTGTGTGCAAGGCTCTGGGTTCAGTATTTTATTTTAAAGATTTTATTTATTTATTTGAGACAAAGAGAGGTAGAGAGAGAGAGAACGGGCACACCAGAGCCTCTAGCCACTGCAAAGGAACTCCAGATGCATGCACCACCATGTGCATCTGGCTTGCCTGGGACCTGGAGAATCAAACCAGGATCCTTAGGCTTCACGGGCATACACTCTAACAGCTAAGCCATCTCTCCAGCCCTCAATATTTTTTAATTAGTTGAAGAAGAGAAGAAGGAAAATAATCAGCAGGTGGAGGAGAATAAGCGTCCTCATCTACTGTTTGTAATACATGCACACACGGACTCAGAAGACCCGGGGCTAAGTGAAATAAACCTGTCACAGAAGGAGAAATTCACAACTCCTCCCAAGTGAGGCGTGTGAAGTGGCAGATGTGCAGATGAAGTCAACAGCGGTGGCTGCCAGCGAGGAGGGGAAGGGAGATGTGGAGGCCTCAGTCCAACGAATGTGGAGTTAGGGTGACAGGGGGCAAGGCGGTTTCAGAAACGAGATATGCTCAACAGCATGGTTAACGATGAGGCGGTGCACTGTCAGCACAAGGCTGTGTTAAGCACAAACAGAAAATGAGACACAAGGAGACGTGTGGAAGTGATATGTGCATTCGTTACATTGGTACTGTGACAGGCACCTGGGGATATATGTATGTCCACATGTACAAAACCGTATATGTTAATCACAGGCAATAGTTTGGTATGGCAATTCTACCTCAGTAGAGCTAGAAAAAAGGAGTAGTCTACTAAGTTTAATCTATGGACACATCAAATCTTCAGTAACACACACACACACACACACACACACACACACACACAGCATTGGAATGAGAGACAGTCCTGAGTGAGCCACGCACAACAAGTCATACGGAGGAGGGAGAGACCACACAGGCTAAGGTCAAGCCCTCAGGGACGGTTGTGACTGGAGGTGCAGACCATAGACCCGAAGGAAGCCTTTCTTCTGGGGACTGGCCTGTGGACATGCGATGTCTTTACATCTGTGACAGGCCTTATTTTGGGCCCACTGCCTTTTGGGAGAGGGTTCTGTGGTTCATTGAAAGTAAGTCACTGTGCCCCTTAGTGTCTGTCACATGTGCAGGATTATTTAAAACATTCCTTCAGGGAAGAGAAAGAGCAAGCAAAATTCCCCTATTCTGCTATTCTGTGTGCTTCCCGCTCTCCCCTTTTCAAAACAAATGCACCCTTCCGGGCTAAAAGTTAAAAAAAAAAAAAAGAGAGAGAGAGAGAAGAGTCGGGTGTGGTGGCACACGCCTTTAATCCCAGCACTTGGGAGGCAGAGGTAGGAGGATCACCATGAGTTCGAGGCCATCCTGAGACTACATAGTGAATTCCAGGTCAGCCTGGGCCAGAGTGAGACCCTACCTCAAAAAAACAAAAAACAAAACAAAACAAAAAAGAAGAAGAAGAAGAAGAAGAGGGGTTAAGGAGAGCTAACTATCGTGTCTGATTTACTAAAATGTGATGTCCACGATTCTGTCAAACAGAGACGCCTAACTTTTGAAAGACATGGCATTTTGTCATCCATTGACATCATCGTGGTAGAAGTATTTGAAAATTTGGGACACAGAGCTTACCATGTTAGGGTGGTTTCTGATCATGAACATATAAAGCCTGGTGTCAGGCTGGAGAGATGGCTTAGTGCTTAAGGCGCATGCCTGTGAAGCCTAAGGACCCTGGTTTGAATCTCCATGTCTCACTTAAGCCAGATGCACATGGAGGTGCATGTGTCTGGAGTTCGTTTGCAGTGGCTGGAGGCCCTGGCACACCCATTCTCACTCCCCCTTCCTCTCTCTGTCTCTAATAAATAAATAAATTAAATTAAATCTTTAAAATAAAAAAACCTGGTGCCCCTCATGAGACTGAAAGCCCAGGAGAATGTATGAGATAATGTCTACAGAAGTAAATGCTCTAACCATTTAGAAAAGTAGATAATATAAATCCAATATGCTATTAAATTAATGGCAGGGCAAAACTAGAAACTAAAAAATACCTTTAAATCACATAATTAAAAATAAAATTGAGCCAGGCATAGAAGCATGCACCTTTAATCCTGGCACTCAGGAGGCAGAGGTAGGAGGATGGATCACCATGAGTTCAAGGCCAACCTGGAACTATATAGTGAATTCCAGTCTGGGCTAGAGTGAGATCCTACCTCAAAAAAAACTAAAAACTAAAATAAAATTGTAAGGGCTGAGGGTATAGCTCAGTGCGAGAGTGGTTGCCTAGCAGGCACAAGGCCCAGAATTCAACCTTCCATATTACAATAATAATAATAATAATAATAATAATAATAAAAAAATAACAAGATCGATTATAAAGGTGGAACTTGTAGAATTTAACAAAACAATCAGGTCTGGGAAGACGGCTTGTCAGTTAAAGCACGTGCCATTCAAAAGCACAAGGACCCGAGTCTAAGGACATCACATTTCCACAGGTCATGTAAAAGTTGGGTGTGGCCATGCCCATCTGGAGTCCCAATGCTAGGGAGGAAGAGGAAAGAGAATCCCTGGGGCATGCTGGCTAGCTAGTCTAGCCAAATCAGTGAGAGACTGTTTCAAAATAAATAAAGTTGAGAGTGACTAAGGAAGATCCACGTGTGTGACCACATACAAGTACACATAAGCACATATGCACAAATGCACAGCTCAGAGAGACACACATTTTGTTGTTGTTGTTGTTTTTTGAGGTAGGGTCTCCTTCTAGTCCAGGCTGACCTGGATCTTACACTGTGTAGTCCCAGGCTGGCCTCAAACTCACAGCAATTCTCCTACCTCTGCCTCCAGAGTGCTGGGATTAAAGGTGTGCGCCACCACACCCAGCAGCTCAGTTTTTTTTTTTTTTTTTTTTTTTTTTAAGTTAAATCTGGGCTGGAGAAGTTGGCTTAGCAGTTAAGGCATTTGCCTGCAAAGCCAAATGACCCAGGTTCGATTCCCCAGGACCCACATAAGCCAGATGCACAGATGCATCTGGAGTTCTTTTGCAGTGGCTGGAGGCCCTAGCGCACCCATTCTCATTCTCTCTCTCTCTCTCTCTCTGTGTCTCTTTCTCTCTCTCTCTCTCAAATAAATAAATATTTTTAAAAAAAAACCAAAAAACCCCTAAATCTAATGTCATTCCTACATTAACATTTCAGGCTTTGGCATCTTTTCTTAGTAATACCACTCCAGGCCCTGACCCAGCTCAACTCATCTGTATTCTCTGATGTTTTAGCAATGTCTGAGACTAGTAGTCAGAAATTCGAGAGGAAGGCTGTATACCACTGCCAACCAAAGGAGGGTAGACAAGGGCTTTGCTTGAAGCCACAGCTTCTTTCTGTTTTTGTGATTGCCAACTGTCCTGCCCACCTTTGAAAGTTTGTCACAGCTTCTGGGAACCAGCAGGTGCAAGACTGAAGAGGATATGAGAAGCCCAGAACAGAAAAAAATAAAAAATTAAAAATAAAATGAAAAAAAGAAAGAGATTTCTAAGAAACAGGTAGAAAGAGGGGCTAGGGTCTTAATGAGGATCACTGAGTAGACTTATGAAAGCCCCATCTGAATTCAGGACATTGAAAGGAAGCTGTCACTGTGTGTTACCAGCCCTCCTTTCTGCCTCACGGAGGAAGCTGCCTTTGCCATCTCCCCAGCTTTGGCAAAGCCATAGGCCAGTCTTGGCTTGAATGAGGACAACAGACCCCATTTATGGTCTGTTTCAGTCAGGAGAAGTGCTCAGGCCAGGACCACAGAGCACCTGCCTTCCACCCCTGGCTCCCAGTGCCAAGCCTCACCCAGCTCCCCAGCAAGTGTGAACCCATTGCAGGCAAGGCCCTGCTCCACCGTGTAAGAACTTGTTCTACTTTCAAAGCTGGTTCTCCAGCTCTTTAGCCTCCCCACCCAACAAACAAGCCAAAGGTACGCTGGCACGTGTTCATAAAACCAGGTTTGGCCCACCTAATATTGATTTCATTTTCATAACTCCATATTCTGGAGTGTGTGAAGAATGTAACCAGGATGTCAGCCTGACTGCTGGATTTGCTACCACAAACAGAAATTTCTTCTATTTCCCTCTGAACAGGATGCTCTCCAAGCTGGGTCCCTGCACCAGGCTCAAATTCAGAGGGTGGACCAGATCTGCCCGAGGGCCTCACCTGTGCACTTGCACGTCCGGTTGAAGAACTTCCTTGGCCACTGCTCGCGGTCATCCTGGTTTTGTAGGATGTAAGGGCCACTCCAGGGTCTGGTGTCTGCTTTGACCTCCATGCACTGGCCCCGGCCCTCTTGAGAGCCACAGATGTTGGCAGGCTCAGTGCCCAAAGGTGGGCAGCACTCCTTGTTCAACACACTGCTCAAGGTCATGCAGACCCGGGGAAACTGGGCCCCGGCTCTAGGCAGGATGACACAGACCAGATAACAGAGCAGAAGTCCCCACTGCATGGACCTCATGGCTGCGTAATTGGGAAAACTTCCGGAGCTTTCCACCCCAGGTTTCGGTCTGGCCTTTCTCTTCGTTGTCCACTCCTGGACACTCGCTCACTCAAGTTTCTGTCTTTCCTCTCTCTTTCTTTTCTTTCTTTTTCTTTATGGGTTCTATTCCTCTCTTTTAAAAAAAATGCCTACCCAAATCACAGAAGCTGCATGTATGCCCGTGTGTATGCGTTCATGCACACGCTATTTTATGTGACTCAAAACAACTAACGCAAATTTAATTTCATTAGAACAGCCTCTAACAGGCAAATTTAATGAGGGTAGAGCTCCTCGCCAGCCTTCTCCCCTCCGTTAAACCAGGCTTTGTCTAATTGAGTTAATTTGCCAAGCTCTCCAGCCATACTACTTATTATGCTGGTATTTCTAAGCCTCCTCCTTCTCTCCTTAGCCCTTGACTTTAATTGCCTTGAACTCAGTTCAAAAGCCAAGCACCGTGCTGCCTTTATTCTGTCTGGCTTGCTGAGCCACGAGGCCTGGTGAGGTTCAGGGAAGGGCTGGGAGAAGGCGTCATTAGGAGGATTATCACTAGAGAAAGGCTGGTCGTTAGCACATGACCCAAAGTGCACAATGAAGCTGATAAAAGTTTCTGGCTTTGTGTCAGGAGGGCAAAAGCAGCCGCTTTGTGGGCCTCATGTGCTCCAGCGAAGCTTGTGACCTCAGACTTCCCAGAGCGTCAATAGACGCACTGAGCATTCAGTCAAAGCCCCTGAACAGAAGGGCACATTGCTAACTACCGCTCCCTCATGATCGCTCGCTGACATGGGAAAAAGACCACGACAGGAGGTCACCCAACTTTCAAAATAAAGCAACATTTATCTAGGACTGCTGGACAAGGGACTGCTTTGTCCGACAACTAGGAATTCTCTTCCTTCCAAATAACAACTTACTCTTCTAGTCACGCGCACATGCGCGCGCACAAATCGATAATTTTATTTTTAAGCTTGGTATTATGAAGTTTCGCTCTAAAAAGCAATGCCTGTGTGTGCTTCCAGGGACAGCAAGGGGAGTAGATAGATGAGCCATGGTGGTCACTTGTCTGGGCATCTGTTTGTTCCTTCACTGGTCTCAACAGGGCTGTCTTAGTGCCATAGGGTCTGTACAGAATGCTCGCTTGAAACTGCTCCAGCCACTTTCAAAGACTATCTTATCCACGGACATAATGATATCTACTATTGAATTTCAAAGGGTTTCACAGACACATCTGCCCATGTGCATTATGATATTAAGACTAATTCAAAGCTCTTCTCAGCCCTGGGTCTGTAACCGGCACCCCAGTTTCTTAAATGACATCCTCGGAGGGTGTGTCCAGGGCATCAGTCTCTTCATACAGTCCTTTGCTAAGTCTACTAGGCAGCCAGAGTTGTGAGCCATGATGTAAGAATACAGCATTGTTCCAGAAGAAAGGGATCAGCCAAGAGACCGGGCATGTTCTTTTCCTAGGCTGCTGTAATAAATTTCCATAAAACAGGTGGCTTGAAGCAGCGTTTATTTACTTTCTCGTAATTCTGAAGTTTTAACTCCAGGCATTGGTAAGGCTGGTTCATGTTATCCTGTGCTCCCACAACAATATGTACCCATTCCAGCATCGCGTGACTGCAGGTAGTCCTGGCTTGAGCATGTTACCCTCTGGACTCTGTCACGATTACAGGGCATTCCCCTGTGCATTCCGTGTCTCTCTTCTGTCTCTATATCTTTTTAAAAAAATATTTTATTTTCACTTATTTATTTGAGAAAGAGAGGGAAAGAGGAAGATACAAAGAGAGAGAGAGAGAGAGCATGCCAGGACCTCTAGCCATTGTAAACAAAATTCCAGACGCATGCACCACCTTGTGCATCTGGCTTTTGTGAGTTCCGGGAAGTCAAACTTGGGTCCTTAGGCTTTGCAGGCAAGTGCCTTAACCATCAAACCATATCTTATAAGGCCACTAGTCATGGGGCTGATAACTTGGATAACCCAGAATGATCTCAGTTTAAGATCCTTCATCCAGTTACTTTGGCAACACATGTACAGGTTCTGGGGCACTGATCCACCTTTGAGGGCTTCATCGTTCAATCCCTGATGCCATAGATGGCATCAAGCTTGGATCCGATCAATACCGCCCAATTTAAGGTGCATTTTGGACCTCGTCCATTCCATCTATGTTTGTCTGTTGACTGCCAATACGGGCCACCATTTGACACTTGGAGGTTTCAGTCTGTGTTTTGTGAAGTTCTGCAACTGTCAGACTCAACTGTCTTAGATACAGAAAGTGACCGAGTCACCAATTCTCACATGAGGATGTTCCCAAGTCTAGGTGCTGGCATCTCTTTCATTACAGCATAACTCACCAGAGGCTTTGTACATAAGCTGTCAACACTCACCCAAATCACGTTTCTGGCTCTGATTTCAATTGTGAACAAGCCTCAGACTCATATCTCACTTACTACTTGACCAGACCCCTGGAAGATCCAGGCGCCTTAAGATGTTCACAGAAGAGATTTCGCCCTCTCCTCCTGCTTGTTTCAGGACTGAGCACCACTGCTGTCCTTGAACCTCTGGTCTTCTCTCTCCTTCCCCGTAAGTATTTTCTGGTGTACTTACCAGAGGTCTTTCCACATGCAACTCAAAGTGTGGGCCACAGATCACAGACTGTGCGCTCCTGGTTTACATCCAGGTAAACATGACAAGGAAGAAAGTGGGAGTCAACACACAGGCATTCCCCAGCAGCTTGGTGTTTCCATATGCTCAAGCAATCACAAGCCATACCCATGCATACACCACAACCACACTCAGTAACTAACAAATAAATAAAATCTTCTGCAGTTGTCCTTTTTAAAATATTTTATTTATTTATCTGAGACAGAAAGAGAGAGAGTCAGAGAGAGAGAATGGACATGCCAGGGCCTCCAGCCACTGCAAATGAACTCCAGATGCATGTGCCACCTTGTGCATCCGGCTTACGTGGGTACTGGGGAATCGAGCCTTGAACCGAGCTTCACAGGCAAGCACTTAACCGCTAAGCCATCTCTCCAGTGCCAGAGTTTTCTCTTCTACCTCACCACCTAACACCATCTGGCCCATGAAGACTCAGTGCGCACTGAAGGAAGTGAGTGGAATTAGTTTGTGTATACATGTGGCAGAGTAGGGCACAACACTTGGGAGATAGGATAACAACATTCGCCTTCCCCACATTCAAAGAGGAGGAGATGGCTTGATGCAAAGCCGGGTGAAGCATTCAATAGGATGGCAAATGTCTTCAAGCCATCGCTAAGATTGTCACAGAGAAAAAAACATGTGCATCTTTCTTCTGCCTGTCAGCGACCTGCCTGTGTCTTCCTCTCAGGCCTCTGAATGTGAAGATTCTCCTTGTGGTTTTAGCCCCCGCCAGACTCCTCTGTTAGATGCCTTTTCATCTTTTCTCTGCTGCCACATCATGAGAAAAATGAGATTAGATTTTGGCGGCGGCAGGGGGTTCTCATGTCCAAATTATTTCCTAAATGCTGGGCATCTCTGTCCTGACAGGATGAGCCACCTTGTGCATCTGGTTTACGTGGGTCCTGGGGAATCGAACCTGGGTCTTTTGGCTTTACAAGCAAGTGCCTTAACCTCTAAACCATCTCTCCAGCTTAAAAGAAAAAGAAAAGAAAAGAAAACCATTGTATTCTTATCCTATGCTGCCTTTATTTCATTAGCAACCAAGAAGGACAAGAAATCACATTAGAATGCTGAAAAGTCCTCCCCACTGAGTAAATCTTGATTCTGGAAACTATCAGCTCATATTCTCCCTTTCTCTCTTTCTCTCACTCTCTTTCTCTCTCTTTCTCTCTTACACAGAGATTGAGAGAGAGAGAGAGAGAGAGATACACCCATACAGAAATACTCATACACGTATATACTGCTAACTCTAGAATCCAATACTTTTTGGAATATTTTACTTCCAGCACCTAAATAAACATTTTTTATTAAGTACAAACTTTTTATGGACACATCATATGCTGGTACCATCATTTCCCTCCTCCCTACCTCCACTCCACTGAGGGCCTCCTCAGTGGGATTGCTGATATGTACCATGGAGTTGTGGGTTATGAGTTGTGAGAGCAGCAGTCAGTTATTGGGGGGGGCGGTTGGCAATGCCTCTGGATATGCCCTCCCACCCTGTGGCTCTTACATTCTTTCCGCCCCCTCTTCCGCAAAAATCCCTGAGCCATAGTGGGTGTACTTTAAGTCTGCTTTGGTGTTGTGCTTTCAGAAGATTCTGGATCTCTGCTTTGGTGCATTTTGAGTGTCCTCAGTGTCTGTCTCCATCACCCTGGCCCAGGTTGTCGGGTTGGCTGTGGAAGCAGCACACTTCCTTGCTCATCTTGCCAGCTCCTCTGGGGTTTCCCTTGGGCCTTTGCTGCTGTGTGAGGGGCGGTTCATCTCCTGCCAGGGAGTCAGCCAGTTGTCCTCAGTTCTCACTGCTTGGATGGTGTCCTGCGCAGCCCTGCTCCCAGCCTCTCTTGCTCTGTCCTTGTCCTCCCAGGCAGCTGCCCAGGGATGGCTCTGCCCTTCGGGTGTGACCCCCAGCTAGGCCCCAAGTCCCCAAGTAAACATTTTTAACTCTAGCATATGACAAATATTCTTGTCCCTAACGCAATAATCCTACCCAGAAATCAAAGTAACTATTCCTTCTACATTGTATTTTATCAAGCTGCAAAGATTTGGATTAGCAACCAAGAAGGACAAGAAATCACATTAGAATGCTGAAAAGTCCTCCCCAAATGAGTAAATCTTGAAAAAGAAAAATCAGCTCATATTCTCCCTTTCTCTCTTTCTCTCATCTCTTTCTCTGTCTTTCTCTCTTACACAGCCAGAAAGAGAGAGAGAGATCTGACATTCTCTACAGAAATACTCATTGTCGTATATACTCTAACTCTAAATCAATACTTTTTGGAATATTTTACTTGCCCAGCACCTAAATAAACATTTTTATTAAGTACAAACTTTTATGGACACATCATATGCTGGTACCATCATTTCCCTCCTCCCTACCTCCACTCCACTGAGGGCCTCCTCAGTGGGATTGCTGATATGCCATGGAGTTGTGGGTTTATGAGTTGTGAGAGCAGCAGTCAGTTATTGGGGGCGGTTGGCAATGCCTCTGGATATGCCCTCCCACCCTGTGGCTCTTACATTCTTTCCGCCCCCTCTTCCGCAAAAAAATCCCTGAGCCATAGTGGGTGTACTTTAAGTCTGCTTTGGTGTTGTGCTTTCAGAAGATTCTGGATCTCTGCTTTGGTGCATTTTGAGTGTCCTCAGTGTCTGTCTCCATCACCCTGGCCCAGGTTGTCGGGTTGGCTGTGGAAAAAGCACACTAAATAAATCATCTTGCCAAATCCTCTGGGGTTTCCCTTGGGCCTTTGCTGCTGTGTGAACGGTTCATCTCCTGCCAGGAGTCAGCCAGTTGGCCTCAGTTCTCAAACAAGGGATGGTGTCCTGCTGCCCTGCTCCCAACCTCTCTTGCTCTGTCCTTGTCCTCCCAGGCAGCTGCCCAGGGATGGCTCTGCCCTTCGGGTGTGACCCCCAGCTAGGCCCCAAGTCCCCAAGTAAACATTTTTAACTCTAGCATATGACAAATATTCTTGTCCCTAACGCAATAATCCTACCCAGAAATCAAAGTAACTATTCCTTCTAAGATTTTCCTGAATTAATCAAATGATACTTTTAATTTTTTTTTTTTTACTCTGTTTGGCTTGTGATTTAGGGATCTCCCTAGTTAATTACAAACAGATATAAGGACAAAACTTTGACAAGCCACAAAGATTGTGGATGAGCTGAATAGGCACTCATTAATTTCAAGAACTGACAAAAGTGAATAAAATTATGTAAAAGAAAAAAGAAAAAAATAATCTTCAAAAAAGCCTTGGCCTGAATCTGATGCATGCTTGTACAAGCTTATTAGTTTACAACAGCCAGCAAAAGTATCCACCGATGGCGTCTGTCTGACATTCTCTTCGAAAATGACTCTTTGTCGTTTACTCTCATCTGTACTAATTCAATCACTTTTTTGGTTTTTTCGAAGTAGGGTCTCACTCTAGCCCAGGCTAACCTGAAATTCACTATATAGTCTCAGAGTGGCCTTGAACTCATGGCGATCCTCCTACCTCTGCCTCTGCAGTGCTGGGATTAAAGGCGTGAGCCACCACGCCCAGCTAATTCAATCACTTTTAATGACCAATTACACACACACATCAACAACAACAACAAGTCTTAGGCTTCCAATTATATTTTATAAGCTATAGCAAATAAATAGTTGTGTTGGAGAGATGGCTTAGTGGTTAAGGCACTTGCCTGCAAATGCAAAGGACCCAGGTTCGATTCCCCAGAACTCACATAAGCAAGATGCACAAGGTGGCGCATGAGTCTGGAGTTCGTTTGCAGCGGCTGATGGCCCTAGTGTGCCCATTCTCTCTTGCTCTTTCTGCCTCTTTCTTTCTCCAATAAATTAATTAGGTATTTGGGAAAAATAAATAAATAAATATGTTCTTACAAATCATAGCCAACGGCTGACTGGCAAGTGCAAACTTCATTCTAAAGAGCATTCTAGAATAAAAAGGACAAACAAGGGAAAGGTAGTAACTGCCTTTCTAACCACCTACCTCTGCCTCCCAGGTGCTGGGATTTAAGGTATGCGCCACCAGGCCCGGCCCTAATTGAACTCATCTCTCAGCCAACTGGTGGTGAAGACGACCAGTGCTCAGTAACACTTAATAAATAAACTTGTAAATAAGGAGCAGGACAAAGTGTGTCTTTAACAATAAGCTCTTCCAGAGAAGTGTCTGGGTCTCACTCGCTTGCTCCTCCGTTTCTGTTACAACAGTCCAGGGAACTCTGTGCTTCCTGCTCAGGCAGAGGTGGGCCGGGCTCTTCTGAGCTAAAGCTTCCCTTTCTTCCCCTCCTCGACTGATTCTTCCTTTGAACTTCCCTCATTGCAGTCTCTCCATGCAGGAGCAAGACCTCTACACAGCATAGCTGCTGGCCATGTTCACTTTCTTTGGCCCTTGTCAAGGTCCCTTTGAGACTTGCATGTTGTGTGATCTCTCTCTCTCTCTCTCCTTCTCCCTCTTTATCTGTCAAATAAATAAATAAAAAACAACAACAACCAAAAAGGAAAATGCCTTCAGGTAGGATTCCTCCTACCCACCACCCCCGCCCCCAAACAATGCTCCCTGTTCATAGGTTCAGCCTTTCTGCTCACGGGTCCATTATTATAATGTCATGATTAGAAACTGTAACTTCCTGTTAGGTATTCATTGCATTTGAGAAAATGATCCAGATTGAAGGTAACTGCCAATGGGCTGGGATGTAGCTCAGTTGGGATAGTGCTTGTCTAAAGCCCTGATTTTAATTAATCCCTAATCATACCAGCCATGGTGGCTGAGGTGGTTTGAATGGGAATGTATGTCCCCCATTGATTCAGATGTTTTATTAAGCTTGTAACTTGGGTCTCCAGCCACCCAGCTGGAAGTGTCACTGGGGAGGATCCTGGGGTCAAACCCAAAGGTGTGTTTGGTGACAGATCTGATTCCAGCCCAAAGGTGTGGGGAGCAGGTTTGTGCTCTGGGGCATTTGAGTTTGCTGGTGTTTGGTGGGTGCTTGCTTGAGGTGCTGGCTGGTTGGTGGTTTCTCTCGGCTTGGATCTGTTAAAGGGAGCCAGCTTCTTCCCCCATTGGTGGAACTCCCCCTGGATCTGTAAGCTTCAATAAGTCCCATCCTCCTATAAACGGTCTGGTTTGGATGTTCATCCCAGCACTGAGGAGATGACTACAACAGTGGCCTATGCCTGTAATCCCAACACTAAGGAGGCTGGAGGCAGGAAGATCACAAATTCAAGGTCACCTTTGGCTACATACCAAAGCTTGAGGCTAACCTGGACTATGTAAGACTCAGCTCCAGAAAAGCAAGAATAAAAACAACAACAACAGGGACTAGAGGGATGGCTTAGCGGTTAAGGTGTTTGCCTGCAAAGCCAAAGAACCCAGGTTTGATTCCCCAGGACCCATGTTAGCCAGATGCACAAGGAGGCGCATGCATCTGGAGTTCATTTGCAGTGGCTAAAGGCCCTGGTGTGCCCATTCTCTCTCTCTCTCTCTCTTTCTCTCTCTCTCTCTCTTTTCTCTTCCTCTCTCCCTCTTTCTCTGTCAAATAAATAAATAAAAAACAGCAACAACCAAAAAGGAAAATGCTTTCAGGTAGGATTCCTCCTACCCGCCACCCCCCTCCCCCCAAACAATGCTCCCTGTTCATGGGTTCAGCCTTTCTGCTCACGGATCCATTATTATAATGTCATGATTAGAAACTGTAACTTCCTATTAGATATTCATTGCATTTGAGAAAATGATCCAGATTGAAGGTAACTGCCACTCAACCCTTTAGACAATAACAATGTTTAAGCTCTAAAGAAAAATCTCTCTGGAGAGAGGCCTTTATTACAGTGTCAATACGTCAGAAGCTGCCAAAGGAAAGGAGAGGCCCCTGCTACATAGGAAGGCTAGAGAGAAGCGCATGCTGTCTTCTCTTTGTGCTCCTCAATATCGCAACTCGACACTATGCCATGTTGGCTGTGGAGCGATCTTTCCAAGGAAATATGCGTTCTCTTTTCTTCATTTCATAACTAACATCTAGTGCATTGCTCCACATGGACTTTTGGGGGACACTTCTGACCCAAAAGGTGGCACCACTGTCACTCCCCAAAGCAAATTTTCCCCAAAATAATTGCATTTTAAGTCAATACTTAAAAGCAAAAAAAAAACAAGTATGGTAATGTATGTCTGTAATCCTAGCTCTCAACAAGCATGGGCTGGAGGATCAGAAATTCAAGGTCATTCTCAGCTACAATAGTGAACCAGACTACATGGAACCCTGACTCAACGAATAAATGAATAATTTAGTTTAATTATTTAAAACTATTTTAAAGAAGTATAGGGTGGGCTTGTGAATACTTGCCAAATTATAAAATGGAAAAAGAATCAAAGGGAAACTAAGAGTAAAATCTGAGTGCTTTATGGAAGAGGTCACAACACTAATATTATCATATATTTCTGTTACCGTGTTCATGGTTACCCACTCTGTACCTTTGCTATTCCTCCTATAGCTGTAGAGGGCAGAGTTTGTTACAAGGGAGGCTTGGCTCTTTGAGCCTTTTGGAGGGATGACTTTAATATGATCACTTCATGTTTTGATCATGAGGATTCTGTTTTAGATCCAGTTTTTATAAATGACTTGATATGGAACCTTCTCAGAATTCACAGTAAGATTACTCTGCAGGAAAGTCTAGACGGTAAGCTCTTTCCAGAAAGGAACAGTACCCCTGCCTGTCTCAGGTCATTGTCAAGTGCTTCTCCTCTGTCTTTCTCATACCTGCTTCATTCTGTTATCAACACTCACTAGTCTTTAGTGACACATGGCCTTGCTGCTGACCTCCTCTGAACCCTATGCACTACAATCCATATTCATCAGCTTAGACCTTAGGAGGGACTCTCTAAAGAGATTGTTTTGGGAACAGATTCCAGCATGTTATCAACATGTCTACCCATCTCAGTGATCTCACGATGCCAAGGACCTCTCTTGTTGATAGTCAAGTATGGGCTGGTAGTAAGAAACATAATTTGTGGGGCTGGAGAGATGGTTCAGCAGTTAAGACGCATGCTTGTAAAGCCTAACGACCCAGGTTTGGTTCCCCAGTACCCACATAAAGCCAGATACACAAAGTGGCACATGTGTCTGGAGTTCGTTTGCAGCCTCTAGAGGTCCTGGTGCACCCATTCCCTTTGTCTCTCTCTTCAATCTCCCTCCCTGTCTCCCTCTCTCTCTCTCTCTCTCTCTCTCTCTCTCTCTCGGCTTGCAAGTAAATAAATAAAATACTTTAAAAATAAAATAAAATAAGGGGGCTGGAGAGATGGCATAGAGGTTAAGGTGTTTGTTTGCAAAGCCAAAGAATCCTGATTCGATTTTCCAGGACCCAAGTAAGCCAGATACACAAGGAGGCGCATGCGGCTGGAGGCCCTGGTGTGCCCATACTCTCTCTCTCTCTCTCTCTCTCACACACACACACACACACACACTTTCTCTCTCTCCAATAAATAAATTAATTAATTAATTAAATATTTTTAAAAATAAGCTGGGTGTGGCAAAGCATGCCTTTAATCCCAGCACTGGCCAAGGTAGGAGGATTGCTGAGAGTTTGAGGCCACCCTGAGACTACATGGTGAATTTCAAGTCAGCCTAGGCTAGAGTGAGCCCCTACCTTGAAAAACCAAAAATAAATAAATAAATAAGTAAAATCCCAAACCTCCTGAGAAAGATTCAAACTTATCCACATGCTAGAAGATTCTCTAGAGAAGACCTGGACCAAACCAGAGCCCAAGAAAATTACCCAAAACCAGAATAGGCTCCAAAATGAAGTAGCTTACACTTTCACACCAGCCGTGTTTTGAATTTTGTTAGTCTTGTTGACTTCTGATACTCTCTCATAAAACACTCCCTGGGCTCTTTTCTCTACAACATATCCATCTTCTCCTTGCTAATGTTTAAAGAGAACTAGCAGATCCTTTGCGTCATGGAAGCTGAATTTCATGCAGCCTTCCACAAATCACCTCCACTAAGACCAAGGGAAAGGGAAGGAATATCTAATGTCTATTTTTTTAAGTGTGTGTGTGTGTGTACACACAGATGTGTGTAAGAGAATATCAGATGCTTGTATCACCTTTTGTATTTGGCTTTATGTGGGTGGCTCAGGAATTGAACCCTAGCCATCAGGCTTTGCCTTTAAGTGCTTGGACATCTTCCCAACCCCTAACCCCTATTTCCTTAAGATTCATCAGAACTTTGTCTACTATTTTGATTTTGTGTTGGTTGTTTTCCTGGCTATTCACTCATTTGTTTATGCAACTAACACATATGGAGAGTGTGTTCTGTGCCAGGCACTGTGTTATTAGCCCGATGGCAGAGGGAAAAAAAAACACATGAAGAGTACAAAATGATCTGGCAGAATCCTAAAAACAGACCCTGGGGGAAGCACTACGGAAAGCCAGAGGAGGACCTTCCTCGTATGTTTCACTATTCTCCCTGCCTGATGCTGCCTCCTATGTGTGTATATTTGTTTAGCTTGAAATAGTCCACTTACTGTGAGCATTAAATGGGGCTAATTCATGAAAACAATATTTACTTTTCCCCCACTGGGTTTAAGTTAATTTAGATGCACACATCATTTACAAAGTTCTTTATTTTGCCTTTCCACTCTCAGGCAACTGAATTCATTGAGCTATTTAGCCATCTGAAATACAATATTTTCTTCTGCAAAATACTAAGGGCTTTATAACTTTTCATGCATGGCTTGGGAGATATCTCTAAAGCTCTCAGAGAGTGCATTGAAGTTCTGAAGACAATATCCCAGTCTTGTGAAGTGTGAGTCTCTCATAGGCTTTGATAAACAACATCCTGCTCGTTTGAGAATACGTTCTTTCCCCCCTCCCCCACGCGCAAGTTATTTTACTTCTATGGACAAACGGGAGAAATTATGTCCTAGGAACAAGTTGGGGGAAAGTCATAGTCTTTGAGTTTAAGATATTAATTAGAATTGTTAAGCTGAGCGTGGTGGTGCACACCTTTAATCCCAGCACTTGGGAGGCAGAGGTAGGAGGATCCACTGAGTTCAAGGCCACCCTGAGACTACATAGTTAATTCCAGGTCAGCCTGGGCCAGAGTGACACCCTACCTCAAAAAAACAAACAAACAAAAAACACAAAAAAAGAATTGTTAGCTCTTCCCATAGTAAAATAGGCAATCGTTAAGGTATCCCATAAAACATGTAGTCCCTAGGTCTGGAGAACCCCTTCTCTCTCTGCTTCTTGCACTTTGGTCAAATCCCACAAGGGCTCCCCCGCAGCCTTGAGGTGCATTCACTTCCTTCAGACAGCAGTATCCGCTCCTTCCCACAGCCCACCCCGGCCCTAAGAAACCAGCATTTCACATAGTCACAGGAGTGCCTCAAGTACATCCTGCCCGTGACGTGAGAAAGGTCACCGGGAGAGCCCGGACTGCATGTTCACCTCAGCAAATTCAGAAGAGCAGATTGCAACACACTTTGAGATACGGGGACTAGAGCTGTGAGAGCTGTGTGTCTCAGTGCCACATGCTGTCCTTCCCCAAGCCCTGAGCCTCCTCTGACAACCAGGGGAACACATGAATAATGGAACTCACTTATGTTTCCTAAGGGTTCTTCAGTCTGGTCTGTGGGAAAACCGATAACCGTTCATATGGGATATGTCAACAACATTGACTAGATGATATTCTGGAAATTTCTCGAACAGTATTTTTGTTTGTTTGTTTGTTTGTTTGTTTGTTTGTTTGTTTGTTTGTTTTGGATGAAGTCAACATTTAGACCTCAGGTAAAGCAACTGTCCCTTGTATTGTGGGAAATCCTCATTCAATCAGCCAAAAGCCTTCTTAGAACAAAGACCCATCTTTCCTCAGAAAGAATGAATTCCCCACTGCTGGTCTTCAGACTTGAACTGCAACAAGACCTCTTCCCTGAGTCCCTAACCTGCTGCTCATGCTACAGATTGTGCCCTTGCCAAGCTCCAAAGTTTTTTGTGTTGGTTTCTTATAATAATTTTTTCCAGGTACTGGGGATGTAGTTTAGCCGACAGAGTCTGTGCCTAGCATGCACAAAGCCTTGGGTTTCATCCCTAGCACTAGATGGAGGCAGGGGGATCAAAAGTTCAAGACCAGGCTGGAGAGATGGCTTAGCGGTTAAGGCACATGCCTGCAAAGCCTAAGGACCCTGGTTCGATTCTCCAGGTCCCACATAAGCCAGATGCACAAGGAGGCACATGCATGTGGAGTTTGTTTACAGTGGCTAGAGGCCCTGGCATGCCCATTCTCACTGTCCCTCTCTCTGTCTCTAATAAATTAATAAAAATAAAATCTTAAAAAAAAAAAAAAAGATCAAGACCACTGGGCGTGGTGGTGCATGCCTTTAGTCCCAGCACAGAGGAAGCAGGATTGCAGTGAGTTCAAGGCCAGCCTGAGTAACTACATAGTGAATTCCAGGTCAGCCTGGGCTAGAGCGAGACCCTACCTCGAAAAACTAAAAGAAAGAGAAAAAAAGAAAACTCGAGGGAATGATTTTTCTGAAATCAAGCACTCCACAGCGGCTGTTGGTGGTCACAACAGTGAGAATCAGTCTTTTTGGGATATTCAAAGTCAGCACGGAGTACATGAACTGGACACCTGAATAAAAACACTGTCACATTCTTCCTGGACAAATGAACGAAGTACCCATCGGCAGCAATCCCAGTTTTACACGGGAAAGAATTATTTAAATGACGTGAGAAATCATTTGGTTCCCAGCTCTCACCTAAAGCATTCATAACACATGAAGAATATCCAACTGACCCCCCACAACTCCTTTCACCCTCGCCACACGGGACACCCCCACCTCACTATATTCCAAATAAAAACACAGATGACATTGACTCTTATTCTCCACTTTTTGAAATATAATTGATTGAGACAAATGATACATATTTAAGGTGTGAAATGTTATGTACATATGCAATGTGAAATAATTGCCACAATCAAGCTAACTAATATATTCATCACCTCATGGAATTATCATTTTTTGCAAGAACACCTAAGAGCTCTTTTTCTTAGCAAATTTCATATTCTAATACGGTGTTGTTGAATCTGGTAACACACCGGACATGAGCTGTCCTGAACAGTATCATTCTGCATATTTCAACCTTTTTACCCTTTGAGCAAAACCTGTCCACGTCCCTCACTCACCAGGTCTGCTAACTACTATTCTCCTCTCTCCTTTTAAGATTAACGCATCTTACAGATGCAAAGTACAAGTGACACATGCAGGATTTTCTTCCTGTGCCTGGTTTATCTTTTTTTTAACATCACATCCTCCAGATTCATCCATGGCCTTG
Organism: Orientallactaga sibirica; assembly: GCA_036365145.1. NCBI lineage: Eukaryota > Metazoa > Chordata > Mammalia > Rodentia > Dipodidae > Orientallactaga > Orientallactaga sibirica. The sequence continues at coordinate 5,105,268 of JAEOAD010001748.1, read as the reverse complement.
TAAGTGACAGGATTTCTTTCTGTTTAAGGGCTGAAGAATAGTCCATTCTGTGCCTGTATGTATGTATATGTTACTTTTTCCTCATATATATCCACTAATGGACATTCTGGTTGTTTCCATATCTCGGTTATTGAGATACTACTACAATGGGCATGGTCCTTCCCTTTTCACATAAAAAAAAATGATTTTTAAAGCTGGGAGTGGTGGTGCATGCCTTTAATCCCAGCACTCTGGAGGCAGAAGTAGGAGGATCAAGGCCACCCTGAGACTACAGAGTGAATTCCAGGTCAGCCTGGGCTACAGTGAGACCCTACTTCGAAAAAGACAAAAAAAACGTCTTTTTTAGGGCTGGAGAGATGGCTTAATGGTTAAGGTGCTGCCCTGTGAAACCTAAGGATCTGTGTTTGACTCTCCAGATCCCACCTAAGCCAGATGCACAAAGGTGAGGCAAGCACAAGGTTGCACATGCCCACTAGGTGGCACAAGCATCTGGCATTTGATTATAGTGGCTGAGGCCCTGGCATGCCAATTCTCTCTCTCTCTCTCTCTCTCTCTCTCTAGTAAAAAAAAAAATTTAAAAATCTTTTTTTTGTTTTTGTTTGTTTTTTTTTCGAGGTAAGGTCTCACTGTAGCCCAAGCTGACCTGGAATTCACTATGTAGTCTCAGGGTGGCCTCTAACTCACAGCTCCTACCTCTGCCTCCCAAGTGCTGGGATTAAAGGCATGTGCGACCACACCCAGCGTAAAAAATCATTTTTTAAAATCCAGGGCTGGGGCTTCTCATTTCAGATGGTGCTGACCACTGGGGACATTCAAAACTCATCACAGTGCTGAGAACAAGACACAGTGCGGTGTTCGGCACTAAGAGAGACATCTTTCTCACACCGTCCAAGTGCCAGCGACCATTGCCAAAAAGGTGGTGGAAAGAATGCAAAAGCCCAAGGGGAGGAGTGTTTTGGAATACTGTCTTCCAGGCACAAAGTGGCTTTGATATTAATAACTTCACAGAGGCTGGTGTTACCTTTAGGAGACCTGCGTAATGTAAGTGCAGAAAAAAATGATAACAAAAAAATAGAAGGACTCATTAGAAAGAAGGGGTTCAGTGGAGAAGGGGTAGAGAAGGAGGACAAAGGAGGTTGGTGGGATGGGAGTATGATCAGGGTACATTGTGTATATGAACAGAGGTCTTCAATAAAAAGTTATATAAAAATAAACCCTTAGAGACTTAAGCTAAAAATAAAAAACAGGGGCTGGAGAGATGGCTTAGTGGTTAAGGTGCCTGCCTCCTAAGCCTAAGAATGCCGGTTCCAATCTCCAGGTCCCATGTTTAGCCAGATGCAAAGTGACGCAAGGGTGCAATGCCCCACTTGACCACAAGGGGGGGTGCATGCATCTGGATTTTGTTCGCAGCTGCTGAGACGCTGCTGGCGTGCCCATCTCTATCTGTCTTCCTCTCCCTCTCTCTCTGTCTCTCTCCAAAATAAATAAATAAATAAATAAAAAAAAATAAAAAATAAAAAACAGGGCTGGGAGATAGTTCAGTACAGTGCTTACCTTGCAAGCCTAAGAACATCAGTTCAGTCCCTAAAACCTACTTAAAAAGGCTGGGTGTGGTGATGCGTCCTTGTACTCCTGGCACTGGGAAAGCGGAGACAGGAGAATTGCTGGGGCTCACTGACTAGCCAGTTTAATGTAATTAGTGAGCTCCATTCCAGAGAGAGACCCCATCTCAAAACGAGGTGGACAGTGTGCGAGGAATAACTGAAGTTGACACTTGGCTTCCCCGTGCACACATACCCACACATACTTGAACACACATGGACATAAAAACCTTTCAGAAGCTGGGTGTGGTGGTTCAGATCTGTAATCCCAGAACTCAGGAAGTGGAGGCAGAAGGATTGCCAGTTTAAGATCAGTCTGGGTTACATGGCAAGACTCTGTCTCAAAAAAAAAAAAAAAAAAAAAAGCAGAGATTGAAAAGAACTAAAAAGGAAAATAATAAAATGAATATCACTGTCCATTCCTCACAGACAACCTCATTAACATTTGATGCATATCCTTCTAGACTTCTCTACCACTGCCATCCTCACCAGAGTTAATTTTGGGTCCTTGTTGGGCATTGTTAAACACGAGCTGGGACTGTGAGGAAGCTGGCCTGGGCTGTTGGACATGGCCGAGGACCTTGGGCTATGGGGGTTGCAGCTGGTGTTATCGTTGGGAACCCACCCTGGTAACGGTGACTGGCCCTCCCTGCCCTTGGGCAAGGTTGTAGTGTGCCCTGTCATAGCCCAGAGTGGGCAGAACTGGTGAGGCCCTCCCCCCTTGATCCCAAAAGCATCTGACCATCCCATAAGTCAAGCTTTGCCCTTCCCCCCCAGTTCCTGACCTTGTGGCTAGCTGCCCAAGAGGCCTTATGTGGCTGAAGTCACATAGCTTTTGCAGCCACTTCTGTTATCTTCCTTGCAGCTCCTCCCTCGAAACCCTGAAGTCACGAAGCTTTTCCCACCACGATCTCCGATCCACTTCTGCCTTTCAACCAATTAGATAGGAACCCATAAACTATGTATCCAATCACCATATAATCTGTATGTGCCTTCTTAACCTTCCTCAAGTGTCTATGAACCCACTCCCCTGTTGAATAAATGAGAGTGTGCTATCCATCAGACTGCCTCCCGGGTGTTCATTGCCTATCACACTCACTTGCTGCTCTAAGACCCTACTTCCCCCCAACTCCTCCTGTGCCCGGGATGTCAGTGGCCAACGACCCCCAGGAACAGCGAGGACCCACAGTTCCTTACTAAATAATTGCTCCAAAAGAGATCTTAAAGGATTTTAAACACCTTTATCCTTCTAAGCCTCTGTGTTCTCCATTTATAGAAAACTGTATTTATCCCTATCTGAGCTAGGCATAGGGCCATGGGATTGTAAGCCCCAGATGCTTAGGAGTGTGAGGCAGGAGAATTGCTTTAGCCCAGAAGTTCAGGGCCAGCATTGGGAAAATCGCCGGACTCTATTTCAAAATAAAGGTGATAGATGATAGACAGACAGAGCCAGGCTTCGAATGATAAAGAGAAAGTCCCCCACAATTTCTGACTGTTGGGAGGAACTCAACAACTAAGGGGGAGTTGGAGATGGCACACGCTCAGCTAGGGTGGGGAAGATGACCGAGACACAACACAACATAAACAGGAAGAATAACCAGGTCTCGAACAATGTTAGGGAAAACAAGTGCGCAGCTGCCTTCAAACAGAAGGCAGACTTGAAGAGAGAGGCTCCCTCCTCGCGAGAATTGTACAGACATGAACGTGGAGTGTAAGTTAGAATGGAGTGAATGGAGCGTAGCCCTCTCGGTGCTGGCAAAGTGGGGAAACCCACAGAGCCTCACCGTGGTCCTGCAAGAGCCCTGGCAGTGATTGATGTCGAAAGACAAAGCAACTCCCTCGCCTGCCTGAAGGACAGTGTTCCAGTAATTCATCATAAAGAAAATCAACGTGCCCCCCCCCCCCAACATTCAATCCAAGCACTCTCTTTTTGTTCACAGTGGTAAATTTTACAGATACATCACGAGAGCTTAAAGTACTGGAAAGGAAGCTCCCACTCACAGGCAATTTATCTGAAGATACTGGAAACGATGCTTCTTTTGTCCGTTCGAAATGTGTACACTGTGCTATGTCACAGATCATCCTGTCAGGTGTAACCACTGTCCATACACTTGAACTTCTGGGATGAAGAAAGAATTTTATTTATTTATTTATTTATTTGTTTATTTGTTTGTTTGTTTATTTATTTTAGGGGGGGAATGGGCATGCCAGGGTCTTCAGCCACTGTAAACGAACTCCAGACACGTGCACCACCTTGTGCATCTGGCTTACTATGTGGGTCCTGGAGAATCCAACCTGGATCCTTTGGCTTTGCAGGCAAGCTCCTTAATGGCTAAGCCATCTCTCCAGCCCAAAGAAAGGAAAGCATTTTTTTCAGTCCGTTCCTGTCAGATGGAGTGAGGCATATGAATGGACCGGTCACACTGCCGAGGGATGGCCTGGGTCTACCTTCTCCTCTATCCCTCCACCATCCCCTCCCATTACAGGCCTCCAGTATGAGGGCTCCTTGGCATTGCTGTGGTGGCTATGGGGCTGCTCTGCTCTGCCCTCATTTTTCTGTTTTTGACATGTGTATGTATGTGTAAGTGGTGTGCATGTGTTTGAGCAAATGCTTGTTTCTATGGTCCACTGCTATGTATCAGCCCTCCACGCTTTCCTACTGTCCCACGAAGGTGGTCCCTTTTTCCTCCCTGACATCTTCCCCTCTTGCCTCTGTGGTTCTCATTCCACTCTGTGGTGGGGTTGGACTGTTATCATCATGTGTCTCAGAACACTCTCCCGTACAGACTTCTTGAAAGAGTTGCCTACCCTTCTAGCCTCCACCCCCCTCTCTCTCCATCCATGTTTTCACCTACAACATCTGAGTTCCAGCTTCCTGGTCCACGTTCGGCTCCAAGGTCAATGAACTCGAAGGACTTGGGGCCGCAGACTCGAAAGCTTTGCGCCTTTTTCGCCCTCCTTGCATTTCTGAATTCATCCTCTTCCCTGGTTAGCTCATTCTCTTTGCTTCTTCTCTCCTTTTGAATATCGCTGTCTTCCTGTTGCCCTTGTTCTTCCTTGTCCACCAGCCCTCCTAAGTCTATATTCCCTTTTGCAAGGAAACATTTGACTTCCAACAGATGTGAAATGGTAGTCCCAAAGGCTAGCTTCCCAAGTCCCTGCCCAAAAGATGCGCCCAACTCCTACAACCTGAAAATGGGACTGTACTGTGGTTGTTTCCTCTGACTTCTACATAAAACAGCAGCTGGAATGAACCACAGAACCTTGTAGGGCGATAAGGCTTGTGAACACTCCTTCGTGGAAGGAGAAGAGTTAGAAGGCTGGCAAGCCCTGCAGGAGATTTCCCCCCAAGGCTCCTCCCCTTCCCTAGATTTTACTACATAAGAAGTAACTACCTGGGTGGAGGAGAAAGGACTTCTCAATGGTGTGGCTTCCTGTCTCCCAAAGGACTTCTCAGTGGTGGGACCGCCTGTGCTCGGCGAGTTACCCCAGTAAACTCATCGCTTTAGCAAGATCTACTCGGATGGACTCTCTCTTGGTCTGCAGGTGCCCACTCCATCTGGGATACATAGACATTTCCTTATGTCTCCCTGCAAAAGTCATGTAGCATTACCTTGTTTGGAAATGGGGTCTCTGCCAATGTAAAGAGCTCATGGGGATGTAATTCTGAATTTTTGGTGGGACATCAGCAAACAGAGAAATATAAGAGAGAAGATATTGTGAAGGAGGAAGCCATTGGAGTGATTCTGACACAAGGACAAGAAGACCCCTGGAGCCACTAGAAACTGGGGACTTGCCTAAGTGAAGGAAACTTGCCCACAGCCTCTGGGAGCAGCAAGGCCCTGTCTACACCTTGATTTCAGATTCCTGACCTCTGCAACTATAAGAAAATATACATTTGTATTGTTTCAGTCTCTCCAGTATATGGTAATTTGTTAAAGCAGGCCTATGAAGTGAGTTCACGTACTATCCATTATTCTCTTTTTAAAAGGTGCTCACATGATTATGAAGTGGGGGACCTTGGCTTTCATAACTATGAGACCCTTGGTAAACATGTTCATTATTCACCTGTAAGATGAATAGTATTGATTGTGCATAAGTGAGGTAAACATTTCTTTCTCCCTCATTTATGCCTTTGCAGAGTGTGCTCATTCATCAAAGTCGAGGGAAAAAATAAGCAATCGTCTATCCTAATCCAAAGCCAACATTGGGAGATGTGGACTTAATAAGATGCTGTGGTAACATGGTGTGTCCTGGCTGTTTTTCTAGAATGTGATGCTAGTGTTTGGCACGTTACAAAATGGGATTCATCTTCAGCTAAAATCATCTCTCTGGTTTTATATTATACTGCTTTTTTTTTTTTTTTGAATATTCAGAATGTTCCTGTTTGCTTCTGGAGGTGAGCCCTTGGCTGCAGGAAGATCTTGCTATCTGGGGGTTCCTAGAGCCACACAGCCAATGGAAAGCATGATGTTGGCACTGTGGAGCAGTCTTTGTTTGTTTTTTTATTTTTATTTTATTTATTTGAGAGAGAGAGAGAAGCAGGTAGAGAGAGAATGGGCACTCGTTTTTGACCCACAGAGTGCTTGTTACTGACATTCAGGGAAGGAGCCAAAAGCGTTCCACTCAAGATGTCTACAAGCACCATTGTTAATAGTGCTGTGAAATTCTAAATGAGACATCTCTACCACATCCTCCAAGGTTTGGCAAACACTGTGGGAAAGAGAGAGGGCAGGGAGCCGGAGGATGGAGAGTTGTGCTGCAGGACGCTGCTGTTTTCCAGACGTGAAGTGGCCATTGCCCTCATGACTACACAGCATCTGCCATTACCTACTCAAGTCTTGTACAATATTGGATACATCAACACCCTGTTGAAGAAGACAGAGAAGGGAGACAACATCAAAATAGAAGCGGGGGCTGGAGAGATGGCTTAGCAGTAAAGACACTTACCTGCGAAGCCTAAGAACTCATGTTCAGATCTTCAGGTCCCACATAAGCTACACACACACAGTGACACAAATGTGTGATGCTGCACATATAACGCATCTGGAGTTCATTTACAGTAACTGAAGTTTCTGGCATGCCCATTCTCTCTCTCTCAAATCAATAAAAAAAAATATTTAAAAAATAGAAGAGGGACTAGTTAGAAAGAGGAAGGGATTTGGTGGATAGGGAGTGAGGACAAAAAAAAAGCATTTTAAATAAAAATTAAAACAAAAAATACCGCAACACTTGTGACATGCCAAGATGGGTGACAAGTGATTCCCAGTGACTTGGATTCAGCTTCTCTGTGTATGCAAGGTGTCCTATGACAACTCTCTTGCACCTCGCTATCCCTGCTCAGTGTGCGTTCCCACGTCCATCCTCCCCTCGTCTCTGTGCTACATTAGAGTAAAGGTGGCACATTATTCACCATGGTATCCTTCCTTCAGTGTCAGGAGCACAGCAGATGCTCAACTAGACTTGAGGAGTGAAAGAACAAAAGCTTATCAAACCAAAAAGCTTAGAAAAGTACTTAAAAAATGAATTATGTCTTTTGTTGTAAAAAGACTCTTACTTTGTTGACACCTTTTATACACTTATATAATGTATTTTGATCATATTCCCCCTCCATTACCTTCACTTATCCCCATCTTCATCCCCCCTCTGCTGAATCCCTTCTTCCCATCTAGTCTCTCTTCTACTTTGATGTCTTTTTTTTTTCTTGTGTGTGGGTGTGACACTGAGTTTATTTGAGCTTTCCACAGGTTGGGGATTATTTATCAGAACACATGGATCCTACCAGTGGCTATACCATTACAGAAAATGTCTCTTAGTCCTCCAGCAATAAAAACTGCCAATGACTCCTCAGGGAGAGATTGGGACTTCAAGCCCTCAGAAATACTTTCATTATCCTATGGGCTCTGGCTTAGTCTTGGATATAGGACATAAGATTTGCTGTCCCCATGTTGCAGTTGGCTTCATGTTGCTGGCAGAAAATACCCAACCAAAAGCAGTTTATGGGAGGAAAGAGTCTATTTGCTTACAGACTGGAGGGGAAGCTCCATAATGGCAGGGGAAAACAATGGCATGAGCAGAGGGTGGACATCACCTCCTGGTCAACATCAGGTGGACAACAGTAGCAGGAGAGTGTGCCAAATATTGACAAAGGGAAGCTGGCTATAACACCCATAAGCCCACCCCCAACAATACACTGCCTCCAGGAGGATCCAACACCCAAATTGCCACCAGCTGGGGACCTAGCATTCAGAACTCATAAGATTATGGGGAACACCTGAATCAAACCACCACACTTGGCCTCAGGTTCTTGATAGGTGGTTTCTACCATTATCTTATGAAGTCTTGGTTCTTCATCTGGAAGCTAAGGAGAGTTAGGCTTAATTTCCTTCAGCTTCACAACCCTATTTCTCTGCTCAGTGAAGATAATTGTACATCAAGATCAGACATCGTTGTTCTATTGACAAGAACTTTACAATAATCTCTAGCAGCAGTCCTTATCTTATTCATATCATACTCTAAATTTCATCAACCATTCACCTGTAGAATCTATATACCTAGCCCCACAATGCAAACAATATGGCCAGATGATCTCGGTTTCCATGGCACCATGTTTTTCTTGCTGACCCTGGAGGAAGAATGGAAGGTACCAAGGGATGTAATAGGATTTGAGAGATAGTGAGCATGGGACAAAAGCAGAGAGGAAGATAGAATGATGGGGTGTCACTATAACTTTGTTTAAAGACTGGGATCGCTCTTGCTAATGATTTCTTCTTGGCAATGAAGCAAGTTTCCTTGTTGAAGAGACCTAGGTTACAAAAAAAAAAAAATATATTAGAGGGCCTGGAGAGATGGCTTAGCAGTTAAGGCACCTGCTTGTGAAGCCTAAGAATGAATGTTCAAATCTCCAGGTCCCACGTTTAGCTAGACACAAAAGTGACGCAAGTGTGCAATGTCGCACTTGCCCACAAGGGGGCGCACGTGTCTGGAGTTCGTTCACAGCTGCTGAGGCTGCTGGCATGCCCATTCTCTGCATCTTTCTCCCTCTCTCAGTCTCTCTCAATAATAAAAATTGTGAGAGATCTTCAACCATTAGATAGCAAAGAAGTAAGACCTTCAGTCCAGCAACCCACAAGGAATAAAATCTTGCCAACAACGTAGCAAGAAACTCCTTGTGAATTCAGAAGAAAATTCTTTTCAGTTGAGCTTAAGATGACCATAGCTCCAGGCAACTTAGTTTTAGCCTGTTAGAGACTGAAGTAGAGAACCCAGCTAAGCTGGCCTGGGATCTTGATTCATGAAGACTATGAGATCATAAATATATGGTTTCAAGCTGCCATATTTGGGGCATGTTATTATATTCCAATACATAACATATGTTTGGCACCAAGAACTCACATATAGATTGTTATCTGCCACCACAGAGCCTGTGGTAGCTGTTTTGGGGAGTAAATATCTTAAGTAAATATCTCACTTGCTTAAACCTCCTCTGGTCATCTAGTTCTATTTCTAAAGTCTCTAGTTGATGGCCCAGGTGGCAACAGTGAGAGGGAGCTACTGTTACGTCAGTGCAGCAGTGTACACGTGGTCACAGCTGAGTTTGTGCTGGGCTCTAGAAGCTGCAGAAAGCGTATGTTCTGAAAGATGCCAAGAAAAGGCCATGTGAAATCCTCCCCACCTCATCACAACTAAGAATTCGGAGGCAGCTCTAACCCTCCACCCCTACCAGGAAGGTAGACTTCTCAAGGTCACAGCCTTCCTTGTGAAGTCATCTTTGGTGGAAGCAATTTAAATGAAGATGCTAATCACAGAGGGGGAAAAAAAGTCATGGGAGAAGATCTTGAGGAAGCCAGGTTTGCCATTGCTTTCAGAGCCAATGAAAACCAAGGCCAGAACCAAGGACAGCCTCAATTTCATCAAGCATCTATTTGGAGAATCTATGCACCAACTCCAGAATGTAAATGCCACCCTTAACTGGAACATCTTTCTACAGCACGAAGAACTTAATCAAAATGCCAACAACCTGTTTGTATTACTGATCTATGCACTTATGTGTTCTCAGGAAGGCAGCATGCAGCACTCAATGTTTTCATGGCAATTGTGGGGCCTGAAGACATACTAAGAGTCTGGTCAAGGATTGACACAGTTGCCTGATGAAAAGCTGGTATTCCAGTGTTATGGAACGGGGGGGGGGGGTTGGGGAAGATTGAAGGCCCAGCTGTTCACAAGGAGGGGAATGTCCCACAGGAAGGGGCATGCCCCAGAGACTTTGGCACTTCCACCATGAACAGAGTCCCCTCCTACCTGTTCCCCAGTGAGGCTCATACACTTCAGTGCACCCCACAGCAGGGAGCTTACCAGGTGGATGTAGATCCAAGGCAAGTCCCTGGAATCCCATCCAAACCAGACACCCTACTAGGACCCTGAGGGACACTTCAGGAGCTACAACTATGCTCCAAGTGATTGGCTGGGGTGGAGGAGAGGACATGAAGCAAGGAGACAGACAGGCAACCTCCCTGGAGCACATGCGACCCTGACATGAAGAAGTGGGATCTGAAAGCTCTTGATTCACTGCAGGAATTATCAATGGCTTCAACACTCACCTTCTTCAAGGTACTTAACATCCCTTTAAAGAAGCCCCTATTTTATTTTATTTTTTATTTGCATGTGTGTGTGAATGGGTGCACCAGGGCCATTTGCCAATGCAAACAGAATACCAGATGCTTATGCCACTTTTGGGGTCTGGCTTTACCTGGGCACCTAGGGAATTGAACCTGGGCTGGCAGACTTTGCAAACAAGGGCCTCTAACTGTTGAGCCATCTCCCAAGCCCTTTATTTATTTTTTTTCACGTCACACGTGGTTTAATCGTCTTTATTTTTAATGTATATATTTATTTATTTACTTGAAAGAAGGAGAGAGAGAAAGAGAGAGAGAGAATGGGCATGCCAGGGCCTCCTGCCACTGAAAATGACTCCAGATGCATCGATCCATCACGCAGGGAATGGTGGTGAGAGTGGCCGTTGGCTGCAGCAGGAGGAGAATGGAGGTTACACTGGCAGACAGGAAACAGGGGGAACTTGGGCTGGAAGCAGTGGCAGACTATAACCCATAAGGCTGGCCTCATATGGCCCCCTTCTTCCAGAGAGACTTCGCCTGCTAAAGCTTCCACAACCTCCCAAATCAGGGATGCCACCAGCCAGGGATCACGTGTTCAAACACACAGCCCGTGGACCCTTTCACATCCAAACCATATTAAGCATGAAGTTAAAATTGGGGTAAAGACTAAACATTTCTAAATGACACAGAATAGAAGACTGTAGCTCTTCTTCTCCTTGCTGCCTGAGGGTCAACACCACCATGAATGACACAGTAACCATCAGGACCAGGAAGTTCATGACCAGCAGACTGCTTCAGACGGTCATCGATGTCCTTCACCCAGGGAAGGCTACAGTTCCTGTGGGGGTTTGATTCAGGTGTCCCGCATAAACTTAGGCGTTCTGAATGTGAGGTTCCCAGCTGATGGAGATTTGGGAATTGACGCCTCCTGGAGGTGGTGTATTGTTGGGGGCAGGCTTATGGGTGTTATAGCCAGTGTCCCCTTGCAGTGTTGGACACACTCTCCTGTTGCTATTGTCCACCTGATGTTGGCAAGGGGGTGATGTCCACCCTCTGCTCATGTTGTCATTTTCCCTGCCATCTTGGAGCTTCCCCTTGAGTCTGTAAAGCCAGAATAAACTCTTTTTTCCCAAAAGCTGCTCTTAGTTGGGTGATTTCTGCCAGCAATGCGAACCTGGCTGCAACAGTACCTAAGACAGAAATTCGGGGAGGGGGAACCTAGCCAAAAAAAAACTAGTACAAAACCACATCAGGTGTCATCTTTACATTTGGATTTAGAACCCATTTTGGTTGGGGGCAAGACACCTGGCTTCGGCATGATTTATGACTCCTTGGACGGTGCCAAGAAAATGAACCGAAACACAGACTCACAAGACGTGGCCTGTATGCAGGAGAAGAGACAGGCCTCAAGGAAACAGCGGAAGGAAGGAAGGCTGCGGACAGAATGCAGAGAGTCAGGGGCACTGCCAAGGCCAACGTCAGTGCCGGCAAGAAGGCAAAGGACTGGAGGACCCTGCGGTGACCTGATCTGTCACAGTGCCGCGGATGTCTAAGGTAACCCATAAACTGTAAAAACTCGAAAAAAAAATAAAACAAAATAGAGAAAAAATAGAAGAGCATAGCAGATCAAGACGTTTTCTTTTTTAAAAAAAATGCTACTGTATGTGAATTATAAATGAAACAGTGTTGTTTAATAATGCTCATTGCTAGGGTAAGAAGCGTATGCATGCAAATGTGTGTCTAGGTGACTCCAGTCCAGCTGGGTGCAGAGTGGGTGCACACGAGTCACGTTGAAGGTCTGTCTTTGCTCCCAAGAGATGCTGGGTTCACCTCCCAAACTCTTCTCCACCCTGCCTCCAGAGACATCAGATTGGTAACTTGACACTGGCCCGTGGAGAAGGCTTTTTTTTTTTTTTGGAAATAGACACACAGGACTTTCAGGAACTGTGTGGCTCCCTCCTTCCAGACAGCTGGGAGCTGGATGTCTGCCAGCATGCCACTGGTTAGGGCTGAAAAAGCAAAACATGAAGACAGTAGTTTGTCTTTGAATTATGGGAGGGTGTGAAATGTGTCTAGACATATTTGTGTTAAAGTTTTGAGGCAGAATCAAGTGGTCTGAAGGGCATGTTGAGCTTCTGGAGTCAAGGCTGCAGTATAAATTAATAATTACAATTGTTCTACCTGATAAATGGCGTGGAGGTGGCTGTTAATATTCACTTCAGAGTGAGGCTGCTGGTGCGCCCATTCTCTCTCTCTCTCTCTCTCTCTCTCTCTCTCTCTGACTCTCTCAAAAAAAAAAAACGAGAGAAAACTGAATAGACATGACAGCTCAGTGTTACGTGGGACCAGAAGAGGGACATTTATTTAAAGAAAAGCTGGCAAAATTCAAAGAGGAGCTAATATCATTGTATCTGTGTTAATTCCCAGTTTGGGTAATGATACTCCAGCTACTCCAGCTGAGGTTGAAGGTTTTTAAAAATAATTTTTCTGTGAGTCTGAAGTTATTTCAAAATAAAAAGTAAAAAGGTAAACAAACAAAAAAAAATCTGGTGTTCCAAGAATGGAATCCCAATGGCCTCTGAGCCTCCTACCCCACCTTTAATGTAAGCTACAAAAGAGTCTCTCCTTAGTAGATTTCTATCACCCATATCAAAGGACATACTGCTTTTGAACAACAGTGGCACTTACATCTCTGCTCTATTGACTTTTTAAAATTTAAACTCCTACAAGACATTAGCTCAGTTTTAATTAATCCCTTCTAACTTTATAGAGTCAAGAGACTACAAGTTTCAGTTTTTATCCTTCACATCATTAAGGATTGAAGGGATTGCTCATCTCAATCAAAGGGAAAAAGTAGGCACATGTAGGGCTCTCACATACTGCTCTTAGTCACACATTTGCACATAGAATACAGTCATGCAAACATGCCTGCAAATGTGCTCAGTACATACATGGCATGCTGTACTTCATGATCTTGGGAAAAGGTAATCATTGTGGATTTGTCAATATTTGTCAACTAGCAGCTTACCCTTATTACATACCAGGCTTTACAGACCACTTGATGGATTTCTTTGGTTGCTTCAATAGCCCTATAAGCTCAGCACAGATAAGCCAGCAAACACATTCACCAGCAATATCTGGCTTCAGAGAAAGGGCTGCATGAGTTATACTGAGCCCCAGGGAAGAACTGTGTTCGAGAAAGGGTCACAGTATCATCCGCTGTTGATCAATTCCCTTTATGTTTTTTAAATCAGTTTACTCCGTTGACATTGATGGAAGGGCATAGAGATGTAGGGAAGTGGGGAGACAGAAGGAAAGAAGGAACGAAACACCTCCCTCTGTCTGCAGAGTCTTCATGTGCTCCCAGAAGTGGGATGGGCAGTTGGATGAGAGAACCTCCAAAACTGAAAAATACCCCAGAGGAAGTTGAAAGACTTACGTCAAAACATAAAGTGGGTAAGGCACTTGTCTATAAAACCTGGAGGTCCTGTTGTACATTCTCTCTCTCTCTCAAATAAATAAATAAAATAAAATTTAAAAAACATCGGGCATGGTGGCGCACGCCTTTAATCCCAGCACTCGGGAGGCAGAGGTAGGAGGATCACCGTGGGTTCAAGGCCACCCTGAGACCCAGGTCAGCCTGGGCTAGAGCAAGACCCTACCTTGAAAAGCCAAATAAATAAATAAATAAAATAACACGAAGGGTTATTTGAGGAGTCAGGGTTTAGAACTGTGTGTGTGAAGGACACTGGGTGGAAGTTCACAGAGACACACTGTGTAGCTGAGTATAAACACTTTCTAACCACGTGATCCAGTTAAGGTGGGTTCCGAGAGTGTTGGAGAAGATGCTGGAACACCAACCCTCAAAGAAAGTTACAGGCTGGGGATAAGCTCTTAGCGTCGGCTTGAAAGTCCCTCCTAGCCAGGCGTATCTATGAGGAGCTCTGAGCTTCTCTTCTGCCGCTGCTTCAGACCCTCCCAAGGTTCCTGCACCATCCCAAGCTGCTTAGATGTAGAGTAGAGAAGCAAACCACGTTGCCATTTGGAGAAGTGAGGCCTGCAATTTGGAAAGCTCTTACCTTTCACAGTCAGCCATTATCAGTAAGGGGAATGCTACAAAGGAGGGCCCTGTCACTGATCTATCTAACTCAACTTTGTCCCTCGAGCTCCATTTTGCTTCTTTCATTTCCTTCCGAGTTATGCTCTTCTACAGTTACCTTGGAATCCAGGAATGAAAGGTCTGATCAGCAAATACCTTTATGGCAGCAATCCTCAGCCACAGAACACCTCACAGAAGAAACCATGCTGCGAGGAGCTTGCCCTCTGTGCAGAGCCCTCAGCTGTGATGCGTTGGGGAGTCCACAACCAAGACCCCATCGGCCTAGGCAGTTCTCTTAAGTCTTTAGAGACTGGATCCCCACAGGCCTTAGGCTTGCTTGATTGCTTGTAATCTATAAGTTTAAAATCTGTTTTGCATGACTTAGGCATGTGTTCTGTCTTTCCAAAGTCAGGCATGCAAGTAAGCAATACGTGATGGACCTAAACAGTAGCCTAGGATGCAATGGTGTGATGGTTTGAATATACAATACTCCCATCGTCCTATGTGGCTGTGGTTAAGCCTCAAACTTAAACCTCAGGGGGTGGAGCCTTTGGGAGGTGGGGCCTGGCTGAATGAAGTGTGTCACTGGGGGGAGGGGGGAAGGAGGGCTTTGGAGCATTATAGCCCAGCTCCATTTGCTCATTCTCTCTCCTTCCTCCAAGCTAAGGATAAGATGCAATGCCCAGCTGTGTGCTCCCGCCATGACAAAACTTGCCCTTAAATCTGCAAGTTGGACATAAACGCTTTCCTTCCATAAACTACTTCTGGTCTGGTGCTTTGGTTCCAGCAATGAGAAGGTCACTGCCCCAATGTGAATGGTCTACAGATTCCCGCCATCCAACAGCTGCCATGGTAATGATCTTTGCTGCTCTTCACACAACTGGGAGTCCTCTCTTAAAGTTAATATTAGCGCCAGGTGTGGTGGCGTACGCTTTTAATCACAGCACTTGGGAGGCAGAGGTAGAAGGATCGAACCGTGAGTTCAAGGCCACCCTGGGACTACAAAGTTAATTCCAGGTCAGCCTGGGCCAGAGTGAGACCCTACCTAGAAAAACAAAAGTTGATATTAATGCACTTACTTTCCAGGCCCCACCCACAGGCACACGGACACAACTGGGCTGGGATGAATGCTGAGAATGGGGATATTGGACAGCTCCCAATCATATGCAGCCACAGTTTAAAGGTATTGCTCCACACCTGCACTGTCCAGCACAGTGACCACTTGTTACATGTGGTCATTCAGCATTTGTATGGGGACCAGTCACAATGGAAATGTGCTGCAGGCATAAAATACACATCAGATTTGAAGAAAAAAATGTGTGTGATAATTCATTCATAGTTCATTATTATTATTATTATTATTATTATTATTATTATTATTATTGAGGGAGACAGAGAGGAAGAGGCAAAGAGAGAGATTGGGCATGCCAGCAGCCTCTCAGCAGCTGCGAATGAATTCCAGACATGTGCGCCCCCTGTGGGCAAATGTGGCATTGCAGGCTTGCGTCACTACATATAGCTAAACATGGGACCTGGAGGTCAAATGGGCATTCTTAGGCTTAACAGGCAGGTGCCTTAACCACTAAGCAATCTTTCCAGCCCTCATTCATAGTTTTATATTGGGCAAATGTTGAAATGACACCTTACATATATTAAGTTAAATAAAATTTATCATTATCACTAATTTTACTGGGGCTGGGAAGATGGCTCAGCAGGTAATAGTGCCTGCTGCACAAGCATGAGAACTTGAGATCGTTGCCCAGCACCTGTGTAAAAGGAACAAGCATAGACCCGCATGCCTATAACCCCAGCATGGAGGAGGGTAAAGACAGGAGTGTCACTTGGGCTTGCTGGTCAACCAGTCTAACTAAACAATGGGATTAACTCCAGTTAAGTGAGAGACTTTGTCTCAGGAAAGTCAAGGGGAAGAGCAAAAGAGGAGGGATGTCCAATGCCTCCTCTGACTTTCCCAGGCTCATGGGACACACACATCCACAAACACACACATGCATACACCACATACACACCACATCCCCACACACAAAACCTGGTCTTACCTATTTTTTGTGTCTTTTAATGCAATCATTAAAAACCATTTTAAAATTTTTATTTAGGGGTTGGAGAGATGGCTTAGCTCTTAAGGCATTTGCCTGGGAAGCCAAAGGACTCATATTCAATTCCCCAGGACCCATGTGAGCTGGATGCACAGGGTGGCACATTCATCTGGAGTTCATTTGCAGTGACTAGAGGTCCTGGTGCACCCATCTTCCCCCCCTCTCTCTCTCCTCCCATATGTGTGTGTGTGTGTGTGTGTGTGTGTGTGTCTGTGCCTCTTTCTCTCCAATAAATAAGTAAATAAAATTCTTAAAAATTACTTAGTTATTAATTTGAAAAACAGAGAGAAAGAAGCAGACAGGAGAGAGAGAGAGTATATGCATGCCAGGGTCTCCTTCCACTGCAAACAAACTCCAGGCACATGTACCACTTTGTGCATCTGGCTTTATGTGGGTATTGGGGAATTGAACCTGGGCCATCTGGCTTTGCAAGCAAGTGCCTTTAACTACTGAGCCATCTCTCCAGCCCAGAAAAATGTTAAATTACATCTGAGGCTTGTGTTATACTCCTGTGGAGGTGGAGTGACATCACCTTTCATCTTGCATGGCTCCTCCCATCAGTACAGTGATAACCCATGGATGTGCTCTTCCAGTGTCTACATCCCTTGTGAAATGCAGGGTCACACTTCTAGCCCTAACACATCTGCACAAAGTCCATTTTTTCCCCTCTTGCTGCTGATGGTGTGACATCAAGGTTAAAGCCTTTAGCTCCCTCCTCTTCTCCACATCTTTGCCAAACTATATGACCCATCTCCTGTCCATTCTCTTTCCTATAGACCTATCAACACTCCTCCATTGCTGTGTGATTCTGCTACATCCTTGCCTTCTCTTGGTGCTCTTCCTGTCTTGCCTTCAATCTACTGGAGAAGACCACAGATCTTCTCTGTTTAAAAATCCTGGGCTGAGGAAATGGTTTAGCTGTTAAGGCGCTTGCCTATGAAGCCTATGGACCCTTCAAGGCTCGATTCCCCAGGACCCGATTCTCCATCCTCCATTCCCAGACTCAAGGCCCTGGTGCTCATTCCATCCTTCCAAATAAATAAATACATTTTTTAATCCCTCCATGCCCCACATAGCCTTGTAGATAAAAATCAAAGTCCTAACAGGTGTGTGTCAGGCCGTGACAAGCCACTTCCCCATCTCTCCTCCATTCCCAGCTCGGTGGTCACCATCCTTCCAGCCACTGGCCTCAAGATCTTTGCACACACAGCTCTTTCTGGTGCAGCCTTTGCTGGTTCTCTGACCCTGCGTACCTTTCCTCACATGGGAATCTCTTGCTCTGCCCTGTAAAGCCCGGTCAGCCTTCAGTCTGGATGGATCCCCATCCCTTGCTACCCAAGCGCTCTCACTGCCACCTGTGCTGGTTGCTCCCTACAACACACCTCAAGACCCAGCATCACCATGGCTATGCTGCTTTGTCTACTTCTTCCATGAGACTAAGAGCCTCAGAAAAGCAGAGGCCATTCCTGACCTGTGCCCAGCCCAGTGCAGCGACACAGTCACAACAGCAGTAACAAAATATGCCAGGGATCACAGGAGTCAAGCAGTAGCTACAGGTCAGAAGTTGTGCTCTGCCCTGCCTATGTTGCCTCTGTTAATAAAGCCAGATCAACATTTACAAACAACAAAATGCAAGCATGTGTCCAGACTGGGCTAAAATTATAAGAAGCAATAATGAATATATTCTGTAATCTGAAGGAACTGGAAATTAAATCAAGTAACAGTAATAGTGTGTGATACTTTTAGACAGAACTGTCACTCTAAAATAGGCATCCTTGAGCTGGAGAGATGGCTCAGCAGTTAAGATGCTTGCCTGAAAATCCTAATGACCAGAGTTCAATTCCCCAGTACCCACATAAAGCCAGTTGAACAAAGTGACACATGTATTTGGAGTTCGTTTGTAGTGGCTAGAGGCTCTGGTGCAACCATTCATTCTCTCTCTCTCTCTCTCTTTCCCTCGCTCACTCGCTCTTTCTCCCCCCACCTCCCAGAGGAGTAGCCCATGCCTTTTTTTAATTTCAGCATTCAGGAGGCTGAGGTACAAGGACTGCTATGAGTTTGAGACCAGCCTGAGACTACATAGTGAATTCCAGGTCAGCCTGAACTAGAGCAAGACCCTACCTCAAAAAATCAAAAATAAATAAATAAAATAGACACATTCAAATATCTTCCAGTGTATTAAAGAAAAAGTTATTCTTGGTGCCTACAAACAGAACTGTATCGGTGGCAATTCTAATTTTTATGAGTAGTCAAGAAACCGAAAGAGAGAAAAGGATATAAAGTAGTAAAACTAAGATCTTATACATGGCATGGCGTCATTCACTAAAACACCGAGTTGGCATGGGATGTTTCCACCCAGGCTTACATAATCCACATGGGTCTATCAATTCAACAAACTTGTATGAGACGTATAGTACAGTGTAGTAGTATCAATGAATATTATGTGTCCATAAATATATACAGCACTTATAAATGTACACATGTGTATATGTGCACTCACTCTCTCTCTCCCCATATATACACACACAAAAATTATTAGAGGAAGTACAAAAGAAACACATAAAATATTTAAACTAACAAAGCCAATCTTTGTTCCAAGCCCATTATAACTCCAGGATTAGAAGTGATTGGTGTTGGTTATTGTAACTTGGTGCATCTTCATGCACATGGTAAGTAAGGTATGAAGAGGAAATGTGAGAGATTGGAGATACCGGAGACTCCAAGAAGGGGTTTTTCAGAAGCTGGGAAGCGGCCACAAGCACACTCAGTAAACATGTTCTTTGGGAAGCCCAATTATTACTGTTGCCTTTAAAAATGATGAAGGGCTTCTTTCCTTGTGCTTCTGTGTCTGCTGAAAGGATGTGCCTTTCTGATGAGCGCAAATCGTTCCCAAGGCTACCATATCCTCAGAAGGGAAACCAGTGGTTTCTCATTCCTTACTTCCTTTGCGATCCTAACAAGACATTTCCCAGATCCCTTTCCAGGCTGCAATTGTTAGTGGATTTGTGCGCTGGTCCCATGGGGCACATAAATTACTCTGTCCACTGAAAGTGCTTCATGGGGGCCCCTGAGTTTATTACGTGGCGAGTGAACTGTGGTCTGCTGCAGTTTAATCGGCATCTGTGGAATAATCCTGAGCTGAGTGTATAGTGAACACAACCAGCAATTTCTATAACAACATCTAATCATCTTATATTTTTTTACAAGCAATTCATGAAATGGTGTGTAGCTCTTGTGAAGAACCTCTTATGTGCCTGAGACTGTTGGGAGATGTCCTGTTACAGGGAGATGAATCCACCAAGAGTGCAGCCAAAACCTGACCTCAGAGCCACCAAACAGGAGCAGGCTGGAAGATAAATAGTGATTGAGTTCTACCATTTCCTCTATGGGCTGCGATTTTAAAAGTCAAGGGTGGAAGGTGGCCTAGCCAAAGTAATAGGGCTGGGGTCACAGGCAAGGCAAATAATTGCAAACGGAGCCCAGGATGGGAAATGAAAAACAACACTGATCTCTGAGTATTTCCTCAAGTATTTCCTCGAGGGTGTACCCAGTTCTGCCTACTGTGTCATATACAGCCACAGTTTCCCTCTGAACTGCACGATGAGAAGAAAGCTCGTGTGACATCAGAGTGGAAGTTTGAGGGTTGCTTGACACATAAAGGAGGTAGCAAAAGGGGACTTCTGTGATAAGCTTCTGGTGCCAGACCAAACCTCTAAGACAGGAGACGTAGACAGGGCTTGCTACATCTGAATTCAACTGCCTTTCTGAACCACATCATCTTGTTTCCCCCTCATGCCCTTAGAGGCTGCCCCAATCACTGCTGAGTCCAAGGAAGCTTCAAAGGTAGCTGGTTCCATGTAGGCTGCGAATTAGACGCCTTGTCTGAGCTGAGTGTCTGAAAGTTTTGAGTGCTAGGGAAGGGCCCGGGCACAGCAGCTAAAGGAAGGGTTGAAGACTTTCTGCCAGGGCAGTACAGAGACAGGCTGTGCTTATATACAAAGGAAACATAGGTGACCAAGGAGAGCCCGCAGCAGCAGGCACAGGGACAAGGGGGATGGCAATGTTTGGACCTTCGATGTGGCTGTCATGCTAGATGGGAGAGAGAAGGCAAAAGACAAAACTGGATACTTGGGAATGTTATAAATGGTTTCATATGGCAAGGTAGGGAGTCGGGAGCTGTACAGAAGACAGGGAGGATCAGGTAAGAATTTAGGCTAGGATATAACAGAGTTGTATTTTAACAAAGTCAATCTTGTGACTGGGAAAATAATTGATTGGGTTTGTTATAGATTAATTGTGTCCATCCCATCCCCTATCCCACTCGAATTCATATGTTGAGATCCTAAAGCATGATAAAACTACATTCGGAGGGCTGGAGAGATGGCCTAGTGGTTAAGGCACTTACCTGCAAAGCCTAAGGACTCATGTTCTACTCTGCAGATCCCATGTAAGCCAGACACACAAAGGTGAGGCAAGCACAAATTTGCACATGCTCACTAGGTGGCACAAGCATCTGGAGTTTGATTGCACTGGGTGAGGCCCTGGTGTGCCAATTCTCTCTCTCTATCTCTCTGCCTCTCTCTCTCTCTCTCTCTCTAAAATAAAAATTAAAATTAAAAACTACATTAGGAGGTGAAATCTTTAGGATATAACTAGGTCATAAAGGTGGAACCTTGCCGGGAGTGGTGGTGCACGCCTTTAAACCCAGGACTCAGGAGACAGAGGTAAGAGGATCACAGTGAGTTCAAGGCCACCCTGAGACCACATAGTGAATTCCAGGTCAGCCTGGACTAGAGAGTGAAACTCTATCTCGAAAAACCAAAAATAAATAAATAAATACAGGTGGCGCCTTTGTGAATGGGGTTGGTGCCCCTCTGAAGATACCCCAGAGAGGTTCCTAAGATAGTCAATGCACTTGAAAGAGGACCCTCACCTGAACACACTGCCGGCGCCCTGACCTTAGACATCTCATCTTCAGAGCTATGAGAAATGTCTCTTGGACCACTCAGTCTTATGGCATCCTATTATAATGGCCCAAATCAAGATAAAGTTCAGGGGATATAGAAAGCAGAAATCCAGTCCAGAAGCTTTTGTGAAATCCTGAAATAAAGAAACAAAATTCTAAGGGGAATAAGAAAGAATAGTTGGGGTAAAGAGGATGAGGCAAACTTTTAATCAGGAGAATTCAGAAACCAATTGGATGTGGGACAGTAATGGTCAGGATGCAAAGCGTGGGCCCCATGTCTGAGGCTTTGCCACCTGATGGCTGGTGATGCCACCCCCCAAATGGTGAAGCACTCACCATTTGACCAGAAAACTGCAGCTGCTCAGTGTGCCCAGTGCATGGCTTACGAGAATCTCAAGAAGGGCCAGGAGAGCTTTTTAGCAGCTCAATCGTGACTGCCAGCAGAGAAACTACTTCACAACTCAGGGACTTACAGAAAGCCTGGACCTCAGCCTGCAGTCACAGTGCAAGGGATCTGCAAAAATCTGCCCATAGCTGTCCAGATGTTCTCAGCGTTGTAGCATGTGCCCACCGTGATGGCTTCATGAAAAATGGGAACTGGTAATGTGCGTGATCTCCAAGTGGAATATTTGTGTCAAATCACAAGAAAGAGTTCTGACCTAGAAGGACAAGTATAAGGGCTCCAAAATAATAAGGTCACTCAGACTATTAAGAATCAAGAGGACAAGATATATCCATGGTAGTACTAAATAAACAGTGGTAATAGCCAGTGAGCCCGGCATCTGCCTGCCCACCCATTCTCTGACTTTAGAGTTCCTTCATCTCACACAGGAGCTGGATTCACTTGGTCCCAGTGACCCCGGGTCATGTTCTCTAACGTGCATTGATAGGGAATGTTTAAGTGATCTCTGTTCGCCAAAGGCACCTGCCACGTACCTGGATTAGCTCATATTGGAGACAATGATGGCTAAGTACGGACGGTCAGAGAGGAGAACTGGCAGGCTAAGAGCTAGTTCCCCTGTTAAATATAAACACTGACTATATCTACCACCCAGAGGAGAAATATGTCTGATGACAAAAAAAAAAAATCACATGGCTCAGATGAAGTGAATTTAGCAATTCTTTGCGCTAAAGATTTCATGGTTTGTTGCAAAGGCAATTGGGAGAGGAAAAAAAAAGCGTTTCTAACAGAATGAGTTTTTATAGGTAACTCATACTTACCAAGCAAGTAATTTCTAAGATCATTAAAGGAAAGGCAAAATAAACCAATTCAAAAATGTCAGCTGAAAAAGCAAGTTTGTACAAAGATGCATTTCAAACAGTGTACCTCAAGGCACACTAAGAACGTGGCTTCTAAAATCCTCCCTCCCCACACGTGATTATCTTCTAAAATCTGCCCTCCCCACACGTGATTATCTTCTAAAATCCGCCCTCCCCACAACGGGATTATTTTTTAAGTCACAAGCGGGTAAGTGAAGTAGGGGTTTGAGGAGAATTAAATAGTTCAGAAACAACTTCCAGATAATTTTTCTTCCGCCTCTTTATTGGTCATTCTATGCAACAGTGATATCCCCTCTCTTTTCCCCATCGTCTTCTAACATCTAATGACTTCCTCCTGCTCTGAGGACTTTCACAATGGACTTCTGTCAGCGTTGCTTCAGGGTCTACACCAACACCAATATCCTGACCCTCATCGCGAGAGAATTTCTCCTTTCCTCTACCTTCAATACCACTCTCACGGTCCCATTCTTGACTACCAACACCAGAAACCGTGTCATATCCAAATATGACACCGTGGTGGTTTGAATGTAAATGGCCCCATATTCTTAGGTATTTTTTATTAATCTTCCTACTTAAGTCTCCAGCGGGTCAAGTCCTGCTGGAGGAGCTGTGTCACTGGGGTGGATCTTGAGTCCAGCCCTAAGGAGTGCACTGAGCCAGCTTGAACTGTAGATGTTCTCTTTCTGTCTCTTGTGTACATACGATGAAACAAACCAGCCTCTTCCACCATGGTGAAGCTTCTCCTTGAAACCATACTACAGAAATAAACCTTTCCCTCCCATAAGCTGCTTCTGGTTGGTTTTCTCCCAGCAATAAGAAGCTAATGACAACAGACAGAAAATAAACACGTATAAACCCAAATCTGTGACCACGCCCTCCCATCCTTCCAGTCCTCTGGCTCAAGGACTCTATAGTTAGATAATAATAATCCTCAAAGCCAGGTGTGGTGGTGCACTTCTTTAATCCCAGCACTCAGGAGGCAGAGGTAGGAGGATCAACATGAGTTCAAGGACACCACCCTGAGACTACATAGTGACGTTCCAGGTCAGCCTGAACTAGAGTGAAACCCTAACTTGAAAAACCAAAAATAATAAAATAAAATATAAAATAAAATAAAATATATAAAATAAAATAAAATACATAACCCTCAAAATACAAGTTGTGGTGGTTTTGAATATAAAATGCCCCCACAGGTTTATGTATGTGAATACTTAATCCCCAAATGGAGGTACTATTTGTGAAGGGTGTAGAATCTTTAGGACGTAGAACCTTACGGAAGGAAGTGTGTCACTGGGGACAGCAGGCCTTCACATGTTATAGCTTGGCTGCATGTCCGCTTTACTGTCTGCTTCTTGTCTGCCTGTGTGATGGTATGCCACTGGCTTCCCACTCCAGCCTGCCATGTCTTCCCTGCCATGATGAAAATTCCCCTTGAAACCACAGGCTAAATTAACCCTTTTCCTTCCAGGAGCTGCTTCTAGACAGGGTTTGTTCACAGCATTGAGAAAGTAACTGATAGATGAGCCCTAAGTCTACATCCTACAAAGGATATCTTACAAGGCAAAGACTTTCATAGATTTTGTTAAAGATCTTGAGATGGGGAGAGGATTTTGGATTATCCAAAACAGAGAGTAGAAGGAAAGTCATTATGGAGACAGAGGCAGGGACTGAGGTGATGCAGCTATAAGTCAAAGGATGCTTGCAGCCACCAGAAGTTGGAAGAGACAAGGAGTACATTCTAACTCTGAAAGCCCTACCAAAAGTTTTATGTCATGCCCGTGAAAATTACTGGAGCTCTGTCCTATAGCGCTATGAGAGAAGACAGTGTCTATTGGTTTAAGCCATGGCATTTGTGGTCATTTGTTACAACAGCCACAGAAACTAATGCATGTGCCAACTGTAACTTTGCAGAAGAGGTGGTGGAAAAGCCAAAAGAAGGCAAGGCATGCTTTCCAATACTGCTTCCAGACACAAAATGATCTTGGCCTCCATGCCTTCACGATGGCTGACACTACCTATACAAGACCTGCATAATAGGAGGAAAATGATTATATCAGAATAGAAGAGCAACTAGTTGGAAAGAAGGGAGTGGAGGGGAAAAGGGAACGTGGTGGGAAGGGATTATGATCATGGTATATTGTCTGTATGTATGGAGGTTGTCAATAAGAGGGTTTTTTTATTATTTATTTATTTACTTATTTGAGAGAGGGAGGGAGGTAGAGAGAGAAAATGGGCACACTAGGCCTCTAGCTACTGCAAAGGAACTTCAGATGCATGCTCCCCCTTGTGCATCTGGCTTATGTGGGTACTGAGGAATCAGACCTGGGTCTTTCGGCTTTTCAGGCAAGCATCTTTTCAAAAGAATGCTAAGGGCTGGAGAGATAACTTAGTGGTTAAGGCATTTGCCTGCACAGCCTAAGGAACCAGGTTCTATTCCCCAGAACCCACGTAAGCCAGATACACAGGGTGCATGCATCTGGGGTTGCTTTACAGTGGCTAGAAGTCCTGGTGTAGCCTTTCTCTCCTCTCCCCTTCCTCCCCGCGCCTCTGGGTCATAAGTAAATAATCTTTTAATTTTAATTTTAAAGAAAAGAATGCTGAGGTGAGCATGTAAGCAACTTAAGACAGAAGAGACCAGGGGTGGTAGCGCACACCTTTAATCCCAGCACTCGGGAGGCTGAGGTAGGAGGATTCCTGTGAGTTCAATGCCAGCCTGAGGCTACATAGTGAACTCAAGGTCAGCCTGGGCTAGAGCAAGACCCTACTTCAAAAAAACAAAACCAAAAAACAAGTGGTGGGGGGGGAGAGAAGGGAGAAATGGCTTAGTTGTTAAGGCATGTGCCTGCAAAACCTAAGGACTCAATTTCCATTCCCGAGTACCCATGTAAGCCAGATGCACAGGTGGCACATGCGTCTGGAGTTCATTTGCAGTGGCTAGAGACCCTGACGTTCCCATTCTCTCCCCTGCCCCATCTCACTAATAAAAATAAATAAATAAAACATTAAAAATATTGTAAGCTGGCAGGGCATGGTGGAGCATGCCTTTAATCCTAGCACTCAGGAGGCAGAGGTAGGAGGATCGCCATGAGTTCAAGGTCACCCTGAGACTACATAGTTAATTCCAGGTCAGCCTGGGCCAGAGTGAGACTCTACCTCAAAAAAAAAAAAAAAAAAAAAAATATATATATATATATATATATATATATATATATATATATATATATGAGTGAGCTGGGCGTGGTGACACGTGCCTTTAATCCCAGTGCTTGGCAAGCAGAAGTAGGAGGATCACCACCCTGAGTTCAAGGCCACTCTGAGACTACACAGTGAATTCCAGGTCAGCCTGGGCTACAGTGAGACCCTACCTTGAAAAAAAAAAAAAAAAGACAGAAGAGTTTCTTTAAATCATGGCCTCTGTGAATCTGTGAGCTATGACGTGGGTCTCGCATTGCCAGAAGGTCGTTAGCAGCTAAAATCCAACCCCGCTTAGCTTCCAGTCTGTGAGGACTGCATTGTCTAAGGATGTCCCTTTTCCTAACGTGCACAAAAAACATGGTAGGATCCAGCGCTTGCCTCCGTTTACATCCTAAAGATGTGGTCTCTTGGTGATTCCAAGAAAGACAATAGTCTAAAGCCCATTGTTTCAGTTCATTAATCTACTAGGGAGCAACGGAACAGTTAACTGTGGAGAACAGAGAAGATCCAAACACATAGTGAGCTCTGAGACACAATGAAGAACAGACATCTAACGGAATCTGTAAGTGCTCCCTGTCTGACTTTAAGATGTCTCTCAGAGGTCAAGAAGGGTCCAGTGGAGTCTTACAACACAAATCACACTATTTAACATTCTGATAATCTCTATGTTAACCCCTCAATAGCTTTCAGCTAATGTGCCCTTTGCTGCAAAATTAAAATTAGAATCGATACAATGAATACTCAGTATGCAAAACAATTCAGGGCTCCGTTTCAGCATGAAGCTTCATTTGAACTGAAGGAAGGAAAGCAAAAAGACAACCCTTTGTTCTGTTCATTTCACAATCCTGCAAATGGCCCCGTAGCCAAAATAGCTCCTCTAATCTTTAAGTTTTAATTAGCTGCCCACAATTCATAAAATATCAGGAATTAAAACGCTGATACCTAATTCTCCCGAGAAATGGCACACAATTAACCTCTTTTTTTCTGGTCAAAGGCAGAAATTGAGAAAGGGTAATGACAAAATTAATCTATTCTGGTGGCAAGGCCTGCCATAGGGCTAGGAAGCAGCATCCCACTCCGCATCAAAGGGGCCGCCAGAGTGTGTTGTGAGGTGGCGTGTTAGTCATGCCTTTTGAATTCATGACAAATTATATCACAAATATTTGGCACTAAACATCTTATAAAACGTCAAATGATTCCATAGGACTAATCAACCTCACTTACCTTTCCTTTCTGCCTGAAAAAGAGGCTTTAAATAGTGTTAGAAGCCCTGGCTTTCTGGTAAGGTGGATAGAGGGAAAAAGGCTAAGAAACCTACACCCTTATGGTACCATCTCTAAAGAGAAACAGGTGACTGGATCTGTCTACAAAGCCTGCTGAAGTTGCTGGCACCAAGTTTGTGTCTTTACCTAACACTCATTCTCCCAGATAAATTCTGATTTTTTAATTTTTTAATTTTTTTTTTTACTCCAGATGCCTGTGCTGCTACGTGCATCTGGCTTACATGGGACCTGGAGAATTGAACCTGGGTCCTTAGGATTCACAGGCAAGTGTCTTAACCACTAAGCCATCTCTCCAGCCCTGATTTTTTAATTTTTTCATGGCAAGCTCCATGGGAAGCATTTAAATAGAATCATCCGTATCCATTTAAACGTAATTGAAAACTCATGGCAGGTAAAGCTATTTCAACACCTGCTATTCATGAAGGTCATGTTAGAATAGAGACATCAGGGTCCGTGTATCTGGTTGCAAATCCCACCAATGGTGGGGAAAGGGCAAGCCGAGCTTCCTTATGTACCTCTAACTCAGAAACAAAAACTTGTGCTGGGTGGATGAAGCAGAGAATACTGGTGCTCACGTGGCTCGGTACCTTGCACTTCTTGAGTGCCTATTCACTTAGCTACTGTAATGCTTGAAATGTGGCTCCCCAAAGCATACGATGGAAACAGGACCCAACGGCAACTTCAGCCTGGGACCCCAGTGCATGGGAGGTCACAGCTCACATTCAGGGCGGGGCTTCCCTCCTCAAGAAACAGTTTCCCAGAGCCGGGCATGGTGGCGCACACCTTTAATCCCATCACTCGAGAGGCAGAGGTAAGAGGATCACTGTGAGTTCGAGGCCACCTTGAGACTACACAGTGAATTCCAGGTCAGCCTGGGCTAGAGCTAGACCCTTATATCTAGCCAAATTGACAATGAAGATTAGCCATCACAATCAGCATTTGGAAATTGCCTTGATTTGGGCCTGAAAAATAATGGAAAATGGTAATAATTTAAAAAAAAGATACATCTTCAGGAAGGTATAATAAGTTTGGAGCTTCCCTTTTTATTGTCAGAAAACTCCAGTGATTCTCAGGTCTCTGCTCCCCTATAGAACTGGGGTCACTGACATGCGTGGCTGTCCATCTTAGAGATTGAACCTGAGTAGTCTCTCAGGGGGTCAAAGACATGCATGGCCATGCCCAACTGTCCATATCCGGGACATGATTGAACTCGAGCAGTCTCCGGCATCCCCAGGCCTTCATGCCTGCACCGGAAGCACTCTTAACCACTGAGTCATCTCTGCGGCCCAAGTTTTGAGTTTTTATCCGACTTGCTAGCTTTCTTCCAGTGGAAATAATAAGGCTCATCTCTTGGTCCAGCCTCGGGGTTTATTTCTGGAAAACCCTAGCATGTTGTCAGGGCTCACGAGATGAGATACGGGATAAGGGAAGTCTGGAAGAACTAAGATGCTCAGTGTACAGTGGAACCAAAGCCAGAAAACTCAGCAATTCCCAGTGCCAAGTGCCCATCTGTGCCCTCAGTTGGGTGGGCAGGGTGTGTTGTATACAACATCTGGTAACATTGGTATTTTAAAGGGCATGGCACAGCCCAAGTTGCCTTGTTTAAGGGAAAACACTTTTTGTCACCCCAAAGACGCTGTATGAAGAACTAAAATCAACTCAGTCCCCAGATTGGGAGGCCAAGACGGTAGAAATAGCCCCCACCCCAACCCTTTGGAGGAATTTGACTGTGCTTCCAAAACGGTCAAAAGAACCTTTGCCAGAGCAAGCACTGAACACGACTTTTCCAGATCTAGAGTCACTAAGCCATCTATTAAGTCCCTGTAAACAAAGGGTGCTCTCAGAAAGGTGGCCGCAGCCAGGAGCCAGTGGCAGACATTGGGATACAGGGCTGACAGGTCCAACCTTAAAAACACCCTGTGCCCAAAAGTCTGGTTTGGGTTCAACATTGACATTGGATAGAGTGTTGTTTTGGGGAGCTGCCAGGACCTGTGACAGCCCGCAGCTGCTGTTCAAAGGGGAACCACACCCTACACGCACATAGGACACACGGGACATCTGCTGAAAGGCAACACCTGTGTAACCAAACCACCCCACAAGAATCGAATTCGTAACTGGAAGCTTAAGTAAAATGTTGCCTTGCAGACAGGCTTCTATTTGTAGTAGACTGGTTTCTTTACATACCTTGAAACCCAAAACATTTATTTAGTTCTTTATCTCTCAGTTACATCTGAAAGGTTTTCTGAACCTTGTTTTTCTAGAAAGTGCCTTCATTTAAAAGAGGCAATGAAGCATCTTAAGTAACTTGAAATATGATGAGAATTTTACTGTTAGGATATTTTAAACAAATATTTATTTTTTTTAAAAAAAGTATTTATTTGAGAGAGAGAGGGGAGGAGGAACTAAGGAAGGGAAAGAGGAAGGCAAGGAAGGAGGGAAGGAAGGAGGGAGAATAGGCACACCAGGGCCTCTTGCCACTGTAAACTCCAGATGTGGCCCTTTGCGCAGCTGGCTTATGTGAGCACTGGGGAATTGAACCCAGGCCATCAGGCTTTGCAATCAAGCACCTTTAACTCTGAGCCATCACTCTAGTGCTAGGATACTTGTTGACTATGAACCACACAAGGAAAGAATTTTCTTTCAAAATACCATCCTCAAGACTAGTGGAAATTTACTGGACTCTGGACAACTCCAGCAAACTGATAAGAGGATCTTTCCTTCTAATCTGTGCTTCCCTTCCCCCCACACCTTCCCTCTCATCATGAGAAACAGCTCCATTAAAGCTTTTGTCTGAGTCTCCTCTCTGCGTCTGTTTTTATTTCTGTCATTACTGGAAGTTCCTTTATGTTTCTTGCACCAAAAGCTTTGAAGGACTAGCTTAAACACAAAACAAAAACAAAACAAAACAAAACAAAAAATTAGAAAGATCCTAAAATGAGCAAAATCCAAGTTAAACACACCCATATCTACACATGGAGGAGTAATCTTACCAAGTTCACCATCTGCCTTTTGTCAAGAAAACACGACTTGTCTACACCTTATCACCTTATCAACACCTCACCCCTAAAGAATTAAAATTCTTTGATAGAGAATCAATGACGTTCAGGAAAGGCTGTGGCTTCATTTATTATGGAGAGTCATTACACAGAGTGACCTTGTGTGAGCGCGTGTGCATGAGCGTGTGCGTGTTGGTTTTTTGTCCTGACTGGAGCACACGACTGTGGCGCATACACTAACTCATTCACCATAAGGGCAGGAAAAGATGCTAGTTTTGCCTCTAGACTTTCAGTCTTGCACCACTTAATGACAAGGATAGATTCTGAGAAATCCCAGATGATTTCATCAGTGTGTAAACCTATCAGTGTGCTTACACAAACCTAGAGAGCTATAGCTTCCCTAGGCAATATACTACCATGAAACCACTATTGTATACCCAGCTCTCTGTTGGCCGAGATGCTCTTCTGCAGTATATGGCAAAACTTAGTGTTACAACCTAATGAGTTCATGGGGGTTCATCTCAGCGAGCTAACACCCTCTCTGCCATCTCTGCCCTGAGGTCTGTACACCATGCTACTGCACCCCTTTCCTTCCCGAAGGTTCATCAGTGATGACCACAAAGAAACCACAACTGATTTCTTTTAAGTACCAAAAGTTAGTTAGCATTTCTCTTGAACACACTCAAATTTATTCAGTGGCAGTTCTGTGCCCAAATTGGACACCTCTCTGTAAGAAAACTAGGTCATCTGCTTCATATCCATTTGTTCCAGCACTTAAAAATCAAGCTTCTCTTCCTTAATCGTATTTTTTATTCTTTTAGCCCTTTAAGGTGAAGTTATTCAAACCTGAACAAAATTCTCTCTGGATCTGGGCTGTGGGCAAAAAAAAAAGAGAGAGAGAGAGAGAGAGAGAGAACTACTACTTGATTTTTATGCCTCGGGCTCCATTTTAATATGTCTCGGGCTTGTGCTGGCTTCTCACAACAGTGAGCATATATAAAATGGATTTTATTATTTATTTATCTATTTATATTCAACTATGCTTCCAATATTGAAGGGCCGTGGACAAGTACAATGGGGTTATGTATGAGGAGTGCTTGCCAGAATACTCGGCACA
Source organism: Orientallactaga sibirica (assembly GCA_036365145.1). NCBI lineage: Eukaryota > Metazoa > Chordata > Mammalia > Rodentia > Dipodidae > Orientallactaga > Orientallactaga sibirica. Next base: position 5,074,001 of record JAEOAD010001748.1, on the reverse strand, counting down.
TAAAGAGCACTCCATAAATGGCAACTATCATCACTCTCAATACTTTGAACTTGGGCTATGTCAGAGAGAAGGTTTTCTCAGTATACTTTATATTTAAGCAATGAATTGTAAATGTCTGGTGAGTCATGCTTTAAGACTACTCGCATGAAAATTGGAATTTATGGAACGAATACAACCAGAGCCTAGCCTTTACTCAGGCTGTCTGGGCCATCTGCTGACCCTCTTCCAAATAGTAGACTCCATCAGACACAATCTTCAGACACTCCTCAAAGACCACCAGTCAGTCAGTGTGGTATTGTAAGTGTGTGTCCCCCATAGACTCAGGTGTTTTATTAAAGCTTGGAACTCGGGTCTCCAGCCGCCTGGAGGAGGCTTTCACTGGGGACCAGCCCAAAAGTGTGTTTGAGGATCCATTGGAATTCCAGCCCAAAGGTACACAGGGAAGGTTGAGCTCCAGGGCTCCTGCTTGCTGCGGGTTTGTTGTTGCTCTTTTTTGGTGTCTGCTGGCTGGTGGTAGTTTCTGTCTCTGCTTGGATTTATGAATGGGAGCCTGCTTCTTACACCCCTGATGGAACTTCCCTGGATTCTGTAAGTTTGAAATAAATCTATTCCTCCCATAAAACTGTCTGGTTGGATGTTCATCCCAGCATTGTGCACCTGTCTACAACAGTCCGATGAGTGTGAAGGACTTGATATTGCTGCAGTCTGAGGCAAATCCAAGGAATTTGTATTTTTGGTCAGGTTTTTAACAACAAACAAATTGAGATTGGTCAATGTTAAAGCATAAAGGTGAACAGCTATGAATCAAGAGGAGGTTAGGACCAAACCTAACCAAACGAGTGCTAGACATGTCCATACTGATTACATGAAGAGTTTCAATGATTACTGAAAGCTCATCGAGTTTTATTAAATGGAACAATTATAAATGCATCACTATGTCATAGTCCTAGCTTCAAATGGGCATAGTATCCAGAATGATTAAGAAAGAAATATTGGTCTTGAGAGATGGCTCAGAGCTTAAGGTGCTTGCCTACAAAGCCTAAGGACTCAGGTTCAATTCCCCAGTACCCACATAAAGCCAGATGCACAAGGTGGTGCATGCACCTGGAGTTCATTTGCAATGGCTGGAGGTCCTGGCACACCCATATTCTCTCTCTCCTCCCTTTCTCTCTCTGCTTCCCTCCTTCCCTCCTTCATATATATATTCACACCTACCAAGGTTCATGGAATTCTACAGAAGAGGGGTCGGAAAGAACGTAACAGCTACGGGTAGAAGGGAATATCCAGAGGCATTGCCCGCCCCCTGACTGACTGCTGCTCTCACAACTCATAACCCACAACTCCATGGTGAATCCCAGCAATCCCATTAAGGGGGGCCGTCAGTGGAGTGGGAGCAAAGAGGAGGGTGGAGACAATGTGACTCACAAAGTTGTATCTAGAACTACATATAACAAATAGAGTCCATTCTGTGCAAATGGTCAAAAAAAAAAAAAACATCCTTATGACATTAAAACCCCAACTCTGTGCAGTGGGGCCATTTGTGAAGCTAACATTCCCTTTGTGCTGGCCCACTTCCTCCCTTGGAAGTGTATCTGTTCTTCATCAGTGTCTCTGCTTCTGCTGCACCTGTGTCCCTTCTTAATGCCATGTTCAAGGTCACCAGAACCTGGATTCCCTTTGGAGGTGTTCTCCAAACCCCAATACCAACCACTATCACAACCACACTTCCAGCGGAAACCTACCTAAACAAGCCCTCTCCATCCTCCCCACCATACATTCCTAATAGCAAACATTCTCTTGGCACCCGAACTCCATCCACAGTTCTCTGAGCAGGCGCTCTTCTCTACTAGACCTCAACCTTGACCTATAAAACTATTTGCCGCTAGCCCGGATGACTTTACCCACCAGCCCCACTTGTATTAAAAGAACTCAACACTAAATCAAACAGCCAATGGGCCTGCCATGGCTGAGAGAACGTTGCGGAAGAGGGGATGGAAAGACTGTAAGAGCCACAGAGTGGGTAGGAATAACTTGAAGCATGGTCCCCCACTACTCCACAGGGACTGACTGAGGACCTCAAGACCTCACAGTGAATATCACAACCCCACTGAGGAGGGCCTCCGGAAAATAGGAGCTTGGGCAAGACGATAAAAAAGAATAACCTGTTATAGTTTATATAAAATAAAAATTTAAACCAGGCGTGGTGGCACATGCCTCTAATCCCAGCACTTGGCAGGCTGAGGTAGGAGGCTTGCCATGAGTTCAAGGCCACGCTGAGACTACATAGTGAATTCCAGGTCAGCCTGAGATAGAATGAGACCCTACCTCCAAAAAACAAAATATAAAATAAGTAAGCTTTTAAAAAAAGACTGAAACACAGACATAATTTCTAACAGCTCAAGGGCAAGTCCTTAGGATGATCTTAGCTGCTTAGAATCCCTGTTTGAGAAAGCCCAAGGCAACTGTAAAGATGGGCCATTGACCAGTTTCTGAGAGCGCTTACAGAAAAGGCCTTACAATTGTGACTCTTTCCTGTCCCTTTGAGGAGAATACATATCTTGCCAATCACAACTGAGGATTCATCCTCAAGGACCAGAGAGCCACTTCTTTGAGATAGAATCCTCTGGAAGGCTAGGTCTCCTTCTGAAGGAAGAATTCTGATTTCTATAGTTACCAGGTAGCAGACACAGCTGCTTTACACTGACCAGCCCTTTGTAGCTTCTTATTTCCCTCACTTTGCCTAAGGCCCTTTCACTCCCCCTTTGGTTTGCTTGTTTTGGTTTGTTTGTTTTTCAAGGTAGGGTCTTGCTCTTACCCAGACTGACCTGGAAGCCACTATGTAGTCTCAGGCTGTCCTCGAACTCATGGCAATCAATCCTCCTACCTCTGCCTCCCAAGTGCTGGGATTAAAGGTGTACACCACATCTTTTTAAATTTTATTTTTTACTCTTTTTATTTGATTTTATTTTTTAAATACTTTATTTTTACTTATTTATTTTAGAGAGATAGGCAGAGAGAAAGGATGCACCAGAACCTCTAGACACTGCAAATGAACTCCAGATGCATGTGCCACCATGTGCATCTGGCTTACAGGGGTACTGGGGAATAGAACCTGGGTCTTTTGGCTTTGCCGACAAGCCCTGCCGTAACAGCTAAGCCACCACTTCAGCCCTCACTCTTTTTTTAAATGGCCCAGTCAGCTTTACAAATCAAAGCCAAGTTCAGCTCCTGCTTGGTCCTCTTTCTTTACGTAAGTGTAAGTACTGGCTTTTGTATTTTGGGCACTAACCGAGTGTCTCCAGTCTTCCTCTGCCACTCAAACAACAAGCAATGAATACGTGACCTCATGCAGTCTCCTAGCCGGGGTGAGACAGGAGCCATGACATTGCAAGGGTAATAAACACACACATCCCTTTCTTCACAGTGCACTTGGGCAGTCTACTGGCAACCTGGGACCGACCTGCAAGTCTACCCCAGTCCTAACAATGAACTAGGTTGTTCCTCCCGTCAGCAAACATTTATTCAGGATCTATCCTACTCCAATAGGTTTTAAGATAGGATCAACACAGCAGGGGGCATCAACACAGCAGGGGGCATCCAATTTGGTTTTTACAAGTTTTTTTGTTTGTTTTAAAGAAGAAATGGGGTTTTTATAAATGTGGTTTTTGGATGTTCAATTCACTATTTCTTTTTTTTTTTTTCTTTTTTTTTTTTTTTTTGGACGAGTGGGTCTCACTGTGTCTCTCAGGCTGGCCTTGAACTCACGGCTCCCCTTAACTCTGCCTCCAGTGCTGACCTGGAGCTTCTTTTCTTTTCCAAGGCAGGGTCTCGCTGTAGCCCAGGCTGACCTGGACACTGTGTAATCTCAGGTTTTTATGGAGATCCCCTACCTCTGCCTCCCAGAGGGTTGCTAACTCTGCTAAGCAAATCATTTGTTTCCTGCTAGTTAATGTTCCATACTTAAAATAAACTGAAACCTAGAAAATGGACAGCCAACTAGAAAAGCAAAAGTAGTATTTATAAATTGGAGGGCCAAAGACAGCAAACGGAAAGGGCTACCTCTTAGGCTTTGGAAACAGAAAATAAGCATGGAGATCAAATTTAAACTGATGAGGGCTGGGGAGATGTCTCAGTGGTTAAAGGCACTTGCTTACAAAGCCTGATGGCCTGGGTTTGCTTCCCCAGGACCCATGTAAAACCGGATGCGCAAAGTGGGGCATGCATCTGTAGTTCATTTGCAGTGGCAGAAGGCCCTGGAGTGGCCATTCTCTCTCTTTCTCTCAAAAATATTTTAGGGAAAAAAATTAAAATTTAACCTGGGCTCCATTTCAAGCCAGCTCCCAGACGAGGATGATGATGATGCTGGTTCCAGACCCACACTTTGAGAACCATCAGTCTGGACTAAAAGAAGCTGCTTTGTTTACGTCCGACCCCAGAAAGCTAGTCGGCCTTTAGCCTAGGGACGCCCCAGAACCTTCCCTCGAAGCACCTCTAGCAGGAACCGGTTCAGTTCCTAGACAGTGCCAGCAGGGGGCAACCTAATGCGATCCAGTTTTGCTTTTTTTTTTTTTTTTTTTTTTTTTCTTTCTTTAAATGTTGTGTTTAAGGAGGAACGAAATGACTTTTCTGGACGCAGTTGATTTTCTGGGCGCCCCTGGGGCAGACCAAGGCATCTCCCCGACTGCAGGCTCTTTCCTCCCGCCGCTCGCCCGGGGCGGCTCAGAGCCCGCGCACGCGCAGCTGCGCTCGCGACGCCCCGGAGGTGGCTGTGCCCTGCAGCTGCCTCTTGCTGCTGGTCCCCAAAGGTTGCCTCGGTTCCCCCCACCCCCAACCACCACCACCCAAGACCCTCCAAGTCCCCCATGGCTGGAGTGAATGCACCGACGGAAGGATCTCGAGCTTCCATTGAAAAGAGCAAAAGAGCTGCCGAAACCCGGGATCGAACCAGGGACCTTTAGATCTTCAGTCTAACGCTCTCCCAACTGAGCTATTTCGGCGCTGCGACCGCTGTCTCCCGAGAGAGCTAGCCCTGAGTGCTTCACGTCCAACTGTCCCCTGTAATTTTATTTTTATTTTTATTTTTTATTTATTTATTTATTTTATTATTATTTTTTTACAACAGTCCTTACAGTTTTACATGCTGTGCTTTCTGGACAGTGAGCGACTGCTCTGCAGGGTCCCCTCCGAGGACAAGGCCTTTTTGTCCCTGTGCCAGGCCCTGCTGACCAGTCGGGTGGACCCAGTGTTACTGGGTGGACTGGATCCAGGGACCCCTGGGGTCCAATCCTCTGGGCCAGCCTCAGGTGAGGTTGTCAGCAGTTGTGGTCTGTAGAAAGCAAGGGCGCATGGAAATTAACTTGGGGATAGGAAAGTCAGGTTGGAGGTGGTGGTCACTCTTCCTTGGAGAAACCGTGAAATTGGCTTGAGGGATTGCGCGCTGCACAGAATGCACACGTTTCGTGGACAAAGTCATTGCGGTGGTTCCAGAAATAAATAAAAAATAATTGTGGTTGTTGTTTTTCCCCCCGACAGGCTATAAAGCCGTAAGACATAGATGTTTATTAAATTCGGTGGGCCCGAGTAGTTAATAAAAGGAATCCTTGGGTGTTTCTTTGGGCCTTGCGGGCATTGGAAATAAATACCAAGACACTAAGAGTTTTGGCAGCAAAGAAAGTTTGCGAGTGAAAATCGTTACTGGGTTTGGGGGAAAGCTTTGCTTCACTCGGCAGATCTGCAGAGGTGAGAACCGCGAGTGTCCAGAAGGGCAAGATGACAAATAAATAAATAAATAAATAAATAAATAAATAAATAAATTAATTAATAAATAAATAAATTCAAAACGTGGATAAGAGCAGGCGGAGGTAGGAGGATCCCTGTGAGTTCTAGGCTAGCCTGGGACTACAGAGTAAATTTCTGGTCAGCCTGGCCTAGAATGAAACCCTACCTCGAAAACAAACAAGCTACAACAATAACAACAAAAAAAGATGGATAGGGTGCTGGAGAGATGGCTTACTGGTTAAGGCGTTTGCCTGCAAAGCCAAAGGACCTCGGTTCCATTTCCCAGGTCCCATAAAACCCAGATGCACAAGGTGGCGCATGAGTTTGTCTGCAGTGGCTGGAAGTCCTGGCGCGACCATTCTCTCTCTTTCTCTCTTGCTGTCTCAAATGCATGTGCCACCTTGTGCATCTGGCTTATGTGGGTCCTGGGGAATTAAGCCTTGAGCCAGGGTCATTAGCTTTATAGGCAAGAGATTAACCACTAAGCTCTCTCTCCAGCCCCCAAAGAAGCTTTTTTTGGTGTCACTATTCTTCCGGATTAGTCCAAGGATTTTGGGCAACCCCAGTCTAACTACCTATCCTAACTACAAACCTAATGACACGAATGAGCTAGCATACCTAAAAACAGAAAAACTAAAGAGAGTTAAGTTCCATATACATTTATAAACTATTAAACTGCTGTCGATTTACAATCTGTCGCTAACACACCGAACAACCCTTATTTTTATTTGCCTCTGGTTTTATTTCTCTCCCCCCGCCCGTGTGTGTGTGTGTGTGTGTGTGTGTGTGTGTGTGTGTGTGTGTGTGTTTTAAGGCAGGGTCTCACTCCAGCACTGGTTGGACTTGAAACTCACTCTGTAACCCCAGGCTGGCCTGGAACTCACGGTGACCCGCCTGTCTCAAACTCCCAAGTGCTGGGATTCAAGGGGTGCTCCTTCAGTCCTAGCTTTGTCTCTGATTTCAGACAGTATCTCCCAAAAAGGTTAAGATGGGGGCGGGGAGGAGCATATGTGAAAAGGACATAAGAGCAGTTTGGGATGTCTGAGCATCCCAGTACAGGACAGTGGTGGATTTATAAGTAGAATAGCTTGGCATGGTGGTAAGGGCACAGTGACGGCCCCTTACAAAGAGATGAATGAATTGTGCCTAGTGTTGAATGTGTGGAAGGAGTGGTGGGACAGAAAGTCGTTGTTTTCCAAGCATCATAATAAAGACTGATCCAGTAGAGAATCATCAGTGGATGTTAAGTTTAGGTGGAGAAAATTATATGATGCCATCAGTGCAAGGCTTCAAAGATTCTCTTCATAGTTTAATAGCTGCGAGGGGGAAAAAAATTACAGCCGGGCATGGTGGCACATGCCTTTAATCCCAGCACTCGGGAGGCAGAGGTAGAAGGATCGCCATGAGTTCTAGGCCAGCCTGAGACTACATAGTGAATTCCAGGTCAGCCTGAGCTAGAGTGAGACCCTACCTCGAAAAAAAAAAAAAATGAAAAAAAATACTGTTGTCTGGGGAAGAAACTGGGTGTGCTGGTTTGAATGTAAATTCCCCTCCATAGACTCATGTGTCTGAATGCTTGATCGCCAGCTGGTGGCGCTGTTTGGAAAGGTTGTGGAAACTTTGGAATGTGAAACCTTGCTGAGGCAGTGCGTCCCTTGGGGATGGACCTTGAGGTGTTACTGCTACAGTCCCAAGTTCAGTTCCAGCTCTGCTTCTTGGCTTTGAGAAATGTGAAGCAGGCTTCCCACTCTGGCCTCACAACTATAAAACTATAATCACAGGGGCTGCACAAAAAGGAGCATGAATCTAGAGTTCGTTGCAGTGGCTGAAGGCCCTAGTGTGCCCATTCTCTTTCTCTCTGAAAGAAAGAAAGAAAGAAAGAAAGAAAGAAAGAAAGAAAGAAAGAAAGAAAAAGAAAGAAAGAAAGAAAGAAAGAAAGAAAGGAGGGAGGAGGGAAGGGAGGGAAGGGAGGGAGGGAGGGAGGGAGGGAAGGGAAGGGAAGGGAAGGGAAGAGAAAAGAAAACACTAAGCCCAATTAAATCCTTTTCCTTCCAGCAGCTTCTGGTCAGGTATTTTGTCTTAGCAACAAGAAAGTAACGGATACACTGGGCAATGCCTTGACCTGATCATAAAAAGTAACATCACTAGTGAAGAATGTTTGGACATCATGTGCACAAAACACTAGGCACCTACATACTATGCAGGCAGATAGTATGCAGACAGGTATGCATAGAACTAGCTCTCTTCAAAACTGTTAAGCTCACAAAGGCAGAGAGGGGAGGCCAAAGAAACGTGACCTGATGTGCCACAATGAGTCATCCTCCACTGACTCTTCCCTGGAGGGGAGATGTTTTAAAGGACATTACTGAGACACGTGATGAAATTAGAACAAGGACTGTTAAATTTTTGAGGTTGGCAACCACAGTCAGATTTTTAAAAAAAAATCCTTGTTTGGGGGCTGGAGAGATGGCTTAGTGTTTAAGGCTCTAGCCCAAGGACCCTGGTTCAATTCTCTGTCTCCTAAGTGCTGGGATTGAAGGCATGTGCCACCATGCCTTGCTTCAGTTTTTTGAGGTGTTTTGTTTTGTTTTGTTTTGTTTTACATGAACATTTTTGGTTATCTTCTGGAGACAAGATTCACTAGAATCATATTAATGTTACAGCTGAAAGAGAACTTGGGTTTATTGTATCCAGTCTACACATTTTATATGCCAGAAAAGTGTGGCCCAGAAACCTGTATGAGTAACTTGTTTAATATTACTGCGTTAGTCTGCTTGAACCACCATAACAAGATGGGCTGACTTAACAAAAGAAATTAATTTTCTCCCAATTAGGAGTCCCAGAAAACATAGTCTTTTCTTTTCACTATATGCTTTTAATTTTATTTTTGTTACTTGCATGCACATGCAGGTGTGTGTGTGTGTGTGTGTGTGTGTGTGTGTGTGTGTGTGTGTGTGTGTGTGTGTCAGGGTCTTTTGCCACTGCAAGGGAATGCCCATCTTGCTTCACATAGGTGGCTAGGAAATTGAACCTCAGGCTGGCAGACTTTGCAAACAAGCAGCTTTAACTGCTAAGCCATCTTCCCAGCCTCTAACTTATAAACTTTATTTACTTATTTTATAGTGCTAAGAATTAAACCCAGGGTTTAGTTTATGCTGAACAAGCACTCTATCACTGAGCTACAGTCTCACCCATAGATTTTTTTTTTTTAGACAGAGTCTCATTATGTAGTTCAGGGCAGCTTTGAACATACTATGTAGCCCAGGGTGTCCTTAAACTCATGATCCTCCTGCCTCACCATGCCCAGCCACTTTTTGGGCTTTTACAAAAAAATTGGGGCCGGGCATGGTGGCACACACCTTTAATTCCAGCACTTGGGAGGCAGAGGTATGAGGAATGCTGTGAGCTTGAGGCCACCCCGAGACTACATAGTTAATTCCAGGTCAGCATGGGCCAGAGTGAGACCCTACTTCGAAAAACCAAAAAATAAAAACAAAAAAAAAAATAAATAAATTGGGGGGCTGGAGAGATGGCTTAGTAGTTAAGGCACTTGCCTGCAAAGCCTAAGGACCCATGTTCAACTCTCCAGGTCCTACATAGGCCAGATGCCCAAGGTGATGCAAGCACACAAGGCTGCACATGTGCACAAGGTGGCCCATGCATCTGGAGTTTGATTGCAGTGGCTGGAGGACCTGGCATGACAATTCTTTCTTTCATAAAAAAATTACAAAAAATTACCTTTTTGTTTACATGTATGTCTATATATGATGTATGATGTGTGTGTGTGTGTGTGTGTGTGCATGTATGTGATTGCAAGTGTCATGTGCCAGAGTGTGCATCTAAAGGTCCTTGCCTTGTACCTCAAATGAGGCAGGCTCTCTGTTTCTCCATGTTGTTGCTCAGTGCTGCATTTGTCAGGCTAGGGGTCCTCAAGCTTCCAGGAAATTCTCTTGTTTCTGTCTCCCATCTCACCATCAGTGAACTGGGATTACAGAAGTCACTAAGTTTTTCAGGTTTTACGTGGGGTCTAGGCATCCAAGAGCTTTATCCACTGAGCCTTCTCCCCAGCTCCACTATAAATATTTCTGCAAAAAAAAAAAAAAAACCTATTTTAATTAAAACTGCTGGCTGGGGGAGGTGGCTCAGTGGTTAAAGCACTTGCTTCCAAAGCCCGATACCCCAGGTTTGATTCTCCAGTATCCACGTAGAGCCAGACACACAAAATGGCACATGCATCTGGAGTTTTTTTGCAGTGGTGGGAGGCCCTGGTGCACCAATTCTCTCTCTCTCTCTTTCTTGCTCTCCCTTAAATAAATAAATAAATTTGCATGAGAGACTAAATCTAAAAGTGAAATCCAGGGCTTGGGCCTCAGGCTTTTCTTGTCGATGCTGTTTGGAATGCATGACTATGCATTTTGAAGTTCTCTGGTGTGTAGAAAATAATGCCTTTGCTTGATGAATGTAAAATTATTCCTCCAAAGTTATCTATTAAAGTTGTAACTAAGGGGGGGGAGCATGAAAAAGTTAATAGATTGCAAATATTATCAGTGTGTTGCATTGATCCAAAAGAAGTTAATTTATTTAAACCCATTAAGCCACAGGTCGATGAAGATCTTATTGGGTTTTGTTTTTGTTGAATCACATGCATCAATACAGAGCCTCTGGGTAGACTTACCAGACCAGAAACAATTAAGTAAATTATACTCAAGAACAACTTAGCAAGCTTTTTATAGAGTCTAATACAATCCCCCCACATCCATCTAGCAAATGCTAACTAACCTGGTGGATTTTTCACAATGCCCTAAAGGCCAGAAAACTTGGATTCCAGAACTTGCATGCTATAGGCTTAGTACTCTTTTTTTCTTATTAAGAGACAGGGTCTTACGAATGTAATATTTGAATAATATAAATTTTAAAAATGAGACAGGGTGTAGTTCTCTTTTCAAAAAAAATTGTATTTATTTATTTATTCAAGAGACCGAGTGAGGGAAAAAGGCAGGCAGAAAGAGAGAGAGAGAATGAGCACATCAGGGCCTCCAGCCACTGCAAATGGACTCCAGACGCACCTTGTGTATCTGGCTTTCGTGGGTCCTGGGGAATCAAACGTAGGTCCTTTGGCTTTGCAGGCAAATGCCTTAACTGCTAAGCCATCTCTACAGCCCTTGGTACTGTTAAATACTTCTTCGCTTAATAGTTTGTTGCTCGATTTTGATGAAGTGAGCCAGCTTTCCAACTGTATTCCTGTGTCCATCTCCCAATCTGCCTGCCTTCCACCATTCCTTCAAGCAAGGCTAAGTCTTGGTTAGTCACCCAAAGAAATCACATAGGATTTTTCCAAGTCTCTTGATAATTTTATTTTTCAAATGGTAGAAATCACACATAAGTCAGATAGCATACTAGGATTAGAGGCCTTGAAAAGGCCAGAACACATAAAAACTTCAGCTGTTTCCCTAATATCATTCTGCCAAGTACTTCATATCTGTGGTAGTTTGAATAGATGTCCCCCCATGTATTCAGTGTTTTATTTGTTTATAGTTTGCATCTGCAGCCACCTAGCTGAAGGCAATATCACTGGGCGGATCTTAAGGTATGGTGGTGGGTTTGAGATTTCAATCTAAAGATATGCAAAGTGTGCCTAGCTGGAGTTCCTGAGGTGGGCTGTGCTGTGTGGCTTTTGGCTTGTGGCTTTGCTCTCTCTGCTTGGACCTGTGAAAGCAGGCCAGCTTCTTCTGCCATTATGGAACTTCCCCTGGATCTGTAAGCTTCAATAAATCCCTTCCTCCATAACTGTGCCTGGTCTAGAAGTTCATCTCAGCAAACCTGAAGCTGTCTGCTACACTATCCTTGGCTTCAAAGGACTTACAGCCCCAAAACGGTCAACAGATTCTTAACATGGAAGATATTTAAGTTACAGCAAATATACAAAGAAGGTTTTGTGTGTGTGTGTGTGTGTGTGTGTGTGTGCGCACACACATGCACGTGTCACTGGGGCTTCCTAGGGCCACATGTATGCTAGGAAAGACTTTAAAACTGATCCGTGCCTTCAGTCCTTTGAAGTTTTTTGAGACCAGTTCTCACTAAGTTGTCCAGGCTGGACTTGAACTTGGATTCCGGTGCTTCTGCCTCTGAGTAGTTGGAACTACAGGCCTGCACCCAGGCCCAGCTGAAGTCACCAGCCTTCTCTGATCTGACCTCATGTGCCTGCAGGCACAGGCTGCCAAGAAGGCAAGCACCATAAGCCCCCTCCCTGGGGACCGTCCAGCAAGGAAGGAGACAATTTGCACCAACGAAGACAGTATGCAGACCTGATCATAAATGGTCACACATCCATTTGCTTTCTCTGTATGTGTCTCTCTCTGTCTCTCTTGATTTTTCAAGGTAGGATCTCGCTATGGCCCAGGCTGACCTGGAATTCACTATGTAGTCTCAGGCTGGCCTCCAACTCACAACGATCTTCCTACCTCTTACCATTTGTCTCCTTCTGTCCTCCATTAAGTTATTGTATAACCCCTTCTTCCCAGCTATTCAACCAGCCTCTAACTTAGAATGATCCTACAGGCAGAGTGAAAATTTTAACCCCTAGGACTGGCGAGATGGCTTAGCGGTTAAGGCATTTGCCTGAAAAGCCAAAGGACCCAGGTTCAATTCCCCAGGACCCATGTTAGCCAGATGCACAAGGGGTCGCATGTGTCTGGAGTTTGTTTGCAGTGGTTGGAGGCCCTGGCACACCCACTCTCTCTCCCTCTTTCTCTCTGTCAAATAAAAATAAATAAATAAATAAATTTAACCTCTAAATCTATCATCACTTAATTTGAAATTCCCCATCATTAGATTTAAATCAGCACAAGGAACATCTTCACTCTCATCCACTCTCTAGCCCTGTTTTGTGTACCCTGAAACCCCCAGCTCTATCTCCCATCACTGGCCAATTCCTGATCCCTCTAACACGTCTACGTAGGAGTGTAGTATTTTGATAAAACATGGAGATGAGTCAGCTCTGGTCCATCCGCTCTCCCCATGCTTGCACACAACCAGACTTTCCCACAGGGCTTGAGTGGGTCATGAGATGCAAGAGGAGCAGGTGTTGAGGCTCAGCTGCTTCCTGGGGTCAGTGCTTAAGCAGACTGCAGTCTGAGGCAGAGGAGACCTCACGGGACCCACTTGCCTCAATCTTCTCTATTAGGAGGGCTCAGGGCACAAGCGTCCTGGAACCTCCTAGAGTAGGCAGATGAGAAATGGGGCCTTAGCCTCAGATTTCATCCCTCATGTCTCCAGCCCATTCTCAACACTAACAATCGGAAAAGTCATCTATGCTTTGGTTTTCCTGACCACATAGTTACACACAATTCCAAGGGGAATAAAGTTGCGGCCCGACCTCATTATTTTATGTGTTTTCCACTGATGAGCCAAAACCTGATTCTTTTCTGACATGCAGATAAGACTCGATCACACCACAAGCAAAGACCCTGTGCAGCAGACAGCAAGTGACTGTGTAGGTAAGTGGATAAAATGGCAATACTTCAATTTGAGAATCATTGATATCTTCTTTCTTGTACTGTAAGGAATGCAAGACTTAAAGTCAAAGTGCTTCTTTTTTTTCATATTTATACATTATGGTGGCAATAGGTGGATCCCTGGAGCTCATTAGCCAGCCAATCTAGCCTACTTATCAAGCCCCAGACAAATAAGAGCTCTCATTTCCTTCTTTCTTTTTTAAATCTTTATTTATTTATTTGCAAGCAGAGAGAGAGAGAAAAGAGAGGCAGACAGAGAGAGAGAATGGGCGTTCCAGGGCCTATAGCCACTGCAAATGAACTCCAGACGCATGTGCATCTGGCTTACGTGGGTCCTGGGGAATTGAACCTGGGTCCCTTGGCTTCGCAGGCAAACACCTTAACCACTAAGCCATTTCTCCAGCCCAAGAGCTCTCATTTCTAAAAAGGTGGACATCACTTGAAAAATGAAACCCAAGAGTATCTTTTGGTCAGCACACACATGTGCATCCACACACACGTGAACATGCATGCATATGTGAAACAGAAATGTGCACTGACATTCAATCATATCATTGCTTATGTAATGTGAAGGAAATATAGGGGAGCTTAGATGAGCTGGGGCAAGACCTGTGCTGTAGTTTCCTTCTCACTGCAAGGATCAAACATCCAACCTAAAGAAGCACATGGGAGGGAAGAGTTTATTTTTGGTTTACATTCTTGAATGGAAGCTCCATGAAGGCAGAAAAGGCACGGTAGAGCAGAGGCTGGACACCACTTCTTGCCACAGCAGGTGGGAAATAGTAGCAAGAAAATAAGCTGCGTTAGCACTGGCATGCTGAGAGTTAATAAGTCTCAAGGTGCCCCCCTAGTGACACACCTCCTCCAGCAAGACTCCACCTCCCAAATCACCACCAGCCACAGGATCCCCTATTCAAAACATATGAGTTTATGGAGACATCAGAGCCTCCTTCCTAGGAATCCATGAAAGTCCGCAAAGCTGAATGATTCCCAGGGACACCGAGTTATTGAAGGACAGAGTTGGGACTAGAACTTTGGTTTCAGGCCCTGGGTAACAGTTATCACACTCATCACACTTGGCCCTGAATTAGATAAGCTAGCTTTCTAGATTCATACACTTTGGGGGGTAGCCAGCTGACTGTCAACAGCAGAGGGCTTTGCAACCATAGGTTGAAAAGATATGTTTATTTTATTTTATTTTATTTTTTTAATTTTTATTTGAGAGAGACATAGAGAGAGAGAGAGAGAGAGAAGAGGAAAAGTGAGAGAATGGGCATGTCAAGGCCTTTTCAGCTGCTGTGAACGAACTCCAGATGCATGCACCCCCTTGTGCAAATGTGTGACATTGTGTGCTTGCGTCACTTTTGCATCTGGCTATATGTGGGACCTGGAGATTTGAACAAGTGTCCTTAGGCTTCGCAGGCAGGTGCCCTAACCACTAAGCCATCTCTCCAGTCCCCCCAGAAACCCCTATCTTTACTGAATATGTATAGACTTTGTTCCTATCATTAGTCCTTAAAAACAATATAGCCATATTTGTATTACAGTTACATTGTATTATATATTCTAAAGTAACCTAAAGATGATGAAAAGTATGAGAGGATTGTGTAGATGTGTAGATAGTATATAAATACTACATCATGTCATATAAAGGACCTGAGAACCTTAGGTTCTGATATCATCAGGGGTCCCGGAACCAATCCTCCTGGGACTCTTAGGAGCAACTGTGTAGGGTTTTGAGACAAATGTTACTTCATGACCTTACTCAGTCTTACTTACTGAATCTTGCTACCTACATTAAGCTAGAACATTGCCTAAACTCATGTAAAATTTTATGTCAACTTTGCTGGAAATCTTTAGGACTGTTACCAGTTTAAAATCTGAGACCAGGGCTGGAGAGATGGCTTAGCAGTTAAGGCGCCTGCCTGCCAAGCCTAACATGCCCGTTCAATTCTCCAGGTCCCACGTATAGCCAGATGCAAAAGTGATTCAAGGGCGCAATGCCACACTTGCCCACAAGGGGGCGTATGCGCCTGGAATTTGTTCACAGCAGCCAAGAGGCCACTGGTGAGGCCATTCTCTCTCTCTCTCTTTCTCTCTCGCTCTCTCTCAAAAAAAAAATCTGGGACCAGGTCGAGTCGTTGGGCTGCCTGCGAGCGGTTGTGTTTGCTGTTGTGCTCACTTCGTACCGTTTTGTGTTCCACCGCTGTGCACGCTGCAAGGATGGCCCACAAGCAGATTTACTACTCAGACAAGCACTTTGATGAGTACTGCGGTACCGTCATGTTACCCAGAGAGCTTTCCAAACAAGTACCTAAGACCCATCTCATGTCTGAAGAGGAGTGGAGGAGACTCGGTGTCCAACAGAGTCTGGGATGGATTCATTACATGATTCACGAGCCAGAACCGCACATCCTTCTCTTTAGACAACCTCTTCCAAAAGAACAACAAAAATGAAGTACATCTGGGATCCTCAAATTTTTTTCCAATTGAATGTACATGTGTGTATATAAGGGTGTAGTATTTGGTGAATACTTGACAAATATACAAATGATTCATCCATACCTGTGCATGAGCTGTATTCTTCACAGCAACAGAGCTCAGTAAATGCAACTGCAAGTAGGTTATTGTAAGGTGTTTAAGATAGTTTCTTCTAGTCAGTTTTTCCCTTAATATAAGTGCCTGTTTGACTTTATCTGTTTCTTTTGTTAAATAAAGTTTGTATGTTGCATTAAAAAAAAAAAAAAAAAACTGGGACCAGAAAGCAGCCTGCAAAGTTTCAGTTAGATTTCAGCTTCCACTGAAGTCCATCAATGGAGCTGATGGGCAATCTAGCATGCATAACATGATCTGTTGCTATAGTTTAATCTTGAATGCACCCCAAAGTCCCTCATGTTGAAACCTTGATTGCCAGCCATTGGTGCTACTGGGAGATGGTAGAACCTTTAGGCAGTGGGGCTTATGTGGAAGGAAATAAAATCAATGTGGGCATGCCTCCAAAGGGATACAGGGACTCCATTTCCTTCCAGTCACTCTCTTCCTCTCCCCAGACATCATGAGGTAAGAAGTCATGTTTGCCACATGTTCCTCCTGTGATGTCCTGTCTTGGCACTAGCTCCAAAGCAACGGGGCCCTTGGACTGAGGACTGAAACCTCCAAAACTGAGAGCAAAAATAAAGCTCTCTTCCTTTTAGCTTTAACATTTCACGTATTTCCCCCCTCCCCCACAGTATTGGAAAGTTGACTAAGATACCAAGGAGGAGTTCTGGCTAAAAATGTAGAACATCCAGTTTGTATGAAATTTAGTAAGTTGAGAAACAAGTTAGAAATATCATGTAGGAATAACCAGGCACAGTCTCTAAGATATCTGGAGTGCTGTCTTCGAAATATTAATGTCTTAGAACAAAATAGAAGCCTCGAAAAGATGGAAAGAAGCCTGGCACGATGGCTTAGTGGTTAAGGCACTTGCCTGTAAAGACTAAGGACCCTGGTTCAATTCCTCAGTACTCACGTAAGCCAGATGCACAAGGTGGCACATGTGTCTGGAATTCATTTGCAATGGCTGGAGGCCCTGGCATACTCATTCTCTCCCTCTCTCTCTCTCACACACTCTTGCTCTCTCTCCTTCCCCTCTCTCTTTCTAATAAATAAATAAAATGTTTTAAAATATATATTTTTAAAAGATAGAGACAGTTCTGTGTTTAACAGACTAAAAAAGGAATTAACAATAATAATGTGTGGAGCTTGGGCCTTTACTAGACCCTGGTGTGTATAGGGCAGGGGCAAGGACAATAAATTAGAGACTTTAGGGAAAATACAGGGAAATTTAAATATGTAAGTTAAAAGTGAGGAAACTATTTTTAGGAAATCAGTGCTGAAAAACTTACAGGTGAATTGTCATAATATCTACAGTGTTTCAATACTGCTCTTACACACTCAGATTAATATAGCAAAATATTAATATTGTTGAGTTGAGGTATAGAAATAATCTCAATTTTTCTGTATGCTTTAAATTTTCCATAATAAAAGCTTGAGAAATGATAAATACCGATCTTATAAGTCATCAAATATCACTGGATTTTAATTCTATTTTTCACTGAAAATTTAAAATCTTTCTTACCTATTAGTAGAATTTTAGGCATGGGAAGGCAACCAGGGATATATTTTTATGAGAGAAGAGAGACTTTACAAAAATCCAAAATCACTCATAATAATAATAAAATCACCCTGTCCACTCACTAATAGGTCGTCCTAATAAATTAGAATAGTATTTTTAGAATCCTCAAATCAGAAATGTGATCTAATAAAAGACTTTTTTCCTTATTTCTGATTTTATTTTGAAAATCTCACAAAGTCCCCAACCAAACCTATAATATAAGTTTTGCTTAATATATAATGAATCTCCTTTATTGAAAAATAATACAACTAACTGAAATTATGCTGCTTTAAAAATGTGAAATGCAATTTCTATACCCTCTAGTCAACTCCATTGTGATTTACAGAAAAATCATTCTGTAACTTTACAAGGTCAACTCAATAATCTATTGTGATGTGTGTTGGGGATAAAAATGTCTTCATTGCCTTTTATTCTTAAGTTTTAATTTCCTTTTTGAATCAAGCTTTCAATTTTGACCTTCACAATTACTAAGGAAAATCAGATTGCAGTAATTAGAATATTGTAGTAGCAGCATCTAAATCTGTGGTTTGATTAGTCCATTAACTTAAGCAACCACAGTTCCAACTCCTGAGAATTTTAAAGCAATTTAATTTTTGCTATTGGTACATTATTCTTTTTTATGATAACTGGAATATCTGCAGAGTAAGTCAGAGGTTGTAGACTTATTTAGAATGCTATGAGAGCAAAAGGAAACATTACAAAGCAGATTAAGGGAAATGTGCATTTTGTAAATATTAAGGCTTAGTTAGACTTTTCATTTGATCTGTAATAGCCAAATAGCTAATGTGGACATTATTCTCTGAAGTATTTTTTTTAAAGTTTTTGGCAAAGAAAACTTGCTTTATGTTTTTAAGTATGTTTATTTTTTTTTAAGTGAGGACAAATTCTAGAGCCATTAATTAAAATCATTTTCTTTTGAAAATAGAAAAATGTTTCTCAATGGATTATTTGACCTGATTTGCTTGATATTTCAAATCACTTTAACTCTTTCTCTTCTTTCCTTTTTTTTTTTTTTTTTTTTTTTTGGATCAGTGTCTCACTCTTTCTCAGGCTGACCTGAACTCACTCTGTAGCCCAGGCTAGCTTCAAACTCACATCCTCCTACTTCTACCTCTTGAGTGCTGGGATTAAAGGCGTGAGTCACTATGCCTGGCTTTGTCTGTTTTACTTGGCATTATAACCTGAAAATGTGCTTTCTTTCCTTTCCAACTGCTATGGCTAATGCTTCCAGCTACAGACATTAAAAGAGTAATAATGTTTTCATTCCAAGTCAATAGTTATTAGATGGTGAGTAAGCGAAATGTAGAATTTTATTAGACATTCAGTCGAGGGTGCCCCTGTAGTTCAGAGACAAAGGAAAAGACAGAACTACAATTGCTTCATTGGGTCCTGAAAATTGACTTAGTTAATGCAAGATAATCCAAGGAGGCTTCCCACCTTCTAAATTTAGAACAGTGATGTTTCATTTTCCACTACTGGGAACACTATTTGTAAGTGTACCACTTAGAACCTAGTGAATTTTTTTTTTTTTGAGAGAGACAGAATGGGCACATCAGGGCCTTCAACTTCTGCAAATGAACTCCAGTGAGCTACCTTGTGCATCTGGCTTACATGGGTCCTGGGGAATTGAACCTGGGTTCTTTGGCTTTGCAGGCAAGCTGTATCTCCAGCCCGAGAGATGGACTGTAGAACCACCATGGAAAAACACCTCCGGGGTATGTCTATGAGGAAAGGTTTAACTGAGCAGAGAACATCCTCTGTGGATATGGGAGGCATCATCTCAAAGGTTGGGGTCCTGGGCTGAAGAAAAAGGAGAAAGTGAGCAGAACGTGGACGCTCATGTCCATCCCTCTCTGCTTCCTGACCGTGGACACAGTGGGACCAGATGGATGCCTCACTCTCCTGCACCATGCTCTTCATGTCATTGTGGACTATTCTCCCAAACAGAGCCAGAATAAATCCTTCCTTCCTTAAACTGCTTTTGTCGTGTATTTTGTCACAACAAGAAAAGTAACCAGCCGGGTGTGGTGGTACCAACGTTCAATCTCAGCACTCGGGAGGCAGAGGAGGAGGATCGCTGTGAGTTCAAGGCCACCCTGAGACTACATAGTGAATTCCAGGTCAGTCTGGGCTAGAGTGAGACCCTTACCTCAAAAAACCTGAAAAGACAGAAAAAAAAAAAAGAAGAAAAGAAAAGAAAAGAAAAGTAACTAACATACTTAGTCCTGTGCATAGTAGCATTGGAACACTGTTCACATTAAGGATAAAAATTACTCTAAGATAAAAAGTAGATGTTTCTACAAAGAAGTCTTAAAGCAAGGATTAAAAGTAAGCATTTCTAAACAAACAAACAAACAAACAAACAAACAAAAAAAAAACAGAGTATCAGAAGCAAGCACACTATTTTGGTAAATAGTTTCTTTTTCTCACGAAGTGGAATTCAAGGAAGGAAGTGAGCTGTATGTTGAGAAACAGTGGTCTGTAAAACAAGAGGGGAAAGTAAAGGAGTTCCTCCTCAGACGGGGAGAGAGGGAGATGTGTACATGAGCAGAGAGGAAAGGGGAGAAAGAAACAGAGAGAAATTGAGACCAAGAGGCAATGACAAAGAGCTTACTATACCTATATAAGGCCTTACAGATGGATGTGCTACAGGTGCAGGTGCAGGTGCAGGAACGCTATGCTGACAATCCCAAGAGCCACAAGTCTATACTAGCAGGGCAAGCAAACCTTAAGAACATCACTTATGGGCTGGAGGGATGGTTTGGTGGTTAAGGTGTTTGCCTGAAAAGCCAAAGGACCCAGGTTTAATTCCCCAGGACCCACGTTAGCCAGACGCACAAGGGTGCACATGTGTCTGGAGTTCATCTGCAGTAGTTGGAGGCCTTGATGTGCCCGTTATCTCTCTCTCTGTCAAATAAGTAAATAAATAAAAATAAAATATTTCTTTTTAAAAAAGAACATCACTCATGACGAAGGGGGTGATGCTATTGCCAAGGGAAGTTCAACATCTACAAGCAAAGACAAATATCTTAGGTCATTTTCTATTGCTGTAACCAAATGCTTGCACTTAGGGGGCTGGAGAGATGGCTTAGTGGCCAAGGCACTTGCCTGCAAAGCCAAGGGACCCAGGTTTGATTCCCCAGGACCCACATTAGCCAGATGCACAACTTCCCATATGTGTTGAATTCATTCAGATTCAACTGGCAAGAGCTGATCTGTACTTCCACCCATTCCTTTACTGAAGCACTGTGTTAGTCAACTTCTTGTTGCTAGGTTTATTTCAGTGATAGTTTCCTGTACAGTCAATCATGGTAGAGAAGGCACAGTGGCCCGAGCCTGAGGCAGCTTGTCACATTCCGTCCATAGAAAGAAATCAGAGCACAACAACGGGCAATGGGCACTCGCGCTTCTTGTGTTTTTTTTTTTTTTTTGAAAGTGACAGAGAGACAGAGACAAAGAGAGAGGGAGAGGAAGACAGATAGAGATGGGTGCACCCGCAGTCTCTCAGCTGCTGAGAACGAAATCCAGATGCATGCGCCCCCTTGTGGTCAAGTGCGGCATTGTGCTCTTGTGTCACTTTGCATCTGGCTAAACGTGGGTCCTGGAGATTGGAATCACTGGAGATTGGAACCGCTGGAGATTGGAACTGGCGTTCTTAGGCTTAGGAGGCAGGTGCCTTAACCGCTAAGCCATCTCTCCAGCCCAGTGTTCTCCTTTTTACACAGTTCACGACCCCAGTCCATGGAATGGAACACACAGTTAGGGAGGGTCCTCCCACCTTAATTTACTTAACCTAGAGCTTTGTTTCCATAGTGATTCTAAATTCTGTCACATAGACACCAGAGATTAAGTATCCCAAGTACTAACTCGAAGCTTCTCAGTATATGACCATATATAGAAATGTTTTTCTTAAGGTATGTTATTTTTAAATTTGTGTTTGTGTATGAATGTGCATCCATACTGTGCACATAGGGAGGTCAGAGGACAGGACAACCTTGAGTTATGAGGTCTTTGCAGCTGGGTAGCCCAGCGTAGCTGGCCTGCAACTTTGCATCCAGTTCTTCGTGGGTGCTGGGGATCAAACTCACGTCAGTAGGATTGTGGAGCAAGGACCTTTAACCACTGACCATCGTCCTAGCCCTGAATTAGATTTATTTATTTATTTACTTACTTATTATTTATTTGCATGCAGAGAAAGAGAGAGGAGATAGGGAGAGAGAACAGATGCACCAGGGTCTCCAGCCACTACAAATGATCTCCAGATGTATGAGCCACTGTATCCAGCTTTACGTGGGTACTAAGAAATCAAAACCCTGGCCACTAGGCTTCACAGGCAAGTGCCTTCATCTCTCCAGCCCTGCTGAATTAGATTTCTTTCTTTCTTTCTTTTTTTTTTTTTTTTTTTTTTTTTTTTTTTTTTTTGGTTTTTCGAGGTAGGGTCTCACTCTAGCCCAAGCTGATTTTTTCTTTTTTTACTTTTATTTATTTATTTTTAGTTTAGTTTAGTTTTAGTTTAGTTTTTAGAGGTAGGGTCTTGCTCTGACCCAGGCTGACTATGTAGTCTCAGGGTAGCCTCAAACTCACAGTGATCCTCCTACCTCTGCTTCCTAAGTGCTCCTGAATTAGATTTTTTTGTTTGTTTCTTTCTTTCTTTTGAGGTAGGGCCTCGCTGTAGTCCAGGCTGACCTGGAATTCCCTATGTAGTCTCAGGATGGCCTTGAACTCATGGCGATCCTCCTACCTCTGCCTCCCAAGTGCTGGGATTAAAGGCGTGTGCCACCATGCCCAGCTCTGAATTAGATTTTTAATGAGATCTTTATGGTGGATCCTAATTGGACGACTAGTGTCCCAATGTTTTAAAAACTTTTTTTGTTTTTTTTTTTTTTTGGTTTTTCGAGGTAGAGTCTTACTCTATCTAGTCCAGGCTGACCTGGAATTCACTATGTAGTCACAGGGTGGCCTTGAACTCACTGCGATCCTCCTACCTCTGCCTCCCAAATGCTGGGATCAAAGGCGTGCACCACCACGCCCAGCCCAAAAAGGTTTTTTTTTTTAATATTTTTATCTATTCATTTGAGAGAGAGAGAGAGAGATAGAATGGGCGTGCCAGGGCCTCCAGTGGCTGCAAACTCCAGACACATGTGCCACCTTGTGCTTCTGGCTTATGTGGGACCTGGGAAATCAAACCTGGGACCTTTGACTTTGTAGGCAAATGCCTTAATGCTAAGCCTTCTCTCCAGCCCCTGATTTTTAAAAAACAAAATTTATTTATTTATTTATGAGAGCGAGAGGGAAAAAAGAGGTAGAGAGAGAGAATGGGCACGCCAGGGTCTCTAGCCACTGCAAACAAACTCCAGATGCGTGCACCAACTTGTGCATCTGGTTTACATGGGTACTTGGAAATTGAAATGAGGTCCTTTGGCTTTGCAGGCAAGTGCCTTAACCACTAAGCCATCTCTCTAACCCTGATTTTTTTTTTTCCCAAAGGAACTGAGACACAGGTATTTGAGAGAAAACCATGTGTGAGGCTACAGGAAGAAGCCATCTGTAAACTAAGGAGAGGCTTCAGAAACCTTGGCCTTAGATTCCTTCTCTCTAGAATGGTGACAAAATAAATTTGTTGTTGAAGGCACAGCCTGGCCAGACCAATGCGCCCACTCACTCACCATCAGGTGGGTCCTGAGCAGACTATTGTAGGATGGAAATGGAACACCTGAGCTAGAACCTGGGCAGAATCAGAGGGCTTAAGTAAGCTGTAAGAGTAGGTAGGTCAGACCTTTGTGTCGCCACATTCACCATACTAGTGCTCCCCACTCAACACACATCTGTAGCCATACAGAGGTCGCTGTACAACCAACTGGAAGAGGAGGAAAAAAGTCCATCTTGTTTTATGAATGGGGGAGGTGGCTATGTGGGAGCAAGTGGATGGTAGTTGGATTTAGGCCATGCAGGAGTGTCCTTAAACAAAATGTAGAAGCCGGCTGAGGTGGCACATGTCTTTAATCCCACCACTGGGGAGGCAGAAGTTGGAGGTCGCCATGAGTTCGAGGCCAGCCTCAGACTACATAGTGAATTCCAGGTCAGCCTGGGCTAGAGCAAGACCCGACCTTGTAAAATCAAAGGGCAGCGCTTTGAGCAGTGCACCCGGTCACATACATGGAAGTGTCCTACAATGAGAGGAGGACATACTAAATTATGGGCAGGCAGCCATCTGTGGCCTGCAAGGAAACAGACTAGAGCAGCAGAGATGAGGAAAACTGTATGGCACAATGCAGGCCTGGCCCTAGCCAGACCGCATGGCAGAAGAAACCAGGAAGTGGCTTCTGTGAACATGGCATCCTGTGCAGGCCTGGCGTGACAGTCCCATGCTCGGGAGAAACCTGCTACGAGATGACCTTGGTCACAAAAAGGGGACCACCCCATACAATGATTGGCCAGCCAAGCCCCTTAAAACCCCCTGCACTTCCTCAATAAATGAGTTTTGCAGCAGCTCGCTCTCTGTTGCTTCCACCCAACTCCTGGAATCTGTGTCATGATTCCGGGCTGCTCACCCCCTACTCGGCAGAAACCCTGCCGTCCCTCCTGGGCTGGCCTTGGGGGGACCCCAACAGAAAACAGAGTTGGAGGCACGTGGGTGGGGGATGGTGGGGGGACGCGAGCACACATGTTCATGCCTACTGTAAAGCAAGCACCAGAGTCGCTGAAGCCAGCAGACAGAGTGACCGGCAGTGTCCACGCTGCCCAGCCTTCAGCAACAGTGGCCCAGCACTTCCATAATGGGCACCTGAATGCACAGGCCCAGACATAGAGATGGAATGTACTCCCCTGGACCTACGGCACAGCCTCACTTATACGGAACATGCACTCTGCCAGCAAGAGACACATGCAGGGGCCCTGACATGGCACTGATCCTTGAGAAAACCAGACGCTGGGTGGCCAGGAGACTTGAGTCATGCAAAACAGCTTTCTCCACATGGGTTAGCCTTTCTCCTGCAGGGCCTTAGCCGGCACCTTTGTCCTGCCCAATTTTGCTTCCTCCCTCGTCTTTATTGGAATTACCTTGGATCCACACATGCCTCTTTCCTGCAGGACCCAACTACCACCTGTGTGCTCCTCTTTCCCTCATGGACGCCATCTAGGGAAATAGAAGAGAAAGGATATAGACAAGGGAAACTTGAGGCATGGGGTGGGAGGGGGGGCTGCTATAAGGGTACTTAAAAAGTGTACTAGGCCTTTTTTTAATAACTATTTTATTTTTATTTATTTTAAAATTTATTTTATTTATTTGAGAGGAAGAGAAGGAGAGAGAGAGAGAATGGGGCAGATAGAGAGGAGAATGGGTACACCGGGGCCTCCAGCCACTGCAAACAAACTCCAGAGGCATGTGCCATCTTGTGCATCTGGCTTACATGGGTCCTGGGGATTCGAACCTAGGTCCTTTGGTTTTGCAGGCAAGTGTCTTAACTGCCAAGACATTCCTCCAGTCCTAGGCCTTTTCAATTACGAGTCAAGAAGCCTGTATACTTAAACATTTTTTTATTTACTAATTTTTTTTTTTTTGGAGAGAGACAGAGAGAGAGGGAGAGGAAGACAGATAGAGATGGGCATGCCAGCAGTCTCTCAGCTGCTGTAAATGAAATCCAGATGCGTGCACCCCCTCGTGGTCAAGTGCGGCATTGCACCCTTGTGTCACTGCATCTGGCTAAATGTGGGACCTGGAGATTGGAACCGGCGTTCTTAGGCTTAGGAGGCAGGCGCCTTAACCGCTAAGCCATCTCTCCAGCCTTATTTACTAATTTTTTAAAGGAGGTCTCATTAATTTAACTCTGGCTGGCCTCAAATTCATGACTTTTCATCCTCAACCTCTTGCATGCTGGGATTACAGCATCATCAAGCCCAGGCTTTTCTTTGTTTCTTTTTGGAGAGAGGCGCTTAACATGCAGCCAAGGCTGGCCTCCAGCTCATGTTCCTCCAGCCTCAGCCTCCCAGTGCCAAGATAACTGGCTCAAACCACCATGGCTGCCCTACAATCTACTCATAAGGGATGTCACCCACTACCATTCCCTTTGTCAACCCAGCACTGGTTCAGTTACTTTTCAAGTCACCTTAAAGTCTTTAGGACACAGACATTAAAAATACACAACTGAGCCGGGCGTGGTGGCGCACGCCTTTAATCCCAGCACTGGGAGGCAGAGTTAGGAGGATCACCGTGAGTTCATGGCCATCCTGAGACTACATGGTGAATTC
This sequence comes from Orientallactaga sibirica, assembly GCA_036365145.1. Taxonomy (NCBI): domain Eukaryota; kingdom Metazoa; phylum Chordata; class Mammalia; order Rodentia; family Dipodidae; genus Orientallactaga; species Orientallactaga sibirica. The sequence continues at coordinate 5,048,285 of JAEOAD010001748.1, read as the reverse complement.
CAGGTAAGCCTGGGCTAGAGTGAGACCCTACCTCAAAAAACAATAAACAAAACAAAAAATATACAACTGAGTATTTAAAAAAATCTACCACAAAATAAAAGCATACATCACTAAAAATGACATATTCTGCAGTAAATATATTAAAATATATTGAAACTTTTTATAAATAAAATCACTGTAAACAGTAAATACATGATAAAATTCCTCTGATACAGGTTACATATAGATCAACAACTATTGAAAATATAAAAAATTTACAGTCTCCTTTTAGAAATCATTTAACTCAATTTTACAAAATTATTAAAAGTTAAACAGGCTACATATGCCTCCACTGTGGTCCATTTTTACAGCAAATGTACCTGAGACCACCTAAGACCGCTGTGAGCACCGGAAGCCTGGGAGGCAGAGTGAGCTCAGCTGACCACACTGCCATGCGCCCTGTGCCACCACCTGTCTTTGTTCTCAGAAGTGGGAGCTCCTTCCTGGCCCACTCACAGAACATCAGCACCACCATTTCCTAATTTCCAGACATTTCCTGCAGGAATTCTGAAATCCTGTTTCAACAATGAAACTCTTCCAAAGATTTTGCTCTTCAATGTAACTACACAAAACATCACAAATCTACTTCCACAGGAAGAAAGGCACTTGATTGGGTCACTTCTTTTCACTGCACTGGCTGAGGTAGGGCAATGCTCATCTTCCTCTGAGACTGTGCTGATTATAGAAATGGCGTTTAGACTGGAAAGGGTTCTAATGCCTTTTCTGCATTCTTCCAGTTGTGAAAATTCTCTCTGTACCACTCAACTGCCAGGAAAAACAAAAGACACAAGTCAAAAATGAAAAGGTAAGCATCACTTAACCAATACTTACTGAGTTGCTGCTACAAATGGAAAGTCCTGCCTTCAATCCTCAGCCGACAAGGTTAGACTGAATGATGAGGTCACTCACTAAGACGACATTGCATCATCCAAAATTCCACAATTACTTCTTAACCATTCCTTTCCTGACTAATTGCAAATTCCTTCAACACTGAACCTGCTGTTATGTGTTGAAGACATTCTGATTTGGGGGAATTTGAACTAAGAGAATAAGTCATTTACACTGGTTTTAAGTTATTTTATAGAAAAAAGAAGACTGCTTATTCATATAAATATGGTGTTTGCTTGTAAAGTCTGTAGGCCTGAGCTTGATGATCCAATAAGAACCCATTCTTTCTCCCTCAGAATTCTCTTTCTAAATAAGAAAATTTTTCCAGATGCACAAAGTGGTTTTATCTTTGATTTTTCATGATCTGGAAACTTAAAAAAACTTTGTATGCAATAAGAACATCCATTCTTTCTCCCTCAGAGTGCCCATTCTCTTTCTCTCTTTCTCAAATAAGAAAATTTTTCTCAAAAAGTAGCATAATAGCTTTGTTTTATCTTTGATTTTTCTTTTTAGTGTTTGATTCATGTATTTTTGTATGTAAACTTAAAAAAAAACTTTATTTATTTGCATGCAGAGAGAGAACAAAGAGAGAATAGACATGCCAGGGCCTCCATCCACTGCAAACAGACTCCAGATGCATTAACTGCTAAGCCATCCTTTGTGCATCTTTATTTTTATTTATTTATATGAGAGGGAAGTACTGGTTGCTCCAGTCAAACCTGGATCCAACACACGCAGGCTTTGCAGGGAAAACCTGGGTCCATAACTGCTAAAGTCATCTCTCTCTCTAGCCAAAGGAATTGCTTTTCCCATAAAGTTTTCTAAATCACCCTCCAAAATGATCAATTTTTAACATACTTGTTTTCCTTATTCCTTCATTCCAAGGCACTTTGGGTTTCCATCCTAAATCATGAATTTTTTCAGACTTCATTGGATATCTCATGTCATTGGTAGGCCTTGGAAGGTAAAAGAGATTTAAAGTGAAATCAGAGATATATTTACACATTTAACTAAGAGAATTGTAACTATGCATCTTTATCACAAGTTTATAAAAAATTCTTTGGAGCACATGCTTATTATAGAAAACTAATAAGATATATATTTTTAATCCCTAATCCTCAACACCTAGCCTTATCAGTCCTTTGTCCTTTTTACAATTTATTTCAGCCACAATTGAGGCCTAAGTCCAATGCCTGACACATGTAAGAAAATAATAAATGTCTGAATAAAGAAATAAATCACAGTACTTAAGGGGATGGCATTGTTTATATGTAAGTAGAAGAACAGATTACAAGGAGGGGAAAGGCCTAACTGAGGCCAGGGGAAAAGACTGTGTAAAAAGAGGGATGGGGGAGGTCAATCAAAATTTAAGATATTCTGAGTAAGACATATGAAAACCTACTTTTTTGAATAATGGCCAGAAGCCATAGACTGTTACTAGAAAATTTTCAGTGCCAGGGATGGGATACCTTCCAGTGAGTTGTTGACCAGGGAGGTCCCTGTTGCCTCCAAAACATTGTAGGCTTTTGCCAAGGCCCTTGGTTTCCCTTGAGAAACAGATGGTAAGACCCTATTGCTGAAGACTTCACTTGCCTAAGCAGCAAAATTACTGAGAAATCAAGCTGGTGCTGAGCAGAAAACCTTCTCCCTGTAGACCAGCCAACTGAAAGCTGGAAAAAGCTGCACTGCATGCAGCCCCTATGGGAGACAGAAGTCATCAGCAGTGAAAACAGTGGACACTGAATATTCAAGTTTGGCCAGACAGGTCAAATGACCAAATGGGTTCAACAGTGGCATGTCTGCTCTGGGGGAAACCAACTGCTCTCTAATTGTACTGAAGACCCACTGTATGGGAGGAAATACATGCCTGGTACTGAAAAACCTAATCAAAAGTCTATGGCAGGGGAGGTCATGAGCCTTAGCGGTATAAAGCCTGCTCTTGTCTGGCTAAATGAATATATTATTCTCACCAAACAGCCCTGAAAACACTACACTTAATGTTCATATTCATATATTAAAGCTACTCTCACTTCTGGTTGGAGAAGCTTCTCTTTTCAGATGGCGATGACCACTGGGATGACCCAAAAGGCAACATAGTGCTGAGAAGAAGGGACAGAGGAGTGTCCAGCACTGAAACATCTCTATCACACCCTCCACAGCTCAGGATCCATTGTGGAAGAGGTGGCAGAAAGAATGTAAGAGCTAAAGGAAGGGTTTGACTCCTTACAATGCAACTGTCCAGACAGGAATTGGCCTCAATATCCATGACCTCACAGTGCCTGGCAATACCTTCACAAGACCCTCATGATAGGAGAAAACGATGATGACATCAAATTAAAAGAGACTAATGGAAAGAGGGAGGGGATATGATGGAAAGTGGAGTCCTGAAGGGGAAAGGGAGGGAGGAAAGGGAAATATCATGGTTTATTGTCTGTAAGTATAGACGTTGTGAATAAAAAATTAAAATTAAAAAAGAAAGAAATCACATAAATACAGGCCACCTAAGTTCCAGGTCCTTGATAAAAACCTTATATACATTATAATTAAATCTTAAATTATTTTTATAAGCAAGATATTATTAACACAATTTCACAATGGAGGAAACCTCATACTTGGAAAGGGTCAATAACTTTCTTGAAGTCATATAACTAATAATAATGCTATCATAATCAGTATGTCCTTTATAATTAGGAAGAAAAGTTTACCAGAAAATTTAAAAAGACATACATTAGTTTTCCGGTAAGTCCATATAATTTATAATTTTAAAAGAATCTAAGATTTCACAACCTTTCCCAAATGTTTTAACTTGTTACTTACCTATCATTAACATAATCAACCCAATTTTCCATTTCAGACTCTGAATTGGTCTCTTTGATCTGTGAAAACAAAGAAAACTTCTGAGTCAAATTATAAAATAAGGCCAGAGAACAACAATAGTGTTTGACAGTTGATAAAAGCAGGCAAGGACAACAGCTTCAAAATAGGAGAGAGAGCAAGAGCGCTTACAACCTACATTCCACCTGAAGCTCAAAAAGAACATGTGTACCTCAACTACGGAGAAAAGGCATTTCCAGGCTTTGATTGTTAGTCCCCCTTTCTTCAAGGTCCTAAGATTTATAATTCATGTCATATACTCATAATTACCTTATCCATCAATGTTCATTGATTCTAAGACAATACAATTTTATATCTCAGCAAATGAGCTATGTACATCAATGAATGATTTTTTTCCAGAGAAGCGATTACTAAAGAAGATTATTTCACATGAAGAGTGTAATTATGAACTTCCTTGCCCATTTATTCACTTTTAAATTAAGTAAATGGTAAGCTATTGAAACTGACTAAATTCATGATTACCGTCATTAAGTTGGTGACAATTTTGTACGCATCATCCTTTTACCATGGAAACATACCAGCTGTATAAGTTCTTTGGCAAGTTGGACAACTGACATTTCAAAATTGGTTCCAATGTTGTAAATTTCCCCAGGCTTTCCCTTTTTGAGGACGGTGAGAAATGCTTCCACGACATCAGCAGCATAAAGGAAATTCCTCGTCTGCAGCCCAGATCCGTGAATACAGCTGACGGATGAAGCAGAGCAGAATTGCTAAGCGCTCCCAAACCAGAGCAAAGCAATGCCCGGGTGCCACTCCCAATTCCCACAGGGACCCTGAGAATCTTTTACTGAAACCACCCATTCTCTTAACTTTTCTAAATTTTATCTTTTTCTTATATGATGTTCAAACCGCCTGAGGATCATCCACTTAAAAACTGGTGGGGGCTAGGGAGATGGATGGCTCATGGGTAAAAGTGCTTGCTTGCAAAAACTGGCACAGGCGGACTCCTAAGAAACAGCTGCCAGTTTTACACTGAATTCATTCTGAAGCACTGTCTCAGCTGAGCCTGGTGATACAGGACTGAAATCCCAGCTACTTGAGGCCAAGGCAAGAGAATCACAAGTTCAAGGATACAAAGAAGTTCAAGGCCAGTCAATGCAACTTTAAAAAGTATATAAAAGCGGGGGCTACATTCAATCCCTAGAAATCTCAATAAAATATATTAATTCCATTAATTAATCCTTTGAAAAATGATTAGAGATGCCAAATTTTAATTCTATAACTCAGAATTCTATGATAATTTCAGAAATGAATTTGTGTTAGTAAATTATAAGGATGAATTACTCCAAAAAAAAAACACACATTAAATAGAGAAGGGAATTCTTGAATTTGGTGGGACATTCAAGTACATGGCTTCCAACGGTAAAACTAGACCATTACCAAATACTATCGACATATGGAAAGCATATAGGTACAAAAGTAAATAGTAGCATACCATTTCCTGTTGTGTTGTAGCAAAGATATAAATTTTGGAATGACCTAAAAGAATATTTAAATATAATTTCAGATTTTAAAAATTCACTTATTAATATGACTCTAAATTCACACAATTAAAAGTTACAATAAATAAATAAATACAGCCGGGCGTGATGGTACAGGCCTTTAATCCCAGCACTGAGGAAACAGAGGTAGGAGGATCGTCATGAGTTCAAAGCCACCCTGAGACTCCACAGTGAGTTCCAGGTCAGCCTGGGCTAGTGTGAAACCCTACCTTGAACCTCTCCCCCCACAAAAGAAATAGATAGAGAGAGGCTAGAGAGATAGCTTAGTAGTTAAGGCACTTGCCTGTGAAGCATAAGGACCCAGTTTCATTTCCCTAGTACCCATGTAAAGCCAGATTCACAAGGCAGTATATGCATCTGGAGTTTGTTTGCACTGGCTAGAGGCCCTGGTACACCCATTCTCTCCTTCTATCTCTCTTTCTCAAATATTTTTTTTTAAGTTTTAAAAAAGAAACATATATGGATAGACTCTACTTCTTTTTTGTTTTAAATATTTTATTTTTACTTATATGAGAGAGAGGAAATGGGCATGTCAAGGCCTCCAGCTGCTTCAAATGAACTCCGGACACATGTGCCACCTTATGCATCTGGCTAATGTGGGTTCTGGGGAATTAGGCCTGGGTCCTTTGGTTTTGCAGGCAAATGCATTAACTTCTTAAAGCCTATGATATTGGATAAAGAAAAGAAGTCCAAAATAGTTTATCATTTCATTATAGCCAGTTAACTGATGATAAAATGATATAAACAGTGGGACATTCAGAGGACGTCTTCATGGGATACTTATTATTAGCAACGCTCATCTTGTCTTAATTACTCATATCAAGATAGGAATTATATCTTATCACTCAATAAGTACTTGTAGACTTTTTAAAAAGTAAATGCTAGAGGCATAGCATTCAAAGTATGGTTAAGTAAAGCAAATAAGAGATTACTAAATGCAGTCTACAGGTATACCACTCTGAACATTAGATGTCTGATGTCATCTGATCTTGGAAGATAAGAAGGATCGGGCCTGGTTAGTACTTAGATGGGAGATTACTAAATTTATATTGAACTTGCTAAGGATACTCCAAAAATGGAGGTAAATATTAAGATTAGATATGGCTCTTTCCTTTGAGAAAACAGATCAAGTAACCAGTCACAGAGTGAGAAAACCTAGACAGAGCCAGCAACAGGTACCTAAAGTTGGGCCTACTGATACAGAACTAAATGCAAAGGTGTTTTCAGCCGTTTAACTAATTTGCTTATTTGCTAGCTACTTACATTGCTTTCTTGAAGACATTCAGGCATGTAACAATACAAATGAGGTGGAGCACCACGAACCAGCTGATAGTAAGAAAAATTTATGTACAAGCCCCCTATCACCACTTAACTGGATCTTTTGGCTTTCTGTACATCCTGACATTCCAGACCAACTGCAACTGCAAAGTTTTAACTAGAACATGAAACAGTGGTTGGAATGCTCTACAGTGCTTCAGGACCCTTCAAAATCCCTTCTAAGGGCCAGAGAGGTGGCTTAGCAGTGAAGGCGTTTGCCTGCGAAGCCAAAGGACCTTGGTTCGATTCCCCCAGACCCATGTTAGCCAGATGTACAAGGTGGTGCATGCGTCTGGAGTTCTTTTGCAGTGGCTGGAGGCCCAGATGCGCCCATTCTCTCTCTGCCTCTTTTGCTCTTGCTCTCTCAAATAAAATTAAATTAAAAGGAATAAAAATCCTTTCTAAGGCTGGGGAGCTGGCTCAGTGGATGAAGTGCTTGTCACACAAGCATGAGAACCTGCTCTGGACCCTCATTACCCATGTCAATAACCCCAGCATTGGGGAGGTAGAGACAAGAGGGTTCCTGGGGCTTGCTAGCTAGCTAGTGTAGCTGAATTGGTGAACTCCCATTCAGTGAGACTCTGCCTCAAAAAAATTAAGTGAAGGGGCTGGGGAAATGGATTAGTGGTTAAGGCATTTGCCTGCGAAGCCTAAGGACCCCAGTTCGATTCCCCAGGATCCATGTAAGCCAGATGCACAAGGAGGCGCATGTGTCTGGAGTTCATTTGCAGTGGCTGGAGGTTCTTTCTCTCTTTCTCTCTGCCTCTCTCTCTTTTTCTCTCTCAAATAAATAAATAAATAAAATATTTTTTAAAAATTAAGTGAAGAGCAATTAATGAAGACACTTAATGTTGACCTCTGGCCTCCACATATGTGTGTGCACACATGTGCATCCACACATATGAACATGTAATCCATTGCACACACCACACACACACACACTCACAAAATCCTTTCTGAGTATTTTCATTTTCCCTCAGTTTAAAGGCAAGTGGTCAAAGGGCCTAAGATCATGGCACTGGTGAATGTCAAGTTGATACTGTAAGCATGAAGAGACATGCACACAGTCTGTACCGAACCTGTAATTCTGTATATTACAACAGAAGTTACTTTAGACAAATAACTGATGACAGGTCACAATGATAAGAGCCACTAAGAAGTCAGCAGTGGAGTTTACCTTTTCTGGGTACTGATGTGGTCCATAGACATTGCTGCTTCTGGTGATGACCACTGGGAACTGCAAGAATGAGGACTCACCGTCAAGGTCAGGCAAAGGCCGGACAACACTGACTATTTTGAAAGATAGGCACGGTTTTAAAATACAGGAAACTGCCTGAATAATTCTACTTGGCATCTCATGCACAGAGTGAAAAGACATTCTAATGTAAGTTTCACAAAAAGACAGGAGACAGCCAGCTGAGCACGGTGGCACACACCTGTAACCCCAACTCGCCCAAAGCCAAGGCATGAGCAGCATGTGTTCAAGACGGTCGTCCCTCTGCCTTCCTCTACTTCTAGGTCTGTCATAGGACTCTCCACTAGAGCTCTAACACTCTTCCTATTATTGAAACAGAATCAATAGATTCTATTTTTGTTATTGTTTGATTAGTTTAGACAGAGTTTCATGTATCCCAGGCTAGTCACCCTAGCTAGTTAAGAATGTTCTTGAGGGCCTGCAGAGATGGCTTTGAGGTTAAGGCACTTGCTTGTAAAGTCTAAGGATTCTTCCCCAGTACCCACGTAAGCCATATGCATAAAAGCATACAAGGTGGTGCATGTGCCTGGAGTTCGTTTACAGCATCTAGAGGCCCTGAAGTGCTCATATTCTCTCTCTTCTCTGTACGTATGTATGTATGTATGTATGTATGTACGTACACACACACACACACACACACACACACACACACAGATATAGATGTAGATGTCTGTCCCCCCACACACAAGCAAATAATTAAATTAAAAAAAAAAAAAGAATAAAAGCCAGGCGTGGTGGTGCTCGCTTTTAATCCCAGCACTTGGGAGGCAGAGGTGAGAGGACTGCTGTGAGTTCAAGGCCACCTTGAGACTACATAGTTAATTCTAGGTCAGCCTAGGCTAGAGTGAGACCCTACCTCAAAAAATATAATAAATATAAATAAATAAATAAATAAATAGAATAAAGCCAGGCATGGTGGCTCACACCTTTAATCCCAGCACTCGGCAGGCAGAGGTAGGAGGATCACTGTGAGTTTGAGGCCACCCTGAGACTACAGAGTGAATTCCAGGTCAGTCTGGGCTAGAGTGAGACTCTACCTTGAAAAACAAAACAAAACAAAAAAGTCAACAACAAAAAATGATCTTGAACGTCTCCTCCTCTTGCCACCACACCCAGTTTATGCAATGCTGAGGACTGAGCGCAGGACTGAGTGCATGCTGAGCAAGCACTCTCCTAACTGAACTACCTGAATTTCAGCTCTAGGAATAAATATATTTTCAAGTTGTTTCTTTCATGATAAACTGAAGAAGAAGAGGCAGGACCTTTGCTAGCCATAAAATGTAATATGTCAATATTTAAAGTTTTCTCAAGCAAGGTCTTGACCTATTCCAAAACTGACCTGGAATTTTAAAACTCAAGTCCAAGTTCAGAAATCAGATCTTACCTTGTATCGCTCCCAGTAAGACTGTACAAAGCACTCAGCAGCTGCTTTAGATGAAGCATAGGGATTTGTAGGTTGTTTGGGTGAGGATTCATCAAATTCCTAATTTAAAAAATATAGTTGAAAAATTAAGCACTACACACACTTTCTAAGAAGAAAGCACATTACAAGGGTTAGGGGTATGGCTTAGTGGTAAAGCATTTGGCTAGCATTCATAAGAACCTGGGTTTGATTCCTAGCATGCATACACAAACAAAACAAATAAAATATCCCCACCATAGTATAAATGTGAAATGTTAATCATATAATTAAGAAACTACTTCCTCTTACTGCCCTGGTAGAGTGCACCTGTGACTCTAGCAATTGGGAGGCAGAGGCAGGAAAAACAGGAGTTTGAGAACAACTTCTGCTACAATGAGACCTTATCTCAACAAAAAAGCAACTCTTGGACCTTATTTCTGAGAAGAACAAGTACAAAACAGACAAAGTCCTGAGGACTTGCAGGAAGAAATAGAAGATTTTTTTTTTCCAAGGTAAGGTCTTGCTCTCACCTAGGCTGACCTGGAAATCACTATGTAGTCTCAGGATGGCCTCAAAATTACAGCGATTCTCCTACCTCTGACGCCTGAGTGTTGGGATTAAATATGTGTGACACCATGCCCGGTGAGTATTTTATTTTTGAGGTAGAGTGTCAGAGCATTATCTGGGATGGCCTGGAACTTGCAATCCAGCCCCTCAAGTAAACGGGATGACAGATCTGTGTCACAAGCTCAGCTGAGATATCATTTGCACTACTTGGCTGGAGAAGCGGAAGTCTTCAAAAACCTGGGTGCGGCTGCCTGACATGCTATAGGGACATTGTGAAGTTCACCACTGTAAGGGTCGCCCAAGCAATTCACAGAATTATTTGCTTATAAAAATGATTGTTAGGGGCTGGAGAAATGGCTTAGCAGTTAAGGCATCCTGGTTCAATTCTCCAGGACCCACGTAAGCCAGCTGCACAAAGGTCACATGCATCTGGAGTTCGCTTGCAATGGCTAGAGGCCCTGGCATGGCCATTCTCTCTCTGCCTCTCTATCTCTATCTTTCTCTCTCTCTCTCTGCTTGCAAATAAATAAATAAATAAATAAATAAATAAATAAATAAATAAATAAAAATGATTGTTAGCTGGGCTTGGTGGCACACTCCTTTAATCCCAGCACTCAAGAGGCAAGGTAGGAGGATCACTGTGAGTTTGAGGCCACCCTGAGACTACATAGTTAATTCCAGGTCAGCCTGGGCCAGCCTCAAAAAAAAAAAAAAGATTGTTAGAATAGCCGGGTATAGTGACATACACCTTTAATCCCAGCACTCGGGAGGCAGAGGTAGGAGGATCGTCGTGAGTTCAAGGCCACCATGAGACTACATAGTGAATTCCAGGTCAGCTTGGCCTAGAGTAAAACTCTACCTCGAAGGAAAAAAAAAGATGATTGTTAGAAGCTACATATAAATTAATATATAAGTAAAGTGAGTGGTTCCAGGTAAATAGATGGGAGGAAACTCATGTGTCATTCATGATCATGTTTCATCAACAGATGAGTCAGCTGTTTTGAGTGAAGACAGTTATGTGGACTTGGGACTGGAGGATATGTGCCTTCCCTACCTACTATCCCTGATAATACTAAAAAATGCCTATAAAAATGAAAGTTTGAAGTTCTTTCAGAGAGTAGAAAGCAGCTGCTGGCCAGTGCCACACCAGAAATCTCCAGATTAGAAGTGGGAAATCTTTTGAAAATGAAGAGTACCAATAAGATTATATTTGTTTTGCGGCAGAGTCTCACTCTAGCCCAGTCTGACATGGAACTCACTCTATTGCTGCCCAGGTTGGCCTCAAACTCATGACAGTAAAGATTTGATTAGGAAAGGAAATATGTAGTTTTTATGGGTGACTGTTGGGTTTCTGTGTCTACCCACAGTAGTTATTTGGAGATAAGAACTACAGAAATGAGGATCCACACTCTTTTCTGCCTAATTTCCTTGTATCACAGTTTTCCTTTAAACACAGTACAAAAGCACATGACTATCTTAAAGTGTTAATTGTACAGAAAATGATCTTTAACCATTCATAAATATCCAGTAACTGTTACCTTCACAGATTCTTTTGAGCTGTCCCTTTGGCACCCTCTTAACTTCAGTACTAATGTACCTGGTGCCATAGATACATGCTTGTTCTGTGAGGTTTCTGCTTTCCTACAGCACTGGGGACTCCACGCAAGACTAGGCAAGCACTCTACCACTGAGTATGACCCCAGCTGGCATCTTATCAATAGGATATATATATATTAGAAAGAAAGGGAGGGAGGGAAAATGTAGATTGGAGAATGCTACCAGGTTTTATGTGAAGAAAAATAATTAGGATATTTTAAAATGAACAAGGCCAAGTATGGTGGTGCATTTCTGTCATCCCAGATCTTGCGACTCTGTGGCAGGAGGATCCTGAGTTTGAGACCAACCTAAGCAGCTCAGGGAATTCCAGGCCATAAGACTCTGCCTCACAGACAAAAAGGAACAGACTCCAGTTCCAACAACAAGTTCACCCATAGCCCTCGATATTCCAATATGTCTTCCTGCTTAGGAGAGAAAGGTGAATAGAAGTGGGCCACAGCCTGACCATTATGCCTTGGCTCATGGGAATGACATGCATCATTTTAAGAATAAAAACAGCAGTGAGAACTGCCGTGGTGCTGCTCCACACCTGAATAAATTCTGAATAAATGTGAATAAATGTGTACTAACACTGGCCTGTTCCTCATTTAAAGTGGTATCATTTGAACAAAAGCAACAATGAAATAACTCTTTGGAAGGTAGCACAATGTAGTTCAAAAGATCACAGGAAAAACCTGGTATAGTTTTCACAAAGCAGGCTTCTACCATGACAATACATGGTGGCATGGAAGTAGAAAGTGGGTTTTCTTTCTTTCTTTTTTGATGTAGGATCTTATGTAGCTCAGACTGACCTGGAATTCACTCTGTGGTCTCAGGGTGGCCTTGAACTCACAGTGATCTTCCTACCTCTGCCTCCCGAGTGCTGGGATTAAAGGTGTGCACCCCCATGCATATATTTTCTAAGCTTACCTGATCAAGACTGCCTCCGTAGACTTCGTCGGTGCTGACGTAAATGAATTTCTCCACTTGGGCCTCATATGCAGCACTAACCAAAACATGAGTACCATAGACATTAACGTACGTGAATTCGAAGGCATGGACAAATGAAAGATCTAAAAGGAAAGAGAGAAAAGCTCAGTTCCAGCCAGGGACAAAGCAAACAGCAAACAAAGGACCCAGCTCTAGCAGAGCACTTACTGCCCACATCTCTTCACTCACCAGGTTTGCAGTGGACTTAAAAAAATACCATATACTTTGATATTTGTGTCTTCTCAGCCCAAATTACACAGCATGAGTGCATTTCTTAGAATACAGAAAATTATCAATGCTAAGTTTGCAGAAAACACTTTTTGTTTGTTTGTTTGTTTGTTTTGGTTTTTCAAGGTAGGGTTTCACTATAGTCCAGGCTGACCTGGAATTCATTAAATATTTTCAGGGTGGCCTCGAATTCACAGTGAGCCTCCTACCTCTGCCTCCTGAGTGCTGGGATTAAAGGCATGCGCCACCACGCCTGGCTCAGAAAACACTTTTTTATCCTAAAAGGCAGAAATACAACATGGTAATCTAAATTTAAAACATTTTCAAATTTAAAAATTTGTTTGAAGCTTCTAGTTTCTATTATTTGAGGTCTCTATTATTTTATATTTGCTTTTCAGATCAATTTGCTATTGCTGTAAGAAATAAATGCTAGGTAAATTACTTTAAAATAATTTTTTTAAAGAACTGAACATAGGGGATGGAGAGATGGCTTAGCGGTTAAGGCACATGCCTGAGAAGCCTAAGGACCATGGTTCAATTCTCCAGGTCCCATGTAAGCCAGATGCACAAGGGGGCACACACATCTGGAGTTTGTTTGCAGTGGCTAGAGGCTCTGGCGCGCCTATTCTCCCTCTCTCTTTCCCTCTCTCTGTCTCAAATAAATAAATAAAAATAAAATCTTTAAAAGAACTGCACATAGGCTGGAGAGATGGCTCAGCAGTTATGGCACTTGCCTACAAAGACTAACAACCTGGGGATGATTCCCCAGGACCCACATAAGCCAAATGCACAGGTGGCACAAGCATCTGGAGTTTGTTTGCAGTGGCTAAAGGCTCTGGTGTGCCCATTCTTTCTGATCTGTCTCTCTTCTCTCTCTCTCTGCTCACAAATAAATAAGTAAGAGATTATAGTTCAGGGTATAAGAGCTTGACTAGCAAGTGTGAGGTTCCAAGGTTCAATCCCTGGTATTATTAAAAAAAAAATAAAGTAGGGCTGGAGAGATGGCTTAACGGTTAAGGTGTTTGCCTGCAAAGTCAAAGGACCCTGGTTCAATTCCCCAGGACCCACATAAGACAGATGAACAAGGGAGTGCATGCATCTGGAGTTCATTTGCAGTAGCTGGAGGCCCTGGCATATGCATTCTCTCCCTCTCTCTCTCTCTCTCTCTCTCTCTCAAATAAATAAGTTATATTAAAATTATTTTTTAAAAGATATGAAAATGAGGGGAAATACTAAAGCTTATTGGAGAGAAAGAACTAATACTGTCAACTTGTAAGTAACTTACAAAAATAAGTAAGAATAGCCTGACACTAAAACAGACTACATAAACAACTTTGAAAATAAAAGTGGTTTTTAAACACATAATGCTCAACCTCATTTATATAATAAGGAAATCCCACATTCAAAATTCTTAACTGGAGCTGCAGAAATGGCTCAGTGGTTAAGGCACTTGCCTGCAAAGCCTAAGGACCCAGGTTCAATTCCCTAATACTCACATATAACCAGATGCACTAAGGGGCACATGCCCCTGGAGTTTATTTGCAGTGGCTAGAGGCCCTGGTACACCCATATTCATTCCCTCTCTCTCAAATAAATAAATAAATTCTTATTTATCAGATTGACAAAAGCTCAAAAATAAGACATTTTGTTCTGTACACTGGGAGTTAGTCTATGTGAGGTCTGTAAGTCAGTAAGGAAATTTGGCTTTATGCAGTCAAATTACTATGCATTTCTCCCTGTGGTGGTGTGAAAAGTCCCCCAGAGCCTCGAGTGTTTGTGGTTTAGTTTCCTACATTGTCTGCGGCTGGTGGAGGATCTGGGAGGTGGAGCCTTGCTGGAAGAAGTGTGTTGCTGGGGACGGGCCTCAGGGTGATCAGTCTGTCCCTACTGGGTGTTGAGAGCTACCTCACACAGAAGACTTCCTTCATGTTGATGCAGAGTCAGGTTCTGCGCTGTTTTCTCTACCACAATGAAAACTCCCCAGGAAACTGTCACCCTGAAGCAAACCCTTTCCTTCCAGAAGCTCTTCTGGTCAGGTGCTTTGTCCCAGGTATGACAGGGAATTGCCTCAAAAAAACCCTCACCCAGAGTTATGGACTAGCTGTGTTCTCCTCAACCTTATGTTCATACCAAACCTCCTAAGCACATCAGAATGAGCCAGGTTTCTCAAAGAGGTGAATAAGCTAAAATGAGCTCCTTAGGGTAAGCCCTACTCCAGGTGGGTGTCTTAGAATAGGAAGTCTGGTTCCAAACAGAGATGCCAGAGCATGTACACAGTGGAAGAATCAGGTGAGGACACGGGATGCTGGGAAAAAACCTTAAGCCTGAAGTACCCTGCAGCACCAAAGAGTAAGATGCTACCAGACCACCCAGGTAATGTCAGAAAGACTCAGAAAGCAACCCCAAGATGCTTTCCATCCGGGTCAGTATGAATGCCAGGAAGAAAAATAACTGTAAATAACAAAAAAAAAAAAAAAGTTTAAAAAAATCAAGTGTGTAGAAATCTGTGAATTCATAATGGTACTTTAAAAAGACAAGAGACAACCAGGTCAACACAATAAAATGTAGCACTTAATCTGGCTTTTCAGGATCAAATAGCCCCAAGAATTTATATGAACAGCTATGAAAACTAAGTAAGACATTAGGATGACATCAATTGCAAAGCTGTAGCATACACAATCACTGACTACAACAAACAGTACAAAAGTAGTAAAAATGCTAGCTAGTGGAATTGAAAGAATTAAATATGATATACTTTAAATTCTAGTTAAAAACAGAATTGGAAAAAATAAACAGAGTTACAGTGCATGACCTGGGAAGAGGGCAAAGGTTTTGGTGGACTTTACACTTTGAAAAGCTAAATTACGTTATCTAAGGAGATTACTCAAAGAATTCAAATAGACTGTTTCTTCCAAACCAGTAGGGAGGAAAGGAGAATAAGAGAAGCTCTTCATTTAGGTCCTTACAAAGCCAAGCAGAAGCATAAAAATCAAGGGTGAGGGCTGGAGAGACGGCTCCGCAGTGAGTGCCTAGAGCTTGGTTCCCCAGTCCCATGTAAGGCCAGATGCAGAGTGAGGCAGGGATCTGGAGTTCGTCTGCAGCAACTCGAAGGCCCGGCATGCCAATTCACACATACACTCTCCTTGCAAATAAATTATAAATAAAAATCAAGGAAAATCAAAATGGATTTTAAAAAAGCACTCAGACTGAGGTTGTAACATTGTGGTAAAGTTCTTGCCCAGTATGCACATGGCCTTGGGTCCAACATCCAATGCTGCAAAAAAAAAAAAAAAAAAAAAAAAAAAAGCAAAATGTGGCCAGGTGTGGTAGCACATGCCTTTTAATTTCAGTACTAGAGAGGCAGATGTAGGAGGATCACTGTGAGTTTGAGGCCACCCTGAGACTACAGAGTAAATTCCAGGTCAGCCTGGGCTGGAGTGAGACCCTAACTAAAATTCAACATTTAGGAGTAAATATAAAGATAGCAAAATTGTAGGAAAAAGCAAAGGAAAGAACAACTTCCGATCAGCAGAGCAGCGGGGACCTGCTTCCCCTGAAGAGCATTTGGCAACGCGTATGCTCGCGTGATGGCCACATGAGGGGTCGCATCACCCTTGTTTAACAGCACTTCTCAATTCTTCCTAATATGTTGCATTGCACAGTATAAAATATTAGGCAAATTATTAGATAATATCTCAAACACACAAAATGGTACAATGTTCACTGTGTAGGCCCCACTCAAGTTAAGAAAAGCAACATAGATTGAGGCTCATTTCATTCCTTCCCTTTACAAATGACCACTAACCTGAATTTGATTCAGCTCAAACCGTAAGATATTTTCAGTGCTCTGTTTCAGCCTACACTGGTCAAGGGATCCATTAAAGATGACAATTCCTCGATATCCATGACCTCTCAGTGCCTGCACTATCTTCACCAGACCCTCATAATAGGAGGAAAAGATGATGACACCAAAATAAAAGAGAGACTAATGGAGAGAGGAAGGGGATATGATGGAGAGTGGATTTATGAAGGGGAAGTGGGGGAGGGGAGGGAATTATCATGGTGTATTGTCAGTAAGTATAGACACTGTCAGTTAAAAAAAAAAAAGGAAAAAAGTGCCAATTATTTCAATGGTATTGTAACCACAGGTTTGGTTGTTTTGGTACAGCATGCCTATCCTCTTTCACTGACTCTATTAAGTATCAACTTATTCATCTCCATTACTGGATTTGGGCTAAGGATAGCGATCCACTGGGAGGCAGGGGGAGGGAAGCCAATCAAACCATAACATAAAACAGTGCTTACCTACATGTGTTTGTGCGGCAAAATGTAGCACTATGTCTATTTTCTCCGCTTCAAAAAGCAGCTTCACAAAGTGAGAATCACATATGTCGCCCTATATGCAAAAGCAAACACAGAAAGGCTATCGTGCTCACAATATCCAGTTTTACTTTAACACCCCCCCACACACCCTCATTTCCCACCTCAGGGTCAATAGAGAATGTTTTGAAAACTCAACCAAGGAGCCATGAAAGTATAACAATGAGATACTGCTTCAGCATCTCAGAATATAATTGCAAAACTAAGATCTTTGCCTCACTAAAGAAAATTTTCAGCATTAGCCAATAACAACAACAATAATAATCTTTCAGAGAACCATCACTGAATGCAGTAAAGGTAAATCTACTGAATAACAGTGAAAACCCTAGCTTACCACCGCAGAGTAAAATGACAGTGCTTTTTATGTCCATATGTCTGCACATTTAATTCACGTATGTTGTCATCTGTTCAAAGATTTGCCTAGGGACCAAAAGTCCCATGTAGCTTTTTGTGTAGTATCAATCTAAAAGTAGAATTCTCTAACAGCATATACTATTTCTGGAAATTAACTATCTGATCTTTCAAGAAGATCTTTACTAAGTCTGTCTGCCAAAACAGCTTTCACAGAAGTTTGCAACAAGGAAACACTCTAATGTGTGCAAGATCCAAGAGGCATAGTATTAATTATAACAAAGCACCCAAACCTGTATAAATTTGTAGTTTTGCTTGTTAGATATGGTTTCAAGGTTCTTCAAGCTTGCACAGTAATCCAGCTAAAAATAAGAGCATAGGGTGGGAGAAGAAACACAAGAAGAAAGTGACATAAGCTTTCCGTATTGTACATGTGATGTGCATGTATGCAGAAGCACCTGTGCATCAATGTCAAGGCCAAAGGTCAATGTTAGATGTCTTATTCAGTAACTCTCTGCTTTATTTTTCAAGACAGGTTCTCTAAACTGAAGGTTACTGATTTCAGCTAGCCTGGTTAGTGACCAAACTCCAGGTATCTTCCTGTTTCTGCCTCACCCAGCTTTAAAAAAAAAATTTTTTTTTTTTTTACTTATTTGAAAGAGAGAGAAAGAGACAGACACAGAGAGAGAGAGAATGGGCATGCCAGGGCCTCCAGCCACTATGAATGAACTCCAGACACATGTGCCACTTTGTGCATCTAGCTTATGTGGGTACTGGGGAATCAAACCTGTGTTCTTAGGCTTGGGCAAGCGTCTTAAACCGCTAAGCCATTTCTCTAGTCTCCTGCCCAGCTTTTTTTAAAAATGTGGATGTTGGGGATCTGAACTCAGATCCTCATGCTTGAACAAAAACATTTTACCTGCTGAGCTATCTCCCCAGCTTCTGATATTAGCTTTTTTTTTTTTTTTTTTTTTTTTTTTTTGAGATAGAGTCTCACTCTAGTCCAGACTCTCTCTGCAGTCCCAGGCTGGCCTTGAACTCACAGTGATCCTCCTACCTCTGCTTCCTGAGTGCTGGGATTAAAGGTGTTTGCCACCACGCATGGCAAATTTTTTTAAAGAAAGCTAATATCAAACCAGACATGGAAGTGCTCACCTTTAATCCCAGAATTGTGGCGGAGAGGTAGGAGGATCACTGTGAGTTTGAGGCCACCCTTATACTACATAGTGAATTCCAGGTCAGCATGGGCTGGAGTGAAATCCTACCTCGAAAAACCAAAAAAAAATTTTTTTAATTTATTTATTTGAGAAAGGGAGGAGACAGAGAGAAAGAGAGAAAGAGTGAAGTGAGTATGAATACACCAGGTTCTCTTGCCACTACAAATGAACTCCAGAAACATGCACTTACTTTGGGCTTCTGGCTTATGTGGGTACTGGGGAATAGAACTTGGGCTGTCTGGCAAATACCTTTTAAACCACTGAGCCATCTCTCCAGCCCTGATATTAGCCTTATGCATGACATTTTGTTTTAAAGACTATAGATGATAAAGACTATGTCCCCTGCAAGGTTACTTTTTTTTTTTTTTTTTTTTTTTTTTTTTTTTTTGAGGTAGGGTCTCATTCTGGTCCAGGCTGACCTAGAATTCACTATGTAGTCTCAGGGTGGCCTCAAACTCATGGTGATCCTCCTACCTCTGCCTCCCTAGTGCTGGGATTAAAGGTGTGCACCACCACACCCAGCACATTGTTACATATTTTAAACTTCTGACATCTTAAAAATAAATGACAAACAAGGAAGGACCTTTCACTTTCAAAGTTACAAATCCCAAACATTTTTATAAATCCTTCCATAAAAAATGTTCTTAGCTGGGCGTGGTGGTGCACGCCTTTAATCCCAGTACTCGGGAGGCAGAGGTAGGAGGATTGTCCTGAGTTTGAGGCCGCCCTGAGACTATATAGTGGGTTCCAGGTCAGCCTGAGCTGGAGTGAGACCCTACCTCAAAAAACAAACAAAATGATCTTGTCCCAATTTGCCTGCAGTCAGTGATGACTAGAAAAGTTTATCATTCCTAACAGAAAAAGAACTGGTGATTGAAAAATCATTATTATAAGATGTGTTTTGCCCTGAGCTAACTTGGTTAATTAGTGCACACATTCAAAAGAAAGATATTACAGTAAGACAGGGAAAAAAGAAAACATCCTAAGAGTTAAAGGTTATTCTTGGTACATTTTTAAAAAATTTATTTATTTTTTATTTATTTGAGAGAGAAAGAGGCACAGAAAGAGAGAAAGAATGGGCACGCCAGGGCCTCCAGCCACTGCAAACGAACTCCAGATGCATGTGCCCCTTTGTGCATTTGGCTTACATGGGTCCTGGGCAATTGAACTGGGACCCTTTGGCTTTGCAAGCAAACGCCTTAACTGCTAAGCCATCTCTATACCCCCCCTTTTAAATATATTTAATTATTTATTTGTTTCTTTGAGAGAGAAAGAGGCAGAGAGAGAGAGATTCTTGGTACATTTTTACTATTACATTTTTGGTAACCATTTGCATAGTCTATTTAAATTAAATAATCCAATGATTGCCAATTGTGTCTTTAACCCTTGTCTGAAACATTCTTGAAATTAAATTAAATTGTATTTTGTTTATGAATATATTTATATATAATTTTCTAGGAGGTGGCAGTTATAAAATCAAATGGTAAATAAAAGAGCATGTCAATAACCAAAAAACAAAGATTAGTAATCACAACATTACAGTAAATGTTGAATTTAGGACTGGTAAAGGTGTTCTTTTGGTAAAAATAGCACACTAAAAACCTTGACCTTGGGCTGGGGAGACAGCTCAGTGGTAAGAGTGCTTGCTGTGCAAGCATGGGGACCTGAGTTTATCCTTCTGCACCCCTGTCCTAAGCTGAGCATGACTGCATGCATGTAAGCCTAGCACTGCAGTGGGGAGAGGGAGAAGGAACACCAACCAGGGCTTCCTGGTCACCCTAACCCAAACCCAAGAAGTTCCAGATTCAGCAAACACCTGTGTTTCATGGAAATAAGGAGAGAGAACAAGAGAGTAGGGTATCTGTGGTCTTCCTCTGGCCTTTGCCACACACCAAAAATTTAAAACAACCTGAAACTCTGACTTTATGGAGTAACATAATAAATGAAAAGTTTTAAAATACTTTACCTAATACTAAATACAGCATGAGTATGGACCTTAGGCTAAACTGACTAAACCCAAACAGGAGTATACTTTTTAGTTCTTTAGTGCTTATTAAAAATACTAGAGCAGGGGCTGGAAGGATGGCTTAGCAGTTGTCTGCAAAGCCAAAGGACCCAGGTTCGATTCCCCAGGACCCACGTTAGCCAGATGCACAAGGGGACGCATGTGTCTGGAGTTCGTTTGCAGTGGCTGGAGGCCCTGGCACGCCCATTCTCTCTCTCCCCCACCTCTTTCTCTGTCAAATAAATAAATAAATAAATAAAATACTTTTTTAAAAAAACCAGAGTACTTTTTTAAAGATACACTTTTCATGTCTGACGCCCATTTTTATAATACTTACCTTGTCTAGGTTTATGATCATATAGTTTGGGTAATCTTCTACCAAAGAGACAATCACATGTGATGCGCTATAAGAAAATAAAAACATCTCGTGAGTAGAAAACTTTCAGTTCCCCAGATTCTTCAGTTTTCCTAAGCTGTATTAGGAAAATATCAAAATGACTTTACATTTTTCCAGAATAGAATAGTGTAAGACACTGATTATATGCATACATGTAAGCTAAACTTCTCTGTAGTATCTATAAACTCACTCTTTTAGAATTTATTGGCCCTGGGTTTAAAACAGAAGTGTTTAACCCAATAATGCTGTCCATGCATACTTTGAGGGTGCGGATAAAGGATAGTAACACAACGGGACCTAGTCAGGGTAACTGTCTCAAAGGTGTAACGTGCCTTCCCAGGAGCTGCAAATTTAACTATATAGGAACGAAACTGGCATAAGTACACTGATTTATGCACGCTTACAGTAGCTTCTACAATTGCTTCCTTGTTGCAAAAATTTAGTGATGTAAAGCAGAATCCTCGGGATGGTTCTGGACTGAACCCTGATTTTCCCAAGTAATAACGGTTGAAACGATCCTGAACTGGATACTAATAATGGTTTTCTGGACCCCAGAACATGCAATGGAATCCAGAGCATATCCGCTAAGATGGTGTTCCAGAGGCTGGGGATGTGGCTCAGTGGTAGAGCACTTGCCTAGCATTCCTAAGGCTCTAGGTTCAATTCCTTGTATTCCCCCCCCCAAAAAAAAAGTCACGGTGATTTTTACCAGGTAGTTTATAACACTTGAAACACTGAGCTCCCGCTAGTGATGGCAAGCCTTGGCGGCCAAACTATGAATTCAGAGTTGTATTTCCTGATTTGTTTTGTTTTGTTTTGTTTTGTTTTGTTTTGTTTTGTTTTTCTAGGCAGGGTCTCATTCTGGTCCAGGCTGACTGACCTGAAATTAAAAATTAACTATGTAGTCTCAGGGTGGCCTCAAACTCATGGCAGTCCTCCAACCTCTGCCTCCAACGTGCTGGGATTAAAGGCATGCACCCAGCTCAGAGTTGTATTTGACAGTCCTTTGCTGACATTTTCTAGCACTCATTCTGGACAGCACTGTCAGGCAAGCACCTCCCCGTGGTATCCACTCTCCTCCTCACTAAGAGAAATTTGCCTGTCTGGTACATTCCCTTAAGTGACTGTCACACTGGAAAGGATGGCTTCATGTGGACAGTAAACCTGTGTCCTTATCCCCTCTTGCTCCAATAGACACTGAGCTCTCTGAGAGTAGGAGAGTTTCATATTATTATGCACGCACTGTTCCATTCAAAAATTAGGAAGTCCTTCTTAAACTGAACCAGGCATTCTCCCAGGTACTAAGTGGAGTTCACATGCTATAATAGGGATGCGGACAATAAGTAAGTAAATGCAAATATAAGAAATAACTTCAGGCAGTGTGTTTGTTATCTATTTTAGAAAGGGTGGTGTCCATAAGGACTCTGAGGAAGCGATGCCTCAGTAAATAACTTCCTGAGCCCACCGAGTAGTGCACCCAGCCTAAGCAAAGGAGAAGCAAGTGAATAGCTCAGGAAAGGAGCAAGCATGGTGTGCTTCAAGAACGCCGAGGGTCAGTGGGGTACCTACAGAAAAGCAAGAGATCAGGAAACTTCATCTTTCTAGATCTGATAAAGAGTGGGACTTTATTCCAAGTCTGACAGAAAGTACGAGCGTAAAATTCTATGCTGTCATATATTCTGGTTTCCTGGGGGAAAAATGACTTCTAGGTGAGAGGACTTTTATGGGGTCAGGGTGGAATCAGAATGACCAACCAAGAGGAAGAATGGTATTTTGGAGGGAACCGGGGTTACTATATCAGTGGGAGAGTGGCAAGCGGTCAAGTTACAGGAGTACTTAGAAGTTGAGAGAAAAGACCTGCGGGTGGAATGTGGATAAGCAATGACAGAGGGCAGCTGGGTCTTTTCGTTGTTTTTTTTTTTTTTTTTTTTTTTTTTTTTCAGTCTGCTGAATGAATCTCATCAATCCCCAAAATCACTTTGGGGGTGCCGATGCTAAAAGCCTGTCCATGGTGGCGGGTTGTTCGGGTGATAAGAGGAGGTAGCCCTGAGCTCCAAGTGTGCACCTCCCAGGAGTGACAGGGAGGAGGTCAGTACAGCAGCACCCCTGCTGCTCCGAGAAAGGAGTGTTCCAGAAGGTGCGACTTTCCTAGGATCCCCCAACTCTGCAGGCCAGGAAGGGAGGGAAAGTGGGCGGAGATGGTCTTGACCGTGCTTTGGGACCCTCCCATCGCAGATGCAGAAGAGCCAAAGGCAAGGAGGGCCGCAGGGGAAAGGTTAAGGTTTCTAGGAGAAACTGCCCGGCCAGCGGCACGGTTACCTACATGAAACCAGCACCCCCGGTCACCAGGACCCGCTTGGCGAAGCCTGGATCCTCCCGGCCTGTCGCAGACATCTCTCCCAGCTCGCCAGCGCACAGCGCCGTAAAGCGCTCCGTCTGGAGACCAGAGATGACGTCCGCCGCGACTTTTTACGACACGCCCGGCTTTCCGGACACGTTAAGGGGAAGTCGGAGGAAGCTTCCGGACTCTCGCGGCCCATTACCGAAGGGGGCGGGGCCGCGCAGCGCTACCGCGCAGGCGCAGAGGCTCTCGGCCGCTGCCTGCGAGCTAGGTTGCAAATGTGGGTCATTGGGAGCTGGGGTCAGGAACTTTGGGTTGGCGAATGACACTGACTTGGCTCTCATGCACCGCCTTTCAGGGGTATGAGTTCAAGTCTTCATTTATGTAACGTTAGCCACCTCCAGAGATTTACCCACCAGCTGAACGGAGAACTTTGATCGTCTTTGGAGTGTGGCAGCAGGATGTTGCGGTTGCAAAATTCTCTTTTGATTGTTAATTTTGTAGCAGGTAACCCAGGTTACTTGCAGTCATGAAGATGTTCTCTTTATTATTCTATGCTCTCGCTTTGCCCCATCCACCTGATCCTCCTTGCTTTTTCTTGATTTGGCCAGGCATGCGACTTCCCCAGGCCTGTGAATGCCATTTTTTTCAATGGCTACCTAGTTTTACCGGTACCTCCCCAGTTCTCATCTTGGAGTCCTTTCCTGATCTAGTTAAAACTGCAAGCTCGACCTATTTCCTCTTCATTTTTCTTAGCATTCATTAACATACAAGTTCATGATGTAGTGGCGCACGCTCTGCTCCATGAGAGTATGAGGCTTTTTGTTTTCCTAAGACCAGACCTGGCACAAAAGAAACAGTCAATTATTATCAAACAGATGAGTATTTCTCTCTTTTTTCCATACACTATTTTAGCAAAGCCTAAAAATGAGTAGAAGTATGATCTTTTAGGAACTTTGTTGGAGCACAAAGTTATAATTCTTAGGAGAATTCAAATATATATGCCTTATATTTCATAGTATCTCAGATACCATGATGTATAATATGGATAATTCTTCATTACTGTATTGTTTAACAAGGAAAATACCTGGGCATGCTGAGTTAGGTTGCAGATGCCTATATAGGAACTCAAAGTGCTAGACATCATCCCTAGCCAAATTTAGTTTAACACTACATATATTTGTGATGGCTAGCTTGTATAGATCCACCTGAAACTATTAACCAAGTATTAGATATAGGCAGGAAAATGATGAAATATGGACATAAAGTTTTACCTTATACACTCTGTGAATATTTTTCTAAGCTGCATAAATTGCCTTTATAATACAAAAGAACTAGTGCAATATTTAAAGATCCCAAATAGTAATAATTCCATTTTCCTAGGCAACCAGAGATACAACCAGAGATAGGATTTCTTTTGTCTAAATGGTGAGGTATGTTATAAGAACTTGCATATGTGCTATCAAAACTTCTCATTAAGGAGCCGGGCGTGGTGGCGCACGCCTTTAATCCCAGCACTCGGGAGGCAGAGGTAGGAGGATCGCTGAGAGTTCGAGGCCACCCTGAGACTACATAGTGAATTCCAGGTCAGCCTGGACCAGAGTGAGACCCTACCTTGCAAAACCAAAAAAAAAAAAAAAAAAAAAAAAAAAAAACTTCTCATTAAATGAAAATAACATATATAAATATTCATGAAATAATGTTGAGTTCTACTTTCATCAAGGTAATCATAGTCTCTGACTAGCTGGACCTTAGAATATAATGGGGTGCTCAGAAAAACCAGTAGTCACTCATGGTATGGTGTGTAAGTGGCCTGAATCAAGGGCTTCTGATTCAACTAGCATTTGACAGACTTTGGAGTTTGAGAATGGGTTCTTAAGTACATGGGAAACAGGAATAAAGAAGGAAAAAATAGGGAGAAGGTGAGAGGCAGGATAAGTAGTAGAAGTGTTCCAGTCAGAGGGATTTGCAAATGACCTCCCAGATGGGAGAAACTTTGGAGTGCTCATGGACTTGACAGTGGTGAGGATGGAGATTAAAAGTTGTGAGATGGGCATTTGAAAGGTTTGAAATTCATTTTCTTAAGAGTTTGAATTGTATACTAA
Source organism: Orientallactaga sibirica (assembly GCA_036365145.1). Taxonomy (NCBI): domain Eukaryota; kingdom Metazoa; phylum Chordata; class Mammalia; order Rodentia; family Dipodidae; genus Orientallactaga; species Orientallactaga sibirica. The sequence goes on along the minus strand of JAEOAD010001748.1, from coordinate 5,022,810 downwards.
TAGCAATGAAGGGGCTTGAAAGGAATGCAATGCAGTCAAATTGGATTTGCTAAAGCTTTCTGTAACTCTAAGAGAGGCATGGAGTGTAGCCAGTTAAAATTAGGATTGGAGCCGGCTGTGGTGGTGCCCTCCTTTAATCCCAGCATTCAGAGGTAGGAGGATCACTGTAAATTCGAGGCCCGTCTGCGGCTACAGAGGGAGTTCTAGGTCAACCTGGGCTAGAGTGAGACCCTACCTTAAAAACATTATCAACAACAAGAACAAAAAAATGACTGGAGGGAGATCAAATAGGGCAAGTGATGATGGCCTGATTAAAATTGTGGCTGCTGCTTTATTACCAGAGGAAAAGCCAATAAATATTTGTGATTAAGTTGCTTGGATATGGGAATATAAAGAAAATGGTTGTTATGATTCGCACTTGTCTGGCCTTCCAGGTGATAATGGAAAGTAATCTCAACAAGACAGGAAACCCTGCTTTAAACTTTTAACATATAAGGTGGTTTCCTTAGTTTATATAGTCATGAAGTGAAAAAAGCAGGGGACACGGTTCGAATTTTGAGGGAATTTTCCTTTCTGGAGCAGAAAAAGCCCTTTCCTAATTTCACAAGCCACTTTAAAGCCTCACCGTCCCATGACAGCACGCCTGCGTGTGCGCAGTGCCAACAAGGGCGATTGTTCCCCGTGACACGACTTACTTCCCCGTTTAAGAAAGGCGGAGCCGGGCGTGGTGTCGCAGGCCTTTAATCCCAGCATTGGGGAAGACAGAGGTAGGTGAACGGCTGTGAGTTCGAGGCTATCCTGAGACTAAATCATAAAGTGCAGGTCAGCCTGGGCTAGACTGAGACCGTACCTAGAAAAACCAAAAAAGAGAAAGAGAGAGAAAGAAAGAAAGAAAAAAAAAGGCGGGAACTAACCCAAAGACTTCAGAAGAGCGATGGGACGCAGCATCTGCCCATCCCGCCCATTGTTGCCGATGATTGGCTGATCCCCTGGACTCGTGGCGGGGATCTCGCACGTCATTGGCTGTCAGTCTCCAGGGATACAGGCCCCGCCCCTCCCGCCGCTGCCGACGTGGGGCTGCGGGGCCGCGGGCTGTGGCGATCAAGCCGGCCGGCGGCTGAGTGAGCGGCGGGCGGGCGGCCGGCGGGGATGAGGGCCCTGCGGCTGCTGGCGGTGGTGCTCACGTGCTGCTGGTGGCCGCGGGGCAGTCAGGCCAAGACCCTGCGGGGCAGCTTCAGCAGCGCGGCGGCCCGAGACGCCCAGGGCCAGAGCATCGGCCACTTCGAGTTCCACGGTAGGTACGGTGGGGGATGGAGGATGCGCGCGCGGACCCGGGGACGGGGGACCCCGAGGACCTCCCTCCACTAGACACACACACGTGGTCACCCGGAGCCTCCGCAGCCTGTGATCGCTCACCCCACCATTGCGGCTGGCCCAGGCCTGGCTGGTGTCCTCTGCACCCGAAAGCCGGTTTCCATTTCCCCAACCCTCCTCCTCCTCCCCCTCCTTGCCAGCTAATGACGGGTGCGCGTTGCATCTTTCCAGATTCTTCCCCCAACGCACCCTTGACCTTCCCCCACTCGGCCAGATGTGTGCATGCATGCACAGCTGGAGGTTACCTGTGATTGTAAGCCCAGGAACTTAGATGAAAGACCCAAGCACACGGTGGGGCCCCCTAAGTCCTGAATGGAAATATGTAGTGTGTGGGAAATTTCGTAATTGATAGTCTCGTTGGCATGTCTGAAAGGAAGAGCTGCGTTTCACTCAAAAATGAATGCTTCAGTGAATCCACTTTGCATTCATTCTAATTTCTGATTTACACCCTCAGAATTTCAGTGCGTTTTTCTTGGTACCCAATTTGACTAGTACTGTATTTCAACTAAAAATTTTCTTTGAAATTAAGTTCTTTGGTTCACAGTCTTGATTGCTTTAGAAGATGCAACTACTGTGACCATCAGTTTATCTGTTTACCTAAAGGGGAAGAGATAATACAAATGTAAAGCTGTTTTGGTATGGGGAAAGAATTTAAAGTCCTGCAAAATTACGGAATTGATGATGCAAAAGGAGAGGCACCTGATTTAAAAACAGACAAAACACGAAGTGTTTATAGTATCTGAGAAAAAAGAAAATCCAAATTTCCAAAATCCAGTGTGAAATGAAGAAGGGACTCTTCAAACAGCACTTTTATTATGGTTACATTTTTCAGTCTCTCTCTCTCTCTCTCTCGCTCTTTTTCAAGGTAGGGACTCACTCTAGCCTCGGCTGATCTGGAATTCACTATATAGTCTAAGGGTGGCCTCAAACTCACAGCAGTCCTACCTCTGCCTCCCAAGTGCTGGGATTAAAAGTGTGTGCCATCAAATCCAACTTCTTTAAAAAGTTTTGTTTATTTATTTGCAAGCAGAGAGAGAGAATATGAAAATGAGACTGAGCATGCCAGGGCCTCTTGCCATTGGGAATGAACTCCAGATACATGCACCACTTTGTGCATCTGGCTTTATGTAGGTACTGCAGAATTGAACCCTGGCCATCAGGCTTTTCAAACAAGTGCCTTTAACTGCTGAGCCACCTCTCCAGCCCCCACATTTTCCGATTCCTAACCAACTCAGTGTAACACTACTTTGCTAAATGACAGTGATAGTAATGTTACTAACTATAGTAAATGTACAATCTGAGCTGTGCTGGCAAATCCAGGATATGACCAGTAACGAAATATAGATAATCCTGATCCTCATCATTACCTCATAAACACGAAGGAGAAATCACACATGAAATGTAGAGCACCAAGAACCCCAGTTGATGTTGACTGATGGAAATATTATCAGCTATCAGCTGAATTATAAAGATATTCTCAAAGCAGATTGGGCACAAGGTGCTGGAAGTATATTTTCTCATATACCTATATTTCTCTCTATATAGTATTCTCGTAATATTTAGTTACAGGCAAGTTTTGGTCAATTTCAGTTCAGTAAAATACTACTAAAGCTATACCAAAACAATGAACTACAACTCACAAAGCAATTTAAAGTGTTACAGGCTTTTAGAGTCATTTTTTGACACTTGATAATTTATGATTTATCAATTTGTTTAACAGACTTGGGCATTCTTTATACTATACCTTTTAATTTATTTTAAAAGTTTAGTCAAAGAAATGAATTTAGTAACAAGTTTTTAAGAACCAAGAGAATAGAAGACCCTTTTTTAAAAAAGAAAGATTTTATTTATTTTTATTTGAGAGGGAGAGAGAAAGAGGCAGATTTTGAATGGGCATGCCAGGGCCTTTAGCCACTCAAACGAACTCCAGGCACTTGCACCACCTTGCACATCTGTCTTACGTGGGTACTGGGAAATTGAACCTGAGTCCTCAAGCTTTGCAGGAAACCCCTTAACTCCTAAGCCATCTCTCCAGCCTAGAGAATAGAAGATTCTTAAATCTTAAAATGAATATTACTCTCCCACTTCACCTCTCCTTACCCAGAGTCCCTTTCCATAGAAGAAATTTTTTTTTTGCCATTTGTGTACTAATTCTTACCTACCATTCATGGATGCATTCTCTCTCCATTATTTAAGATATTATGCTGAATGTTCTTCTGTAAAAGTCATGGATGTAAAGTCATGTTTCATGTGTACCCCAAACCCATGTATTCAAGCTTTTATTACTTTGCTTATTTTCACATTAAAATATAATTAGGTCCTAAAAGATATATTAGCTTTAAAAAGACACTGGCAAGAGACCGCTGTAGTTGCTGAACAAATGTACAAGACATGTGAGTAATTATAAAATGAGGTAAAAATTACAGTGAATGACTGTTGGGTGGAATTTTTGTCATCAGCTGAATTACAAAGGAATCTGACCTGTTACTTTGAGTGACCTCCTGCTTCAGAGTATGCTGTTCATTCTATTGTGATTTACCTAGCTAGGTGAGATCTAAGGAAAAAAGAATTTTGTTTACTACACATTTTGATGTGTGAGGTGTTGACTTGTCCTCCTAGCTTGTTGCCATACAAGGCTGAAGTAGTTCATCATGTTTGTTTCAATGTCAAGGTGACCATGCTCGGCTGTGCGTCAGAATCAACAACATAGCGGTAGCTGTTGGAAAAGAAGCTAAACTGTACCTGTTCCAAGCCCAGGAATGGCTCAAGCTGCAGGAGAGCAGTCCCGGTTATAGTTGCAGTGAAAAATTATCCAGAGCTCAGTTGATAAGTGAGTATATTCTTTTTTCTTCTACCAGCAAATATTGATGTTGATGTTGAATATAGCATAGGATATAAAATAGTAAGAATTTTCATGATAGTGTACGTCTAACTGTGGTGTGCTTTGGCTACTGTTTATTATGTATTTATTTGAGAGAAAGGGGCAGAGAGAAAGAATGGGCGCACCAGGGCCTCCAGCCACTGCAAATGAACTCCAGACGCATGCACCCCCTTGTGCATCTAGCTTACGTGAGTTCTGGAGAATCGAACCGGGATCCTTTGGCTTTGCAGGCAAACGCCTTCACCTCTAAGCCATCTCTCCAGCCCAGCTACTGTGTTTTAAACTAAGTTTTTCAAAAGCTAACTGTGACAGTCAGGTTCATATTGCTGGTAGAAAAAAAAAAACATTGCCTTTCTCCTGTCTATCATTCAAAACGTTTTAAAATATCTACATAATTTATAAATGAGTCCTTTCATTCATTCATTCATTCAATTAGTGTAACTCATGCTAATGTGAGAGATAAGACCATATTTTACTTGATTGAGGCATGGAGTGAATGGTTTCGTTGGTTGAATGTATATTATCTGCCAGCACTGAGCTAAATGCTACCCATGTTTTATTTCAGGTAATCACATAACTTAGCCTAAGTGATGCTGTTTTGCAGCATGTCATGAAAACATGAGACTTGGTTATACAGTGACACACTCTGTCACTTTGCATTACATCAGTAACCCATTGTTTGTAAGGCTCATGGTTTCCCTCAGGAAAAACTCTTCATCTTGATCCTGATGTGGAGGCTTGGCCCCTTGCTCTCATCCATTGTTTTAAAATATATTTTTTAGTTTATTTATTTGAGAGAGAGAAGCAGATAGAGATTGGACACACCAGGGCCTTCAGCCACTAAAAACGAACTGCAGATGCATGTGCCACCTCGTGCATCTAGCTTATGTGGGTCCCAGGGAATCAAACATGGGTCTTTGGGCTTTGCAGGTAAGCACCTTAACCGCTAAACCATCTCTCCAGCCCTCTCATCCATTTTTCATCAGCACTGTCATGCATTAGGGTGTTTGCCATCCGAAGTGAGTGTAGAACTCTGCAACTTAGAAATGTGCCATTCAACCCTGGATCCATTACTTTCTCATTGCTGGGACAAATTAGCTTACCAGCAGCAGCTCATGGAAGAAAAGGGGTTTAATTCAGCTCACATTTTTAAAGGGGAAGTTTCATTATTACAGGGAAGGCTCGAATGGGAAGCCAGCATCACATCCTCTCCATGACAGACAGGTAGTATGGATAAATTACATGCTGACTATAACACCCCGAGCCCCGCCTGCAATGATACACTTTCTCCAGCAAGGTTCTACCTCCCAAAGGTTCCACACTTTCCTAAACGGCAACATGACTAGGAATTGAGACTTCAAACACATGAACCTGTGGAGGACGTTTTACCCTCAAACCACCACAAGGCGTAAATCATAAGTGTTCCGAGGTTCGTTCTTCTAAATTATCTCTTCAGTGTACCTACTTTCTCTCTACCTTCCCACCTTATTATAGTCTAAGCTGCCATGCTCTCTCGTCTGTACTGTTAAAGTGGCCTCCTACCTGGCTGCTATAGCCAACCTCACCAGTCCTCCTTCTGAATCCTGTCATCACACCCTTAACCATTCTCTGATCCCTGGATCCAGTGTAAAGCCTGGCTCACATAGCTCATCTGTCTGTAATCCCACTGTGCCTGTGGCAATGGAAGGCAGAGTCAGGAGAATACGGAAGCTCAAAGCTCGCAGGCCAGCTACTCTGGTGTTCTCCAATGCAATAAACAACAAGAGAGGCCCAGTCTCAAACAAAATGGAAGACAAGGATAGAACAACCCTGAGGTTGTTCTCCAACCTCCATAGGCATGCCTACATACACACACACACACACACACACACACACACAGCCTTAAAAACTCATTAACTGGGCTGGAGAGATGGCTCAGTGGTTGAGGTTCTTGCTTGTAAACCACAAGGACCTAGGTTTGATTCCCCAGTACCCACGTAAGCCATATGCACATAGTGGTGCATGCATCTGGAGTTTGTTTGCAGTGGCTGGAGGCCCTGGAGTGCCCATTCTCTCTATCTGACTCTCTCAAACAAATAAATAAAAAACTTAAAAATCTCATTAACTATGCCTGTCCTCTATGTGAATCCTTACTATTGCTACATGCTGTGAAAGACACTAACATTTAAAAAAATCTCAGTGTTAAATGTCGCAAGACTACCCCACATCAACACTTCAGAAGTTCTTTCTTCAGTACTGAAGAGATAGCTCAATGGGTAAAGTGCTTGCCTTGAACACATGAGAACTTGATTTTGATCCCCAGAGCCCATGTAAAATACCTGAGTATGGTGATGTACATCTCTAATCCCAACCCTGGGAAGGCAGCGACAGAAGGGCTCCTGGAGCTTGCTAGCTAGCCAGTCTAGTTTAATTGATGTAATGCAGGCAGATTAGAGACCCTGTCTCAAAAAAGGATGGACAGCATTCACAAGAATAATACCCAAGGTTGTCCTCTGGCCTCCATGTGCACATGCACCTAAACACACTTCCTGGTTAAGGTGCTTGCTGGCAAAGCCAAAAGACCCAGGTTTGATTCCCCAGTACTCATGCAAAGCCAGATGCACAAAGTGACACATGATTCTGGAGTTTGTTTTGTGGTGGCTATAGGCTCTGGTGTACCCATCCTGTCTCTGTCTCTCAAATAAATAAAATAATTTTAAAAACTGTGAGATGCAGAATAATTTTTGCTAGGTTACAGTAGCTAAATGTTATATGTAGGAATACTGATGTCATCTTTTTATGTCTTATGCATATGATTCCTTTTGTATGTTTGACAAAAATCATTTCACAGCGTTAGTATTTTGCTCTGTATATTTTGGTTAACGGTATTCATTTCCTCTTACAATATGATTGGACAATTAGCCATTCAGCACTACTCTGTGCGCTTCACGCTTTGTTAATTTTTGAGGTACTAATTACACCCGCACAGAACATGCCTGTTGTGCTGTAGTCTTTTGTTTGAAAAACAATAACACAGTTTTGTCAAGAGGCTCACTTCTCAGGCTTACTCGAAAAAGACAGCAAGACAAAAACTAAATCCAGTACCACTTTATGAAGCACATTTTGTTTCTGTTTGATGTAAATTTATGTAATTTAAAATTAAATACCAAAAAATATTGGCAAAAATATGACGATGAGTTTTTGTGTTGCCTAAGAGAAAGGGTGTGGCCAAACAGTAACACGGCAGAACCTTTATGTAATGAGGTCCAGGATTATATAATTGCAAGCAGCACATTTGAACAGCCTTAGTTCTGAATCATTGCATATTAATTTCTGGGCCATCAACATTAAATTCTTACTAAGAGTCTTCAAAGTATTTGACAGGAACTAAAATCATAGCTACATTTTTTCCAAAAGTATTTCAAAAGTAGTTGAAGTCAGATATTTTCACAGTGCCATGATAGGATAATCCATCCTTTTGTTCAGTTTTGACTGTACTCAATGAGCTGCCCAGTTGTAAAAGTCCAGGTCCTCAAATTTGAATCCTTATTAGATACATCTGTGTCTCATTTATAAAAGAATCCTATACATGTCTTTTCCCCAGCTTTATTCTTGCTAGGAATGTTTTCTAATAGACAGAAAAGCTAGTGGTACTACCAGTATCTGTTATCAATGTTTTGTTACATTTTCTTTACATTTGGTTGCAAGTTTTGTTTTTAGAGTTCTTCTCTAGCTATAGAAATCCTTTCTGTCAGCTGGGCGTGGTGACACACACCTTTAATCCCAGTATTTGGGAAGCAGAGGTAGGAGGATCTCCATGAGTTTGAGGCCACCCTGAGATTAGATAGTGAATTCCAGGTCTGCCTGAGCTAGAGTGAGACCCTACCTTGAAAAACTGAAAAATGAAAAGAAAAAAAAAAAGAAATCCTTTCTGTGTCTGTACTGTCCGCAACAACTATGACAACCTCCTTGTTAGTATAGTAAATTTCCAGGAAGAACGAACAAAGAGATTCTTGGCCACCAATATTCCACTTTAGGAACTGTGTATTTTAAATCACTATCTGTTCTACATTACTTCTGATTGTAGGAGGTGTATGGATAATTCCATTCATTGAGAACTGATAGAAGATGGTAGTTTTCCCAGCATTATCCAACCCAACCTTGATAAATTTGTGCTCCTGGTGATTGAACAGCCTGAATTCCCATTCTTGGGCAGTGGACACTCCCTCTCGTGGCCCCAGGACTCCTGGCCTCTGCCTGTGCCACAGCTCCTGTGCTGGCCCGCCACCCTGCCACATGCGAGGCCCCACTGCAAGTTTTGTTTTTAATTGAACCATTTGGAAATAGGCTTTTGGCATCTCCAGTGGTTTGTCTTCTATACTTAATATACATCTTCAAATAGTATGACATGCCTGTCTAGCCATAGTGACGTTTTTACACCTAAGAAAATGAATAAATTGATAATGTTTTCAAGTTTATTTCATATATACAAATTCCTTATTACTTGAGGAGCTCTTTTATTCATTGTTTTTTGCATAGTTGAGGAAAAGACCAATTTGTTCTTAAATACTGACATGTGGGGGAATTTAGAACTGGAAATGAGGGTTCTCATTTTGTTTTATGATTACTTTTGTTGTGCTGAGAAGCATTCTGCCACTGAGCTATACATCCCCTGTCCTCTTAACTTTTAAAATTTTTATTTATGTTTTTAAATTTTTATTTATTTATGAGAAAGAGAGAGAGAATGGGCACGCCAGGGCCTCCAGCCACTGCAAATGAACTCCAGATGCATGCACCACCTCGTGCATCTGGCTATAAGTGTGTACTTGGGAATCGAATCGAGGTCCTTTGGCTTTACAGACAAGTGCTTTAACTACTACACCATCTCTCCAGCCCGTTTCATTTCATTTATTTATTTTCTTGAGTCAGAGTCTCACTAAGTTCTCCAGAGTGGACTTGAATTGTAACCCTAGGCAAACCTTGACTGTGCCTCCAAAGTATGAAAGATTGCAGGCTTGTTTTAGAATAATTTGTATAGAATCATGCATTTTACATAAAATTTTCATGTAGTTTCTCATTGGCTTCTGAGAAGCACTGTGCTAAGCAGGGAAGACTATTCATTTTATTCTGGAAGAAGTAAGTACAGAAAGGCTGTGGTTTGTTTGCTGCTTGACAAGGCCAGGACTGCTTTTCTTACTTTCCTCCTCTTCCTTCCTTCATCATACCATCATACCTGAAGTTGAGAGACTGCTTCAACTATAGCTTCCCAGAAGCTTTAGTTGTACCTATGAAGGCAGGAACATAGTTTCAGGACTGGAAAGTATTTTAGATATTATTTTGTATTTCTCAAAAGTGAGTGCTGCTGGCACTTTAGGGACAAACAGTTCTTTGCTGTGTGGCTTTACTTAGCATTACTTAGCATTACTTAGCAAGAGTCTTCGTGGCTGTTATGACAAAAAAGCTGTCCCCACTCATTTTCAAATGGCCTTGTGAGTTTGACCACTTTCCTTTTGAAAGGAAGGAAAAGGGGTAACATTTAGCAAGGATTCCATGATGAGGACCATGCTAGGTCAGGTGAGGTGTATAGCTTTTCAGCTCTTTTTTTTTTTTTACACTTGAAGGAAGATGGCAGCATTGTGTGTGTCACTTGTACAGGTCACTGCTGGAGCCACGTCTCAGGTACAGGTCATCCCTTCTCTCTCTCCTCTGTGTCATCTTCCATGTGTGGATCTGGCCCAGTATAATTTTTATATTACTCACATTTCTGTTTTACTCTGCATAACTTTAAAAGAATGATGGATTAAAAAGTATTTTTGAAAACCTTTTGAAATTTAATTTAAAAAAATTTTTTTTTGGTTTTTCAAAGTAGGCTCTTGCTTTAGCCCAGCTGACCTGGAATTCACTATGTAGTCTCAGGCTGGCCTTGAACTCACAGCCATTCTCCTACCTCTGCCTGTTGAGTGTTGGGATTAAAGGCGTGCACCACCATGCCTAGTTTCAACATGATTTTTAGATATAATGATTTTCTAAGATGAGGGTTCCATTTTAAATAAGTAACTTTGTGAGTTCCAGGTCAGCCCAGACTAGAGTGAGACCCTGCCTCAAAACAAAAACAAAAGTTTGAAATTGGTGCATGGTGTTGTGAGTGAGTATAGTGCCACAGACTTAGAAATGGTTACAGTGATCAATTTTACCATGTAAAATAATTTATTAATGTTGATAATCAATTTAGAAACTAAAAATATTTAAAATTCAAATTTAAAAGTACCCATGAAACCATTCTACGTACTTGTGATATGTTATGGTGTTTCATAGTGATTTCATTGTGGGCACATTGTTGCAGTCTGCTCTATAGTTTACACACTCTATTCAAATATTGAAGCAAAAGGGTGTGTATGTGTCGGGGGAGGGGGTTAACCTCAAATTGATTATTTAAAATAGTGAACACATTTGAGAGTTCGGTTTTGAAAAGTGCTATTTTCTTTCTTTTAAAGTGACAATGAACGAGACTGAACATAATCTGACAGTGTCCCAGATTCCGTCTCCCCAAACGTGGCATGTGTTTTATGCAGACAAGTACACCTGCAAAGACGACCAGGAGAATTCACAGGCAGAAGATATCCCGTTCGAAATGGTGTTACTAAACCCAGATGCCGAAGGGAATCCATTTGATCATTTTAGTGCTAGAGAATCTGGTAAGAACTTGCATTTAAATATATGCTAAAAAAATTATGCACAAATATCTTCATGTTGTGTTTGCAGAATATTAAAAATTCAGAATTTATGTGTTCAACAGTAGGCAAATTGTTAAATGAATTTCCTTACAGCATATTTATATCTATATTGTACAAAGCTGAACATTTAAAAAATAAAAAGCAGAACATTAAATTATAAACTATTAACAGATTGTTTACATACCCAGGTATATTTGAGTTACACACCCAGGGTGGTAGAGTGGTATAATTTTTAGTTTTCTCTTTACAGTCTAAATACTATTTTTATAATATTTTGGCATTATTTATTTATTTGAGAGAGAGAGAGAGAATGGGTGCTCCAGGGCCTCTAGCCACTGCAAACAAACCCCCAGACATAGGTGCCACTTTGTGCATCTTGATTTTGTGGGTACTGAGAAATCAAATCTGGATCCTTAGGCTCCACAGACAAGCACCTTAACCACGAAGCCAACTCTCCTTCCCATATCTGGGCATTTTTGTAAATAAAAATGGTAATGAATTGGGCAGCCTGAATGGATAATTCATAAATTGAACTGCTTTGTGGACCAGTAAACCTTTGGCCCAAGCGCTTGCTTATTGAAAAACAAAGTTGTTTTCTTTATTACATGCTCCATGCAGAAATATTTCTGGATCCTGATATACTTTTCTTCCTTGGTTGGGCTCCTGTTTCTGTTGTCTTGATCTCTTCTCTCATTTGACATCCGAATATGACTGCAGGCCATGAGATGGTCTCCTCTGGGCATGGTTGGGCCTCTGAAAGTCTGTTGGACACACCCTTCATTTCCCTGAACCTGCCCAGATCTCTTGTCATTCTCTTAGCATCCCGCTTTACAGCTCGCTCTTATCTAAGACTCACACTGACCCTTCTCACTCAAGTCTTTTTTAAAAAATATTTTATTATTTATTTATTTGACAGAGAGAGAGAAAAAAAGAGAATGGGCACGCCAGGGCCTCCAGCCACTGCAAATAAACTCCAGATGCATGCGTTCTCTTGTGCATCTGGCTAACGTGGGTCCTGGAAAATCGAACCAGGATCGTCTGGCTTTCAGGCAAACACCTTAACTGCTAAGCCATCTCCCTAGCCCCTGACTCAGTTCTTAACCCTGATGCTTTCTGACTTACTTTGTCCTGAGTTTGGAAAAGTTACATTGGTTGTGTCACTGATGATGTTTAATCATGGAGCCAAACCTCACTATGAGTAGACATTTTGGTTCATCATGAGATTCTGTGTAGGTGCAGCCTACAAGGATATTAAAAGTGTCAGAAGTACCTAACCTTGTTTGTAGCTGGCTTAATTCATTATATTGATGAACATGCTCTTCTCTTGTGAGTATACGTTGAAGTCCAAAGAGCTAGAGAACTTTGGTTTTCAAAAAACCCCTGGAAGATTCTAATTTGCTTTAGATTGTAAGCCAGGCACTGGTTCAGAGCCCTGAAATTGAGTCTCACATGCAGAACCACTAATTTAAAATTCTGCATTTCACGATGTCCAGTGCTGTGATGGTTTAACAGCATGTCCTTAAGAGGACCTCTTTCTGTTGTGTAGACTCAGCTGTGGAATTTGATTCCAGGGCATAATCTTCAACTCACTTCAGAAACTTAGTTTGACCTGCTCTGAGTAATACAAATTACTTTTCTATGCTTTTTCCTAAGAATCGACCACATCTCTGAGAGGCATACGTCAGATTTATCAACTCTAAATGAGCTGCAGCTAATGTCACATACATTTCTCTTTAAATTTTATTACTTTCCCCCTTCAAGCCTATTCCACTGGACTCTGCTCAGTTCTCTACTTCGCAGACTAGATCTTGTTTTACAAAACAAAGACAAATTTGATGCCACTTAACCAGGTGCTAAATAGGAGCAATAAAGCTTGAAGGTAGACTAAAGTGGAAGTGTTTCTTAAAAAGATTAAAATTCTTACTACCTTTGTGCTCTTGTCCGAAGTAACCGGGCTCCTGAGAGCACATTGCCTGAGGCAAATGGACTGTTTTCACTGGGATAGTGTTACAGGCTTTGCCACATCTTTTCTCACATTGTTCTCACAATTACAGCAGATATATTCACACTTTTCTGTTTTCTATGTTCCAAAAGACAATTAAGTGGACCTTCCATTTAGCAGCAGTTAAATGTTAGACCATAACAGAAAACCCAATGCAAGTGGGATAGATGCTACAGAAATGAGTATCTAAGCCATAAGAAGTTCCAAGGCTCCTCTTTACCTTCTCATCCTCTGACTGTTGACCAGCTGCCTTAGTTAAAAGTTAGTAGTTCTAAGTACACTTTTTTTAAAATTTATTTGAGAGAGAGGCCGATAGAGAAAGAGAGAATGGGCATGCCAGGGCTTCTAGCCACTACAAAAGAACTCCAGATGCATGTGCCCCCTGTGCATCTGGCTTATGTGGGTCCTGGGGAATTGAACTGTGGTCTTTAGGCTTCACAGGCAAAAATACCTTAACCTCTAAGCCATTTCCCCAGCCCTCTTTTTTTTAAAAAAATTAAACAAATTTTTTTGTTTTTTAGAGTCGGGGTGGGGGGAGAGAATGGACGTGCCTGGGCCTCTAGCCACTGCTAACAAACTCCAGATGCAGACACATGTGCCACCATGTGCATCTGGCTTACATGGGACCTGGAGAATCGAACCGGGGTCCTTAGGCTTCACAGGCACATGCCTAACCGCTAAGCCATCTCTCCAGCCCTTAGTGTTTCTTTTTAAGAGAAGAAGGGTCTTTACATATCCTTGCTGTACAGCATCCTCAGAGAAATGTAAGTTACGATGTCAGGAAGAAGATAAGGGCGTACAGATGGGTCAGGTGGTATTAGGATTTTGATAGGTTTTAAGATGCTTGAGAGTGGTTGGATACCAGGGCTCTGCAACAGCAGGAAGGTGGGTAGTCAGGTCTACTCCAGGTCCTTCCTCTCATGACCCAAGAACTCGTCCTGTCTTCCCTTCGTGTTCAACTGGGGCTGAAGTTATGGAAGCTGCCCCTTACCTTTTCTCCCTTCTTCACGTTGTCAGGGCTCCTGCCTTTAAGCTTACCTTGAGTTTCACCAGCTGTTACCTATTCATCTACGTTTTCTTAAGTGTGCTGATTTAAATACCACTGAGTATCCACTTGTTTTGAGATTATATTTTGATTTCAATGTGGACAGACACAGATTACTTTCAACTTGTGAAGGCTAGCGGAAAAATGAAATTAAAATTGATAGTTGAAGAGAAAAATCACACCAGTCATAGAAGTGACTCAGTTAAAAGACAAAAATCCCTAGAGTGTAGAACCAGCATTTTATCTTTGTGGTAGTTTGAATATATGGCCCCAATATATTCAATGTTTTATTACTTTATAGTTTGCATCTGCAATCACCTTCCTAGAGGCAATGTCACTGGGGGCTGGTCTTAAGGTGTTAATGGTGAGTTTGAGATTCCATTGTAAAGATATGCAAAGTGTGCCCAGTAGGAGTTCCTGCAGTGTGCTGTGTGACTTTTTGGCTGTAGTTTTGCTCTGTGTGCTGTGTGGCTGGGGGCTTTGCTCTCTCTGCTTAGCCTTATGAGAGCAGGTCGCTTCTTCTGCCATTATGGAACTTCCCCTGGATCTGTAAGCTTCAATAAATAATATCCCTTCCTCCATAACTGTGCCTGGTCTGGAAGTTCATCTCAGCGAACCTGAAGCTGTCTGCTACAATCTTTTTTATCATTATAAGTGTCTTGTGGGTAGGCTCAGGGTTAAGAAGCATTTACTGAAAATTTAGTTGACGAAGTGTGAGACAAATATCTCAGTTCATGTATTGAGCATATTATTTCAGTGACATCATTTTCTTTGTTGCTTTTCCTTGACGATATATTTAGCATTAAATATTCCCAAAACACTTTTTTTCTGATAGTAGGTCTTTTTTAAAAGTCCCTTCCTCCCTCGAGATTTTTGATTTCTCAGTAAATTGTCTGAGGATTTCCTTTTCATGGTGGATTTGTAACCTAGTGGGGTCTGAAACCTGACCCAGTAATGAACATCCTGTAAAGTATTACAAGTAATAAAACCTTAAGTGGGTGCTTTGTTTAATTCTTTAATACAAAGACAGATAAAAGCTAAGATCAAAATACAGGGTAGTGTAAGGAGATTTGCTGAGCCAGGGCTGTTATAATACACTTGCCATTTGGATTTTCTGCCCTGTTCCAGTACTGTAATCATCCAAGGATTGTGAGCCCATTTTTCGAAAGCTGCAGTACTTTGGGGTGTAAGGAGTTTATAAAGAAAGTATGCCTCTTCTGTTATGTGATCATTTTTCCCTGGCTCTAACCAGGCTTGTTCATGAGCACTGGAAGAGTGAACTTTCGTCTTTGATAAGGTGGAGCGTTAGAGACACCCAGTGGTGGAAGAACCTTCTGGTTTTATGATAGGCTAAACTTTTGTTGACTGCTTGTTTTGTTTTGTTTTTGTTTTTCTGTGCTTTGTGTCTCCTGATTTGCTTTTCCATAACTGTTTTCCAAGTAATGGAGGTATTCCCTTCTCTGCTCGCTGAGTGGGACTTACCTCAAATGGGAGATTGGAACTGTCTTAAACTTGGTAGTTTGGATGGGAGTGAGTGCAGTTTAGGCTTCATCTGTAGACTCAGTAGAGAGCTCGACTCACATCCAGCACCACAGCACTAGTGTTCTGTGGGATGGAAAAGCTCCCCCTCAGACTAGTACAGTTGACAGCCCCCCAGCAGTAAAATGGATTCTGTAACTTTCCAGAGAACAGAAGTAATTTTTTTAAAAACTTGTGTCTGTACTGAAAATATGCCAACTTTTTTCTTGCCTGCCAGTGTTCCCTAAACAATACAGTATTCCTATTACTAAGCACGTACACTGTATCAGGTGTTGTTGGTAACCTACAGGTGACTTAGGGGGTGTGAGAGAATGTGCCTTAATTATATTAAATACTCTATCAACTTTAATTAAGAGATTTGCATAGATTTTAGTATCTGCAGGCAGTGCTGGGACCAGTCCCCTTTAGATGCAAAGGGGAGACTGTAAAATAACCCGTTGAACTCAAAACCATGACAGCTGAAGGCTTATAATAAGCCCTCTGGTGTATTAGTGAAAAATTTCTGAACCTTGTCAATAAAGAAAATTCAATGAAAAGAGTCTAGCTACACAGAAAACTTGGTGTTTACCAGGAAATCACTGCACAAAAGATCTGCTGGTAGAAGTGAGGTTGCTGTGGTGAGTGGCACCATTTTTTTTTTTTTTTTTTTTTTTTTTTTTTTTTTTCTGAGGTAGGGTCTCAGTCTAGCTCATACTGACCTGGAATTCACTATGTAGTTTCAGGGTGGCCTAGGACTCAGTGATCCTACCTCTGCCTCCTCCCGAGTGCTGGGATTAAAGGCGTGCACCACCACGCCCGGTGAGTGGCACCATCTTTAATGAAAGTCTGTATTCTTGTTTTGGTCTAACCTTTTGAAACTAGTCCCCTGTGTTCATAATCCTGCTCACTCAATGTGGATTCATGATGGCATAGTTTGACTCCTCTGCCTGTCCCATATCAAGTCCTGCTAACTTTTTTAAAAAATAGTTATTTTTATTTTTTATTTATTTATTTATTTATTTATTTATTAGAGACAGAGAGAGGGAGAGAATGGGCACACCAGGGCATCTAGCCACTGCAAACAAACTCCAGATGCATGCGCCACCATGTGCATCTGGCTTATGTGGGACTGGAGAATCAAACCTGGGTCCTCAGGCTTCACAGGCATGTGCCTTAACCACTAAGCCATCTCTCAAGCCCCAAGTCCTGCTAACTTTTATGACCTACTTCCTTTCCATACTTTGTTTTCAAATTCTGCAAAGACCCCACAATTCATCTACCTATCCTTTGAGAATCAATCAGTCCTTGGCTGCTTGGATTGGTGGACATCCTTGGAGTGAAGTCTCCTTAGGATTTATTTCCTCTTTGGCAAGAGTTGCAGAGAGCTTCCTGGAAAGGGGGTTCTGGACATGACAGGTGTTACAAACCTTTGTCCAGATGGAAATGCAAGGTATCGGGACATGGCAGAGTTGGGAATCCCATGTTAGTTACACCAGAAATCACCCTGGCACTTACTAAACCTATTGCTGGCCTTCACTCGCAGTTTCTAACTCGGGCATCTGTGGTGGGGCACAAGAATTTGCGTCCTAAGTTCTCTGGTAATGTTGCTGGCCCAGGGCGCACACTTTGAGAAGCATCTGAATGAAATTTTTGAAATTTTATAGTTAAGAAATGCACTTTGCGGGTGAAGGGAGTATTGAAGTTCAAGCTCAAGTCATTGCTTTCCTTGGCTCTTCTCAGCATAACTGATGGCAGGGTTAGTCTCTGGGCTTCTTGACTGCAGTTTTTCTTACTTGGTTACTTCAGCTAGTTTGGCTTAAGCTGCCTTATCATAGTTAAAAACTTAGCCCCACATTTTAATAATTTCCGTATTTCGTCCCTACAGAAGTAAATGCTATGACTCCAATAAAAAAAAAAAAAAAAAAAAAAAAAAACAGGTTCTAGAAATAACCTGGCTGGCAGGAAGGTTGGAAAGCACCTCAGCACTGTACTGGTTTGTTTTACTGAAGCAAACTCCCTCTCTTCTCTTCACAGGGTTACATGAGTTCTTTTTCCTCCTAGTACTAGTGTACTTTGTGATCGCCTGTGTTTATGCTCAGTCCCTGTGGCAGGCTATTAAGAAAGGAGGACCCATGCACATGGTCTTAAAGGTTCTGACAACGGCATTGCTGTTACAAGCTGGTTCAGCTTTAGCTAATTACATTCATTTCTCCAGGTAACTCAAACTCCTGTGTTCATCATTACCTCTAATTAATTCTAATTAGTCCACCAAAGTTATGCTTGTCTTGATTATGGACATTTTCCCCACATTTGTAATACTCTCCTTTTCAATTCCTTAGGTACTCCAAAGATGGAATAGGGGTTCCTTTTATGGGAATTTTGGCAGAAGGTGAGCATTATTTTGAACTTTTTTATTTTAAGATAAATGTGGCATCTTACTGTTTTCTTTCAAATTTCAGCTAGTGGTCCAGCTCAGTAGAAGAGGGCTTGCTTGCATAGCTGTGAATGGGGCCCTGGGTCCATCTCCAGCACTGTAAAATAAATAAGCTAATTATTTAATTAAACTATTTTTGCTGTCATCTAGTCTGTGTGTCCAAGGTTGGTTAGAACTCAGCTTGACTGAAACAGGCCTACAGGTGTATTTCTCATATCTTGCCAGGTTTCTTCTTACAGTAGGTTATGGGTGTATCTCTTCATTGTTTGAGAGCGTTGTTGTTATAGTTATCTTCACGTTGCTGGGATAAAACACCTACCAGAAGCAGCTGATGGGAGGAAAGAGTTTATTCTGGCTTCAGTCTGGAGGGGAAGCTTCATGATGGCAGGGAAAGCATGGCGTGAGCAGAGCCTGGACATGACCTTTGCCACAGCAGGTGGAGGTGGAGCAAGAGTGAGCTGAACTCTGGTAAGGGTGAGCTGGCTATAACACCCCAGAAACAACTCATCCAGCGAGGATCCACTTCCCAAATTGCCACTAGCTGGGGATAACACATTCAAAACATAGGAGTTTATAGAGACATCTGATTCCATCCAGCACAGCTATTTATACATGCTCTCTCATTTTATCCTCAGTGAAAAAGAAAGATGCTTGTCCCCATTTTGTAGAATCTGAGTTCAGTGACAAGGACATCTTCTCCACGTCAGTCTACTGAGCAGTAGCGCTCAGGCTCCCACCAAGCTTTCCAGGCCCATAGCTCAAGGTTTCTTTCCTACTGTAATTCTGTTTCAGTTACAATGACTTTCTGTGTCTGACCTAAGAGCATGTGTGCTTCAATTCTACGACGGAGCTGACCGCTCACAGTTTTGTTCTTTTCTTTAGAAGAGGAGCTTAGTAAATAATTGAGTATGCATGCATACACACACACATACAAGCACACAGACGTTTCACTGGCCTGGATCTTGCCAAGGAGGCTAGACTGGCTAGCCAGTGGGGCCCAAGGGATCCACTGTACTCACCTCCCTAGCACTGGGACTGTAGGTGTGTGTCATCACACCCAGCTTTTCTCTCTCTCTTCCCCCTCTTCCTTTCTTGCTTCCCTCTCTCCTGGGTTCTGGTTCCAGGGATTGAACTCGAGTCTTTATACTTGTAGAGCAAGCACTTTACTGACTGAACCATCTCCTCAGCACTTAATAAGTCAGTTTTACAAAATATTTTAGAGGTTCTATAATATGACATTTTAAAATGGACTTCAGAGGGACATCAAGTCACATGTCATTCTTATTCCTAGCAAACTAAGATTTCTCTAAAAAGCAGATTTTGAATATGAAACAATACAGGGATTTACCTTTCCTTCTAGATCGAATGTTCTTCTAGTCTCATCAGTTACCATGATAATTTCATAGTTGTCTTAGGACCCACTCATCCAGATCTTGACACCTGTTTTATGATCTGAAATTTGGGAACCTTTCATTTACCTCATGAAAAGAAAGTGTATGGCTTCTGCCCCCGTCCTTTGGGTGGTGGTGTTGGTTGTTTTCAAGATAGGGTCTCGCTCTAGTCCAGGCTGACCTGGAATTCACTATGTAGTCTCAGGGTGGCCTCAAACTCATGGTGATCCTCCTACCTCTGCCTCCCAAGTGCTGGGATTAAAGACCAGCCAGCTTCTCTCTTGATCTCTGAATAAGGAATATTTATCCTTTCTAAATGCTAGACCACTGCTTCTCCGTTCTTTTCTTTTGGATATACTCTAGATGTTTAACAGAATCACAGTATTAAAGCTGCACAGTCCTGAGCAACAACATCACTTGTCCATTTTAGATGAGGCACTGACATCCACAGAGGTAAAGCACACCAGTCTGACTAGGAGCAAAGCTGTTCCTAAAACTTGAATGCTTGGGGCTGGAGAGATGGCTTAGCGGTTAAGCACTTGCCTGTGAAGCCTAAGGACCCCAGTCCGAGGCTCGAATTTCCCAATACCCACATAAGCCAGATGAACAAGGTGGCGCATGCATCTGGAGTTTGTTTGCAGTGGCTGGAGGTCCTGGCGCACCCATTCTCTCTCTCTCTCCTTTGCTCTGTCTCTAATAAGTAAATAAATTTTTAAAAAGAACTTGAATGTTGTTGTTTTCTATCTGTAAAGCAGCATCTCAGGCTGTTTGGTATATTCATTAAAGTTTAAAATAAAAACAAAGAGTTTTTGTGTGAAAGGTGAATTTTATCTACAGTTATTTCCAACAACAAATTAGCATTATTTTACCTGTCTACTTATAGTGTTATGTTGAAAATTAGGGGGAGCTGCCCAGGTATTGTTTTCAGTACTTAGTTTACAAAGGAATATTCCTCCAGCCAATTTCTTTATCTGGTTAACTGACTATAGATTTGTGAAACTTTCAACAAAATTAATTGGCATCACACATTTGAAAATCTGTGATAAAAGAAAAATGTGCTTGATCTAACAGGCCGTGATGTTTAATTGTCATCCCTAAGCAATGGCCCTGCATTACCCCTGCTCACTAACCCCAGATCCTTGAGCACAAACACCACACGGCCTGTTTCATTGTCAATGGCAGAGTAGGGAAAGGTCTGTCAGTGTCTGAAAAAGAGTATTGCTAATACATGTTTTTAATTGGCAGTTTATAATGTAAGCATTAATGTTTGACAGCTATTTTCCTGTTTCTGTAGGAATATCCCATATAAAAGAAGTAAGCTTTAGGTGGCAGTTTGTTAAATTGTCATCACAGTTTATTCGAAAATACACTTAGATTTAAAAAGTGATAAGGGCCGAAGAGATGGCTTAGAGGTTAAGGCATTTGCCTGTAAAACCAAAGGATCCCGGTTTGATTCTCCAGGACCCACCTAAGCCAGATGCACAAGGGGGTGCATGGATCTGGAGTTCAGTTGCAGTGGCTGGTGGCCTTGGCATGCCCATTCTCTCTCTCTGAAATAAATAAATAAATAAATAAATAATTTAAAAGTGATAAAAATTTAAAAATCAGAAGTGCTTAGCTCATTATACAAGAGCCATGCCTAGAACCTAAAGCGTTTATAGTTTTGTTTCTGCACAATGCTAAACTGAGACAGGTGGTTTGGAGCATCCTTTCTAAGTAGCAGAGTTCCCCTGCAGTGCTAGTGTTGGCCACCCGGTGGCACAGCACACCAATCCAAGGAGCGTTGGGGACTGAAGCTCAGGTTAACAGAACTGGATATTATGGTGGCCATGCACTTTACGGCCATGCTGATTCATATTAGTGGTTCTAGGTAATACTTTTCATATTGTAGTTCATTCATCAAACAAAACTAACAACTCAGGGAGAACACTAGTATTTTCCACACTGCACAAGTTATATTTAAAATTTGTTTCTTATGATCAGAATTGTAATAGGAATAAAAGCTAAAATGGAAACTGAATGATAAAAGAGATAATGTGGTCATGGATATAACTTTAAAATAGGAGTATTGTCATAGTAGTTTTACAAATAATTACAGGTTTTATGGGGAAAATTATATTTTAGAGTTACATATAAATATTGAATTAGATTTCTGAAAATATCTGTCCTTTTGTGGCAAAAAGTATTCCTGTCTCAATACAAAATGTGCCAGAGTCTGTGTGCTGTGAAAACTTGATGGCCTTTTTCATTTCCCTTTAGTTGTTGACATTGCCTCCCAAATTCAGATGCTCTACCTCCTTCTGAGTCTGTGCATGGGCTGGACCATCGTGAGATTGAAGAAGTCTCAGAGCAGACCTCTCCAATGGGACTCCACCCCCGCGTCCACTGGCATCGCAGTGTTCATTGTCACAACACAGGTAAGAGGGCGGTGCGGGGGGGGGGGCTCTGTTCTGCTATACACCATTCAGAAATCCTTGTTGAAAATGTCTCTTTCATTTCAGAGTGAAAGGTGGGACCCATGAGGGGGAGTGTGTCATTTGGAAGTGGGAAGTTAGAGAATGACAGACAAGTCATGCGTTAAGCTTCTAGGTGCTGATGTGTGAATTGCAGGATTTAATTATTATAATTTTACTTCCTTTGTAAAGCAGGTTTCATAGTTTGTATCACATGGAAAGTAAGTGACTTTGAGATTTCACCCATTGGTAAGGATCTGTAGAATCGACTACTTCATACATACAAGTGTTCAAGTGACCATCTGAGATTAATGAGCAAAATAAAATAAAGAATATAGAAAAGTAGGAACTCTTTTTTTTTGAGGCAAACCCATCAGACTGACTGTTTGTTTATTTATTTTTTTTTTTTACTTATTTTGGGAGAGAGAGAGAGAGAAAATGAGAATTGGCATGTCAGGGCTTCCAGCCACTGTAATCAAACTCCAGACGCATGCACAGACCTTGTGTGCATGTGCAACCTTGTGCACTTGTGTCACCTTGTGCATCTGGCTAACGTGGGATCTGAAGAGTTGAACATGGGTTCTTAGGCTTTACAAGGAAGTACCTTAACTGCTAAGCCATCTCTCCAGCCCAGAACCTTTTTTTTTTTTTCGAGGTAGGGTTTAGTTCTGTCCCAGGCTACCTGGAATTCACTATGTAGTCTCAGGGTGGCCTTATCTTGGCTTTCCTCTTACCTCTGCCTCTTAAGTGCTGGGATTAAAGGCATTCACCACCATACCTGGTGGAACTTTTATGTATTTATTTATTTATTTGAAACAGGAAGAGAGAGAGAGAATGGGCACGCCAGGGCCTCTAGCCACTGCAAACGAACTCCAAATGCATGCACTACCATGTGCATCTGGCTTACGTGGGACCTGGAGAATCGAACCTGGGTCCTTAGGCTTTGCATGCACGTGCCTTAACTGCTAAGCCATCTCTCCAGCCCCAGAAATTCATTTACTCCTTTTTTAAAGGGAACCAGAGCTGATTTTTAGGAAGGGCTCTTTGCCATTTTTGTTCTTTCCTTCTATGGCAGTAACATTGACTTTCTTCTAAGATATCCATAGACATGCAGCTTTGTAGAAAGTGAGAAGGAAAGAATCAGCTAAAATTTATGTTGTTTGTGATTAACCTCAGCTATAGATGGTAATGAAATAAGCAGCTGGACACAAAAGGACAGTATAGTACAAATTTTAATACAGTAAATCACAGTTCAGTGAAGGTTGGAGCTGGGACTTCATTCACCTCCCCTAGTGTTTACTCAGTCTATCAGG
This sequence comes from Orientallactaga sibirica, assembly GCA_036365145.1. Lineage (NCBI taxonomy): Eukaryota > Metazoa > Chordata > Mammalia > Rodentia > Dipodidae > Orientallactaga > Orientallactaga sibirica. The sequence continues at coordinate 4,999,686 of JAEOAD010001748.1, read as the reverse complement.
TGTCAGCAGAGCAAGAGGATTTGATTTACATGATTGGTTTGAGAAAGCCGTGTCCCACGGGGTGGTATTTAAGATAGATAGTGCCTGGAAAAGAGCTCATGAGATAATATAGTTAAACGTGATGAAAATGGAGGTGGTGTTCTAGCCAAGGTAATGTGTTGGACTATGGAAAATAGGGTTAGTATCAAATTAAGTTCTCATTTCTTAATTCCTAGCTCTTTCAAAAATTTAATTTTCTAGCCAGGCATGGTGACACTTGCCTTTAATACTAACACTAGGAGACTGAGGTAGGAGAATCACCATGAGTTTGAGGCCAGCCTGAAGCTAGAGTGAGACCCTGCCTCAAAAAAAGAAATGAAAAAACTGAGTTTTTATTATTTCATTACAATTTTTTATTTTATTTATTTGAAAGAGAGAATGAATGAGAATAGGTACACCACAGCCTCTAGCCACTGCAGACGAACTCCAGATGCACGTGCCACCCCATGCATCTGGTTTACATGGGTCCTGGGGAATAAAAACTGGGTCCTTTGGCTTTGTAAACAAGCACCTTAACAGCTAAATTATCTCTCCAGTCCCTCATGACAATTTTAATTACCATAGACAGACACAAACTGAGAATTAAGATTGGCACTGCGCTAGAACTAGTGAGCATAGATGACGAATGTAGTACACACGGCTCTGATCTTCAACAAGGCCAGGCAACCATGGCTACATGAGTGCATACATGTTATGCTGTGTGTGTGTGTGTGTGTGTGTGTGTGTGTGTGTGTGTGTGTGTGAAAGTTTAAATATTGCAAAATGAAAATTATAAGAAATGGTAGTTTTATATAGTACTTGGTTGTAAAAATGAAATTTAGAAATGTAGGTGTACTTTGTGGAAGGGAGGAATAGTACTTTTGGTAATCGCACATTTTAAGTCCCAAAAGGCATTTCACATGTGCTGGCTAGTGCTAGAGTTTACCTATTAAAAATGATAACAAACTCAGGTCACTAGGCTTTGCAGGCAAGCAGGTAACCACTGAACCATCACTCCTGCCCTAGAAATCCCTTTTATGGGCCGGAGAGATGGCTCAGCACTTAAAGACACTTGCTTGCAAAGCCTGTAGGACCGGCTTCAACTCCCCAGGACACATGTAAAGCCAGATGTACCGTGTAGCACATGTGTCTTAAGTTAGTTTGCAGTGGTACTAGGCTCTGGTGCACCCATATTTTCTCTCTGTCTCACACACAAAGAAATAAAAATGTTTCTTAAATTTTTTTTTTTAAAAAAGAACCTTTTATGGGCTGGAGGGATGGCTTAGTGGTTAAGGCAGTGGCCTGGAAAGCCAAAGGACCTGGTTCAATTCCCCAGGACCCACATTAGCCAGATGCACAGGGGATGCATGTATCTGGAGTTCGTTTGCAGTAGCTAGAGGCCCTGGTGTGCCCATTCTCTCTCCCCCACCTTTCTCTATCAAATAAATAAATAAAACCTTTTATCTGACTTAGGGTTGTCATACTGAGGAGAAAACTGTATTATTAATTGATACCTTTAAAATCTGATAAATGGGGCTGGAGAAATGGCTTAGCGGTTAAGGCATTTGCCTGCAAAGCCCAAGAATCCCGGTTTGATTCTCCAGGACCCACATAAGCCAGATGCACAAGGGGCACATGCATCTGGAGTTCATATCTCTCTCTCTCTTTCTGTTTGCAAATAAATAAATAAATAATTTTTTTAAATCTTTAAAATCTGATAAATCTTATAGCCACTTTTAGAAATGTTCGTGTAACTTATAAGGGGACGTTTACAACAGCGCTCTTTAGAAAGGACTTCACTGTCAGTAGGTGATATGTTCTGGGTTTTCTTCTCTATAAGCATACCTTCTTTCCAGAGCATTCTGCTGCTGTGGGAACAGTTTGAGGACACCAGTCATCACAGCTCCCACTCACACCACAACCTGGCGGGGATCCTGCTCATCATCTTAAGGATCTGCCTCGCGCTGTCCCTGGGCTGTGGCCTCTATCAGGTCGTCACAGTGGAGAGGAGCACCCTCAAGAGAGAGTTCTACATCACCTTTGCCAAGGTGAGAGGCCAGTGGAAAATGGTTTCTTCTGATAGCCACCTTGGTCATGGTTTCTGTGGGAAGTCAACAAGCAAGCATGTGCTAGCCTGGGCTCACATGCCAAGCACTACTCCAAGCCTTTAGTTCATTTACTGTTCATGTTGTGCATGATGTGGGTGTAGCAGACAGCTTTAGGTTCACCAAGATGAACTTCCAGACCAGGCACAGTTACAGAGGAAGGGATTTATTGAAGCTTATAGATCCAGGGGAAGTTCCACAATGGCAGAAGAAGCTGGCCTGCTCTTACAGGACCAGGCAAGAGAGAGAGAAAGACAAAAGCCACACAGCACAGCACACACACCTCAGGAACTCCAGCTAGGCACACCTTGCATATCTTTAGATTGAAATCTCAAACCCACCACCACACCTTAAGACCCATCCAGTGACATTACCTCCAGCCAGGTGCTGCATATGCAAACTACAAACTAATAAAACATTGAATATATTGGGGGCCATCTACTCAAACTACCACAGTGGGTATTAACCCTGTTTTACAGGACTGTGGAACTGTACTTTGAAAACGCAGCTTTGGCTCGTTATAGTTTCTTTATCAGTAGTGACTTTGCTTCTTTTCTGTGGTGTTGGAATTAATTTTTTAATAAATGCGAATATGGCTTATAAATTGTCAACAGTTGTTACTAGTTATGCACTGTTACCCTCAGAACCCCGTCTCTTCATCCTGGAGCTCATGTCTGCTTCTCTCCCCCTTTCTGTGAGCGTGTCGCATTACTTCTCAGAAGCCCCTCCCCGTCGAAAGCTCTGGCTCTGGGTCTGTTAGGTTGAGTGACCCACATCACCTCCATGTTGGCACCTCACACCAACAACTCTGTTCTGTGTGGTCAGCTCAAGTTGGTCCACAGTCTCAAACAGTCTGAGACAGCCAGGGCAGGGGGCCCACCGTCTCTGCACAGCTGCAAGCTGCACATACCATGTGAGCAAGGGGTGCTGTTTGCTTGGCACTTTCCCAGGGACAGGGTGCTTGGTACTTGCTAGGGCTCTATATATTTGAGGTGTTTGGGTTCTTGGATTTTCTCTTCTGTGTCTAGAACAGTATCTTGAACTTCAGAAAACAAACTATTTTCTTAGTAGAATATAACATTCAAAAGTTTCAAAAATAACAAGGCATCATTTAATATGGTCACTGCTCTTAGTTCCCGATTTATCCTTCTAGGGAAGTGTTTTGGTTTGGTTTGGTTTGGTTTGGTTTGGTTTGATTTGGTTTGGTTTGGATATTCAAAGTAGGGTTTCACTCTAGCCCAGGCTGACCTGGAATTCACTCTGTAGTCTCAGGGTAGCGTTGAGCTCATGGTGATCCTCCTACCTCTGCCTCCCAAATGCTGGGATTAAAGGTGTGTGCCACCACGCCCGGCTCTTCTAGGGAATTTTTAATATATAGTTCCTATACATATTTTCCCTCCCCTTTTGTACAAGTAGAACCTGCCAAACATCTCCTTGCACATCTGTTTTGCCCCTCAATCATGAATGTTCCTTAACATTACAACAGCCACTACATAGCTTCTTTGTTTCAGATGTAATTTTGTAAAAGAACATGTTGCCATGGCTCAAGAACAAATAGAGAAGGTATATGAAAAAGCACAGTGTAATCATTTTCCCATTCTTCTCTGCTGCCTCACTCAGATAGTAATCACCGTTAATCGGTTTCTTTTGGTATTTTTACTGAATTAATTTGTGATTCTGTATGCAAACAGGAATTTGCATTTTTGTTTCTACAGGAATATTTCACTCTGGTACTTTACTTTCTCAATTATTAACTTGCTACCCATTACCACAGCATTTATGGTACAGCATAGGTAACAGATGTTAACAGACACTCTGAAAAATACTGATTTGGTTAGTGACAAATGTCACAGCAATAGTACAATCACTTATTTCTGCAGTTTGTTCAAGCTCTACTCTGAAGTGTAGTTGAGGCTAATCAGGACCTGAAAATCTTAAGTCATTTTTTTAAAACTATTTTTGTTTTTAAGAAAGAAAGAGAGCCGGCATGGTGGCACGTGCCTTTAATCCCAGCACTCGGGAGGCAGAGGTCAGCCCGGGCTCTGGGCTACGGTGAGACCCTACCTTGAAAAAAACCAAAACAAACAAACAAACAAAAAAATAGAAAGCAAGAGAGAGAGACAGAGAGAGAGAAAGAGGCAGAGATAGGTGGGGGAAGAGAATGGGCACACCAGGATCTTCAGCCTGCTGTGAACGAACGAGTGCACCCCCTTGTGGCACATGTGCGAAATTATGCACTTGTGTCACTGTGCATCTGGCTATGTGGGACCTGAAGATTTGAACATGAGTTCGCAGGCAAGCACCTTAACCGCTAAGCCATCTCTCCAGGCCTGTTGTTTGTTTTTTGAGACAGCACCTCACTTTGTAGCCCATGCTATCCTGAAATGTAATCCTCCTGCCTCAGCTTTCCTGGTGCTGGGAGTAGAGTTGTGTGTCACCATGCCCAGCTATTGTTTTGTGTTTCTTTAAATTCTGTTACATTCTTCATATAAAGACAGCTGTTACTTAGTTGGCATGTTTATTTGTTTCAGGGCTGTATCTTGTGGTTTTTATGCCATCCAGTTCTTGCGTGCATTTCTATCATTTTTAATGACTACCAAAGAGATAAGGTAAGTAACATGTAATCAAAATAATTTTCTTTAAAATATTGAAGTGTGAGATGCATATTTATCCATGCAGAAGTTTCTTGACCTTTAAAACTTTAAAACAAAATATTAAACTCTTGAGTACATAAATTAGACTTTATAAATATAGAAGAAAACTCTTAAAATATAGTTACTAGGCAAAATGATAGAAATAACTTGTTTGTTGTTTGTTTTTGAGACAGCATCTTACTACATAGCCTTGGCTAAGCTGTCTCTGTATAGACCAAATTCATGTTCATCCTCCTACCTCTGCCTCCCAAGTGCTGGTATTACATATGTGTGCCATTACACACAGCCTAGAAATAGCTTTTGTGAGTCTTACTTTGGCCTATATCAGAATAGTGTTTATGGGTTAAATTACAGAATTTGTAACACATCTTTGTCAAGGAAAAAAATGATTTAAATTATTTATGGCATAGCAGTATATGAGTAGATTTTGTTTGTTTTGTTTTTCGAGGTAAGGTCTCATTCTAGCTCAGGCTGACCTGGAATTCACTATGTGGTCTCAGGGTGGCCTCGAACTCTTGGCGATCCTCCTACTTCTGCCTCGCAAGTGCTGGGATTAAAGGCGTGCGCCACCACGCCTGTCCTGAGTAGATTTTTTTAAAACATCTGTAGTAGCTGTAGATGGCAGTGTGGAGTGGGCTGAGTTTAGATGTGCTGATTTCTGTCCTCGTAGATGAATGGCTCCATCCCTTCAGAGTGGAGTTCTGCCAGGAGCCTTTTGCAGACAGTGCAGCATGTGTTTGAACGCACATGTGTTTGTTGAGCCTGAGGAATTTACAAGGGTAAATGAATAGGGAGGTAGCCTACAGACATAGAACATGAACATGTTTGTAAAGGCCCCTAGAGAAGTCTTCTGTATTCGGGGTAGGAAAATGCTTTACTGTTGTTGCTAGGTTAGCCAGCAACCTGGCTCTCCTTATTATATAGAGAAACTTCTGCTTATAATGCACTCATCCTTAGGAAGTGGACCTGGAATTCACTATGCAGTCTCAGGGTGTCCTCGAACTCACTGTGATCCTCCTACCTCTGCCTCCCAAGTGCTGGGATTAAAGGCGTGCGCCACCACACAGAGAGAACGAATGGGCATGCATGTGCTACCTCGTGCATCTGGCTTTTATGTGGGTCCTTTGGCTTTGCAGGCAAGCACCAAAACCCCTAAGCCATCTCTCCAGCCCCTGTGGAATGTTTTTGATGAAATGTACCACAACTCAAGATGAAGGATAGAGTTCCATATAGGAAAGTTTAGAATCATGACAGACAGAGTCCCACACATAGGCTGTAAAAGCGTGTCCTTTCCTTTCTTTCCAGGTGATTACAGTAGGTGTGATCCTTTGCCAGTCGGTTTCCATGGTCATCCTCTACAGACTCTTCCTGTCCCACAGCCTCTACTGGGAAGTCTCATCACTCTCCTCGGTCACTCTGCCACTGACTATGTCCTCTGGACACAAAAGTCGCCCTCGTTTCTGACACTTGATTTTTGTGGAAAGAAAACATGAATTGGATATGAGTGCAATAAGAATCCAAATACAATGACTCTTTTTTCATATGTTTGGTATGAAAAATTGAAGAGATAGTAGAGATTATTATTTATGTAACTGCATTTAAGCAGTACCAAAACTCAGAAAAGGTAATTAGGGAAATGTTTTGAAATATGCTTAAACAATAAACTTTAAGGAAGAGTGTCATTATAAGGTAATTGAAGCATTTTCCACATGGAAATAAATGTGAAAGGTTTACATGATACTCTGGTAGATGTTCGCCAGTTTCAGTGTCTCATATCAATAGCTCAGTCAAGTTGGTTGTCTTATTAAAGTAATCAGTTAAATGATTACTTGTGTATGCATATCTAAATTAGCTCAGTTATGAAATCAGTATCATGAACTGGTTTTTAAAACTGCTTGTTTATGCTTTAAAGAAAGCATGTTTCATATGAAAGTCTAAAAGAATTGAAATGGAAATTACTTCAGAAAGCAAATATACATTATATTCACAGTTAAATGAATAAGCTTTTGTTTGTTCATGGGTGGGGTTATTCTCCAATGTTTTTCTTGGTTTCTTGGCTGTAGCTCAGGTTTTGTCTTGATTAGCAATGGGTTTTGGACAATAAAAAAAACAAGTTAGCTACATTGCATAGGTTGTACAAACAAGGACTTTAAACTCTGAGCACTTGGGTGAAGGGGTAAATGGGTGTCTGTGCTTTCTTTCTGAACGAAGGAAAAGGTACTGTGTGATATAGTTTTAAGTTTTTAATCCTGATATAATTCATTTCTCTTACATTGAATCCCCAATCATAATTAAGCCATATACACAGATTGAATTAACAGAAGCATTTCACATAAATGTTGGTCTTAGTCATCAGCTACCCATGAATTCCTGCCCAAGGATACTTCATGAGGATTAAATTTTCTATGAATAATTGAAAAACAAAATACTCACTGGATTTGTCTTAATCCATGTTGGCACAGGATTCTAAGTAGTTGCTGTCTTGAGTCCTTTGTAATGAAGCCGTATTTCTGTGTGAGTTTGTATGTGTGAGTTTGTATGTGTGTGAGTTTGTATGTGTGAGTTTGCTACTTAGAAAGTGTAAAGTGCCTGGTTAAAGACTTGCTGCATGGCTGTCAATACCTGCTTATAAAATGAGCATTCCACTTCCCAGTCATTGATAGGATATTAGCCCACTTGCTATTTGTCAGGCCTTTTTATTTTTACCTCCTTCTCATTTTAAAATTTTTTCTGTTGTGTTTTTAAGCAGGAAATGTGCAATAACTGGTAATTGAACTTTTTAAAAAAATTATTTTGAGCCGGGCGTGGAGGTGCACGCCTTTAATCCCAGCATTCGGGAGGCAAAGTAGGCGGATTGCCATGAGTTCAAGGCCACCCTGAGATTACATAGTGAATTCCAGGTCAGCCTGGGCTAGAGTGAGGTCCTACCTCGAAAAACCAAAAAAAAAAAAAAAAAAAAATTATTTTGAGAGAGAAAAAGAGAGAATGGGTGTGTCAGGGACTTCAGCTGCTGCAAATGAACTCCAGATGCATGTGCTCCCTTGTATGCATGTATGGCGTTGCACACTTGCGTCACTGTGTGTCTGGCTTATGTGGGACCTGAGGATTTGAATATGAGTTCTTAGGTTTTGCAAGCAGACGCTTTAACCACTAAGCCATCTCTCCAACCCATTATTGAACTTTTAATGAAAGTTACTGATACAGTACAGTTGAGAAGCATCTCTGGCTTTGTTTTCCCCTTGTGTGAACGTCACTGGAAATAAATGGGGTCCTGCTGCATTTTAAAGGCAAGATGTCTACAGCTAGCAAAATGGCAAAGTAATGCAGTCCTGCCTCCCTCCTAATGCTTTTCTACCATTAGTTCAGTGAGTAAGAGCCACAGAGACTCCTGCAAGGTCTGAGGATAGTTTTGGGTGTACAGGATCTGATGTGGTTCTGCCGTCTCACAAGCAGCTCCACATACTGTCATGTTTCAATGAGTTCCATTCATCAAGATAAGGAAATGAATGAGTCTTTTCATAAATTTTGTAAGCTTAAAACAGTGAGAAGGCGGGGATCCATTATTATTTTATGTGAAGAGCCCAGTCCCATGATGCATATATGAAATGCACTACTATGGTTGCATTCATCAAGCTGACAGGGTTTTTAACTTATTTTTTTTTAATTATTAATTTTTTTTATTGTTGCCTTCTATACTTACATACAAAAAACATGATATTTCCCTCCCCTCCCCCCATTCCACTTTAGAACACCAATCTCCATCATATCCCCTCCCTCTCTCCATTAGTCTTTCTTTTAATTTGATGTCATCATCTTTTTCTTCTATTTTGAGGGTCTTGCAATGGTATTGCTAGGCACTGCAAGGTCATGGGTATCGAGGCCAATTTCTGTCTGGGCAGTTGCATTGTAAGAAGTCATACCTTCCTTTGGCTTTTCCATTCTATCTGCCCCTTCTTCCGCAATGGTCCCTGAGCCTTTGAGGGTGTGATGGGTGATTCAGTGCTGGGCACTCCTCTGTCCCTTCTTCTCAGCACTATGTTGCCTTTTGGTGATCCCAGTGGTCATCACCATCTGAAAAGAGAAGCTTCTCTAACCAGAAGTGAGAGTAGCATTAATATGTGAACATGAACATTAAGTGTAGTGCCCCCAGGGCAGCTTGGTGGGAATAATATATACATTTAGTCAGACAAGAGCAGGCTTTATATCCCTAAGGCTCATGACCTCCCCTGCCATAGACTTTTGCTTAGGTTTTTCAGTACCAGGCATGTATTCTCTCCCACAGAGAGGGCCTTCAGTCCAATTATGGAGCAGTTGGTTACCCCAAGAGTAGACATGCCACTATTGCACCTGTTCAGTCATTGGGCCTGTATGGCCAAACTTGAATATTCAGTGTCCACTGTTTTCACTGCTGATGACTTCTGTCTCCCATACGGCTGCATGCAGTGCAGCTTTTTCCAGCTTTTAGTTGGCTGGTCTACAGGGAGAAGGTTTTCTGCTCCGTACCAGCTTGCTTTCTCAGTGGCCTTGCCTCTCAGGCAAGAGATGTCTTCAGCAATAGGGTCTTACTATCTGTTTCTCAAGGGAAACCAAGGGCTTTGGCAAAAGCCTTTAATGTTTTGGAGACTACCGGGACCTCCTTGGCCAACAACTCACTGGAAGGTATCCCATCCCAGGCACTGAAAATTTTCTAGTAACAGTCTACAGCTTCTAGATGTGCCATTATTCAAATAAGTAGGTTTACGTAAGTCTTATTCACAACATCTTGAATTTAAATTGACCCTCTCTCTCCCTGCCCTTCTTTTACGCATTCTCTTCCCATGGCCTCGCTTAGGCCATAATGTATGAAATTGCTGATAATTTGTATTTTGCTACTCAAGAGCCATTAAGTGAAGAAAAGCAGTTGTTAATAAATGAGTGCCCTTGCTTGACAGAGACAAATGGATAACTGCCAAGTCCTAAGAGAACCCCCTACGCCCTTTTCCTGGACGCTCCCATGGTGAGTCCTTGCTGCAGAGCACAGAAGACAATTGTGGAGTACAAACTCTGGTTGAAGGTGAAAACTCTCCTGCTTCCTTTTGTCAGCATGCTTATAGAAATTGTACAGTTATTCTTGAGCTAGGGTCCCACTTGAAGAAGCATTTCCTGTCTTCCCTCAGAACAAGTGAAGCTATATACTGGCCTATGCGATAACAGGGATGGATGCCTGCTGTGCCTTAGGCCTTCACCACATCGTCCCTCAACTAGTGCACTAGCCAAGCCTCCTTTGACTCAGTAGGAGAGAATGGGTGTTTCCTTGAAGGCCACTCATCCTTTTACTTTACTGTTAAGATTTAGAGAACATATATATTAGGTGATATGTTTTGAAAAAGAATAAATGGCTATCTAGTAACTTGGGCTGTTGTTTTAACATCAAACCTGCCATTGGGCTAAGAGTCAAAATAAGCTTGATTATCTCTCTCTCTTTTTTTTTTTTAAATTTTACTTATTTAAAATAATTTTTCTTGTTTGTTTTGTTGAGATAGAGGTTTTACTGTAGTCCAGGCTGACCTGGAATTCACTATGTAGTCCCAGGGTGGTCTCGAACTCACAGTAATCCTCCTACCTCTGCCTCCCAAGTGCTGGGATTAAAGGCGTGCACCACCATACCCAGCTTGAATATCTCTTAAGGACTCAGCACCCTTCAGTGCTTGAACCTGGCATGCAGCCAGACAGTACTGCTGACAGGGAGTTGATCCATGCAGAAGAGCTTGAGTTTGGGAAACTTTTCACAGTCTCAAGTAAAGTAAGCCAAGTCTGTGAACACTGAAGGTGGAGACATCTGCGGTCACCTCCGGTGAGATTCGACCCCGTGCATCAACATACCATAGGCCCCTTGGAAATGTTTCTTCTAAGAAATTCTTTGAATACTGGAATTGGAAATGATTCCCTTACGTAGCTTCTGTAGTGTCAGATCTTTGAAGATTTTGGTTTGGTTGTGAGAGCTGATAGGATTGTGTAAACAGTTGCAGGCCAGAGCTAAAGAAGTAACACTATTGTTAATTCCAACATGAATTCAAGAATTGAGACTAAAGTAATGAGATCAACTCTCCTATGAAGTCTGATCGTGAGAGTGGGACCACTGTAGCTTGCATCCTTTGTAGCACTTCTCTGAGTAATGTTACTGCTTCCATACCTGGGCAGCCGTGCCTGCAGCAGTCCTCTGAGCACTGTTACTGCCTCCGTGCCCAGGCAGCTCTCTCTGTGGCATCAGGGCATGATGAACACTGCCTGCTGTGTGGGAAGAAGTTCTCCTGCACCATAGCATCCTCCTAGCACAGCCAGAACAGTCTCTAAAGGGACCTCAGCAGGATGGTGGGTGTATAGGAATCCTTTATGCTATTAAACAGCTTTTTTGTAAGTTTGAAATTATTTCAAAATAAAAACAATTATATGTATAAATCAAGACTAGTGGTGAAGGGCTGGAGAGATGGCTTAGCAGTTAAGGCGCCTGTCTGCAAAGCCAAAGGACTCATGTTTGACACTCCAGGTCCCATGTAAGCCAGATGCACAGTGATGCAAGGTTGCACATGTGCACAAGGGGGTTCTATGTTCATAGTGGGCCTACCTTTGACAGTGATTGGTTTTGCAGGTAGTACTCTACTTTCAGGAGCATGCTGGGGACTGAGCCTGATACACCAAATACCAGAGTAGATTGACACCTCAGTCCTACTACAGTCCAGTTCCTCTTGAGAACTGCAGACACTTTCACTGAAAGAAAGGCATGATTTAAAAAAAAAAAAAATGAGGGCTGGAGAGATGGCTTAGCGGTTAAGGTGCTTGCCTGCAAAACCTAGGGACCCATGTTTGACTCTCCAGGTCCCACGTAAGCCAGACGCAGAAGGTGGCGCACACACCTGGAGATCAATTGCAGTGGCTGGAGGCCCTGGAGCACCAATTCTCTCTCTGTCTCTTTCACTCTCTCTCACTCATAAAAAAATTAATTACAAAAAAGTGACCTAACCCCAGATGCACATCACTAACACAGAAGTGAAAACATGGGCTGGAGGGATGGCTTAGTGGTGAAGGCATTTGCAGGATCCAGGTTCAGTTCCCAAGGACCCATGTAGAGCCGGATGCACAAGGTTGGCGTATGCATCTGTAGTTCTGCAGCGGCTAGAGGCCCTGGAGTGCCCATTCTCTCTCGCTTTCTGCCTCTTTCTCTCTGTCTTTCAAATAAGTAAAATATTTTAAAAAGTAAATCATAAACATGAAAAACCAAGGCAACATGCCTTTTCCAAAAATTACAGTAATGTCCTCCACTTAGAGAATTAAGTAAATATTAGACAAATTATTCAAAATAATGACTGTAAGTATGTTCAAAGATGACAAAAACTCAAAAGTGAATTCTACGAGAACATCATCCCCTGATTGAAATAAGGAGGTCAGAGGGGCCTGAGGAGATGGCCCAGATCTCCAGCACCCACATAAAAGTGAGGTGCATGCCTGTAACCCCAATCAATGGTGAAATGGGAGTTGGAGACAGGAGCATCAGAAGTTTGTGGGCCAGTCAGCCTGGTGAACATGGTGTGAATAAAAGATTCTGTCTCAAAACAACATGGAAGGTGAGGGCCAACATCCAAAACTGCTCTAACCTTCACATGCTCACTCACATGTGTTAGTCCACGCTCACATGAGCACATCATGCACCACATATACATACAAGATTAAAAAGAATGAGGAAGCCAATACAGGATAGAAAAACTAAACTTGATAAAGAGAATTTTTTTTTTTTTTGAGAGAGACACAGAGAGAGAGGGAGAAGAAAACAAAAGAATGGGTATGCCAGCAGCCTCTCAACTGCTGTGAATGAACTCCAGATGCATGTGCCCCCTTGTGGGCAAGTGGCATTGCACACTTGTGTCACTTTGCCTTCTGGCTAAACATGGGACCTGGGGATTGGAACCAGCATTCTTAGGCTTAGCAGGCAGGTGCCTTAACTGATAAGCCATCTCTCCAGCCTCAAGAGAAATGTTTTTTAAATGAAATACTGGACATGGAACTCATTAAGTCAAATAAAAAGCCTCACCAATAGAATGAATCGAAGGGAGGACATAAAATTGAGGTCTAAAGACAAGGCAGAGGAGTTGGAACATTCAGACAATGACATATAATAAAATACCAACAATATTCAGGACCCATGAGATGCTATGCAGAATCCAAATTTATGAGTTATGGATATGGAACAAGGAGAAATATGCTAAAAGAATGGAAATCATTTTCAGTAAAAACCTACCATAAAATCCTCCAAATTTTGGTAGAGTTGCCCTTCCAGGTAAAAGAGATTTTTAAGAACATCTAGGCAGAGACCAAGCTCCCTGTGTCAACAGTTAAAATATGCAGATCATCATATATTGAAGACTGCAGGAGAGAAACATCAAGTGAATTACAAAGGCAGGCCTCCCAGAATAACTGCAGAGTCAACAGCAACTAAAAGCCACGAAAGTTTGAGACGTATTTCAGGTTCTGAAAGATAGCAGATACCAATCCAGACTACTACACCCAGCAACGTTCTCTGTCATAATTGAAAGAGAAAACTTTGCAGGATAAGACCAGGCTAAAGGAGTTCATGACAACTAGGCCAGCTGTACAGAAGATACTGGAAGGAATCCTTCAGACTGAAGAGAAAAATAGATATCCAGAGGACACCGGAAAGAACATACAACAGCCATTAGGCTGTTTAGCAAAATAGAAAAACACCAGATGCACAAAGTCAATAAAATGACACAAAGGAGTGCATACTTTTAAATAACTGAATAGTAATGGCCTAAATTCCCCAACCAAGACACACACTACCAAGCTGACTTTTAAACAAAACACCACATGATCTATGTATATGTTGCCTCCAGAAATGCAAGTCACCATCAAATACTAATGCATCCTTAGGGTGTAAAGATGGAAAAAAACAGTATTCTGAGCCAATGGAACTAAGAAATAAGCAGATGCCTCCAATCTAATATGTGATCAAATCCACTTCAAACCAGAATTAATCAGAAGAGATAAAGGTCTCTTTATACTGATAAAGGGAACAACCCAGCACAAGGACATTATAATTGTAAACGTGCACTGAACACAGGTGCAATCACTTTATAAAACAATACTAGATGTAAAGACACAGATTAGCTGCAGCACCGTAACAGTGGGTGACATCCATCCACCACTCTCACCAAGAGAGGTCATCCTAAAAAACTAAACAAAAAAAACACCCGAGTTAAACATTACCAACTATCAAAAGGACCTAACATCTACGGAGCATTCCATCCAAATACTGCAGGACACACAGCTTCCCCAAAACAGACCACCTCACAGTCAACAAGCAGCAAAGCAGACATCAACAGCAAGACAAACTACACAGCATAAGCTCACGGACACTGGACAGCACACTCTTGAATGATGCTCGGGTCCGAGGGAGGACCAAGAAGAAGATACAAAATTCTTAACACTAAAATGAAAATGAAAACGTACCCAAAGCTGTAAGATACAATGAAATCGTTTCCTAAGAGGAAACCTATCCAAGGGGTCTCAAATAAACAAATGATGCCGTTTGGGCCTTAGGAAAAGAACAAGCCAAATCAAAATTCAATAGGTGAACTAATTAATACCTGGGCAGCAATTAATGAAATGGAAAAACAATGTAAAGAATCAATGGAACAAAGAGTTGGTTCTTTGGAAAGATTTAACAAGGTCAACAAACAACCAAACTAACCAAAAGACCCAAATTAATAAAATTAGAGATGAAAAGGGAGACTATAACAAATACCAGTGAAATTCAGATCATCATGAGGACATACCATCAAAACATCACTAAACTGGAAAGTCTAAAATATATGGATGAATTCCTGGATGCATATGACCTACCAAAATAAAACCAGAATGAGATAAACTATTTATACATTTATTTATTTATTTATTTATTTATTTATTTATTTATTTATTTATTTGATAGAGAAAGAGGGACAGAGAGAGAGAGAGGGAGAGAATGGGTGTACCAGGGCCTCCAGCCACTGCAACCGAACTCCAGATGCATGTGCCCCCTTGTGCATCTGGCTAACGTGGGTCCTGGGGAATCAAACCTGGGTCCTTTGGCCTTGCAGGAAAACACATTAATCATTAAGCCATCCCTCTAGCCCCAGATAAACAATTTAAAGAATATAAACAATTTTTATAGAAAAAGCAATGAGGTTGCCCCAGTAATTTAAAAAAAGAAGAAACCTCTCAACTGAAAACAGACCAGCCCACGATAGATTCACTACCAAATACAACCAGACATCAAAATCTAAAGAAGTAACGCTAATGCTTCTCGAATTATTCCAGAAAATAGAAAGGGAAAGAAAACTGCTAAGTGTTCTGTTGTTACAAAGTCGGTATTACCCTGATACTAAAACCAGTTGAAGACAACAGAAACAACAGCAAAGAAAACTACAGAGCAATCTCCCTCGTGAACATAGCATGCAAAAATTCTCAATGAAGTGTGTACAAATGGAATTCAAGAACATAGCAAAAAGTTCATTCAGGGCTGGAGAGATGGCTTAGTGGGTAAGGCACTTGTCTGCAAAGCCAAAGGAACCAGGGTCGATACCCCAGTACCCACATAAGCCAGATGCACAATGTGGCATATGCATCTGGAGTTCATTTGCAGTGGCTAGAGGCACCCATTCCGGGTCTATCTGCCACTTTCTGTCTGTCTTTCTCTCAAATAAATAAATAAGATTTAGAAAAAAAAAATTTAAAAAGAGGTGGAAGGTGAGTACAGACACCCAAAATTGTCCTCAGAGCTACATATGCGCACACACACACTTTTATTCACACCATGCTAGAACTGAAAGGGAAACTAGCTCCCTCCTGGCTAGCCCTCAGTACTGGAAAGCCCTCTGGGAGCCACAGGAGGACAATGGTCAACAAGAGCATGAATAAGCAGAGGACCCTGCAAAGCCAACCAGCCAGATAAGACGTACACACTTGTGCAGTACTGACATGCAGCCTCTGTAGGTAACCCCTGTTTTCTGATTGGACATGAGCCCCACTCAGTGGGAGAGAAATCATATCTGGTACTGGAAACTAAATCAAAATCCCATGGTCAGCAAACTCATAGACTTCAGAGAGACGGCCCCACTGCTCTCTGGAATAAAAAAAAAGAATGGGCTTGCACACCAAAGAGTCTCTCAAATAACTTTGCATACCCCTTTTAACCCAAACTACTTTCACCCTTGGTTGGAGAATATGTTTTATTTTACAGATGGAAGAGAAAATGGAGAGCCCAGATCCACGGATAAGAAGATAGATAGCCAACTGCCCACTGCAAGATGTGCCACCTCTACCACACCTGCCAGGGCCCAGGAGAAACTGCCGAGGAAGCTGCACCATGAACACTGCTCTTACTGCTCACCTGACAACCAGCTCCAGGGAGATGGTGACTGACATGGTGATCAATCAAAACCCATCAAAGCAGAAATGCTACAGAGAACTCAACACTAAATCAGACTGCCAACAGGCCTGCATGGCTCAGGGAACATTGCAGAAGAGGGGCAGAAAGACTGTAAAAGCCACAGACTGGGTAGGAATACCTTGAGGCATGGTCCCCCCACTGCTACACAGGGACGGCCTGAGGCCTGCATCACCTCACAGTGAATATCATAACCCCACTGAGGAGAGTCCCTAGGCTAACAGGACCAAGGGCAAGGGCATAAAAGTATAACCTGTTATAATATATATATAATCGTGTGTGTGTGTGTGTGTGTGTGTGTGTGTGTGGTTAAGTTTAGAGCTGAAGAGATGGCTTAGCGATTAAGGCACTTGCCTGTGAAGCCTAAGGACTTAGGTTCAATTCCTCAGAACCCACGTAAGCCAGATGCACATGGTGGCACATGCATCTGGAATTCATTTGCAGTGGCTGGAGGCCCTCATGTGCTCATTCTCTCTCTTGCTCTCCCTCTCTCTCTCTGAAATAAATAAATAAATAAATAAATAAATAAATAAATAAATAAATAAATAAATAAATAAAATTAAGTTTAAAAAAAGTTCAATCACCATAATCAAGTTGGTTTCATTCCAGGGATGGTTCAACGCACAGAAATCAATAAATGTAATCCATCACATAAATGGACTCAAGGGCAGAGATCACAAGATCGTCTCAGCAGATACAGAAAAGACTTGACAGCCAACCTCCCTTCATAATAAAAGACCTGAAGAGGAATGGAAGGAATGTATCTCAACGAAATAATCCTATAGCCAACATATTAAATGGGAAAAAAATATCCTCAAAGTGTTTCCACTAAAATCAGGAACAAGACAAGTATCCACTTTTGCCACTCTTACTCAGTAGCTTAGCTATTTATCTAAAATAGATAATCTTAGCTCTTTATCTAAAAATAGAACTCCCAAAAAACCAGTTGTGCTACTCCTGGGTATTTACTCAAAAGACTCGAAGTCAGAATATCGCAGAGACACTTACAGACTATTCCCAATACATAAGTGATGGAGCCAACACAATTGTGCAGCCACAAAGGAATGGATGAAGCAAATGTGGTGTGTGGACACACAGTGGGTCTTTCCTGGATTACCCACCACAGGTCCAAAAAAACAGTGCAGGCTATTGCCAAGTACATGGTTAGCACCGGAGCTAAATGGTGAAGCCTTGTTGCTGAAGACACCACAGGCAGCAAGCATAGGATAAGGAGAGATCATGCTGGAACTGAGAAGGAAGCCAGCTCCCTGATGGCTAGCACTCATAGTGCTGCAAAGTTATGTGAGCTGCTGGGGGATAAAGGTCACCAACAGCATGAACAAATAGGGGAGCCTGCCACCCACAAAATCAACCAGCCAGGCAAGATGTGCACCCCTGTGCCATAGTGGCGCGCAGGCTTTGGGGGAATCAACGGCTCTCCGGTTGGATATGAGGCCCACCGTGGGAGAGATTTCATACCTGGCAACAAGAGCTAAGTCAGAATCCTATGATTAGGAAGGTCATAGACTCTAGAGAGAAGCTCTCACTTTGGCTAAAAAGAGAGGGTATGCCCATCAAAAAGTCTTCGAAAGCACTTTGTTTACCCTCTTTGGTCCATTTTATTTTCACTCTTGGTTGGAGTATTGGTTTTTTTTTTTTTTTTAAACATGACAGTGAATCCCAAGGAGAACCAGAATCTACCAATATGACAAGAAAAGATAGTCGACTGCCTAGCACAAGACAAGCCATATTGATTACAACTACCAGAGCCTGGAAGACACTACAGAGGAAGTGGCGATTTAAATTTGAGGGCTGCTCTCACCGCTAGCCTATCACCCTCCTCCAAGGAGATGGTGGTAGACACTGAGGAGACTCAAAATTTGTCAAAGCAGAAATTCAAGAGGATGCAGAGAGCTCCACACTGAAGGAAACTTACAACATGCCCTCCATGGCTCAAGGAACATTGTGGAAGAGGGGGCAAAAAGATCTTAAGAGCCACAGGGTGAGAAGGTGGATCCCAAGACACTGTCCCGGGCTGCAGAGATGGCTTATCAGTTAAGGCGCTTGCCAGCAAACCCAAAGGACCCAGGTTTGATTTCCCAAGACCCACATAAAGCCAGATGCGCAAAGTGGCACATGCTTCTGGAGTTCACTTGCAATGACTGGGGCACTTTCTGTCTTCTTTCTCTCAAATAAATAAATAAGATTTAGAAAAAAAAAATTTAAAAAGAGGTGGAAGGTGAGTACAGACACCCAAAATTGTCCTCAGAGCTACATATGCGCACACACACACTTTTATTCACACCATGCTAGAACTGAAAGGGAAACTAGCTCCCTCCTGGCTAGCCCTCAGTACTGGAAAGCCCTCTGGGAGCCACAGGAGGACAATGGTCAACAAGAGCATGAATAAGCAGAGGACCCTGCAAAGCCAACCAGCCAGATAAGACGTACACACTTGTGCAGTACTGACATGCAGCCTCTGTAGGTAACCCCTGTTTTCTGATTGGACATGAGCCCCACTCAGTGGGAGAGAAATCATATCTGGTACTGGAAACTAAATCAAAATCCCATGGTCAGCAAACTCATAGACTTCAGAGAGACGGCCCCACTGCTCTCTGGAATAAAAAAAAAGAATGGGCTTGCACACCAAAGAGTCTCTCAAATAACTTTGCATACCCCTTTTAACCCAAACTACTTTCACCCTTGGTTGGAGAATATGTTTTATTTTACAGATGGAAGAGAAAATGGAGAGCCCAGATCCACGGATAAGAAGATAGATAGCCAACTGCCCACTGCAAGATGTGCCACCTCTACCACACCTGCCAGGGCCCAGGAGAAACTGCCGAGGAAGCTGCACCATGAACACTGCTCTTACTGCTCACCTGACAACCAGCTCCAGGGAGATGGTGACTGACATGGTGATCAATCAAAACCCATCAAAGCAGAAATGCTACAGAGAACTCAACACTAAATCAGACTGCCAACAGGCCTGCATGGCTCAGGGAACATTGCAGAAGAGGGGCAGAAAGACTGTAAAAGCCACAGACTGGGTAGGAATACCTTGAGGCATGGTCCCCCACTGCTACACAGGGGACGGCCTGAGGCCTGCATCACCTCACAGTGAATATCATAACCCCACTGAGGAGAGTCCCTAGGCTAACAGGACCAAGGGCAAGGGCATAAAAGTATAACCTGTTATAATATATATATAATCGTGTGTGTGTGTGTGTGTGTGTGTGTGTGTGTGTGGTTAAGTTTAGAGCTGAAGAGATGGCTTAGCGATTAAGGCACTTGCCTGTGAAGCCTAAGGACTTAGGTTCAATTCCTCAGAACCCACGTAAGCCAGATGCACATGGTGGCACATGCATCTGGAATTCATTTGCAGTGGCTGGAGGCCCTCATGTGCTCATTCTCTCTCTTGCTCTCCCTCTCTCTCTCTCTCTCTCTCTGAAATAAATAAATAAATAAATAAATAAATAAATAAATAAATAAATAAATAAATAAATAAAATTAAGTTTAAAAAAAGTTCAATCACCATAATCAAGTTGGTTTCATTCCAGGGATGGTTCAACGCACAGAAATCAATAAATGTAATCCATCACATAAATGGACTCAAGGGCAGAGATCACAAGATCGTCTCAGCAGATACAGAAAAGACTTGACAGCCAACCTCCCTTCATAATAAAAGACCTGAAGAGGAATGGAAGGAATGTATCTCAACGAAATAATCCTATAGCCAACATATTAAATGGGAAAAAAATATCCTCAAAGCGTTTCCACTAAAATCAGGAACAAGACAAGTATCCACTTTTGCCACTCTTACTCAGTAGCTTAGCTATTTATCTAAAATAGATAATCTTAGCTCTTTATCTAAAAATAGAACTCCCAAAAAACCAGTTGTGCTACTCCTGGGTATTTACTCAAAAGACTCGAAGTCAGAATATCGCAGAGACACTTACAGACTATTCCCAATACATAAGTGATGGAGCCAACACAATTGTGCAGCCACAAAGGAATGGATGAAGCAAATGTGGTGTGTGGACACACAGTGGGGTCTTTCCCTGGATTACCCACCACAGGTCCACAAAAAACAGTGCAGGCTATTGCCAAGTACATGGTTAGCACCGGAGCTAAATGGTGAAGCCTTGTTGCTGAAGACACCACAGGCAGCAAGCATAGGATAAGGAGAGATCATGCTGGAACTGAGAAGGAAGCCAGCTCCCTGATGGCTAGCACTCATAGTGCTGCAAAGTTATGTGAGCTGCTGGGGGATAAAGGTCACCAACAGCATGAACAAATAGGGGAGCCTGCCACCCACAAAATCAACCAGCCAGGCAAGATGTGCACCCCTGTGCCATAGTGGCGCGCAGGCTTTGGGGGAATCAACGGCTCTCCGGTTGGATATGAGGCCCACCGTGGGAGAGATTTCATACCTGGCAACAAGAGCTAAGTCAGAATCCTATGATTAGGAAGGTCATAGACTCTAGAGAGAAGCTCTCACTTTGGCTAAAAAGAGAGGGTATGCCCATCAAAAGTCTTGAAAGCACTTTGTTTACCCTCTTTGGTCCATTTTATTTTCACTCTTGGTTGGAGTATTGGTTTTTTTTTTTTTTTAAACATGACAGTGAATCCCAAGGAGAACCAGAATCTACCAATATGACAAGAAAAGATAGTCGACTGCCTAGCACAAGACAAGCCATATTGATTACAACTACCAGAGCCTGGAAGACACTACAGAGGAAGTGGCGATTTAAATTTGAGGGCTGCTCTCACCGCTAGCCTATCACCCTCCTCCAAGGAGATGGTGGTAGACACTGAGGAGACTCAAAATTTGTCAAAGCAGAAATTCAAGAGGATGCAGAGAGCTCCACACTGAAGGAAACTTACAACATGCCCTCCATGGCTCAAGGAACATTGTGGAAGAGGGGGCAAAAAGATCTTAAGAGCCACAGGGTGAGAAGGTGGATCCCAAGACACTGTCCCGGGCTGCAGAGATGGCTTATCAGTTAAGGCGCTTGCCAGCAAACCCAAAGGACCCAGGTTTGATTTCCCAAGACCCACATAAAGCCAGATGCGCAAAGTGGCACATGCTTCTGGAGTTCACTTGCAATGACTGGGGGCCCCAGTGCACCCATTCTCTCTCACTCTCTCTATCTGCCTCTCGTTTTCTTTCTCATAAATAAATACATAAATAAATGAATAAATAAATAAATAAATAAAATGTTTTTTAAATGCAATGCATTCACTCTATCTTTTATATATTTTATTTATTTATTTATGGAACAGAAAGAGAGAGAGAGAATGGGCACACCAGGGCTTCCAGCCACTGCAAATGAACTCCAGACGCATGTGCCCCCTTGTGCATCTGGCTTATGTGAGTTCTAGAGAATCGAACCAGGATCCTTTGGCATTGCAGGCAAATGCCTGCACCACTGAAGAGGGTCTTCAGTGGGATGGGGGTAGGAGAGGGTGTAGAAGAGTATAACCCAATGGGAACATGACCAGTATGCAATACGTTCATCCTGCAGAGCTCATAATAAAAATTATCACAAAATAAGTTACGTCATTTGGTGGAAAAATGGTGCCACTGGAGATAGTTCTAACAAATGAATTAAATCCATATCAGAAAGACAAATGTCATGTTTTGTTTTGAATGTGGTTTCTAGATTTTACTCATCTACATAAAATTGTGTAGGTATGGCCTGAAAGAAGGGAAGCTGTCTATTGGAAGAAGGGATACTAATGGACCGGGGGAGGAGAGGGCAGGAGGAATGGAGAGGAATGTGCTCAAAGTATATTATATACTTGCATGAAGATGTTCTTATTTAATAAATATACAGTGAAAACTTTGAACTTATAATAAAAGTAAAAGCAAAACAAACTAAAAACCACTTCCTTAAAAATAAAATAAATTTGGGGATCATCAGAAGAAAATAAGTGAAAACCCCAAAGCAAGCAGAAAGAATGAAATGATAAAAAATGATAAATACTAATGTACTTCCTGACCAAGCAACAGTACTGAACTCAGAAGCTCGTTCTTTGAAAAGATCAGTAAAATTTACAGACTGTTAGCTCAGATGACAAAGGAAAAAGGGAAGAGACAAAATACTGATATCAGAGCCAGGCGTGGTGGCGCACGCCTTTAATTCCAGCACTCGGGAGGCAGAGGTAGAAGGATTACCGTGAGTTTGAAGCCACCCTGAGACTACGTAGTGAATTCCAGGTCAGCCTGGGCTAGAGCGAGACCTTACCTTGAAAAACCAAAATAAAATAAAATAAAATAAAATAAAATAAAATAAAATAAAATAAAATAAAATAAAATAAAATAAAATAAAATAAAAAATCCTGATATCAGGAAGAAGAAAGAGACATCAAAGTGCAGAAAAGGGTGAGAAGAGGAGGAGGAAGAAAAAGAGGAGAAGCAAACTTCTGTATGAATACAGAGATGGTTATTGAGGTGAAATAGCTACTGATCTGAAAACTCTGCCACCAAGCCACTTCTCCAGCCCTTAAAAAACTTTAAAAAAAAAGTTAGATACTATCTTTCAGCATTCAAGAATATTTATTCTGTTTTGTTCTATCAATGTGGCAAAGAATATAAATAGATATCTTAATGCTGAATGCATCCAATTCATCTTTTTTGAAAGATTTGACATCTCAAACTGAGGAGTTTTAAGAATAACTCTGGGGTAATTGACAGCAGTTGAAAATAGGATTGTTCAGATTCGCTCATTCCTTGAGAGGGTCTTTAAAGGATATCTATGTGTTTGTTCTCAAAAGTAGTTTTAATCCAGCTATTTTATTTTTAGTCTTCTATGTCACTTATATTTCAGATTTATTGCCGGGCATGGTGGCTCACACCTTTAATCCCAGCACTCGGGAGGCAGAGGTAGGAGGATTGCCATGAGTTCGAGGCCACCCTAAGACTACATAGTGAGACCCTACCTTGAAAAACCAAAAAAAAATAAAATAAAATAAAAATATTTCAGATTTATTATCGCTTAGATTCCTTAGTATGTAGGCAGTTAACAAATAAATGGAGGGCTGGATATAAGAGGGTCTATACTCTTTTTAAATTCTCTCTAAACTAATAACAGTTATCCCATTTAACCAGTGCTGACTGCACTCTCTGTTGGAGAATCTGCTTCTCTTTTTCAGACAGGAGCTGGACTTGAAGATAAATGACCCAGTGCGCTCCACCCTGGCCCCAGCTAAAACCACAGAGGATTCGGGGAAATGAGCAAGAATGCTGCTTTCTCGGTGAACCTGATATCAGCACAAGGGTGAAGGAGATAGACACTGAGGACACTCAACACCTACCAAACCACAGATCCAGAGGCTCCCAAGAGCCCATCACTGAAGTAGACTTAAAACCCACCCACTCAGGGTGGGCTCAGGGAATTTTGAGGACAAGGGTCGGAAAGATTGTTAGAGCCACAAGTCGGGACATTTTGCATAGAGACATTGCCTCTCCCCCATAACTGACGGCTGCCTCCACAATGCACAAACCACAATCCCCACGGGGTTGACCTGCAAACCCAATAAAGAGGGCCTCTTCAGAAAAAGGGCAGGGTGGAGGGAAAGGATGGTACCAACACGTGTTATTTACATACTAAATATGTCCATATTTAATTTAAAAATTTAAAAGAGTATAATAACAAAAATTGATCTGTCTGTAAGCAGAGAGAGATAGGAAAGAGAAATACAGAGAGAATGGGCACACCAGGGCCTCCAGCTGCATCAAATGAACTCCAGATACATACCTCACTTTGTGCATTTAGCTTTATGTGGGTACTGGGGAACTGAACGCTGGTCATTAGGCTTTGCAAGCAAGTGCCTTAACCGCTGAGCCATCTCTCCAACCCATATCTGGTGTATCCTCTTGCATTCTTATATTTGATAAGATATGAATTTGGAGCTAGGGAGGTGAATCAGTTGATAGAAGTGCTTTGTGTACTGACAGAAGGACCTGAGTTGTTTCAAAGGACTACAATGGAAACCTAGGTATGGCCACGCATGCTTGTAACCCCAGTAACTGAAGGAAGTGGAGATCAGAGAATCTCTGGGCTTCTCTGGTTACCCAGTCTGACCAGAGAATGGTGTGAGATCTGGGTCTGCTGAGAGACTCTGTCAAGGAAATAGGTGAAAGAGTAATAAAGGAGGATACGGGGTATTCTTCTCTGGCTTCTGCACGTATGAGCCCAGGACATGCATCTGCATGTGCACATGCACGCGTGCACACATACACACAAACACACACACACTCCTGTATATATCCTATACCCAAAAATTAAAAATAAATAAAATCAATTAAAAAACAAGGAGGGCTGGAGAGATGGCTTAGTGTCTAAGGCGCTTGTCTGCAAAATCTAAGGACTCATGTCCAACTCTCCAGGTCCCAGGTAAGTTAGATTCACAAAGTGACAAAAGCACACAAGGTCACACATGTGCACAAGGTGGCGCACACATCTGGAGTTCGACTGCAGTGACTGGAGGCCCTGGTGTGGCAATTCTCTCTCTCTCTCTCACACACACACACACACACACACACTCTCTCTCTCTCTCTCACACACACACACTCTTGCTCTCCCGCATAAAAATAAAGGCCAGTCTGTTGGGCTTGCCTCAATAAACACATGGAGCTGAAATCTTTCATAATTAAAAGGCAGCATGGTGTACTAGAAGGACTGGACATTGTGGCAAGAAGGCGTGGTTGTGCCAGTTGTCAGTGATTTTGCGTGTGTGATCAGGTCAGAGAAGCAGTGTTTCTGGGAGTCTTGAGAAGGGGTCCTGCAGAGCAGTGTGAAAAATGCCTGAGCTGAGAGCTGGGCTCTCATGGAACTAACTCACAGGCCTGGCAGAGATGGCAGTGCCCGTACCTACTTGGCTCCATGCTCATTATTTATAGGCCTGTAGGGTTTGCAGAATTTACGGTGACCCTGAGGTTATTCCTAATCTAGCCATTCGTGGAGATAATATTTAAATGCCCCTGAGATGAAATGTTTGTTTTAAATAGTCATACATATGTGCTTAGAACAGAAAGTAGGTGTAATTGGAATAGAGTCAAGATTCTATCTAATTCACACACGACTGCATTCCAACTTACTCCCACAAAAATAAACTTTTACATCTCGTGCCTAGCCTGTGAGCTTTATAGATCTTTTCAAAGATTAGTTCTTAAAACTTACCCAGAAGCCAGTTTTTGCAGAAGTTCTCCCTACAAGTCCTTCCAAGGAAATAGAAAAGAATTTTTTAAGTGGAAAATGGCTTCTTCCTGGAGTTTCCTATAACTCATGCTCCCTCAGCTAGTTAGTAAACTGTGATAGTCTTTATTTCATTTTGTTAAAAGCATTGAGTTTCATGTCTCTTTGTACTAGGTCAATTCCTTTTTTTTTTTTTTTTTAGGTTGTGTCTCCCTCTAGCCCAGGCTGACCTAGAATTCACTAATTCACTATGTAGTCTCAGGGTGGCCTTGAACTCACGGGGAGTCCTCCTACCTCAGCCTCCTGAGTGCTGAGATTTAAAGGCCTGCGCCACCACGCCAGGCCTGCACTAGGTCAATTCTAACTTTAGTGTGTCCTCAAAGCATGCCATGTGGATTGTAAAGCTAGCCTGAGAATTGGATACCTGGGAATCCAGGTATGAAACACGGCAGAAGTCACAGATGATGTCTTCCTTCTAGATTTCAAGGTTGTGAGACTCATACCTTTTGAATGTAAATCCCCTTCTCGAGGGAAATACTTCTGTCTGCTGCTCAGCTTCCAAGGCCCCCGTCTCTGATCTGACCACTCTTCATGCCATCTAGCGAGTCTCCTTCCCTGGGCTGAAAGAATCGCTCTTTGCTCCCAGCCAGATGTTTTCCCCCAGGGCTCTGTTTTAAGTCAGTAAGGCAATATTTCCTGCCCTTTGTCTCCTAGATTTTCATACCTCCTCTCTGTATCATCACTCTGTTTCTGATACCTGCTCACTCACACCCCACTGTCAGCTCAAGCTTGTGCTGAGTTTCAACAGCTGCGACATGTCTAAACTTCATTATCTTGAGAGTGTTGGCTCTAGTGAAAACTAGAAAGGAGTCAAATGACTAAAACAAAACACTTCAGAGGGTTCCTATGGATACGTCCGGCAACCAACGAGGAAGTACACGCTGGGATGAGTTGACTCACCTTTGCCGAGGGCCTCCTCGACACGCTGCATCACTTGTGCACACTGGGTAATGCGTGCCCCGGGAGAACCAGGATTCCATCAGATGACTGCCCTCACTTCACTGAAGGTGTGCCTTTTTGCCTATAAAGCCCATTCTTAAGTAGGTTATTGTGTTTGAAGTGATTTATTACAATCTCTGCAGATAAAATATGAATACTGTACAAGGGTGTGTGTTTGCAAATCAAGGTACAAAATGGAAGGTTTTATGGAGAGGAGTAATCAGAAAATAATGAGTATGCATTCTAATCAGGCTGAAGTGGCGAGAGCAGATTGAAAAGGCTTCCTTTTATTGCAAGTTGAACCTGCATATACCTGGACCCCCACTATAACACAGTGATGTGGGCTTTTTTTTTTTTTTTTCATTTAAGAAAAGGGATTTTAAAATCTCCATATACATAATGATGTTTTTCTGGGTTGTTTGTCTACATATTGCCTTTTCTATTCAGTCTTTTTCTTTCTTTTATAAGTTTACAAACTTTGCCTGTAATTTATACACCAGAAATATTTGTCTACTTTGATTTGCTTTTCAGTATTGTACATATATATATATATATACATACATATATACATACAGATATATATATTTATATATACATATATTCAGAAATGCAAAAATTTTTGTGTAGGGAAATATGTGAATAGTTTCCTTTGGTGTTTCTGCCTTTAATGGTCTTTAGTAACCTCCGTATTTCAATTATATTTTTATATTTTTGCTCACTTATCACATGGTTTCAATTTTTTTCCTCCTTAATCTAGTTGGACTTTATTCTGATGTGAAGCAATAGTTCTCGGTTCTCATCCAGACCTATGAATTAGTGTCACGTGAGAAAAAAGTGTGCCTAGATTAATTGAGAATCTCCGATGGGCTCTGACCCTTGTGGATTTTAGAATTTGCACAGGTGATTTGTGATATATAACCCGAGTCAAAGCCTGCTTTACAGAATCAGGTAGGGATTCAACTTTTAAAAAAAAATTATTCCAGTCCCACCTTGAAAAGATTTTTTTTTAACTTTTTAATTTATTTTTTATTATTTTTTTGGAGACACAGAGAGAGACAGAGAGAGAGAGAGAGAGGAAGACAGAGATGGGCGCCCCAGCAGTGTCTCAGCTGCTGCTAAAGAAATCCAGATGCGTGCGCCCCCTTGTGGTCAAGTGCGGCATTGCGCCCTTGCATCACTTTGCATCTGGCTAAACGTGGGACCTGGAGATTGGAACCGGGTTCTTAGGCTTAGGAGGCAGGCGCCTTAACCGCTAAGCCATTTCTCCAGCCCAAAAAGTTGTTTTTGAAGAACAGTTACTGACATTAAAATACTCGTGATAAAATGAGAAAAATGGGGAAATGGACATAAAATTAAAATGTCAACACTCAAATTCCACTTTTACACTGTCATATATATTACCATGCAAAAACCCAAGAAAACACCCAAACCTTAATAATGATGACTTCCGGGTGGTTCAATTAAGTTTTCTTACTTATACTTTCCTAGGCTTTCCATATCCTCTTACAAGAATCACATAGTACCACATAACAAGAAATATTAGTTGAAAAAAGAATAATTTTTGAAACACAACGATTAATTTCTAGTCAAAAGCTACATAGAAGATACTACAAGTGTTTTACCTGTGCCAATATCATAAGACTAAATTTGTAGCTGACAAGGTGATTTGTTGCATGAGAACATATTTATTGCCATGCTGATGGTCTATAAATAAATATTTACTTGTATATTAATATAATAGCTGATTTTAATTTTCCTTTTTTAAAAAAGATTTTATTTATTTATTTATTTATTAGAGACAGAGAGAGGGAAAGAGAGAGAGGGAGAGGGAAAATGGGCGTACCAGGGCCTCTAGCCCTGCAAACAAACTCCAGACACACGCGCTCCCTTGTGCATCTGACTTACGTGTGACCTGGAGAATGGAACTGGGGTCCTTAGGCTTTGCAGGCAAATGCTGCTAAGCCATCTCTCCAGCCTCTGATTTTAATTTTTCTAATTTTAATTTTTAATATTGACTTAGCTCAGATTGAAATACAGTTTTGAAAATGTGGATGAGAAGGGCCTATCTATGTAGTTCAGCATTTTATTCCTTTGGCTGACAAGGAACTCATGCCAGCCCGTATAGTTTTCGCTTAGCTTGTCTTCTGACACTCCTTACTCTGCTGGAACATCAGTTTAGTAAGATCTTGTATCCAGACAGGACTTCTAAAGACACAGAGACTAGAACTCAAGAGTGCATTCACTCCATTCTCCTCTTTACAGTTGGCGGGATGTTTGGGGGACCATTTCATTTCATTAGGTGGACAGGATTTTTGCCATACTTAGCTGACTCCAAGATTCCAGTACTTTAATTTTATGTTTTTGTTTGTTTGTTTGTTTGTTTTTGTTTTCCGAGGTAGAGTCTCACTCTAGCTCAGGCTGACCTGGAATTTACTATGTAGTCTCAGGGCAGCCTCGAACTCGTGGCAGTCCTCCTACCTCTGCCTCCAAAGTACTGGGATTAAAGGCATGCGCCACTGTGTCCAGAGATTCCATTACTTTAAAACTCACCATTAATTTTACTAAGACAGAACAAGGGACACCAATGCTTCCAAACACATTTGACATTAAATGCAATTTGTCAGGAGACTTAACTTTGTCCACGGGTTAGTCTTAAGATGGTCATTCTGGGGAGCACTAGAGGCTTTGTCTTCCTGACCATCCAAGGGACACTGGAGTGATCTGTCTGGAGGGGTGTGTTTCTGCCATGTTCACGGTCACTTCTTTTAGCAGGTGAGCTCTCCTGCAAAAGCTTCTGGCTAGACAGATGACTTAGGCACCCAGTGTGACATGGGCCTGGAACTGTCCCAGGCTGCTCTAGTGCAAGGAGAGGGAAGGGAAGCATTTTATCTTAAACATCTGACTACGTAGATCAGATTCTACTACTTAGTCAAGTCGAAGAGCTGTGAAGGAGTGTTAGAGATGTTCTGGAAGCCTCCCCTCCTGCTGATGAGGACTGCAAAGCCCCCTCCCCGGGGATAAATCATCTACAGAATGCCCATCTAAAATGCCCTTTCTATTGTTCTTATACCTGGCACTTGGGGATATAATGAAGATTATGATTGTTGTATCATTTTAATAAGTGTATCTGGCTTTATGTGGGAACCGGAGAATCGAACCTGGGTCCTCAGGCCCTGTAGGCAAGTGCCTTAACTGCTAAGCCATCTCTCCAGCTCTCTATGTCTTAATCTTATGTATACTTTTGTGTTTGTGTTTTCACACACATTTTTAAAAATATTTTTTATTTATTTATTTTAGAAAAAGAGGCAGATTGAGAGAGAGGGAGAGAATGGGTGCACCAGGGCCTCCAGCCACTGAAATGAACTCCAGATGCATGCACCTCCTTATGCATCTGGCTTACTTGGGTCCTGGAGAATCAAACCAGGATCCTTTGGCTTTGCAGGCAAATGCCTGAACCACTAAGCCATCTCTTCAGCCCACATTTTTGAAATAATATGAATTCTTTCCCATTATGTATTTACTTCTAAGTGATATGAGATGTTCCTGTGAACATGTGTGCAAGACTGCTCCTATTTTTCACGTATTCCACCAACAGTATATATTTCATTTCTCAAATGCCTTCTGGGTCCCCTGACTTCAGCAGAGAAACTGAAAAGCCTTCTTTCTCGTGCTTTGAAATTTCCAAGAGAAGTCCCCTCATCACACTATGTTAGTATGCGCCTCCCCAGAGTGTGACCTTGTGCATTTCATGTGGTACCTGACACACCATTGCTGTCCATGAATATTGTCTTAGTCTACATGGCAGCCTGTGGGCGGACTGGTGTTTTATGGGAAGAATCTGTGTTATAGCCACACAGTCACCCCACTGAGGTTGAAGCAGGTGCCAGCTGAGCACAGACACTGCCCCAAGCCTTAGCGCCATCTTCACCCACAAGTACAGCATCCAACAACATGGTGGGTAGTTTCATTAGCAGCAGCAGCCTGTTTGAACAGCATTTTCACACTGGGAGATAAACATGTTCTGAAGAGTTTGTTTAGGTCTCTTAATGAATATTTCATCCCAGCTGGAGAAAGCACACGGGAATACAGCACAAACAGCCCTGCCCTGACTCGCTAACCCCTTGAATTTGAGTGCTGTGTGTCTGCAGAGGATCGGTACACACATCCACAGTGCCGACTTCTCCAGCGCTGGCCTCGTGCTGGCCTTCGTTTGCTCTGCCACATAAAACCACCGAGTTTTCACTTGCAGCCTCCTAAGACTTCAGTACATACGGGAGACTTTAAACAGTGTTTACTTATTAAACATCTAGCTTTAGGATTTTAAAACCCTCCTTCTTAAAGGCTTTTATTGGGCTGAAACTTTACATGGAATGTAAAATTAAAAGGTTTACAAATAAGTGTGTTTTGCTGTGTTGTGTGATGATTTTAATTTGTGAGTTAAAAAAAAAATCTTTGAAGTGTATCAGCCCTTACATGTTCGTTCACAAGATCTGGAAGATCAGGCCCTTCATTTGCATTTTTGTATTTTCTTTGGCTCAAAATAGATTTGATTAAAAAAACACAATTTGGCACGAGATTAATCCACAATAGGATTTTATTGCTTCTGTTATTTAAGAAAACAATGTTCTGCTTTGAGGTGTGATTAGCTCTTAGGGGCAGCAATGACTTTTCAGATGTGTCCCTTTTCACATTCCTTTGTATTCACCCCTGGGTCCCACAGCTGTGCGCTGCTGGAAAAATGCCATTTAGTTTGCTCTCCTCGCATCCACCAAGAAACACAGCTTAGTTCCCACATCCACCAAGAAACACAGTTTAGCACTATTTTTTTCTTGCCAGATTGCTACCTGTGAGTCACTGCAGTTTCCGTGTGCGAGGCGTAATATATTACAAAAACGAACAGGTCTGCCTAAAAACAAATGCATTAGATAGGAGGACTTGAAGAAATTCGTTCCACTTGAAATGCAGGCTTATCTAGTGCAGGGGCCAGATTTTGCTCTGTCCCACATCTACATGTAAAGATGACAGACATCGGCACATGTACCCTTAGTGTGGAATCTACCTGCAGCCTCCGTCTTTTTGTGACAATCTTTTTTATTTTTATTTTGAGAGAGAGAGAGAATTGGTGTGCCCCAGGGCCTCAGCCACTGAATCTAACTCCAGACACTTGTGCCACCTAGTGGGCATGTGCAACCTTGTGCTTGCCTCACCTTTATACGTCTGGCTGACTTGGGATCTGGAGAGTCGAACATGGGTCCTTAGCCTTTGCAGGCAAGCACCTTAACTGCTGAGCCATCTCTCCAGCCCTGACAATCGATTCTGATTAGGAGAGGTCTGAACAGAATGATCGTTGGCTTAGTTTCCCATCAATGACTAGCTTTACATTTTCCCTTGATGAGAGTCTGCATTTTGAGTTGTTGTGGCTGTAATTTAACATCACCCACACACAACCTGAGAATGGAACAAGACTCAAAACAGGAAGGTAAATTGGGACCTTAGACTTAGCATCTAAGACAGGCATATGCTTTAAAGATAAGTTGTTACAACCTAAGTCAATACATGCAACTCATTATCTAAAGAAGTTGTTTCCTTCCTATCTTCCACTGCGTGTATCTGTGAATAATACATATACATATACACACTCACCCTTATCTTCTTCACAGATGTGAGCATATGTGTGTGCATGTGTGCATATGTGTGCCCATGCTTATGTGCATTCCACTCCCACAGTAGATATATGTATATGTGTTTACATGATAAAGGATGCATCTGTAGAGATCTAAGATTGTGTTCAGCTCACACGCTTTTCTTTTTCTTTATTTTTTTCAAGGCAGGGTCTCACTCTCTACCCCCCAGGCCAGTGTCAACTTACTTCTAGCCTTCTACCCTTAACCTCCCGAATGCTGGCATGAAAGGTGTGCACACCACACCCAATTTACATACTTTTAAACCACTTGGCTTAGTGGAAAGCACATTGGCCTTTTAGAGTTCAAGGATTAATCCAGCGTTATCACTTATTACTTTAACTTTGGGCGAGTTGCATGTCTCTGTTATTCTTTCTTTTTTTTTCATCAAAATATAGTGTTTGATTGTGTAAGTATAGTACTACAACTTACTCTGTTAGTCTCTTGCCAATGGACATTCTTGTATGTGCATAAAGGCAGTTTTCTAAAGCACACACTGAAGGGTGGGACCAACTGGGTCCCAGACAATGTATGCTTGCACTCAACTTCACAAAATAATCCCCAATTCCTTTTCTACAATGGTTTGACAAAATTACACTCCAGCCAGACATTGGTAAAGATTTCCATTGCTTTGTAATTATTCTTCCTATTAAAGGGAAAGTGAGCTGGTGAGATGGCTCAGCAGTTAAAGGGGCTTACTTTGCAAGCCTGCTGACTCAGGTTTGATCCCCAGCACAGACACAAAAGCCACATCCAAAGTAGCATTGTTATCTGTAATCCCATTGCATCTACAGCAACGCAAGGCAAAGCCACGGGAATTCCGAAGCTTGTGGTTCAGCTAGTCAGGCTTTTCCAGCAGCAAAAAGACAATAAAAAGCGACCCTGTCTGAAAAACAAGGCAGAAAAGGAGGCCCAACACCCAGAAGTTGTCTTCGGCATGTGCACTCAGGCAGGCTTGTGTCTGTGCATACACACACATACAAATGAAAAACGCAATTTAATTCATTGATTTTTTTTTTATAAAAAGGTTGCACACAAAGACCCCCCCCTCCCACCCCAATTCTGCTGAGGGTCTTTGGTGAGGTTGTTGGCATTCATTGTGCAGACCAAGAGGCCTCAGTCCGTTTCTGCAGGGATGGGGGAAACATGGCCTCCCAGGCTCTTCCCACCCATCCTGAGGCTCTTGCAGTCTTTAGGCCTCCTCTTCTGCCATAGGTCCCGTGAGCTTTGGCGGGCAAGATAGAGATCTGACTTGGTGTTGCTTTCTCTCTGGACGCTGGATCTCTGTTTTGGGGAGGTTTGAGTGACCACAGGGTCTGTCACCATTTGCCTGGAACTGGTTTTCAGGCAAGCCATGAGAGTGGTATTCATGTCACTACTTCCCCTGGAATGACTTCTGGGCCCGGGGCAGAGGAGGTGGAGGTGACCCATCTCCTGGTAGACAGTCGACTCTCCTTCCTTGTTGTATTGAATACTGGCCCTCCCCAGCATTGTCCTCAACACACACACACACACACACACACACACACACACGACACTCAAAACTCAATTTTTTGGGTGTGTGTGTGTGTGATGTAGTATGTGTTGGTATACTATATATACTATATGTGTGTTATGTATGGTGTGTACAGACCAAAGTGCACAGATGCACACATGCAGAGGCCAGAGGAGGTCGACGAGTGTCCTTTTCTATTAATCATCTGTCTTGTCTTATTTACTTGAGACAGTCTCTCATTGAACACTGAGCTTGTCATTTTCTAATTTTTTTTATTTGAGAGAGACACAGAGAGAGAGAATGGGCACACCAGGGCCTCCAGCCACTGCAAACGAGCTCTAGATGCATGCACCACCTTGTGCATCTAGCTTTACATGGGTTCTGGCAAATTGGACCCGGGTCCTTAGGCTTCACAGGCGAGTGCCTTAACCGCTGAGCCATCTCTCCAGCCCCATATACATATACTTTTACACAATTATCTTTTCACTTTCAGAGTCTCTCTAGGACCATCCATCCCTTTCCTGTTTGTGATGTGAGGCATAGCTTGTCTGCCCTGCAGTGCTGTTTACACGCCTCATCATTAGGCCGCTTTTCAGGAGCTTGCTTTTGCCTTCCCAGCTAGGTGATAAACAGCGTGAGGGCAGGGGAGTCAGTATTGTTGTTTTGACCTATACAGTGTCCGCTGTCCATTCTTGGTACAAGCACCTCAACTTCCCTCAAAATCCCCTCCTACCACGTCCTCCATCCATGCAGTCTGGCCTCCTTCCTTCTGCCCGTTGCAGTCCTGATCATATCTGGCTACAGGTCAGGAAGGACCCAGGCTGGATATCCAGTGAGACATAATTTTCTTTCTTTCTTTTTCTTTTATCATCATAATTATTATTAATGACATATTTTGCATGGATACATCATGTGTTGGTACCCTCTTTTCCCTCATCCCAGCCTCCATTCTGCTGGGGACCCTCCTCAGTGGGGTTGCAGGTATTCCCTATAGGGGTTGTGAGAGACCATTTTCTAACTTCTATTGAAGGTCATCAGGCAATGTATGAATCTGACCTGATGGTCGATGACCTAACATGAAAGGAAGGAGAGCCAGTTGGGGGGAAAGACTACAGTTTTGAACCAACTCTGCCAGGCAGTAGTTAAATCCCCATGTCTTCTCATGTACTTAAGCTAATAGGTAACTCTGATTCTCAGGCCTGACTTAAGACATATCAATTGAGCTTGAGTGCTACAGTTAAAGATATGGCAATCAGCATGCATCATGAACGTGTGCACTGATTTTTAGATGAATTATCCTGATGGTTAAAAAAAAAAAAATCCAGGGCTGGAGAGATAGATGGCTTAACGGTTAAGGCATTTGCCTGCAAAGCCAAAGGACCCAGGTTTCACTCCCCAGGATCCACATAAGCCAGATGCACCAGGTGGTACCTGCATCTGGAGTTCGTTTGCAGTGGCTGGAGGCCCTGGTGCACCCATTCTCTCTTTCTACCTGTCTGTTTCTGTATCTCTCTCTCTCTCTCTCTCTCAAATAAATAAAAAACTAAAAATATATTTTTAAAGTCCAGTTTTAGCTTCTAATAATCTTTAATATATGACACATACAACCGTTAAAATATAATAACAATTTTCAAACTTCCTCAAAAAAATTTAAGTGTTTGTTCAGTACACTGAGAATATGATATCAACACTTACATCTTGGTACCTGATACTGTTAGAGAGTATACGTAGTTTGGGATAGTTTATTACATCATCTAATGGGAACGAGAACACAACCACATTGGGAATACACAGCTCACAGAGAAAAAGAATGCCCGGGTGTGTGTGATGGTTACTATGACCAACCTGACAGAATCCAGACCTACCTAGAGACAAATCTTGGGGCACGTCTGTGAGGGATTTCCTAGGTTAGGCTGAGATAGGAAGACCCACCCTAACCACCCGAATGGTGTCACTTAAGGTAGGTGACACCATTCTGTGGACTGGGATCCTGGGTTGACTAAAAAGGAGACAGCTAGCAAGCCACCACCATTCACACCTCTCTCTCTCTCTCTCTCTGTCTCTCTGCTTCCTGGATGCAATGTGGCCAGCTGCTTCATGCTTCTGGCAGCTTGCCTTTTCCAAACTTCATGAGGAACTGTGATCCCCTAGAACTGTGAGCCAAAACAAGCCCTTCTTCTTCCTTCCATTGCTTTTGTCCAGTGTTTTGTCCTGGCAACAAGAAGGTAATGAATACGGAAATGAATGAAGCAAATTCCTAAGAAGGAAGGTTGCATGACTGAGAACATTTCTCGCTGCTGGTTTTAGACAAATTAATAAACAGATGGAGATGCTGGGCCTCCAAAAGCTATTTCTATCAAGAAATGATTTTTTTTTTTTTTTTTTTTTGTGGGCCAGGATGGAGCCTGTTGAAACTTCAAGGAAGCTGGGCATAGTGGCGCACTCCTTTAATCCCAGCACTTGGGAGGCCAAGGTAAAAGTGAGTTCAAGGCCAGCCTGAGACTACATAATGAATTCCAGGTCAGGAAGGAAGGAAGGGAGGGAAGAGAAGGGAAGGGAAGGGAAGGGAAGGGAAGGGAAGGGAAGGGAAGGGAAGGGAAGGGAAGGGAAGGAAAGAAATTCAAGGAAGAAAATGAAGCCCAGTTCAACTGACATTACAGTGAGGAGTCTAAAACTCCGGGGAGAAAGCGGACTGAAAACCCTGTAAGCTTTCAAGGCTGCAGTGCCAAGAGGCTGTCAACAGATTTATTCTTCATATTACTTTCCCTGTTAACATCATAACCTTCATGTGGGTGAGGGTTTAGGGCTCTTGGATTGAATTTTCCCTGTTGTTTTCTTTCCTTTGTTTTATAGATGTTTCACATTTGGTCAATATTCTTCTCACGCATTCCAGTAGTATAAGAACTCTGGACACCGTTTTCTCTCTGAGTTATCAAGGGGAAAACTGTACAGTTTCTTCTTTTTTTAAAAAAAAATACATGGGGCTGGAGACATGGCTCAGTGGTTAAAGATGATTGCTCACAAAACCTGCTGGCCAGCGTTCAATTCCCAGTACCCCTATTCCCCAGTACCCACATAAAGCCAGATGCACAACATGACATAAGTGTCTGCCCTGGCATGCCCATACATATTTTCTTTCTCTCCCTCTCTTTCTCTTGCAAATAATAAATAACAATATTAAAAATATTTGGGCCAGAGAGATGGCCTTAATGGTTAAGGTACTTGCCTGTGAAGCCTACGGACTCAGGTTCCGTTCTCCAGGTCCCATGTAAGCAGATGCACAAGGTGGCTCATGCATCTGGAGTTCGTTTGTAGTAGCTAGAGGCCTTGGTACACCCATTCTTACCCTCTCTCTCCATCTCTCTGTCTTTAATAAATCAATACAATAAATCTTTTAAAAGATTAAAAATATTTACTCTCTGTGTGTGTGTGTGTGTGTGTGTGTGTGTGTGTGCTTTCATACCACACAGCACATGGGTGCAAGTGAGAGGGCCACTTTTCACGTCAGTCCTCACCTTCCTCTTCGTTTGAGGCAGAGTCTCTTATTGTTCACTGCTTCCGTTTGCTCCTATTCACATGCTCTGGGAAGTTCTCCTGTCTCTGCTTCCTCCTCACCATAGGTGCAGCGAGTGCCTGAGCTCAGATGCCAGAGCCAATGTAAAAACAGCCTCTTCTCTCACCAGCAGGAAGGGCCTCCAGATCTGCCTATTCGACAGGAGGGCCATGACTGGCATCATGGTCAAGGGACATGAAGCCTGCTCTCAGGTGAGTGGGGACTCTCTTTGTCCACAGCATGGGGTCTGCAGATGGCTTCCTTCCAGCAGTCACAGCCACTCTTGAGTGTGGGGCCCCAACCCTGAGAGGAAGCATGGTGTGCTCGCAGTTGTTCTCACCTGTAAGCCCGGAGAGAAATAGCATTTTCCCTCTCTTTGTGTGCCAAAGAAAGGATTACACACTGGAATGGCAACGATGACCAGACATTTTCTTAGTGGTCACACTTGAGAAACATATAGAGTTTTTCAATCATTTAAAGGTAATTCTATCTGAAAGGATTGAAATAATCCAGTTTGGGCCAAACCTTCCTGAAAGAAAGGCAGAGACCATTACTGTGGCTTACTTTTCCCTCTTCAAAAACCCAAATCCACCTCCAGAAATAGTGAAAAGATGGAGCGCGTGGCCACACCTCTCCTCTGTCTGCCACCTCAGGGAAAAGGAAAGGTATACTCGAAACCCCAGTTACCAGTCTTTTTTTTTTTTTTTTCTGAGACAGAGAAGCATATAGAGAATATGGGTGCACCACAGACTCCTGCCACTGGAAACAAACTCCAGATGCATGCGCCATTTTGGACCTCTGTCTCCGCGGGTACTGGGGAATCGAACCCTGAGCCATCAGGCTTTGCAAGCAAAAGTCTTTAACCTCAAAGCCAACTCTCCAGCGCCTACTAGGCAGTCTTACGAAACACCCCAGAGTTGCAAAGCTGGCTGTACTGTAGGCTTTAAGGCTTTCTCTCCATGAGCAGTGGCCACTGTCTGGCAGTAGGAAAGAGGAATTTCCTGAAGCCTCAGCTCAATTCTAAAGTGTGTCTGACTTTGATTTTTATCTGCAATTTCTCTGTGATGGGCCTATAAACAAACCAAGCAGTCAGTTTTGGAAAAAGACAGCTCCTAAACTGCAGTGCCTAGGCATCAGACCACTAGGGGGGGCTGGTTCAACCATTTTTGTGCAAAGCGAGTGACACTTAACTTTGAAGAATGACTGCAGTTAATACGTTTTGTTTTTTTTAAAGTCATTAGTTAACTTTAAGGAGGCTCAACACATCAGAACTGGAATTCAGTCTTTTAAAGTAGACTCCTATTTCCACCCAAAGCGATCAGATGCCTGTAAACATCCCTTTCTTGTCTTAATTGCAAAAGGATTAATTCGGGCTTTGAAGTAACAGCAGACCCCACTACCTGCTTCCTGAAGCGGCTGTTCCCACAGCATCAGGGCAGGTGCGGCCCAGAAGCCAGGCCCTGCCCAACCACAGGGCCAGTGATGTATTTGCAGGGTCCACTGTGTGTTTAGTGTGCATTAGCCAACTTGGTTATCTAAATTCTCCTAAACTCAAAGCCCAACAAGAAAAGATCAGAGAATAATCTGTGCCACTGCCCACCCCCCCTCCTCAACCCTCAGTGATTACAGAGGAATGGGAATAATAGGGGCTGGTCTAAAGGAAACATTTTTTTTTTTCCTCAAAGAAGCAAAAGTCGAGATATTTTTCTTCAAGAGAGGGGCTATGAAATGCTCATGTGAGGATTGTTTAGACAAAATGCCCGTATTTTTAGATTGGCTTCTCCAGTGGGTAAGAGCTCTTGCTTGCACTGTGTCAGTAATCATGTTCAAATCGGTAGCTGGAAGTCAGCTCTTCACAGCTGCAAGGCAGGGTGGCAGTGAGGCGGCTCTGTGGAGGGTGCCTGGAAGACAGAACATTTGGGAAAGCAGAGAGAAGGTACTGGGGGTGGGGGGGCGTCCAAGGGCCTCACAATTGTTTCAGTCATTAAACACTGATATTTAATTTGAGCTTAGTAACCCAGAGCCCTATGGTTTGGGCCCAAGCAAGGAGAAAAAAGGAAAAGAAAGAAAAGAAAATTCAATAAATATAATAAAAGACCAAGGAGGGGCAGCTGCTTTGGGCAAAGAAGGGCTATAAAGGAGTCTTTATAACTGCTGGATGGCGGAATAGGTTTTCTTCCCCTCCCTGCCAAGCAGAATGTCAAATTCTGTCCCCCCTTTTTTTCCCCTCTTAAAGCATGCTAAAAGGAAAATTCTTCACAGAATCTTAAAGAACTTTTTTTGACACAACAGCTGCAAAATCTATTTTCTAAACAAAGATTTATACATATTTATATGAGCTTAATCCCGATTTTTTTTTAATAAGTCACCCTCGGAACTGCAGAGGTAAACTATATGTAAATACCTCAAGTAATAGGCTTGTAGTGCAAATCACATCATTTTATCTTCAATTTCGCATTCGTTTTTCTGGCTTAAAGGTGCATCAGAGATATGCATTTTAGCATATTCAGAACACGGGGCGTGAAATTAAATGTTTGACAGAGTGAGAAAAATATACAGACTTTGGAGATGCCTTAAAAATAGTAATTTATGCAGATCTAGAGAAGTGAAATCATTTGCAATGGAGTGACCCTCTCTCCAGGAATTTTGTGCGCAGTGTTCTTCCCTAATCTCCCGCTGTATCTTCATTTTTCATTGAACTAGCCAGTTTTCTGCGAAGCCGTCTTGTAGATAAGGAGAGTGCTAAAGAAGAAGAAAGAGGACGCTTGGTGGGTCCGTTTCCATTGCACTTTTACCCAAGGCAATGGGCAGAATTTAACGGATTCCTTCCAACATATGTTTTTGCCAGATAAGTAAACAGTGTGTGTCGGAAATGAAAAAGCATTTGCAATTTAATGACATTACAGCTCTCAGCTTAGGCTGGCGTGCTGCGAGGCGAAAAGCAGAAAAAGAGAGGAGAGTAGAAAGAGAAAAAGAACAAAGTTCATCTTCCCTTTTGTGCATTTTTATCAAGGAGAATATTACTTCTTTCCCTCTCTTGTTCTCGTTTTCTTTTTCGTCTTTTGGCTTTTTTTTTTTTTTTTTTTTTTTTTGGTCTCAGTCATTTACATTTTTTTTTTTCCTGCCTTTCTATCCTCTGTTCAATTTTACTTTTTCTTATATTGCCACTGACTCATTTCCTTTTTTTCTCTCCATTGTGTCTCCTTATTCATCTATTTTGGTCATTCAGTTTTACCTTCTAAGAAGCTGTTTATCCCCCAATGTATCTTTTTTTTTTTCTGTGTTGTACCCCCAGTGCTATAGCTCATCGTCAACAGGATTGTTGGAGGGATTATAACGTTTCATTTCAAAGCACTACAAATCTGCTCTCTTGCCTTCCATCCTGGCTCCTGCCTCCTCTGATACTTCTCATTTTATTTCACATCTATCGTGGTCTTTAGTTTCACCCTCAGCTATCACAACACCCGGATGTCTAACCACTGAGAGACACTCACTGTCCTTGCTCCATACATCCAGGCTCTAAGGTCCTAGAACTTAACCCTTAACACGGGAGAACCA
The DNA here is from genome assembly GCA_036365145.1 of Orientallactaga sibirica. Classification (NCBI taxonomy): domain Eukaryota; kingdom Metazoa; phylum Chordata; class Mammalia; order Rodentia; family Dipodidae; genus Orientallactaga; species Orientallactaga sibirica. The sequence continues at coordinate 4,958,941 of JAEOAD010001748.1, read as the reverse complement.
TTCTCTGACCCTTAGGCAGGTTCAGACAGTGAGCTGACCCATGGGTCAGAATTGGTCCTTTCCTCTGGCCGGGCCAGGGTATGCTGGAGTTGATAGATAGAATGGACCATTATCCAGTGGAAAATGAGCCCTATGTTTGCTGCCTCCTGTGGTTGGTTTTTCTGTCAAATATTGTCTACAAGTGATTATTGAAATATGCATATATTTGTTTGTGATATAATTGAGTGTGTGTGTTTGTATGAGTGTGCAACCAGACTATGTGATGAGTGTGCACAGTTGTGTGGGGTTAAGGTAGTATAAGTCTGCAAATGCAGGCTCAAAGAAAGACACCACTACCTTTTGTTTTTTCAAGGTAGGGTCTCATTCTAGCTCAGGCTGACCTGGAATTAACTATGTAGTCTCAGGGTGGCCTTCGAACTCAAACTCACAGTGATCCTCCTACCTCTGCCTCCCAAGTGCTGAGATTAAAGGCGTGTGCCACCACGCCCGGCACCACTACATTTAACCTTTTTTTTTTTTTTTTTTCTACCTTCTATTGCAGAAGTAAACATGGAAGGGAAAACCAAGCTTCTCTCCTACTGGAGTATGGATCATCTTTACTTGTAAGCTGAATAGGACTGCCATCTTTACACTGGGAATAAGATTTTTTTTTTTTCATCAGCCTTCCCATTTGTGGCAGACTTGTTAGACAACCAAGCCACACGATCAGGAATAAGGAATGTCTCTAAGTCCTTTTTGCTGCCCGGCATTGGTCTGTCGACCTACACAGTTCCTAAAGAAACAACGTTTGACATGAATGTTAGGATGCATCATGGCCTCTTTATTTTTACAACACAAGTTTATGTATTTTCAATATTGTCATCATAAGCACTTGGCTCTTAGCACTCCAGATTTTTAACATAAATTTCATTCTAAGAATACACTTGAAAGTCACTTGTTAAAACCTAAGGTTAACCTGCAGGTCGAATGTAATTGAAAGGAGCATAATCAAATTGTAAGTCCTATCACAGAAGTACTTTAAAAAAGATGCTTAAATAAAATGCTCTTGTCTAAAGACATGTGCATGTTTTTACCATAAAATTACATCTTCCACATCTTCCAGATCCAGCCCTTGGTAAGTAAAAAGGAAATCTATTTGGACATAAGGATGTAAAGTAGCTGGAGGTGGTAATTTAATCAACCAAGGATATATTTCAATGTTTTTCTGGTCTCCTAGGCATTAGTACTTTAAATTCATTATGTCGGTTTGACAGATATATGCAGCCTTAAGGATCTAAAAATGAAATCCTAGAAGTATAGCCTGCTAGAGGATATATATTGAACTTAAGAGATTAAAATGGTATAACCATTGCAACAGAATGGAACATATCGTATTTCTCATTTTTTCTCCCACTAAGCATGAGGTTTTTGCAGATGTAAAAATAGAGTCTTCTCTAATTATAAAACCTGGCTCAAGAGCCAAGGCTTTCTAACTTTTATTACTGATGAAGTGGATATTAGAAAGAAAATGTTGGCTCCATATAGAGTCTTAAGATGAAGAAGACTTCCATTTGGAATTTTTCTATATCAATAATGTATTAAGGAAAATGTACAAGTAGTTACATGTACTATCTTAAGAGGCAAGCACCCTGTGTGTGCTTCCTGTGTTGGGCTAATAACAAAAGGGCCAAATTACAAAGCAGGTCTTAACATAACTGGGACGTTAAATCTACTATATCATTATGCCAATTTAGTCATGTTAATGATCTGTAATATTAATTCATCATCCTGAAAAATGGGGAAGAGTTGACATAATTAACTATATTAAGCCACAATTAAAAAGTCATCCAAGCCGTTGTAAAGATGTGAGGGGGCGATAAGGGTGTTTGTTATATTACAAACCTCTCTGACCGTGTACAGTCTATATATACAACTTTGCTGCAAACAGCCCCTCACTCCGAATTCAGATATGTCAAAAGAGCAGCCACCCACGGAGGTGGTGGCACCAGCTAGACGCCTTATCAACCCTTTCCATCACCGACTGCGGTTTAACACTTTCTTACAGTGAGCATGGGCTCTGAAAGCAACCTTTTAGCATATCTACTTTAATTCCTCACAGGAAGGCAAAATCAGGCTGTCTAGTGAAATTCACATATGCCGAACCCACTATCTTCTCCCCTGAGATTAGGGTCATCTTGGAAAGTCACATTTCAGGCTGCACAAAATGAACATTCTGATGTTGTCAAATGGAGATCCTGTAATGTCTAAGCCTAAACCCAAGTTGCCTATCACCCGATGTCTGATAAGCTCTGAATTCTCCTCCCCACCTATTTGAAGTCTCTATTGTGAAAAGAAGTCTTTAGGTCACAGACAATGTCAGGAGGAGAGATAAACAGAACCATACAAGGGCTGAGATGTAGCTAAGATGACAGGCCCTTTAGCTTTCCCGGTCAAAGGACTCCCTTTGTCTTTGACCAGCAGGTGAGAAAGCACAATGGCCTTTTTCATTCAGAGAATCCGATAAACCCCAACTTTTTAATATATATGCTGGTATAACCTTGCCATTATGATTAGAAAGTCTTTTCTTCCTAAAACTTTTTTAAAATTTATTTGAGAGAGAGGGAAAGAGAGAATGGGCACACCAGGCCCTCCAGCTGCTGAAAACAAATTCCAGATGCATACACCATCTTGTGCATGCTTACATGGGTCCTGGGGAATCAAACCATGGTCTTGTGGCTTTGCAGGCAAGTGCCTTAACTGCTAAGCCATCTCTCCAGCCCATCTCTAAAGCATTTTCATGCTGCTATTTTAATACCTAAACACTCCTGAAGTACATCTGTAATGAGTGACTGGCCCTGCTGGGGAAAGCGAGGAAGTGAGGAAGGGCACAACTTGCTCCCGCGTGCACACACACCCTTGCACCCACTCACAGCTGCAATTTGTTGGTGACAATTGAACAAGAAAGAATTTCACCAAGTTGTTCTCAACGGGCACTAGAGATTCACATTGGCAGAGATTAAACACAGGCCACCCTGTACATTGGTATGGCTCCATCTTTTGGGTATTAAAACTCAAAGCCCCACTACAAATCCAAAAGTGGGCCTGACACAGTGTTGCTCAGCATTGGATAAAGATTTTTGAGAAAACTGCAGTGAATCTCTTTAGCATATTTTCTCCAACACTCTGTGCCTTTTCCTCAACATTACAGTTTGTCACTGTAGAAGAATACACATACCGAGGGCTCTGATTTCTTCAGTATGTTCCGTGCCAGAAAGACCTTGACAACCACATAGATGTCCACTCTTTAGTGATGTAGGGCAGTATGTGGCAACCTTGCTGATTCGTGACATGAGTCTTCTCCAACCTTCCTGCTCAATAGGAACCTACAACTTGCTATCTGGGGAAATACATTCTGTTTAAAGAATCCACTCTGAACATGAGCCAAAGATAAGTTCATTCATTTTAGGGAATGCCAGAAGTTTCATGAGGTTTGCCCAAACAGTTGAGAGAAAGATGCAGAGAGAGAGAGAGAGGGGGATGCACCAGGGCTTCCAGCCACTGCAAACAAACTCCAGATGCATGCACCCCCTTGTACATCTGGCTTACGTGGGTCCTGGGGAATTGAACCCAAGGTCCTTTGGCTTTGGAGGCAAGCACCTTAATCTCTAAGCCATCTCTCCAACCCAACAATTGCCACTTTAAATATGGCATGGGGGGGGTGGTGGCTGGAGAGATGGCTTAGCGGGTAAGTGCTTGCCTGTGAGACCTAAGGACCCCGGTTCGAGGCTTGATTCCCCAGTACCCACATAAGCCTGATGCATAAGGTAGCACACTCATCTGGAGTTCATTTGCAGTGGCTGGAGGCCCTGATGCACCCATTCTCTCTCTCTCCCTCTTTCTCTCCCTCTTTCTCTCTCTGTCTGTCTGTCGATCTCAAATAAACAAATAAAAATAAACAAAAAAATTTTTTTTAATACCGCACAGGATAGGGTCACCCTGGTACTGCTTCTCATTGGAGAGGGTCCCAAAGAAACCTTATCATATAGTAGATGTTGCAAGACTATCTGAGGTTGGGTCATCTTGGAAAGGTACTGTTGCAGTTTGAATGAATGTAAAATGTCCTCCACAGATTCATGTGTTTGGCTACTTAATCCCCAGCTGCTGGTGCTGTATAGGAAGGTTGTGGAACCTTCAGGAGGTGGAGCCTTGCTGGAGGAAGTTCTTGGCAAGGGCCAGGCCTTGAGATGTTAGAACCCCACTCCGCTTACTGGTCTCCCTCACCCTGCTTCCTCTCTGCCCATATGAAGATATGATACCAGTGTGCTGTCATGCCATGCTTTTCTTGCCATGACGGACCCTGCCCTCTGGAACTCTAAGCTGAAATTTAAACCCTTTCCTTCCTTAAGCTACTTCAGTTCAGGCATTTTGTCCCAGCAAGAAGAAGGTTAGTGACACAGATATATTTTCTCCTACCTCTCAGCAGTCATCACCCATCAAGGACCCTAATTGGCCTTCCTCAGCAATGATAAGAGCATAAACATGAAAAGATGGCAATTTTTTTTTCCAGATCTGTTTACCAAGTTCCTAACATGAGCTCACACAAAAGCGCTAAAATACCATTGGTTGGCAGATATCTGTTAGATCAAGGGAACACCCAGTGTGCAGGCATCAGGAAGTGGGCCCCGTAGTTGTCCTCTGGTGCCTTAGAGACACCTCCATCTTCCCCATCTAGGGTACCAATGAGCTCAGGGCACCACGCCTGCAGTGTTCTGTAGTGACTGATAACACAGGTCTGAGGACCAACTAAGGATCACTTTCCAACTCCCCCTTGAGGAAACAGACCAGGAAACCATGCCTGGAAGCCAGAGTTCCTACCACCTCCTTCATCTTATGCCCACAACTGAGCAGCGCCCCCCCATCCCCAATAAGAGATCTTGGCTTCTCAGAATAAAGACGGTAAAAATCTGATTTTAGCAGCCTTTAAAATTGGCCTTTATCGTGTGTGTGTGTGTGTGTGTGTGTGTGTTTCAAGGTAGGGTTTCACTCTAGCTCAGGCTGACCTGGAGTTCACTATGTAGTCTCAGGGTGACCTTGAACTCGTGCTGATCCTCCTGCCTCTGCCTCCCACGTAATCCCAGTGCTGGGATTAAAGGCGTGCACCACCACACCTGGCTTTTTCAAATTTTTGATCATGGATGTGGCCACTGAGATAGGAGGGGACTTGCACTAGACCTCTGATGACAATGTGGAGAGCCACATCTTGTGTTATGCCATCCAGTGTGAAACTGGTCTTTCTGCGACAGTGTAGACTAAGAGGCATCTGGACTCAAAGACAGGCTCTTCACTAATCAAAATTAGGATTGAGAATATCATTTCATTTTAACATTATTTCCTTTTTTTTAAAACCCAGAGGTAATGGGATTATTATTATTCAATTACCCCTATTATGAGTTGTATTGTTTTTTTCCCCCAAAGATGTTGTGACCTGATTGGGAAATAGGAAACATTCCGATGATCCAGTGAGGATGAGATCATTAGGGTTCACTCTAATTCCATGTGACCTTGTTCTTATAAAAAGAAGACATTTGGACATAGAGACATGCGTGGGGGAAGAGGAGGTGAGGAGACACAGGGGAATGACATGTGTGGATGAGGAGCAGGGGGCTGCATCTATAAGCCAGAGAATAAGAATAACTGATGCACACAGGCCCAGCGCCCCCTCCCCCAGAATCTGGAGAGGACACATGGAACAGATTCTTCCTCACAGCCCTCAGAAGGAGCCAACCCCAACAACACTTCAATTTCAGACTTCTAGCCTCCAGGACTGCGAGACAATAAGTTTCTGTGGTTAAAGGCAGTTCATTTGTGGTGTGCTATGACAGCAACCCTAGGAAAATAACTTCCATAAAAAGGAATATGGAATGTAGGTCTTCTTTTGTGAGTTACTTCACGTATTGTCGCTGCTTGTCGAGACCAGTGTTGAGGTCACAGGCCTCAAACATATCAGAAGAACGTCACCTGTTTGGGTTTGGATCTGAACTATCCCACAAAAGCTTGTTTAAAACATCGGTCACCAATGCAGCTGTGTTCAGAAATAAGCATTTGGGTGCATGAGAGATCTGATCTCATGAGTGAATTAATCTGTTGATGGATTTTAATCTCTTTAAAATTTTATTTTATTTATTTGAGAGAGAGATGGAAAGAGGCGGGGTGGGGGGAAGCGAGGGAGAGAATGGGTGCACCAGTACCTTCACCAATGTAAATGAACTCCAGACATAGGCACCAGCTTGTGTATCTGGCTTACGTAGGTCCTGGGGAATCAAACCCAGGTCCTTTGGCTTTACAGTCAAGGGCCTTAACTGCTAAGTCATCCCTCCAGCCCTGTTGTTGGATTCACAGCTATGAGGAGGTGGTGGAAATCTTAGGAGGTGTGTCCTAGTCACCAGGGTGTGCCTTTGAAGAATAGCCTTCTTTTTCCCTGACCCCACCCTCTCCATCTCTGTTTTGCTTCCCATATGTCATGATGTGAGCAGATAGAACACATGCCCTTCACCATGAGGCTCTGCCTCAACACAGGTCCACAAATGATGTAGTCAAGATACCATGGATTGTCTATGAGCCAGAGTAAACCTTGCCCCTGTTAAATGACACTGTGATAGAAAACTGACCAGCAAAGCACCCTGGATGATTTGAAAAAGAAATATTTGTTATTCTCATTTCATCACTAATCCAACTTATTTCAAGAATTCTTTCAATTTCCAATATTTTGTTTCTTTCCTAAACATTTCTTAATAAATACTCTCAGAACATGCTGGGCTCAACTTTTGTCTAGGTAGACTGTCTGTGGGTGAGGGATCTAGGTGGACTCGTGATGAGTGAGGTTTTAAATAAGTGCAGTAAGTACAAACCTGGTCTTATTTTCCAAGTGTTGGAAAATGGCTTGTGTGGAACGCACTCAGAACTTTAGAAAGATTAAATGAACGAGTCACAAAAGAAGCAAACAGGCAGCTAGATGACAGCTCCAGAACTTTCTAGCAGTGATAATGAGTTCCTTCTGTTTAAGAACTTCGTAGAACAGAGATTGTTTGAGTTTTTCTATTATTTCTTAGATTTTTGTCCCATGTAATAACAAAGTCTCTTGTGACCTTATTTAATTGCCTATTAACAAAAAGATTCCAGCTAAACATAATGAATAAACTTTTGACACTCATACATGCGTGATGGGAGGTTAGAGAAAATTGGACGGGTTGCATAATTATATGATTTCTAGCAGTGAGTAGAAAATTATACAACAGAAGCTAGTATGTGTACTTGACTCCAAGGTCTGTAAAGGCTAAATTATATGTGCTATGTAGAAGAGTTTATGTGAGAATACCTAAGGGGGCTGAAAAGGACAACTTCTCTGTAGGCAACAGTTGAGCCAAATGCCTCTGTAAGGCACTTGGCCTACCAGGAGGGTGTTTTCCCCAAACAATGTCAGCCTTTGCCTAGTCATGCTGTTATAAGAATATCAGGGACTGAATGGCTTAAGCACGTTTACTCCTTGGAAGCTAGGAAGTCAGGCATCGGGGTGGACCACTCCCTGCTTTGTAAATGCCTGTCTTCCCATGCATGTTCACATGGTAGGAAAAGAAGTCATCTCTCTTGCATCTCTTTTACTTTTGTTAAAAAGTATTTTATTTATTTATGAGAGAGGGAGAGAGAGAGAGAGGTGGCGAGGGTGGGAAGAGAATGGGCAGTGGGTGCAGCATCCAGCCGCTGCAAATTCCAGGCACATGCACCCCCTTGCACATCTGGCTTATGTGAGTCCTGGAGAATTGAACCTGGGTCCTTTGGCTTTGCAGGCAAATGCCTTAACCACTAAGCTATTTCCCCAGCATCTTTGCTCTCTTTTTTTTTTTCCCTAAGGGCACTAATCCCATTTAGAAGGCCAGAGCCCTTGTGCTCTCATTCCTTCCTAAAAGCTCACCTTCAAATATCGAGACACCGAGGACTTAGACTCTAACATGGGAATTATGGGGTGACAGAGACAGTCAGGCCAGCATTTTCAGGATTCCATCATGTGTAATGACAGTCTAGGCAGTCTGAGGCTGAAATAGCCAAGTGAAGCTTGAACACATATAAATATCCATAGATATATATGTGTGTGAGTGTGTGTGTATACGTGTGTGTGCACGCATGCTATATAAAGACAAATGTTTGTATATACGTGTGTTATACAATTTATCCACTGAACCCTTATTGAAATCTGGATTTCAAAAACAGTAACAAGCCTTGCTGCAGTTTATTCAGTTCCCATGTGTCCTGGCTATGTTTCTTAGGTTTTTATATTAACTGAGTGAGACATTCTATGATATTGAAATTAGCCTGGAACCAGTGTGCTGTAGGCCAAATCAAAAGCGTGAAGGAGAGACAATGGCAAGCCACAGTGTCATCTCGGCCTCCAAGCCTCCAGTCTCAACTCCCCACGCCCCCTCTACCTGTACTCCATACCGGCCACCACATCACCTGCAAAGTTGTTGGGCCCTGGCTTACCTCAGGCCCTTCTTAGTTGCCTGGGACTCGCGTTTCCATATCTGGGATTGCAAGATAAAACACAGGATGTCCAGCTGTATTTGACTATTAGAAAAATAATACTTTTTAGTAGAAATATATACCAAATATTGCAAACTTACACTAAAAAAAAATCACCCATTCTACATGGTGGCACATGTGTCTGGAGTTTGCTTGCAGTGGCTGGAAGCCCTGGTGTACCCATTCTCTCTCTCTCTCTCTCTCTCTGCATCGGTCTCTCTCTCTCACACACAATAAATAAGTACAATTAAAATAAAACTTGAGGGCTGGAGAGATGGCTTAGGGGTTAAGGCGCCTGCCTCCTAAGCCTAAGAACACTGGTTCCAGTCTCCAGCGGTTCCAATCTCCAGGTCCCACGTTTAGCCAGATGCAAAGTGACGCAAGGGCGCAATGCCATACTTGACCACAAGGGGGCGCACACATCTGGATTTCGTTCACAGCAGCTGAGACACTGCTGGCGTGCCCATCTCTGTCTTCCTCTCTCTCTCTCTCTCTTTCTCTCTGTCTCTCTCTCTGTGTCTGTCTCCAAAAAAAATAATAAAAAATAAAACGTTTTTTAAAAAAAAAAAATTAAAAAAATTAACCATTATTCATCTACTCCCGCCTCACATTACCAGGCTGCCTAAGGTTCATCTGTAGGTAACCTAAGGGCCACTTTGTCAAAGAAAACTTCTGAAGACCCATTCTAAACTACACTTCTAGCTGGGCGTGGTGGCACATGCTTTTAATCCTAGCACTCGGGAGGCAGAGGTAGGAGGATCACCGTGAGTTCAAGGCCACCCTGAGACTACATAGTGAATTCCAGGTTGACCTGGGCTAGAGTGAGACCCTACCTCAAAAAAAAAAAAAAACACCCAAAAAACAAACAAACAAAATAACTACACTTCTCCATCAGTCTTCAGACAACACCATTGCTTTTCACTTTCTTATTCATATCCATTGGTTGATAACTATAATTTTGTCTTTGTGTTTTTAAAAATATTTATTTATTTATTTGTTTGTTTATTCATTCATTCATTTTAGAGAGAGAAAGAGGCAGAGAGAGAGAGAGAAAGAGAAAGAGAATGGGTGTGCCAAGGCCACTTCAAACGAACTCAGACACATACATGCGCCACCTTGTGCATCTGGCTTACGTGGGTCCTGGAGAAATCAAATCTGGGTCCTTTGTCTTTGCAGGCAAGTGCCTCAACCACTAAGTCATCTCTCCAGCCCTTTTTGTGTTTTTGATATAAGCCTCTCTTCTTTATGAAGTCAAATATTGTGATTTTTTTGTTTGCTGTTAAAATACTTGGTGTCTGACATTTATTAGATGCTCAATATGTATTTGCCCATTGGCTAGATGGGTAAATGAATGAATGACACAGGGAAAGCCTTACAGAGGAAAAAAAAAATCCATGCTGTATTTCCAGTTAATGTGCTTGATGGGCTAGCTAATGAATTAGGTAGGTTTGTGAGGAAAATGGGATTCATGAAGAAGTTAGTGGAATTTTCACAGAGTACGCTGAGGTAGTGTTGTGGTTCTTTTTTTTTTTTTGGTTTTGCGAGATAGGGTCTCACTCTGGTCCAGGCTGACCTGGAATTAACTATGTAGTCTCAGGGTGGCCTCGAACTCTCGGCGATCCTCCTACCTCTGCCTCCCGAGTTCTTTGCATCAGACAGAATGCAGTTGCATGTTACAAAGGTGCTCAAAGAATTATTAGCTATAGCTTTATCTAGTTTAATAAATCTGTCGTTTGGATCTGTTACTTCTATTGTAAGATAGAATTTCGAATAGAAATCTTACTTGCTCTAGTTCATTGGTTTATAATGTTATTAAGTTAAGCAGAACCACTGTGCGTTAATTGGCACATAAGCTACAAATAACTCATGTTCACGGACAAGTTCACCCTTCTAGCACACAGTAAAATTTGATGGATCCTAACATACAGCCATCTTAGGAAAGAAATCCTTGCAGCACCTCAAGGAGGTGCTAGGTTCTCCGCAGCCATAAAGAAATAAGTAGCCAAGCTGGTTTGGCTTCTAGAGATGTCACCAGAGTTTTCATACTGGTGATAGTTGTAGGAATACAAATATTTTCTAATTCAGACTCTACTATAAATCTTGACTGATGTATGAGCTTGCTTTTTCCAGTGAAGTCATCCATTAGTAAATGTGCGATCATAATTATTGCTTTGAGGACAGTAACAGAACAGATAGGTCATGATTCAGTCCAAGCTTAAGTGAAAATGCACAACGTGATTGGTCAAGTTGAAGTGGGTTATTAACATTATTTTAATTTACTGGAGAATGGTTTAAATTTACTTCCTTTAAGCAGAACTAAAATGACCCCAATGTGGCTCAGGGAAACTCGCGGAAGAGGGGGCGGAAAGATTGTTAGAGTCACAAGTTGGGGCATTATGCACAGAGACTGGGGCCTAACCACCAGAACTCTTGAACAAACTCACAATGCATGATAAACATTCCCCATTGATGAGGGCCCCTTTGAAAGTGGGAGGAAGGGGAGGAGGACAATGGAACCAATACTATGAATGTAAAATCAGAATAATATAAATAAAAAATATATATTGATAAAAAAAAAATTTACTTCCTTTAGTTTTGTAGCCACATGACTAGAATTTATATGATGAAGTATCCAAAGTGTGTCATTAAAAGGAAATAAAAGCAATGTCATATAACAATCTGGGGGTCAGAGAGTCTGCTCAGTGGTTAAAGGCGCTTACTGGTGAAGCCTGCTAGTCCAGGTTCAATTTGCCAGTGCCCACATAAATCCAGATGCACACAACACTATATGTGTCTGCAGTTCATATGCAGCAGCACCTATTCTCTCTCTCCCTCTCTTTTCTCTCTCACAAGCAAATAAATATAATAATTTGTCACCACAGTTTATTTCATAGGGTAAATGACCTTGTCACTAATTCTATCTTATTTGTAGTATTTAATTAATATTGCTGTAGTGGTATGAATGTAATACCCTCTGTAGGCTCATGTGTTTGAACACTTGGTCCCCAGCAAAATGGTGCTGTTTTGGGAAGGGTGTGGAATGCTTAGAAGGTGGAGTCTTGATGGAAGAAGTGTGGGTCACTGGGGTGAGACATGAGGCATTATAGCCTGGCCTCACTTGCTGTTCTCTTTCTCTCTTCTTCCTCCCGCTGATGTGATCCTATGCTGTTGGCTTCTTCACCTGCCATTCTCTCCCCACCATGATCTAACCTCTGGAATTCCCTAAGCTGCTTCCAGTCAGATATTTTGAACCCAGCAACAAGAAAGTAACCGAGAGGCTGGAGAGATGGCTTAGTGGTTAAGGCACTTGCCTGCGAAGCCTAAGGACCCAGGTTCCATTCTCCAAGCCCCACGTAAGCCAGACGCACATGGTGGTGCATGTGTCTGGAGTTCGTTTGCAGTGGTTAGAGTCCCTGGCATGCCCATTAACTCTTTTTATTTTATTTTATTTTATTTTATTTTATTTTATTTTATTTTATTTTTATATATATTTTTGTTTGTTTGTTTCGAGGTAGGGTCTCACTGTAGCTCAGGCTGACCTGGAATTCACTACATAGTCTCAGGTTGGCCTTGAACTCATGGTGATCCTCCTACCTCTGCCTCCCAAGTGCTGGGATTAAAGGCGTGTGCCACCACGCCCGGCTCCATTAACTCTTTCTCTCTCGTTCTTTCTTTCCTTCTCTCTGTCTCTAATAGATAAATAAAAATAAAATCTAGAAAAAATGTTTTTAAAAAAGGAAAGTAACTGATACAGTAAAAAATTTACACTATTAGTGACAGAGATGTATATATATAAAATCCCCAAATACATTATTCAGCTTTCTGTTTCTGTACTGATTTGTCTCTAGTCAATGTAACCCTTTAAGGTAATAAGAATAATAAAAATTTATGAACACATATCATGTAGTGATTGCTGATGTTATTCTTAATCCCTTTCTAAAGATTTTATATATGGATATGTGTGTAGGTATATATGTATATATGACAGAAAACAGTACTTATACTTGACATTAACTACACCACATCATGCTGATATAGTTAAACTTATGTTTAGGTCACAATTGGTGGTTTATATGCAAAATCTTAAACCTTCACTTCTCTCTTCTATTAAAATGTTTTAATATGGCAGAAATGCAGTGTTTTTCTAGCTGTTCATCCAGATGCAAATTACAGTAAATGTAGTGGCTGTGTTGCTGTCATTCCCTGAAGACCCACCTCAGGCTTCCAAAATGACTTACGAAGGTGGCAGCCTCTTGCTTGGCAAAAGCATTAATTTGCTTGCATATTGTTTTGTTGGCATTTTAGAGAGACAGTTTTCGAGTCTCCAGGCTCCTTTAGCTAATCATAAAGTAGTCTGTGGGCAAAAAGAACTCAATCGCAAATGTAAGCCAAAAAAAAAAAAATCTTTATGACTACATGGTAATTTTCATAATTTTTTAGCCAGACAGGTTGGTTTTCTATAAAAATAACCTCAGAACAAATGATCTTACTTTCTAAGGTGTGCTGGAAAGCATTACAGTGTATAACCACTCTCGCATACACTGCCAATAGCTTAGTGCCACAGAATGTCCATGTCCCCTAGCCTGATGGTGTCTGGGTTCATGTCTTAGTCGTAAAAATAGCCAGTTTTGGAACAGGATTCAATGCCTCTCTCCTTTCCAAGTGGTAGGAGATAAGAGAATGTCTCCTCCCAGCAATTAGGGCAGCGAGCTTTGCTTTGTAACTTGTAGGAGTATGTGCTGGTTTAGCTACTACATACAAGGTCAAATGAAGTAATTCTTTGGCAGAGCTTGTCCAGGGAAGTTGAGTGTCATTGATTTAAGTGTTTTTATAATAGAAATATCCATAGTTGAGATTTGTAAGATGTGAATCACATTTGTATCTTATGCTGAATTTTTTGATTCATTTGAAACTTACATTTGTAAGATGTGAATAACTCAGAGGAGGGATATGTGTGGTTTGTCTGTGTGTGAGAGAGATAGAGAAGAGAGAGACAGAGAGAGGGACTGACTGTCTCCCTTTAAAAGACAAGTATTTTTACTTGGAGAAAATTCGGAGAAAGCATTGTTTTTATTTAAAGATTAGCAAATAAATGTAACTGTGCTACTATTTTTTTCTAAAATTCAGTTGCTGCTTTCAACATGAATATGTGCTGACATCTCTTTTTAACATTAAATTTAAAATTATTAGTAATGCATTACATAGTTCAGAACCAACACTATATGGCATATAATGAAAGGTCTTGTTTTTGTCTCTCTCCACTTTATCCCAAGTCCCTCTTCCATGCCTCTTAATTTCTTCCAAAGTTTTCAATACTTTCTTCATATTGGAAAAACAATGTATCCGCACTTTTGAAAAGACACTTTTGAAAAGAAACCTGAAACAAATTGTAAATAATACAAAGTATTGGTCAACTCTTTGAGTTTCTTGGTTCTCAATTCATTTGACTAGCTTTAATCTTTTGATCTCAAAATGAGGATGCTTTGCTAAAATGCTTATAAGTTTATAAGAAGTGAAATGAATAAAGTTGAGCTGTTTGGGTTGGCAAGTTTTGAAAGGGATTTTCTCACTAGGTGGCGCTTGTGTGCCTACAGGTCCTGGAGCAAGCTGCATGGCTATGCCCAGCTCACCGCATACTGCTGGCGGTTACTATGGAGACTCAAAACTACACAGAGGAAAGAGCCTCCATATTTTCTTGTTTTCTTTTCTTTCTTTTTTTTTTCTGAAGAATAACCATTTTACTCTTATTTCTGATGTGTGCTATATATAACCTTGCGAGATCAGTGAAAGTGTCTCTTTATCTGTCTGGGAGATGGATGGTGTTAGGTTTGTATATGGTCAAGAAAGGACTGTGTCAATTGTTACATTGACCTGGGAGGCAGAGTGTGGCAAAGTTAAAATTTTACAGAAAGAAGTTTCCTGTCACATATGACTCATGTGGAAGATGCTAAGGATCTTCATGTCCATGCCACAACAAGAAGCTTTATACTTTAATCATATTCCCATGCTTGGGTTTTGGTTTTGACATGGTCACTCTACTATGAAGAGGCAAAAATGTTTTATTCATTCTGCCTCTGCCCGGGCCCCATGTGGTGAGTACAACATTACAGGTGTGTGTAAGATAATCTAGGCATTTCCTTCTTGTCACTCAACCCTGGCAGCAAGTTAAGGCTTCCAAAAGGCAGAGAAAAGCGTTTCAACCAAGATCAAGGAAATATGCTGGTTAACTTTTATTAGCTATATTTGATAATAGGACACAATTTTTTGCATGTGAATTCACTAGTTATTGCCCACCTGTATATGGTTGTCATAGATACAATGATGCATTAGATGAAATTGGGTCTGATGGGAAAGTGAACTTCCATCCAAAATTCCCCATCAGTCAGACTCCTCCTGTCTTCCTTATGGGAATCATTCCTCCTCAATTCATACAACATTGTCTTTGTTTTCTCTCATCAGAATCAAAATATTATTATACTTACCACTTCTGGGATAGTTTCTAACTCAGATGTCTTCCTTCAGCCACACACGTACTATATTGCTTTCAAAATATGTGGTTCAAGCTGGGCGTGGTGGCACACGCCTTTAATCCCAGCATTTGGGAGGCAAAGGTAGGAGGATCGCCAAGAGTTCGAGGCCACCCTGAAATTACATAGTGAATTCCAGGTCAGCCTGGGCTAGAATGAGACCCTACCTTGAAAAACAGAAAAATGAAAAAAACCAAAAAAAGAAATCTGTGGTTCATTCATGTTTAGATGTCACCTTGATCTGGAGACCAATTCACTCCTCTGTATGAGCTCACCTGCTCAGAATCATCTTGAGCTCTTAAAAATGAAATGTTTTGGCGCCAGGCATGGTGGCACATGCCTTTAATTCCAGAACTAGCAAGGCAGAGGTAGGAGGACTGCTTGGAATTCACGGCCAGCCTGAGACTGCATAGTGAATTCAAGGTCAGCTTGGGCTACAGTGAGATCCTACCTCAAAAAACCAAAATAAAAAAGAAAAAGAAAAAGAAAAAGAAAAAGAAAAAGAAAAAGAAAAAGAAATGTTTTGGTGTCTTGTATAATGTGGTCTTGGGTCTTGTTTATATAAATTATGCATGAGTAAAAGCAAACAAACCAAAAGCCTATTGCAGAAGACCCTTTGCGAAAGACAGGACACGCAAGCTAGAGGGTATCTGCTCTGCCTTGGGGGGCCCAGGTCCAGTAAGGACACCCATCATGTGCCCAGGATCACAATGGCTATAGAGTGGATGATTTGCACATGTGGCTTCTAGGGACCATAAGAAAGTACATACAGGCAGATTTCTGTTCCCCAGTGGAATTTTTTTTTAATACTTTTTAATTTTTTTTTATTATTTGAGAGAGACAGAGAGGAAGAGGCAGAGACAGAGAGAAGGGGCACACCTGCAGCCTCTCAGCTGCTGTGAACGAACTCCAGACATGTGCGCCCCCTTGTGGGCAAGTGCAGCATTGCACCTTTGCATCACTTTGCATCTGGCTAAACATGGGACCTGGAGATTCAAACGGGCCTCGGGGTTTTTTTCATTTTTCGGTTTTTCAAGGTAGGGTCTCACTCTAGCCCAGGCTGACCTGGAATTCACTATGTAATCTCAGGGTGGCCTTGAACTCATGGCGATCCTCCTACCTTTGCCTCCCGAATGCTGGGGTTAAAGGCGTGCACCACCACACTGGGCAAACAGTCCTTCTTAGGCTTGGCAGGCAGACAGGTGCCTTAACCGCTAAGCCATCTCTCCAGCCCCAGTGGAATTGTTTTTTAAAAGGAAAAAGGAAAGGAAAGGAAAGGAAAGGAAAGGAAAGGAAAGGAAAGGAAAGGAAAGGAAAAGAAAAGAAAATCCAACATCCCCAATCACTTAGTGTTGCTGATCCTATCACATGATTCTTCCCCCATGAAGTGGGAGGAAAGGGGGAAAAGACAGAAGGGAGGGATTCTATACTCACGTGACTCTAAAGCAGATCCCCACTACTGTCATCCTGGTGTTGACACAAGGGCTGTATCTCAGGGCTCCCTGGGGAGGAGGAGAGCATGTAGCTTTTGTAGGGCCAGGAAGGGGGGAATACCAGGAGTTCAGGTGAAGTATGAGAGAAAGGCCCGTAACAGGAAGTGCATACCTGCCTGCCGGAGATGAGGAAGGCATTCTGGTTGTTTATAAAGTCTCTTCAGGATGTAGTACCTACATTCTATTTTTTTTAATTTTTCATTATTTATTTGAGAGAGAGAGAATTAGGCAAGGAGAAAGAGAGAGAAAGAGAGAGAATGGGTGTGCCAGGGCCTCCAGCCACTGCAAACGAACTCCATATACATGCACCCCCTTGTGCATCTGGCTTATGTGGGTCCTGGGGTATTGAACTTCGGTCCTTTAGCTTTGTAGGTACGTACCTTAACCACTAAGCCATTTTTCCAGTCCATTCTATTTTTTTTTTTGCACTTTATTTATTTGAGAGACAGACAGAGAGAAAGAGAAGAAAGAGAGAGAGAATGGGCACGCCAGGGTCTCCAGCCACTGCAAATGAACTTTAGATGGGTGCGCCACCTTCTGCATCTGGCTTACATGGGTTCTTGAGGAATCAAGCCTCGAACTGGGGTCCTTAGGCTTCACAGGCAAGTGCTTAACTGCTAAGCCATATCTTCAGGCCCCCGTTCTAATTTTATTTTTGTTTTTTTGAGGGAGGGTCTCACTCTGGCCCAGGCCAACCTGGAATTCACTATGTAGTCTCAGGCTTAAATAAATAATTTTTTAAAAAATTAAATAATAAATAATTAAAAAAAATAATCCGGGCTTGGCGGCACACGCCTTTAATCCCAGCACTCGGGAAGCAGAGGTAGGAGGATCACCATGTGTTCAAGGCCACCCTGAGACTACATAGTGAATTCCAGGTCAGCCTGGGCCAGAGTGAGACCCTCCCTCGAAAAACCAAAAAAAAAAAAAAAAAAAAAAATTTATTTAATTTACACAAGAGTCTTGCCATGTAACCTAGCCTGGCCTCAAACTCACCATCTTTCTTCTTCTGCCTCCTGAATGCTAGGGGTTGTTCTATCATACTTGGCTTAGTTTAAATCCATTTTTTAAAACTTTATTGACTATCTCCATACATATACACAGCATATTCCCTCTCACCACCTTCCTTTGTCCCCCCCTCACCTCCTTCCACTGAACCCCTTCTTTCTCTCCAACTAGTCCTTCTTCTGGTGTCAATATTCTAGTCAGAACTAAAAAAGAAAAAAAAAAAACTGAAGAGAATCCGAAGAGGGTGGGATGGTACCTCATGCCTGATGTGAGGAGCCCTGTGCCTATGTGGTCAGCATAGGGCAAAGATGACAAAGCTACACATCTGTGAAGACTCATGGAAGTGAGAACTTGGGCATCGCGCTCTTGTCCCTACTTTCCCTTCTGCGAGTCAGGCAGTCTGTGCTTCAGGGTCTATATTGCCACTGTCATTCCTCAGTCTTCTGCAGTCCCTGTGGAAGAAACTTAGTGCAATCTTTCCCTCCAACAGATCGCCCCCAGCATCTTCCCTTCTTTAAATGCGACTCTTTGAAAGTGGCTAAATATAATGGACCACCCATGCACACCTAATACTTTACACATAATCTGACATTCCAGTCACCCACGCACCCCCCCAAATAAAAAGGACTACAATGGAGACGCTTGCAGCAGTCGTTTTCTTTGACCATCAAACCCTAAATACCTTTTACCCACATCACCTCCCAATTGTTATTTATTGGGGGGGGGGGAATGGCAGGCAAGGTAGGAGAGTGTGTTTATAAGGAGTGGTAAATAGGAAGATGTGTCTAGTGCAAGCCCCCATCTTAAGACAGTGGGATCTAAACGAGGCAGAAAACACAAGTACTTCAAACGTGAAATAATGTGTGACTCATGGCAGGCTATGATAAAGGATCTCTGAGGACACAGTTACCCAGGGACGAAGCCACAGGAAAGGCAGGAGGACTTGACGGGGATCTGGGAGGATAAACGCAGGCACATCTCAGCAGAGCGGGAGGGACAGTTCCATGTGGATGAATGGTGTGACTAGATCGGTCTTAGTGGAGTCTACAGAACCCGTAGAAAACAGTGGGCAGTAAAGCTGGAAATGTGGATTGAGGCCAGATAGTGGAAGGAAAACGAAGGCGTTTGGACTTTATCCTAGTGGTAATGAAGAGATAATGGAGATTTTTAATTAAGGGTTTGGCGTGATTAAGTGGTGTTTTAGGGAGATTACTGTAGCAGCAGTGAATTGGAGGGGGAGAAACAAGTAAGTGATTAGTTAGGACGCTATTATAATTACCCAGGCTTGAAGCAGCAGGGGTCTGGGGGCGATGGGAATAGAAGGGGAGGGTGGGGAGGGAGAGATAGTGCAAGGGGATGCGGGGGCCAGCCTTGGTGACTCCATGGAAGCAGAGCAGTAGTGAATGCTGCTGCCTCCCAGAAGAGAGGCAGCCAGTCGGGGACCAAAGGGTAGAAGGGGCATTGTGATAGCTGGAATTTGGGGTGACTCCAAGGCATGCAAATGCCCAGGAGGTAGGTATGTGAAGGTACATGACTGACAATTTGTAGGGCAGCCAGGTCAAGGCGCACAACTTCTCTCTTTGATAAGTCAGCCTGACTGCTTTCTCCAGAGAGAACTGAAATTCAGTGACTAAGCAATTATAACCGAATGTGTGCATTTTAGGTTTACATCCCTAACATATCAACAGGAAGAAGAAGGAATCCAGGTCATTTGTTGAATATTTTAAGCGTCTGGGAAATGACTTTTTGATAAATCACCCCAATATTTCAAATAAATATATTTTTTAAAGCCAAATTTCCCAGATAACATTCCCAAGTGTTTAATTTTTTTCCTCTTGGGGGGGGGGACTTAGCCTTAGCATCTGGTGTAGTTCAATTACAGCATCATTTCTGTGTTGAAGAGAGTGTAGAAGCTGTGTGGTTCTTCCCGGAGCTCTTGATGGCTGTGTGTCTGGATTAGTGGTACCATAGCTCCCAACACTCTCTTCTTCCTCTTCCTCCTCCTCCTCCTCATAGATCCCTTGCCTAATTCTCTCAAGCAAATCAGGAGGAAGAGAAGCATCCATCATTTATGGAAAAAAAAAAAAAGTGTATCTTTCCAGAAGAAGAAATCACAAGAATAGGCGCTTGTCCTGTAGCAAATGCTACATGAGACCACTTGAATCCCATCAGGCTGGATGCCCATTGGCCCTTTCCTTCAACAGATAGAACATCATGGGACAGAATGAGATCGTGGTAGGAAGAAAACAGCTCTGGTTGACCCTTGTATGTGTGGACTCTGATGCCAAAACCTTCCCTCATATGACTGAGTGGACAGTTTTTGAGTTTTGCTACACATTCAAGGAAACAAACAAGTAGACAAATGAGCTATCATTGGAAAATCAAGGGAGAACCACCTTTAAACCCTGAAAAGGGGGCTGCAGAGATGGCTCACTGGATAAAGATGCTTGCTTATCAAGCCTGAAAGACAGATGATTAGGGTTCGATTTCCCAGTACCCATATACAGCCACATGCACAAAGTGGCTCATGCATCTGGAGTTCACTTGCAGTGTGCAGAAGGCCCTGGTGTGCCCATACTCTTTCTGTCTGCCTCTGCACACACACACACACACACACACACACACACACACACTTGCTCAAATAAGTAAAATAAAATAATTTTTAAAAAAACTAAAGAAAGGGGGCTGGAGAGATGGCTTAGTGGTTAAGGCGCCTACCTCCTAAACCTAAGAACGCTGGTTCCAATCTCCAGGTCCCACGTTTAGCCAGATGCAAAGTGACTCAATGGCGCAATGCCTCACTTGACCACAAGGGGGCGCACGCATCTGGATTTCACCTCTGTCCTGTTTTCCTCTCCTTCTCTCTCTGTCTCTCTCCAAAAATAAATAAATAAATAAATAAATAAATAAATAAATAAATAAATAAATTTTTAAAAAGTAAAGAAAGGGCTGGAGAGATGGCTTAGCAGGCGCCTGCCTGCAAAGCCTAAAAATGCTTGCTCAAATCTCCAGATCCCACATTTAGCCAGATGCAAAAGTGATGCAAGTGAGCCATGTCTCATATGTGCACAAGGAGGTGCATGCATCTGGAGTTCATTCACAGCACCTGAAAAGGCCCTGGTGCACCTATTCTCTTTCTTTCTCTCTCTGCCTCTCTCTGTGTGTCTCTCTCAAATTAAAAAAAAAAAAAGAAAGAAAAATACCAAAAAAATTAATAAAAACCCTGAAAAAATAAATACTGATAACAGTTTACTTTCAAATCAAGAAAAAAAAATTGTCCCATGCTAGGGAGATGGTTCTGTGTCTAAGAGTACCTGTTGCTCACGCATAAGGACTCAAGTTCCAGAATAGCACCCATGTAAAGACAGTACATGCCTGTAACCTCACTGTGACGGGGATGGAGACGGGGACTCCTTGGTCAGCCAGTCTAACCAGAAAAATAACAAAGGCAGGGATCTCCGGGTTCCCTGAGATTCTGTCCCTATGAAAGATCCTCCCAAGTAAGTAAGGCAGAAAGGGGATAAAGGACAACACACATGTCTTCCTCAGGGGCCATGTGCGCATACACATGTATACAGTGCACACACACAACACAAAAAGAAAAAGCTTCCCCTTAATTTCTATATGCATTTAAGGTGCTTGCCCTTCTATGAAACTTCTTGGTGTTTTAATTTTTCTTTAGTTCTTTTAAAATATTTTTATTTTATTTATTGGAGAGAGAAACAAAGTATGGGCATGACATAGCATCCTGCTGCTACAAGCAAACTGTAGACACATATAGCCATTGTGCATCTGGCCTTATGTGGGTACTAGGGAATTGAACTCAGGATGGCAGGCATTTCAGAGAAGCAACTTTACCCACAGAGGCATCACCCCAGCCATTCTTGGTGTTTTATTTATTTTCAAAAATTTATTTATTTATAATTTATTTATTTGCAACGGGAGAGAGAGAGAACAAGCACATGGATGTGCCAAGGCCTTTTGCTGCAGCAAACAAGCTCCAGGTGCATGTGCCACTTTGTGTATCTGACTTTACATGGGTCCTGAAGAATTGAACACTGGCCAGTAGGCTTTGCAGGCATGTGCCTTTAACCACTGAGTTATCTCTGCAGCCCTCTTCTTAGTGTTTTAACTGGGGCATTCATCACCTCATCTGAGGCAGGCTTTCTCTCTCTCTCTCTCTCTCTCTCATCTGAGGCAGGCTTTCTCTCTCTCTCTCTCTCTCTCTCTCTCTCTCTCTCGCTCTGTTCTTTGCTGCACTTTCTGGAAATTTCAGGGAAATGCTTCTCTCCCCCCACCCCCAATCTGGCTGTCAGAGTTAGCTTGCTGAGATTATAGAAGCCTTTCACAGTTTATAAGGTTTTTTCCCCCTGAGATAGGGTTTCACTCTAACCCAGGTTGACCTGGCACTCACTTTGTAGTCTGAGGCTGGCTTTGAACTCACAGCAATCCTCTTACCTTTTCCTCCTGAGTGCTGGGATTTTTAAGTGGGTTCTGGGGAGGATTGAGCTCAGGTCCCCAGGCTTGAGTGGAAAGTACCTCATCCACTGAGTCGCCTCCCAAGCACCCGCATCCTCGTGGTAGTGCTACAGTGAGGGTCTTGAGAACAGGCTCCACGTCTGTTATGGGAGTTGTAACCATGCCTGTCATCGACCTGTGGGCACAGTTAAGTGCACTTCATCAGGGGACATGCTGCATCCTCCAGGAGCCACTGCCAGCTCCTTTGAACCATTTCTAGGTAGTGATGTGAGTATCCTTCACAGAAGGGTATAGCTGAGCCCCAAAGTCCCCAGGGTTCCTGGAAGAACACACTGACATTTCTTGCTCTCCTCCCTGCTCCAAGCCCTCCTCGCTCAAGCAGCACATTTTGAATGCACTAGATATTCAGATTTCTCAGTTGTATGCCTTAAATTGCAGCCATCAGCCAGGAACCCAAGTATGAATTGTGTTTTATTAGTGATCAAAGTTTTTCATTAAGTAATCAAGAAGTTCAAACAAGCCAGCCAGACTGGATCAGGCTGGCACCTTTGCTCCCTTCTCCTCCACCTTTCACAAGGTGATCAGGACAGTTTTTGTTTTTAATAGAATTAGGTGAGTATTAAAGGTCCTGCCAAGCCTGAGATCATATGTCCTTTGATTAAGATTAATATATTTGAACACTAAGCACTGTTCCATAGATCTGCCAATCAACTGAAAACTGCCCCTGAGCCCCTCAGAAGGATCTCAGACCTTGGTTTGGGGAAGGGCTTAGCAGTGAAGTAACCATTGGATACTCTAGGCTCAGAGAAGTAGGGAAAAACACACAGACACATGTATTTAATTTTTTTAAATATTTTATTTGTTTATTTATTTGAGACAAAGAGAAAGAGGGAAATAGAGGGAGAGAGAATATGGGCACCCTAGGACCTCCAGCCATTGCAAACGAAATCAGACACATGTGCCACCTTATGCCTCTGGATTACATGGGTACTGGGGAATCGAACCTGGCTCTTTAGGTTTCACAGGCAAGCGCCTTAACCACTAAGCCATCATGTCACCCCCTATATTTGACCATTTAAAAAAATATTTTATTTATGTATTTATGTATTTATTTATTTAAGAGAGAGAGAGAGATACAGAAATAGGCAGGTAGAGAGAGAGGAAGAGAGGGAGAGAATGGGAGCACCAGGGCCTCCAACCACTGCAAATAAACTCCAGATGCATGCTCCCCCTTCTGCATCTGGCTTACGTGGGTCCTGGAGAATTGAGCCTCGAACCAGGGTCCTTAGGCTTCACAGGCAAGCATTTAACCGCTAAGCTATCTCTCCAGCCCTATTTGATCTTTTTTTTAAAAAGAGTTTATTTATTTATTTACAAACAGAAAGAAGAGAGACAGGCCCAGAGATCAGGGGAGAATGGGCACACCAGGGCCTCTAGCTCTTGGAAACAAACTCCAGACACATGCACCACTTTGCATCTGGCTATACACGGGTACTGGAGAATTGAACAGAGGTAACTGGGCTTTGCAGGCAAGCGCTTTAACTGCTGAGCCATCTCTCCAGCCTACATTTGACTTTTTACTGAGTTGATTACAAACTTTCTGATGTAGCAGATTTAAGTTATTCAAAGAACTTTTCAATTTTGCTGTTAAGGCACTTAAACCTGCGTATGTTGCAGCTTCTCAGGAATCTTAAGTAATGTGTAACAAAACATTATGCAAAAAAAAAAAAAAAATCTAATCTTGGCCAGTTCACACTAAATCAAGTTGATCATTTGGTTTAAGTTTTCCTTCAAAAAAAAAAAAAAAAAAAAAGAAAGGAAAAAGAAGAAAAGGTCAAAAAAAATCTTTTCCAGTCATTCTTGGTTGAAAGCAAATTCTGAATTTCTCTTTTACTAATATGTTGCCCTTTATTATGTGTCAGAAGTAGAAATGGGAGAGGGCTGGACTGTGCTTGTGATATATGACTTTCCTGCTCTTTCTTCTGTTGAATTATGATCGTTTCACAAAACATTACACCTGAAAGGGAGGAATGCATTTTTAAATTGCATGGTTCCCAATGAATAACCTTTGCTAAAAGTCATTAGTAATTTCTCCTAGCTATGAGTTTGAAATAGTCAGTTCCAAGGATCTATCAGCCTTTCATTGTCCCTCTACTGTTCCTACATACTCAACAGGAAACACAACATCTAAGTTCCATGGAAAGCTTCCTGCTTGACTGGGTTTTAGGCAAAGAGGGGAGGACACCGGTCTTAAAGCTAGTCATCTACTCTGAGGGGGGTGGGTAGGCTGTATGGACAGGGGGTGAAGACACTTTTAAATACTTAAATTAATAAGTTAGTTGGGGGGGGGCAGTGGGAGGTGTCTCTAAATAAATGGCACGGTGGCCACTCGAGACAAATTTAACTTCAGGAACCGAAGTAGGTGCTGAGAAAAACAGGCCACGGTATTTCATCCACTACAACAAAGGAAGTTACCTCAGACTCAGGAACCCTGAGCCCACTTTTTTATTTTTATTTTTATTTTTATTTTTATTTTTATTTTTATTTTTATTTTGGGGTTTTGGTTTTTTGAAGTAGGGTCTCACTCTAGCTCAGGCTGACCGAGAATTCACTATGTAGTCTCAGGGTGGCCTAGAACTCAAGGCGATCCTCCTACCTCTGCCTCCCAAGTGCTGGGATTAAAGGCGTCCTCCACCACGCCCGGCTCTGAGACCACTCTTAAAATGAGCACTGCTAGATGAAACAGGAAATTGCTTTCTCAGGGAATGGCAGTGGCAGAAGCTCTTTACCCATGCGCCCTCACCTTCTGAGAGGACTTTATAAATGCCACATAGGTAGTCCCTGGGGCCGCCCCACAGGCAGCTGAAGGTGACTTTACACTGTGACTGTGACACGGACTTTCTGCTGCTTTGTCTATGAGGGAGGCCCACGGTCACTTTAAGTGTCTGCCCACAACGCCTGGCAGGCTTGGTGAATAGGCTTTGCCAAAGCAGGCTGCCAGCCTGCTTTGAAGACAAGCTCTGATAGGATGTGGGTAGACTTTTAAATGACTCTGGGCATCCACTTATCTTCTACTTTTTAATACTAAAGAAGAGACCTCATTACATCTCCTGGGCCTTGGATGAGATTTGTGTCTGGAAGGAGCCAGGGAGGTTCATTGGCCTTATGTTAAATCTGTCCTTGGGTTCAAGAGTGGAGGCCAGTTGAAGAAGTCAAGGTAACAAATGAGCTCTTTAGAAGAATTCAAGTTTGGATACTTCTCACCAAACAACTCCTGTGGTGCCATTTAAATTATACTTAACAGGCACAGTCATTTGTACCAGCACTACACAAAGAGAGGCAGAGACATGGGATACTGGCAAGAGGAGGTGTGGTCAAAGGCAAGATTTGTACGTCCTATGCAGGATGTTTGACAACTTGAACATGTGAGGTCTACCAAATCAATGGGGACAAACACTCAAAAGCATTTGGTTTTGTTTTTTTAAATATGTCAGTATTTTTAAAAATTATTTATTTATTTATTTGAGAGAAAAAGAGGCAGAGAGAGAGAGAGAGAATGGTGTGCCACTGCAAACAAACTCCAGATGCGTGCACCCCCTTGTGCATCTGACTTACATGGGTCCTGGAGAATTGAACTGGGATCCTGTGGCTTTGCAGGCGAACGCCTTAACTGCTAAGCCATCTCTCCAGGCCCTCAAAAGTATTTGTAATGGGTCTCAGGTCATATTGGCTTGAACTGGTTGATTCCCAAGCCTAGTTCGAGAGACACCAAATTGTATTTCAACCCATTCAGATAAAAAAAACCAATAAAGGAGAGAGTGCTCTTGATATGGGCGAGGGAATGAGGTTGTCAAAGCCTTGGGGGCAGATAACTAAGGTACATATGGGATTCAGGTGCTTGCAATCTCCAGGGGAAGCCATTGTTTACATGGGCAGCTCATGGTGGAGTATTCAGAGCAGCCAAAATCTGGATTATTATGGGCAGACTCCTGGCCTTAGAATCCTAAAGCTTATACTAGCGAGTATTTGAGAACAACTGATAATTTTACTGAAGGGATGGCTGATTTAATGTTTCAGCTTGGCTGTGCTGTAGTACCCAGTTGCTAGCCAAACACGAAGCAGAAGGATGATATAAAGGTATTCATAGATGTGAACAACGATAATCATTCGAATTTAAGTAGCAGGGACGACCCTTTTCAACCCTTGATAACATGGATGGTTTGCCTCTCATCATCTGAAGGCCTTAGAAGCAAACACTGGAGGTTCTCAGGGAAGAGACTGTGCCACATTAATTGCTGTGCCAGCCCTAGCCTGACGGCTTGTGGTACTCATTTCACACTTGCCAGCCAGCAAGTGGAGTGACAATATTACTCATTAAGGAGGAGCCTAGAGATCTGGACTTTTCTCCAATCATGAGGCCGATCCAAATAGGTTAACCCAAAGCCATATGCTAAAAGTCGAAAATAGGAAAGGCCTCTTTGGCTACAGTTGTTCCAGCTGGCACTGTTGATATTTGCGACCAGAGAGCTCTCTCTCTTCCCATTTTTGTCCTTCCTTCCTTTGGCCGGGAGCTGTGTTCTATGTTGTAAGATGTTTAGCCCCCTTCCTGCCCCCTACACATCACAAGCCACCACATAACCAGCAGTGTCTCCAGACATAGCTGAGAGGCACACTAAGTGCATGAAGTGTCTGGGATGATTTTTTCCTGCTGTGAATTTCTGGTGCATTATTTGCATTTATCCCAGCGGACTTTTGGCTCTGTCTCTGAGACATTATACAGAGTAAAGACCTTAAGGAACCTTCCCATCTTCCTTTCTTGGTGTGTGAGTGTGTGTGTGTGTGTGTGTGTGTGTGTGTGGTGTGTATACATATAGTGTATGCATGTGTGTGTGTATGTATGCTGCTTATATGCAAGTGTATGCACATGTGTGTGCAGTTGCGTGTGCCCTATGTGCACATGTGTGGAGGCCTTAGGAGGATGTCACGTGCCTCCTCTTTCACTCTTCTGCATTGTTTCCTTGAAACTGAGTCTCTGTCCCTGAACCCAGAGATGACGTTTTCAGTCACACTTGCTGACTTGACCAATGACACTCAGCAATTCTCCCATCTCTGCCCCACCACCACCTGATGGGTTACAGGCATGGATGACCATGCCCGGCCACACGAGCGCTGGGGAGCGAACTCAGGCTTCGTGCTTGCTGGGAAGCACTCGTAACCACTGAGCTATCTCAACATTCCCTGTTCTCCCGGTCTGACTGAGCTCTTCCATCTGCACTGAGAGCCTTCAGCTCCTGAAAAACTCCCTTCACAGGGCTTCCACAGAACCCAGAAGAGTGAGGAGAGGTTGAGTGTGAAAGCTCTCAACTGATGCATGGGTAGGACACAGGGGGACCTTGTAATCAGTTTCAATTTATTTTATTTTATTTTTATTAATTTGTTAGACACAGAGAGAGGGAAAGAAAGAGGGGGAGAGTGAGAATGGGCACACCAGGGCCTCCAGTCACTGCAAATGAACTACAGACACGTGCGCCCCTTGTGCATCTGGCTTACATGGGACCTAGAGAATCGAACTGGGTCCTTAGGCTTCGCAGGCATGCGCCTTAACTGCTAAGCCATGTCTCCAGCCCTCAGTTTCAATTTAAATGTCACAAGTAGCCGGGCGTAGTGGTGCACACCTTTAATCCCAGCACTCGGGAGGCAGAGGTAGGAGGATCACCATGAGTTTGAGGCCAGCCTGAGACTACACAGTGAATTCCAGGTCAGCCTGAGATAGCGTGAGACCCTACCTTGAAAAAAAAAAAAATCACAAGTATGCCTTTAGGCAGGACACCCATCTAAATATGTCACCTCAAGATTGATGCAGGGTAAAAATAGAATTAATTTAAAAAATGGATGCTCTGGGGCTGGAGAGATGGCTTAGCGGTTAAACGCTTGCCTGTGAAGCCTAAGGACCCCGGTTCAAGGCTCTATTCTCCAGGACCCACATAAGCCAGATGCATAAGGGGGCACATGCATCTGGAGTTGGTTTGCAGTGGCTGGAAGCCCTGACGCTCCCTCTCTCTCTCTCTCTCTCTCTCTCTCTGCCTGCCTATTTCTGTATCTCTCTCTCTCAAAAAATAAATAAATAAAAAATAAATATTTAAAAAAATTGATGCTCTGGGCCGGGCGTGGTGGCGCACGCCTTTAATCCCATCATTCGGTTGGCAAAGGTAGGAGGATAGCCATGAGTTCGAGGCCACCCTGAGATTATATAGTGAATTCCAGGTCAGCCTGGGCTAGAGTGAGACCCTTCCTGGAAAAACTGAAAAATGAAAAAATAAAAATAAATAAATAAATAAATAAATTGATGCTCTGGACTGGAGAGATGGCTCAGTGGCTGTGCAGTTAAAGGTGCTTGCTTGCAAAACTTCATAGCCTGGGTTTGATTCCCCAGTACCCATGTAAAGCCAGATGCACAAAGTGTCTCATGCTTGCAGTGGAAAGGGATCTGGTGCATCCATACTCCTCTCTCTCTCAAATAAATAAATCAATGAATAAAAATTGATGCTGGAGGTACAGCTCAGTGATGGATAGCTTGCCTACCATGTACGAGACGTGGACTCGATCCTCAACACTGAAAAAGAAAGACATTTCATAATTTCAAGAATGGTTAACAAATGTGGGCTTAATACTACAACAAAGCAGCTGATATGAATGCGTGGGGGAAGCACTTTGGAGGTACTCAAATGCAAAACAAATGCTACAGTGATGGGTTACGCACTCGTGAGGATGGCTAGAGTCAAAGAAATGGAAAGCAACAAGTGTTGACAAGGAGGTGGAGAACCTGGAACCTTCAAAGCTCATCGGTGGAAATGGAAAATGGTACAGCCACCATGGAAAACAGTTTGGCAGCCCTTCAAAAGGAGGATCCTGGGGTTGCCATATGTTCCAACAATTGCACTCCTAGGTATACACTTAAGGTAATTGAAAGCATATTTACTGAAAACTTGTATGTAAATGTAACAGCATTATTTTTTTAATAATAAACAAAGTGTGGAAACAACCCAAATGGCCATCAGTTGATGAAAGGGGAAGCCAAGTGTGGTATAGCAATAAAATGCAATATTATTGATCCAGAAAAGGGACTACATACTACAGAATGAGTGACCTTATGCTAAGTGAAATAAATCAGACACAAAAAAAGACCACCTTTGGCACAGTTCCATTTATATGAAATGTACAAAATAGGCAAATCCTCAGAAAGGAAGAGTGAAATAATGGATTTCAAGGGTGGGGAACATAAAATTGAAACTGACTGCTCATAGGTGTGTGGAGTAGGGGATTTCTTCTTGAGGTGATGAGAATGTTCTGGAATTAGTGGTAGTGGTTACACAGTTCCATGACTATGCTAAAAATTAGTGTTCAGTAGGTCACAAAAAGAAATTACATACTGTAAAGTGGTGTCTTCCATGTGATATGAATTTTTTTTTTTTTTGGTGTGTCTGCATGTGTGGGCATGTATGTGTCACAGCACATGCCTGGAGGTCACAGGAAAGCATCATATGCTGATCCTCACCTTCCACCTTATTTGAAGCAGGGTCTTTCATTGTCTATCACTGCATTCATCAGGTAAGCTGGCCCATGAACTTCTGGAGGATTCGCCTGTCTCTGCCTCCTATCTCACAGTAGGTACCCTGGGATGGCAGATACTTCACTTTAGCATCTGGCTTCAATTCACGCCCAAATTCAGGTCCTCATGCTTGCATGGCAAGTGCTTTATCTGCTGAGCCATCTCGCAGACCCTGAATTATACCTTGATGTTAAAGAAGCGGAGGATTGGAAAGGCCCCTGGGAAGCAGGTATTCCCAACCTCAATAGTGATAAGTCCCCAGGTTGTTTTCAAGAAGTTGTGCTCAAAAACAAATTTGAAGTGGTTTTCTATTTTCCTTAGAACCACCCATCTAAATATGTCACCTCAAGATTGATGCAGGGTAAAAATAGAATTAATTTCAAAAATGGATGCTCTGGGGCTGGAGAGATGGCTTAGCGGTTAAACGCTTGCCTGTGAAGCCTAAGGACCCCGGTTCAAGGCTCTATTCTCCAGGACCCACATAAGCCAGATGCATAAGGGGGCACATGCATCGGGAGTTGGTTTGCAGTGGCTAGAAGCCCTGACGCTCCCATTCTCTCTCTCTCTCTCTCTCTCTCTCTCTCTCTCTCTCTCTCTGCCTGCCTATTTCTGTATCTCTCTCTCTCAAAAAATAAATAAATAAAAAATAAATATTAAAAAAATATTGATGCTCTGGGCCGGGCGTGGTGGCGCACACCTTTAATCCCATCATTCAGTTGGCAAAGGTAGGAGGATAGCCATGAGTTCGAGGCCACCCTGAGATTATATAGTGAATTCCAGGTCAGCCTGGGCTAGAGTGAGACCCTTCCTGGAAAAACTGAAAAATGAAAAAATAAAAATAAATAAATAAATAAATAAATAAATAAATTGATGCTCTGGACTGGAGAGATGGCTCAGTGGCTGTGCAGTTAAAGGTGCTTGCTTGCAAAACTTCATAGCCTGGGTTTGATTCCCCAGTACCCATGTAAAGCCAGATGCACAAAGTGTCTCATGCTTGCAGTGGAAAGGGATCTGGTGCATCCATACTCCTCTCTCTCTCAAATAAATAAATCAATGAATAAAAATTGATGCTGGAGGTACAGCTCAGTGATGGATAGCTTGCCTACCATGTACGAGAGGTGGACTCGATCCTCAACACTGAAAAAGAAAGACATTTCATAATTTCAAGAATGGTTAACAAATGTGGGCTTAATACTACAACAAAGCAGCTGATATGAATGCGTGGGGGAAGCACTTTGGAGGTACTCAAATGCAAAACAAATGCTACAGTGATGGGCTACACACTCGTGAGGATGGCTAGAGTCAAAGAAACGGAAAGCAACAAGTGTTGACAAGGAGGTGGAGAACCTGGAACCTTCAAAGCTCATCGGTGGAAATGGAAAATGGTACAGCCACCATGGAAAACAGTTTGGCAGCCCTTCAAAAGGAGGATCCTGGGGTTGCCATATGTTCCAACAATTGCACTCCTAGGTATACACTTAAGGTAATTGAAAGCATATTTACTGAAAACTTGTATGTAAATGTAACAGCATTATTTTTTTAATAATAAACAAAGTGTGGAAACAACCCAAATGGCCATCAGTTGATGAAAGGGGAAGCCAAGTGTGGTATAGCAATAAAATGCAATATTATTGATCCAGAAAAGGGACTACATACTACAGAATGAGTGACCTTATGCTAAGTGAAATAAATCAGACACAAAGAAAAGACCACCTTTGGCACAGTTCCATTTATATGAAATGTACAAAATAGGCAAATCCTCAGAAAGGAAGAGTGAAATAATGGATTTCAAGGGTGGGGAACATAAAATTGAAACTGACTGCTCATAGGTGTGTGGAGTAGGGGATTTCTTCTTGAGGTGATGAGAATGTTCTGGAATTAGTGGTAGTGGTTACACAGTTCCATGACTATGCTAAAAATTAGTGTTCAGTAGGTCACAAAAAGAAATTACATACTGTAAAGTGGTGTCTTCCATGTGATATGAATTTTTTTTTTTGGTGTGTCTGCGTGTGTGGGCATGTATGTGTCACAGCACATGCCTGGAGGTCACAGGAAAGCATCATATGCTGATCCTCACCTTCCACCTTATTTGAAGCAGGGTCTTTCATCGTCTACCACTGCATTCATCAGGTAAGCTGGCCCATGAACTTCTGGAGGATTCACCTGTCTCTGCCTCCTATCTCACAGTAGGTACCCTGGGATGGCAGATACTTCACTTTAGCATCTGGCTTCAATTCAGGCCCAAATTCAGGTCCTCATGCTTGCATGGCAAGTGCTTTATCTGCTGAGCCATCTCGCAGGCCCTGAATTATACCTTGATGTTAAAGAAGCGGAGGATTGGAAAGGCCCCTGGGAAGCAGGTATTCCCAACCTCAATAGTGATAAGTCCCCAGGTTGTTTTCAAGAAGTTGTGTTCAAAAACAAATTTGAAGTGGTTTTCTATTTTCCTTAGAACCCAAGGAGACTTGAAAATAATTGTGGGGGTTAAAAACAGTATGATCGCCGGGTGTGGTGGAGCACACTCGGGAGGCAGAGGTAGGAGGATCGCCGTGAGTTCGAGGCCACCCTGAGACTACATAGTGAATTCCAGGTCAGCCTGGGCTACAGTGAGACTCTACCTTGAAAAATAAAAGCATACACCCAAAAAAGTATGGTCACTACAGTAGGGCGATATATGCACATCAAACATAATTTCTACATGCTAAGAGGGTGGAGCACAGCAGGAACTGATCAAGCCCCAAGAAGCCCTGCCTCCACAGAACGTCACGTTTCTACTCCACATACTGGAAGAGCTGTGTTGCCAAACCAGTGCACATTTAGAAGCCAAAGCCAGTTTTCATAAGGAATGGTTGAATGAACTGAGCATTTTCACCTTTAGAAAGGGAAGATGGAGGGAGGACCTGATAACCACCTTCCAAAGCTGTGTGGAAGGCAGGAAGGCTTCATTGTCCCCTGCTCCTCAGAGCAGAGCAGGGCTCGCATTCGAGGTAACCAGTACAGAGAGTGGATTTGGCCTCTCACGATAGATAGGAAAGCAAACTCGCGTTCCTGTGCACCCTCTCAGTAGCAGGCATTCGGAGAGGTATTTGCACCCGTCTTATCCCATACAACCCTCATAATATCCCTCCAAGGAACAATGATTAGCACTCGTACCTCAAGGTCACATAGCCACTCAGGGGCCATGGTGACCATCAGACCCTTGCCCTGGCCGGATCTATACTTCTGTCACCACACTAGGCTGTCTTTCCATCCCCAGTGCTGTCTGAAATGAGCACATTTGTCCAAGAGACTGGCATGGTAGACTGGCCACCCAAATCTGCTTTCCCCAGTCGTCGGTGACTCCACACAATGCTGTCTCACTGCAGTGCTGCATGAAGAGGCTTGACGAGGGGGAACAAAATTAATAATGACCCATGGATTGTGTGGGTCTGATGAGAGGAGGTATGTGTGGCAGGACGGAGCACCGTCACAGCACCATTACTGAGCAGACACTGACAAGGTGCTCTCTGCCAGGTATGGGTGCGGCACTCCAGCCTGGTCTTCTTGGAGTTCATCGTCCTGTCCAAAAGATGTAAGTGTCAGGCTAGAGAAATGGCTTACCTGTTAAGGTGCTTGCCTGCAAAGCCAAGAAAGCCAAAGGACCCTGGTTCAATTCCCCAGGACCCACATAAGCCAGATGCAGAAGGTGGCGCATGCATCAGTTCATTGGCAGTGGCTGGAGGCCATGGCACACCTATTCTTTCTCTATCTGCCTCTCTCTCTCTCTCTTTCCTATCTCTCAAATAAATAAGTTTTTTTAAATATATTTTTTATTTGTATGAGAGAGGAAGAGGTCGGTAAATAGAAAAAGAGAATGGGCATGCCAGGGCCTCCAGCCACTGCAAACAAAATCCAGATGCATGTGCCACCTTGTGCATCTAGCTTATGTGGGTCCCGGGGAATAGAACCAGGCTCTTAGGCTTCACAGGCAAACGCCTTAACCACTAAGCCATTTCCCCAACCCCCAAAATTTTAAAAATAATAAAAGAAAGACGTAAGTGTCAACCCCTGCCTACCTGTAGATCAACATTTCCGCTGTGCCACCTCTTACATTCAAGTACTCAACAGTACAACAGAAAAATTAGTGGACAGCTTCTGTGTGCTAGATATTTGTACTAGTTACTATTTTCATTGCTTAGACAAAACACCTGACAAAAGCAACTTAAGGAAGAAGGGGTTATTCTGACTCACAGTCTGAGGTCAGAGTCCATCATGGTGGGCAGGGCAGGGCATGGCAGGATTAGCATGAAGCAGCCGGTCCCAGTCCTTCTGCAGGCAGGCAGGAACCAGAGAGTGATGAAAGCTAGTAGTCAGCTCACTTTCTTTTTTAAAATTTTTTGTTGATTTATTATTTATTTGAGAGAGACAGAGAGGGAGGGAGAGAGAGAATGGGCACAACAGGGCCTCCAGCCTCTGCAAACAAACTCCAGATGCATACACCACCTTGTGCATCTGGCTTATGTGGGTCCTGGGAAATCGAGCCTTGAACCGGGGTCCTTAGGCTTCATAGGCAAGCACTTAACCACTAAGCCATCTCTCCAGCCCCCTCACTTTCTCTTTTTTTATTCAGTCTAGGATCCCAGGCCATGGAATGGTGCCACCCACATTTAGGGTCGGTCTTTTCACCTCAATTAACTTACTAGGAAAAAAAATCCCTCAGTCATGCCGAGAGGTTTGTCTCCTAGGTGATTCTAGATTCAATACAGCTGACAGTGAAGATCACACAGTGCTACCACGGGCATTGGAGCTTGGACAGTTATGTCAGTTGCTCTCTCAGTGCGGGAACACCAGGCCTGAAGTTACTTGTGGAAATAAAAAAGGTGAAATTCAGCTTACAGTTCCACAGGGTAGAGTCCATCATTGTGGGGAAGGCAAGGCAGGGAGTGCAGAGCAGTGGTCACATGGACAGACAGGAAGTAGAGACAGAGCAAAGAAAGTGGCAGTGAGCTACAAAACCTCAAGACTCGCTCCAGTGACCCACTTTATTTTTATTTCATTTCATTTATTTATTTGAGAGAGAGAGAGAGATAGGAGAGAGAGAGAATGGGTGCGCCAGGGCCTCCAGCCACTGCAAAACAACTCCAGATGCATGCATCTGGCTTATGTGGATCCTGGGGAATCGAACCAGGGTCCTTAGGCTTCTCAGGCAAACTCCTTAACTGCCCAACCATTTCACCAGCCAGTGACCCATTTTCTTTAGCAAGACTCCATCTCCAGAGGCCCCACAACCTTCCCAAACAGTGCCATGAATAAAATGGTCAAAATGGCTACTTTGTGACACTTGCTTTAGTGGTCACAAGAGATAGATAGATAGATAGATAGATAGATAGATAGATAGATAGATAGATAGATAGATAGAAGGGATAGATAGATAGATAGATAGATAGATAGATAGATAGATAGATAGATAGGGATATAATGTATACTTTATTTGAGAGTGCTGCAGGGAAAATGAAGCTTGGAAAAGGAATGATAGAAAGCCCCAGGGAACGTGGAACAATGTGGGCCTCATTGTGAAGCAGCATCACAGTATCAGCATTGAGGTGATGAGTCATGGGAAGGGTGAGGAGATGGCTTAGTAGTTAAGGCACTTGCCTGTGAAGCCTAAGAACTCATGTTCCAATCTCCAGGTCCCATGTAGCCAGATGCACAGTGATGCAAGCTTGCAATGTCGCACGTGTGACACAAGGGGGCAAAAGCAGCTGGGTTTGATTTGCTGCAGGCTGAAGATCCTGGTGCACCCATTCTCTCTCTCTTTCTTTATCTGCCTCTCTCAAAATAATTTAAAAAAATGAAAAACAATCTTCTCAGAGTCCATCTGACAGCCTTGGCTTCTTTGAGATTGAGCAGAGGGCACTTGTACAGCACAAGCCAGACTTCCAACCTTTAGCTATGAGAACTTGAAATAGGTGCCATTTAAGCCACTGTCTTGTGAAAAATACTCATGTGTTTTGAATAGTTGGTTTCCAGCCATTGGCAGTTTGGGAAGGTTCTGGGCCTTTGGGAGGTAATAGAGGTAATAGAGCCTAGCTCCAAGTCCAGGTTTAGACTGCTTCCTTCCAGCTCCTGTGAAGATGTGACCCAGGCTTCCTGCTTGGTCCTCTCATGCTTCCTCCACCATGATGAAAATTCCCCTAGAAATTGTAAGCTGAAATAAACCCTTTCTTCTCATGAGCTGTTTCTGGTCAGGTGTTTTGTCCCAGGAATAAGAAGGAACTGCTATGATACTTTATTTTTAAAAGCTACATTTATCTTATTTATTTGAGAGAGACAGAGAGAGAGAATGGCTGCATCAGGGCCTCCTTCAGCCACTGCAAAGGAACTCCAGACACATGCATCTCCTTGTGCATCTGGCTGACGTGGGACCTGGAGGATCGAACCTGGGTCCTTAGGCTTTGCAGGCATGTGCCTTAACCGCTAAGTTATCTCTCCAGCCCTCTCCTGTTTATTTAGTTGGGAAATCCAGCCTCCCTTGATGGTGCCACTCATATTCAGGGTGGATCTTCTCCTCAGTTAAACCTTTCAGGGAACACCCTTTTAAGCACACCCAGAAGTGTGTTGCCAGGGTGATTCTAAGTCCAGTCAAGTTAACAATGAAGATTAACCATACTAGATAAGAAAGCAAAACTTCCAAGAGGGCATAGGATCCTCCAATTAGCATAAGTGGAAATTTACAGAACTCGCTCTCCTGGCATATAGCTTCATTCTTTTCCATTACACCATATTGTCATCACCCATTCAACATTTTATCACAATGGATTGAGCTCAGAAGCAGGGCAACCTGACTTCTGTTTATTTGTTTGCCAAGATAAACCCAAGGTTGCCTGCAGTATTAAAGCATTAAACAATGCGACTGTGGGCCTAAGTCGACACTCCCCTCTCAGATCTAAACAACTGTTGTCAATCCTGAGTTTGTACTCATATCACCGGGGGAGTAATTTCAACCTAAAGATGTCTGAGCACTAGTGTCAGGAAATTCTAATTCAGTATATCTTTCAGAGGTTCAAATATCTGCAGTAGTTAAAACACTCACACCAATTCTGCTAAGCAGGACTGAAAATTCTAGAACATTTCTTTCTTATAGTCTAGGTTCGGGGAAGAAGGAACACTATCTGATGGTGACAGCTCTTGATGGGAGAGTGAAGACCCTGGGCTTTCTGGATCTCTCAGTCCTTGTCACTAGGTTACCATGTTTGCCATGCAAACATGAGCTAATAGAAATTTCCAGGATTAGCCATAAAACACCATGCATGAACCAAGGCTCTCACTGCCTGCACATCAGCAGCAAGCAAAGGATCTAGAAAGCCTGAGGTGATAGCCTGCCTTTGAACTGGAGGCAGTCTAGGTCCCAAGTCACTGATCAGAAAGGAACCACAGTTTGCCTTAGAGTGGGGGCACAAAAAAATAAATAAATGTTTAATGTGTGGAGCTCCCAAGACTTGGGGACTATTTGACATGACATAGTAACTCATGGCAATATTACCAAGGGGTACAGGTTGGTTCTTCTTGTACTGTGTTTTCAATGACCACCTTGTTTCACCTTATTTGTCCAAGAAGATGTGAGACCAGGACATTTATGACTTCCTGCCTTGACATATACCTTGCATTGGGCAGTGTTTTCTTTTAAGATCTGCTAAGATGATCTCTAGTGCAGTTCACCAAGTTATAGCACCCCACCCTCTGGGGTACATGGTAGGGCAGCAGTTTTGTATAATGACATGGAGGCAGATGTGATGAATCTGATTCTTGGTGAGAAACTTTAAGAGCCAGTTTATGACTCTTATGTTGGTGAACTTTCTATTATAACAAAAATTGATGGCGCATGCCTTTAATCCCAGCACTCGGGATGCAGAGGTAGGAGGATCTCCCTGAGTTCAAGGCCACCCTGAGACTACACAGTGAATTCCAGGTCAGCTTGGACTAGAGTGAGACCCTACCTCAAAAAAAAAAAAAAAGGAGGTAACCAATTTATAAAGAGGAAAAGAGAAGAGAGGAGAAGAGGCTGGAAGATTCATGAGGTGCAAAAATAGAGGTGTGTCATCACCTGATAACTTCTCATTCCAGCTAGAGTTTCAGCTATGGATTTTGTTCCCTTTTCGAAAGTCACATTAAGCCAAAGACCTTTGATTTCAATTAGTGGCTGAAAGGACAGAGGATTTTTGATTGAATTCTTTGAGTAACGAAGAAGTGACATCAGAGCTAGAGAGATGGCTCAGCGGTTAAGGCACCCACCTGCAAAGTTGTAAGGACCTGGATTTGATTCCCCAGTACCCACATAAGCTAGATGCACACAGTGGCACATGCATTTGCAGTGGCTAGAAGCCCTGACATGTCTGTTTTTTTCTCTCTCTCTCTCATAAGAAAAAAAGAAAGGAAGGAAGGAAGGAAGGAAGGAGGAAGAGAGGGAGGGAAGGAGAGAGGGAGGAAGTAGTGACATTAACATGTTCCCCATCTACTAACAGTGTCCCCAGACCCCTCTGGCTGTTATCTTGATGGATGGGGTTCAGTTTGGAAGGTGGGTACTTCAGAAACAGCAAGTCATCAATGAACCTTTGTTTTGGCTTTCAAGGGATGTCAGGGGAAATCTTATTGTTGGTAAAATTGGAGAAGGGCACATCCTGGAGAGGGCAGGTATTGTCTCAGATCTTGCCCCCCCCCGCCCCCCCCATCGGGCCCAACTACATACTCACTATCCACCTTGGAAAAGCCACTCCTGAAAGTCAATGGGTAATAGTAGTTGGTAAGTTTCAATTGGTTAATGTCTTCCAGGGCTCTCCATTCACAAACAACACAGAGGAGGGAGCTGGGAGCCCTAGAAAGGCAAAATGGCACTCAGAAACAGCAGTTACGGTCAGCCAGCCATGCCCAGTTCCACTCATTTAGAGGTCTCTACCTTAGTGTTGTAGAGATGTTCATCTAGGATAGCTCTTTACGTTCTAACTGCTCCCCCATCTTTTAGTCTAGACCCTAAGCTTGTGCTCCCACCAACACACGCGTGGCCATGTTAGGAGACCCTGTTTGCCCAGCAGAGAGTTCTTAGTCTACAGAATTACAGAGACCTGCCCATCTTCTCTCAGCTTGCACTAATGCTTCTATCTCTGCAGAGGGAAGATCTCTCAGTCACCGTTAATGCGGTCACCTTCATGTCCATTAAACACCATGTCAACTTGAATGCAGTCCTTTCAGGACTGAGGCTCATGAGAGCTGTAAATGAATGTCCTGGGCTCACATCCCCCCCCCCCAATGCTTTTGGGCGCTGCGATCTGGGTCAGAACTTGAGTCTTAATCTTGTTCCCCAAATATAACTCGCTCATCTCATTTTGATGACCCCAGATACATGCTTAGGAAAAAGAGCTCCCAGGAACACTTTTGCCTAGGTGGAAGCTCATCCCCACCCACTCCACCTGTCAGACCCAGGATCTTTTGCAAATTGTTTTCTAAGTCTCTCCATCACGGACCTGCCACCTGCAAGGGGACCCGCAGTCCTGAGGGCGCTGCGTGTTACGCAGAGGGCTTCACTGGCTTGCACTCAAAATGGGTGCTAGTGTCCACGTGAGACGTGGGAGTTTTAGCAGCAGTAGAAGTCCTCAAGCTTGAAGAAGACCTTCAAGGCCTGGATCTGGCCGAGTCTTGGAGCTAAACTAGGACAGCGGGCACCCGATGCAGCCCATGATAGTCGCCGGGTGTGAGTGACTCTAGGAGAGGGGAGACACAGACACGTGTATTGGGTGGCCACCCATGGGCCCAGAGACGGGGGGGGGGTAAGAAACGAACTCCTTCCGTGAGCGCAGCCTGCTTCCTGGACCGCATAGGTTCCGCGTTTTCATGCCCGAAAGATGCGTCAAGAACGGTGGACACGTTCAGTGTCGCCTAGTTTGGCCCAGAAACTCATCTTAAGTGACATTGGTCTAAACCGTGGGCATGGGAGACAGCCTTGAGTTCTGAAAATCTACCTCTGTCACCGAAGTCGAGGCCGTTTTCTCCAGAGAAAGGAGGAGATGGCCATACTCCTCCCACCCCGGGGAGAGGGCAGGGTCTGGTCCGTGTCACCAGGGGCGCGTGCCAAGGGTGGGCGCGCGGAGATTCGCGCTGGCCCTGGGCGGCAGCTCGGGTTGGAGAGTCTCGGCGGAGCCGGGCTATGGGAGCGGGTGCACGCAGCCGCCGCGGGCTCATGTTTATTCACGAGGCCTTAAACAGCCAGCTTCCATACATATTAACCAACCGCTTGAACTACTTACTCCAGAAGTCTAAGGATTTTTTTTAACTCTCTTGCAGGAGAAAACTCCAGTCCCCGCAAAGGAAAGACGTCCATGCTCATTCGCAGAGCAAGGAAGCTACGCCCGATGGCCCAGCAGCGGCCGCCCACCCCCTCCCCCCCACCCCGGCTTGAGATTGAGGGGTGACAGCCCAGGAAGTCCTCCGAGCTCCGCCAGGTTGTCCACAGAGAGTCTAACCGCTGAGGCGGAGGAGAGTTCTCGGGAAGGAAAGAAACCAGCACCACTTGCACCGAGGTCTTTTGCAAAGTTTTATCAGAACTCTGTTCTTTTTTCTTCAACAGCACCCCTCCGTCCCCACCCCCACCCCCCACACATACACCTTTCCCCACAAATCAGATCGATTTCAGGCTGCACCAAATGCGTTTCGCAGTCTGGGTCTACGGAGAGTCAACTCGTGGGAACCTCACCCCACTTTCAGAGATTCATCTGTCTAAGGTGGCTCCAGTCCTAGCGTGGGTGTCTTCAGGATCACTTATTTCTCTCTTCCAGATCCCTCCCTTCCAAGGGGATCCTGCCAGAATCCCTACGGTCATTGCCCCCCCCCACCTTCACACCTCCCATCCTCTCCCCTTCCTCTTCCTCAGGCGGCCACTCTCAAGGTTCCCAGGGGGCCCTCCCTGGTGGAGGAGTGAGGGCTGGGCTGGGAGCTGGAGTCCCCCACCGCTGCCAGAGTTTGCCAGCTGACCCGCCGCTTCTCCACGTGACACCGAAGAAGAGTGAAGTGTCGTTGCTCTTTGGGGGGGGGGTCTATTCTTTTTTATTTTTCTTTTTAAAATTTCCCCTCCTCTTTTTCTCAGTCTTTCCTTTTCTCCCGTCCTCCTCTCCTTTTCGTGCCACACCTGAAGAAGTTCTGGGTATCCTTCCTGGCACTACCTGCTTGCTCGTCTGCACAGACAAGCAGGTCCGTGCAGAGAGGTGCCACCTTGGCGACCGTTCGGATAGTCTAATTTCAAACATCCTTACCAAAAATTCAGCTGAGCGCGAAGGAGCGAGGGAGAGCGCTGGGGCCATGTTTGTAGGGCAGTATTCGGGTGTATAGTCTGTGTCCCATACAACATTCTCCTTGGCCCCTGGGATGGATCTCCAGATGGGTAGAAACTCAGCGACTTCGAAGTCTGGGGTTTACCCTATGTTGATTCGAAAAGAAAAAAAAAAGAAAGAAAGAAAGAAAGAAAGAAAGAAAGAAAGAAAGAAAGAAGGAAAAACCGGTTTCACTCCAAATCTGCTTGTGTGTGTGTGTGTGTGTGTGTGTGTGTGTGTGTGTGTGTGTGTGTAGTGCACAAACGAGCTTTTGGACTAAAGGCTTTTTTTTTTTTTTTTTTTTGACACTAAAGACTTTCCAAAATTCAGCCCGTGGAGGATTCCAGGGAAGGACACTCCCGGCTCCAGCGGCACCCTGCATTTGGCTGTAAATTCACCTATAGCTAGAACACTAAATAGGAGCTCATAGCTTCAT